>CM035839.1:400621929-401821929 GCA_020510985.1 Pholidichthys leucotaenia
ACAGGTTTTATTTTAGATGTCGTCTAAGGAAACTACAATCCGCCAAGCCTTGCATGTCAGAGTCTACATAACGCTAGATTTGTCGCTAGTCGCTTTTGACCAAAAAAAGTCACCAAGAGGGTTTCAAAAGTCACCAGATTTAGTGACAAAAGTCACCAAGTTGGCAACACTGCCTACAGTGGCCATTACAATTATATGCCTATGGCCAGTTATGCAAATTAGGTGATGACATCATAGCAACTTCTAATGAATTTTAGAACAGCCAATAGCTACTTTCCTTACTGAGGAGTTGGCAACACTGCACCTCAGTGGAGAGAGGCTGACAACACCTGATGTTTACTTAACTGTTGATATGGCCGGCTTTGATTGCTATTTTCTATACATTTTACAGGTAGATTTGGGGTCTGTCCCAATTCTCATTTATACTCCTACCCCTTCACCTACCCCTACCCCATGGCCCTTGAGGGCTGAAAATTACCCTTAGGAATTGGGACACCCCTTCATGCCCTGCTACGTCATTAGTAGTTTCTGATGGATTTAACCTAAATGGACACTGCTGTAGAAGAGCTGGAAATGATGAGGCGGTTTTGTATTAAAAACAGAGTCTTTAATGAACAACTCTTCTATCCTGTCTCATCTGGTGCAGAGCTTGGCAGAAGGCAAAAGAGAAAGATTTCTGCCCAGCTCGCTGGTTAAATACAGGCACACATCAAAGACATGCAAAACACAAGCCGACATCCCCCGTATCTTAATCCCCCCATTGTCCTGTTAACTCCTCCCTTCGTCTTGGGAGGTGATGGGAAAACCTCTCCTCGCCTTAGGGGGTGAAGGTGTCAAGTCTGTCGCCGCCGCGTCCTGTGACGTCGTTGGTCTTCACACGGCAGTGAGATTCCTTTGTCCTTTCGGAGGTGTGAAGTTCCTTTGCATATGTTGCTCCAAACATTTCCACATGCTCTAACGTATGCAGGTATAGAATATATGAGTAATATACAGTATACCACAACTGCCTGTTTTCATCAGAAAAAAGAAGAGAAAGAATAGAAAACTGTGTTGGGGCGTGGGTTGGGTCCCATGTCTTCATCTTGCTGTATAGTTTGTATTTCTTTAGAGCATGGACTCCAATCCACATCCTTGCCTTGGGTTACTTATTAGTATTTTCAGCATTTATCATCATTTGTTAGGTTCATGAGTCTGTTAGTTCTGTGGTTATTATTATGATTATTTATGATCAGAGTTCAGTTCAGTCATTATTTGCATTATGATTGTTATGGTCTTGTCTCCCCTGATCCCCTGCTCATGTTCTGTGTCTCCCTTTGTTTGTGAATGTGTGTGTGTAGCCCCGCCCATCCTGTCATCTCAGTTTCCTCGTGTCAGCTGTCAGTCATCACTGATTGTGTCCAACTGTTCAGTATTGTCTTGATTGCCCCCTTGATTACACAGGGTTACAAAAATAATTTTTTTGTAAGTTGTCTATGTTTTTTTCAACTGATTTAAGACAATTTTGCACCGCTGAATCCGAAAATGACATCTGTTTCTCTCGATCAGGTGCTAAGTAAAAACCTGTACTTAGTACTGTGCATGTACTTACCTTTATATAAAGGTAAGTATATGTAAATTGAATGTTACGTCATCATTGTTCAAAATTCAGAGAATTTCAAGACATAAAAAAGAATTTTGCATCATATAAAGCGAAAATACCCATACATGTAAACAAAAGCGTATAAAACATGTGGCCATAATTCAAAAAGTTGACCTGATTGAGCAAAACCAATGTGATTTTTGGATTCAGCACATCAAAATTGTCCTAAATTGGCTAAAAAAACTTAGACAATAAATTTGGTGTTGACTAGTGTTATTTAAGTTCTGTTCCACTTCTATCCATCTTGGGTCTTTTGTTGCTGCTTCCGAGCACAGATTTAATTTCTGTTAACCCTCGAGCTGCGTCTGGGTGGCCAGCTCTTAATAAAACTGTTCAAATCTTACGTCCAGCAATTGGGTCCAGTCTCTCTTCACTCTACTGGGACAAACTGATGAGGAAAAAAGTCTCATCTTTTGGAGAAAAATGTCTCAGTTTTACATGAACAATTCTAATCAGTAGAAAAAGTCAGAAATTTGTGAGAAAGAAAACTATAAATTCACAAGAGAAAAATTTGGGCACCATGGTGGACAGGTTTTAGCCCGTCGGCCATATGTTTGACATCCCTGGACCAGTCCATTAAAAATACATAAAATTATAGTTTTAAAAATCATTCTAAGTAAACCTCCACATCAGTTAATGATATCACTAACAGCAGAGCCAAACATGAGCTATACACTCCACACCGGCTTCACCCCACCACATATACAGTATGTTTCTCCTGTTGCAGGATGAGACCATTTATGTCACTGCTGCAATCGGTAATCTTAAAGGATTTTTTTTTTTTTTTAACTAGACCTGTACCTGGGCAGAGAAAAAAAAAAAAAGAAAAGCAAAAAGAGTGTGAAATTATTCACCTGATGTTTCTCTCAGCTCCAGACCCCGGACTGGCACAGGTAGGATGAAGTGAGCACACAGCACAAAGCGGAATCACATAGGCTTGCAAATAATTAATAATACGATGATAATAATAACAATTTCAGCTTGGATGCATAGGGCTGTTTCAGAGGGCCGCTTTATGCATCCAAATACAGTCTATGATCGTTTCTCCTCCTCCTGCTTCACCTATTGTACACTCAGATCCTGCTGAAAGCTGGCAGATAAATGTCCCCAGCCTCTGTTATTTATTTCAGCACTGCTGTCAAAACAGGTGACAGTGATGGTCGGATGTTTTTTCATTGGCTGAAAGTGTTTTTGTTGTTAATAAAATTGGGAGTTGTAGGTTTGTAGTTTCATATTGCGTTTCTTATTGAAATTGCAGTTTGAGAAAACTACAACCCACCAAAATAGCTAGTGGGAGTGGCTGTCTTACCGGCTACTGTTGAAATTTACTGCCATTGGCAGGTTGGCAGGTGTTAATGTCAAGCCCTGCATGTAAAGCTCCATATAAATCGAATTCATTATCATATTATTATCGAAGTAACCAACTAACAGCCTTTGGACTAAGATAAGATTAGCCTTTATTATTCCCACAATGGGGAAATTCCAGGATTACAGCAGCAAAGGGATAGCAGCACTCAAAGCAATAGTTACTAAGATAATAAGAACTGGGTAGCCAAAGCAGCAGATGAATATACATATGCCCACAGATATATACACAGTGCAGGAGCATTGCAGCTAGATGGAATAAACAGCGTTACGTGAAGAAATACACTCCTCGATGTCAATTTATGTTTTAATGACAAAGATGAAGGAGCCCTGCAGGGATACAAATATACAAATATAAAATGACCGCGGCAACTAAATGTGGAGATATGTAATAAAGAAACCAACATAACTGAATATAACTAACAGAATAAGTAATGAAGCAAAGAAACTTACAGTAACAAAGTCGGTAACTTGATGCAGAGGTTGTGTCATGAACAATGGGGAAGCATGAGACAGAACAACAAACAAAATGGATGACTATCCCCCATCGTTCCATAATATATTTCTTTGTGGCCCCTAGTGGCCGGAGGTAAACTCTACATCCCCCCCAGTCCGGAAACCAACAAACTGGAAGAGGTAGACGGACTCAATCCTATACCCAATGGCCCGTCTCAGGTTCATAGCGCTTGGGCGGCCTCCTCGGGCGGCACAGCTGACGGGGTCGGGGCAATGCTGACGGTGGCCGTGACGCAGGAGATGGAACGGTCGGGGTTGAGACCGTCGGGGCAGGCGCCACTTGGGTGTCGGTTGCAGGGGCAGCCTCATCGCAGGGTTCCGGCACAGATGTGTCCCGAGCCGAGTTAGGGTGCTCGTCCGCTGACAGCTGAGAGCCCGGGCGGATATGTGGATACTCTCCCGCCAGGGCATAGGGTGTCGGCAATGGGGCAGCCGGTTGCACATGGGAATGGGGGGGTCACTGGTGTGAAGGCACGAAGGAACCGCCGGTTGCGTAAAGTGAGACGTCCCGATCCGTCAACCTTGACGCGATACTGATCATGACCCAGAGACTCCACCACCACTCCTGATCTGTCCCACTTGTTAGGGCTCGGACCCAACTGATTCTGGAGGAACACCGACTCGCCAAGTGCCAGTGGTCGGAGTGGTCTCGAGTGTGTCCGTAGGGACTCAGTCGTACGGGACAGGCGGGTCCGGAGGGCATCCTCCTTTGCCATCCACGCCTGGCGCCAGAGTGGTCGGACATACGGGTTAGAGAACTTCTCCAGCTGGTTGACAAAGGGGAAGGAATCACGAAGGGGGCAACCAAAAATGATTTGCGCCGGGGAGAGGTGGCAGTCGGGGTCGGGCGTGTTGCGCAATTGCAATATAGCACGCAGAAAGCGGTCGTGATCGAGGCTGCCTGTCGGGCCAGTATTGGACATCAAAAGACGCTTAGCAGTCTTCACAGCAACCTCCGCTCTCCCATTCGACTGTGGAAAACCAACTGAAGAGACACGATGCCTGACATGCCATAAGCGCAGGAAGTTCTCTGTGTGGCCTGCCATAAACTCTGGACCACCGTCGCTGGAAAGTTCCTCAGGAACGCCAAAGGTAGCGAAGAAGGAGCGGAGGTGGCGAACTAAGCCTGCCGAGCCTCCCAGGTCTGTGCCAGCTGAAGAGCTAAGAACTTCCACCCAGCCTGACAGTCGATCGCCAACAACCAAGTAGTGGCGGCCCCCATAGTCAAAAAAGTCAGCGAACACCGCCTCAAAAGGTGTGGATGGAGGTGGGGATGGCAGGGGGGGCGTAGCCGCCTGCGAAGGGGCATTCCGATTGCAGTCAGCACATCCATATCTGGTGGCCTGAATGTCTTTGGACATTCCAGGCCAATAGACTATAGCACGGGCACGGTCTTCCATAGCAGAAACGCCTTGGTGAGCCGCATGGAGGTGCCGAAGGATTCTGTCCCGGAGGGACGGAGGGACGGAGGGACCACCACACGGTCACGATACAGCAGCACACCATCCTGAGCATAGATGGCCTCACACACTGGAGATAGGTCTGCCAGGGCAGGGTCATTTGCATCGACCACACCATCGTGTTCAATGAGGTGTAGTAGCCGGGCAAAGCATGTGTCCGCAGCCGTCTCTTGTGCTAGTGTAACGGATGCCAACTAGCACTGTTCGGCGTAGAACGTTAGTAAACCTCCCTCCCGAAAAGCCTCATACAGTATCGGTAGCGCTGAGCTATCGGTCGGACCTTTAGCTCAGCGCGATCGTGCTGTGTCTCCCATGCTCGAACTGTGTAGTTGACTGGTAGGTCGCGGGTTCGTGTCCCCGAGTGGGCGAACTGCGCAGGATGATCTCAGTTACAATGGTGCCGTGAACCCGGGATGGGAGTGAGGTTTAAGGGGGAGAGTGTAACGGATGCCAACTAGCACTGTTCGGCGTAGAACGTTAGTAAACCTCCCTCCCGAAAAGCCTCATACAGTATCGGTAGCGCTGAGCTATCGGTCGGACCTTTAGCTCAGCGCGATCGTGCTGTGTCTCCCATGCTCGAACTGTGTAGTTGACTGGTAGGTCGCGGGTTCGTGTCCCCGAGTGGGCGAACTGCGCAGGATGATCTCAGTTACACTAGGAGATGCCAGGAGATTGCTCCAAGTTCCTGAGCGTCATCACGGATGGAAGCCATCAACGCTGATTCCACGGCATCGGGCACGCTCCATGACCCTAACGAGAGCACGTCCGCCGATCCCGAGGGCGAGGAATGCCTTGAGGTGGCATCAGCAGCATGGTTACTCTTGCCAGGCAGGTGCACTATGTCGAAGCGCCACGGAAGGGTACGTTGCTTGAGTCTGAAGAGACGAGAGTTTGTGATCTCATCCAGCGTACGGTCACCGAAAATCTTCACTAGCGGCTTGTGGTCGGTGACCACGACGAGGTTGTCACAGCCCTGTGTGAAGTACCTTGTCTGCTCAAGGCCCCAGGCCACCGCCAGGGCCTCACCCTCGATAGCAGCATAACGTTGTTCCGCTGAGGACAGAAATCGGGAACCAGCCAGGGTAATCCTCCAACCCCCCAAGCAACAGTCCGGTGCGCCAGAGGTACAGTTACAATGTTGTTGTAGAACACAGGTGTCAAACTCATTCCATGGAGGGCCAAGACCCTGCAGGTTTTACCTCCACCCAGTGTCTTCAGCAGGTGATTTCACTGAATTTCTTCACACTGATTGCTGATCAGTGAAAACACCTGCTGATGACACTGGGTAGAAGCAAAACATGCAGGGTCTTGGCCCTCCATGGAATGAGTTTGACACCCCTGTTGTAGAAGGAAGTAACCGATACCTTGCCTGGACCAGTCTGGGCGGAGACAGGTACGTTTCTCCATGTCGTAGATCTCCACGCCCTTGCAGATGGCACCAACAATGGCTTCTTTGGATTTTTGGAAAGCCTCCTCCAGTTCAGACGACCATGAAAACTTACAACGTGGGCTGAGGAACGGTTTGAATGGCGCCATTGTGTCATGTAGCTGAGCATAGTTGGTCACTTGGTTGACGAGGCCAAACCAGCTCCTAATATCTGTCGTGGATTCCGGGGTGGGGAAGTCTCTGATAGCATCCAAATACTTCGGGAGCGGTTCGATAGTGGTGTCTGAGACCCTGAAACCTGCAAAGTCGACGGCCCTCTCCGCAAACTGGAACTTGTCTGCATTCAAAATGATGCCTGATCGGCCAACACGTGTGAGAAAGTCAATGGTCCTCCACCAGTGCTGCGCTAGGTCAGTGTCATAGTGGACAGTATCATCCACACAACGTTCTTTGCGCTCAAAGTCTGAGAGGACAGCATCGAAACGCCGGTTGTACCCATCCCCCGATGACAGGAAACCTTGTGGTGCCCTGGTGTACCGCCATCGTCCGAAGGGTGTGATAAAGGTGGTAAGGTTACGGTCAGATTCCCGTAGGGGTACACTGTGGTAGCCATTCCAGGCGTCGGTGACAGTCTTCCAGGTGTCTTTCGGGATACGTCGCGCGAGGTGGAATGGGGATTCAGTGGCAAAGGTCTCCCGTTGACAAAACTTGTTAAGAGGCGAGAGGTCCACCGTTCTCCGCGGGGAGCCGTCATGTTTACGAGTGACTACCATACGATGGCACCAAGTCACCGGCTCACCGTATGGGACACGCTCAATGACACCAAGGGCCTCATCCCGAAGGAGGTCATCATAGACCCTCTGCTGCCAGTGTATGGAGACGACGGCAGCTGTGCGGCACGCTCTCGGTGTGGCAGCCGGGTCCACATGTATTTCGATGGGTGGCCCTTCCATGCACGGCAACGCTTGATGAGGGCATGTATTGAATGTAGACGAAGCATATCTTTTGAGCAGCCATTCTTTCATCTGACCATTATTCTCTGGGGCGCAGGGGAACGGTAGCTCTGTAGGGCGTGGTGGGGGTACCGTACGCTGGGGACACAAACACTGAGTGCTCTGAGGACTAGCCGGACCCATACAGCCACTGATCGTGGACCGTGTAGCATTAGAGGACGAGGGCTGGTCACACGTGCTAGGGTTGTCAGAACTCCGTGTACCGTCGTGTTTCACCCCACGGCTACCTAACGGGAAGTCCAAAGGCAAGAGGCCAAGGTTGAGTAATGACTCATGGGAGAGGTACATGGCTTGGACAGAGCTACTCACATATATCATGGAGCGGCAGGAAGATCCCACACCACAGCTGGGGGCTGTTGAGAGCCTTGCAAAAAATGCCCCTTCAATGGCGATAGGGGACCGGTTGGCAGCAGACAGGCTAAGATTGACAGGGTGCAAGACATTGCGTGGGAATCCACAAGCCAGGAACTCCTGCAGGGACCAGAGGTCGGACTGTGCGCCAGTGTCCGCGATGGCAGATATCCTTGCCTCGTTAACTGAATCACGGGTGCTGGTGCCGCTGCCCTGTCCATCCGGCTCATCAACAGCGACAATGATCGACACACAGGGGTGGTCTCTCAGCCTGGCACGCCGCCACTCACCCCTCGAAAAAATGTGGTGCCCGAGTTTAACGGGTGAGGGTTCGGGGACACTGACACGGGTCTTCGGGATAGGGCGTCGGCCGGTACGGGCCCCAGCATGAACCGAAGAAATCTGGGAGATTGGCTCACACTCGACGGCGGCGTGCTGACTGTCTATAGCAGGTGTGTTACGATTCCTACGCCGGCGGGCCTTGTAGCAGTCAATACAAACTCAGTGGGGCTTAGTGTTCCATCCGCGGGATCCCTCAGTAAAGGCCTTGAAGGAGCATTTGCAGTCCAGGCACACGGCTTGTCTGGCCTTGTCAACTGGGGATGGGGCGGCACCCAATGGTGGACTTTTCCTCAGGCGCTGGAATGAAGACACAGCTGATAGGGTAGGTGATGGAAGAGCGTTGCGGGCCATTTCCTTGTTTTCGACAAGCGCAATCACATCATTAACTGGCTTGCACAGTACGTCTGGTGTCCCCAGTGTCTCGCGGCGTATGTCCGAGTCATATATACCATTAACCAAAACATCGCGGATGACGTGGTCGGTGTAGTTCACATTTTTGCCACACTCACATACCGCGTTGTAGGCGCACGTCTCCGCCTTGCCCCGCACCCTGGCAGAGAACGCGCAAAACGCTTCATCACGTTCCTGGTGTAACTGAAGCAGCTCAGTGCGTAGGACAGAGGTGGCTACTGGAATGACAGCCAGGGAGCGCATGGCAGCGAAAAGATCTGGCAGGGGTCCGGAAGCTGCGTTGGGATTGGCTTTCAACAGGTTGTCCCCAAGCTCTGAACCGGCGCACTGGAACAGCTGGAAAGGAGCTTGTGCATCCTCTATGCTCGAACCGGTGCGGAAAACATCCCAACGACGAGTGAATATATTCCATTCCTCTGCCGATATGCCCACGTCAACTCTAGGGCGATCTAACTTCGGACCATGAAAAGATGGGGGTTGGACGGGCGCCTGGATAGAAGGGCTCTGATGATTAAATCCATGATTTGTCAGCAAAGCAATGGCGAGGGCTTCAGACACGTCGCCCGTCTTGAAATCACAACTAGGGACAGTGCATTCAACGACGACCATGGCTCCTTCATGAAGAAATACACTCCTCGATGTCAATTTATGTTTTAATGACAAAGATGAAGGAGCCCTGCAGGGATACAAATATACAAATATAAAATGACCGCGGCAACTAAATGTGGAGATATGTAATAAAGAAACCAACATAACTGAATATAACAGAATAAGTAATGAAGCAGAGAAACTTACAGTAACAAAGTCGGTAACTTGATGCAGAGGTTGTGTCATGAACAATGGGGAAGCATGAGACAGAACAACAAACAAAATGGATGACTATCCCCTATCGTTCCATAATATATTCCTTTGTGGCCCCTAGTGGCCGGAGGTAAACTCTACATTACGGTTTAAGTTACCCTGCAGAACATGAATATGTACCCAGACAGTATATTTCGCATTTGAATCAACAGTGTTGTTGCCACCTTCAGTAATAATTGTTATTGTCCTAGTTGTGTATTGGAGGGGATGATCTCTATTGTGCATTGTTACATTTAGTACATTTAATATGACCTCTACGAGCAGCCCTGGTTAGGTTATAAAGTCTGACAGCCTTAGTTAGTAAGGACCTGCAGAACCTCTCCGTCGTGCGCCTAGGATGGCACAGCCTACCGCTAAATGAGTTCTTCAGTGCGTTCCACATGTCCTGCATGGGGTGGGACTCGGACTCCAGCAGAGATGACACCTTAGCCACCATCCTCCTCTCTCCTATCTCCCCCACTGGGTCAAGGCATTGCCCCAGAACAGAGCTAGCTTTTTTGATCAGCCTGTTCAGTCTCTTCCTGTCAGCTGCCGTGATACTGCTGCCCCAGCAGACCACTCCAAATGTGATGGCTGATGCCACCACCAAATCATAGAAGGTCTTCAGGAGTGCTCCTTGCACTCCAAAAGACCTGAGTCTCCTCAGGAGGAACAGCCTGCGCTGCCCCTTCTTGTAGAGCGCGTTGGTGTTGTGTGACCAGTTCAGTTTATTGTTCAGGTGAACACCCAGTTCCTTGTAAGATGTCACCATGTCAACAGACAGCCACTCCCACTAGCTACTTTGGTGGGATCAGTTACAGCTCTCAAAATATAATACATATGTCGTTTTTCTCCTCTTCAGATGTGTCGTTCCTCAGTTAGGAAAAAAAGGAGGTGAGCTTTGAGAATGAAATACTATAATTGTGTTTGATGATATGTATACTCTGAGACAAGTAGATGTAGTTGACCTAGTGGTTTCAGAAAACTAAATGTTACTCTTCTATTATATATAACAACCTACAACTTTATTTACTTGGAAAAAATGTCTTTGCATTCATGACAGAATTCATGAATTATGAAAAATAATTTCTGCCTTCCCATAGACTCCAATACAGATTTTTTTTTTTAAAAAATGAAGTTAGGTCCCATATGCAAAGTAGAGGGGGCATAGGCTCTCCATAGTGAGGAAAGAAGGAGGGTGGAGTTAACTACAGCTCATGGGCATTTAAAGAAGACATGCTCTGAAACAAACCGTTTTGAGTAAGGCTGCAAAAGATCATTCACAATGATGCTGCAATAATTAAATAATTTAAGGCAATTTGGCCAAAATATGTCACAAATATTTCATTAAGACCTGTGGGATCTGTCAGTATGAAAAGGTGTAGTAAATGGCACAAAAAAGTAGAGATGCTCAGATGAAATAGTGTCTTAACACCACTGTAAAATTTTATATACACAATAGATCAGCACATATTTCTGCAGGCGAGATGCTTTCTGAGCATTGAGGTTAGCATGGAAAACTGGCTGACAAGCAATGAGACCAGGGGTTTGAGGTTGCAATAAGGCCAAATTGGAAATCCAGTTCAGTGAGGGATTTTCATTCTGTCTGTGAGTGCAGCCCGGCTCCAGATGAGACAAAATATGAGAGTGGAGTGACATGTGAAGCCTGCTTCTTGACACATGTGCGGAGAAGTGTTTTGAAGCAGCTCTTCTAGCTTCCCCGCTTTTGTAGCCAGTGAGGCAGGTAATGAAGAAAAAACTGAAAGAGGAACGGCACATGAAAAGATAAAACTGTCGAAGTAGGATTGAACAGGCAACCCAATAGCACAACACGCTTATGTCAGCTGTTATACCATACCACTTTTTGACATAATTGGCCATTTTTGGTGCTATACTGTACCACATCAGTTTCAAGAGAGAATAAAAATGGAGGAATCACAAAGCGTTAAAAGCAATCAAAGTTCTTCTATGTCTCATAAATTGGGATCTACTTGATATTTAAACAGGGTATGTCGTCATTACCCATTTCAAAAGAAAGAAAAGACAATTGAACTGTTGAAACTGAGATTATAATCCCAAATAAATGGGGCATGTTTTGGAGGAATGGCCAATTAAGGCTATGTTAACTTTCACTGTGTTGCTGCTGCTGCTGCTGTTCGTCCTTTGCAGGAGTGTGTGCAAAGATGGCTGATCAGTACAAACCTCAACAAAGGTAGAAGTGACAATAGTAGAAGTTGTGACTTGTGCGTGAATTTGATTAAAGTTAGGAAGAGTTGCACAGTGTTGTCAGCCTCACTCGCTCGTCCCCCTTGATCCAGTGGCAAAGCATAGTCAAGACTAGTGCTGTACCATTTGTGAACGATTCATTCAAATATACTAGTTTTTATGGGTGAATGTACTGAACTGAATTACTTACTGAAGGTGTACTGGAAGCCACGGATCACCAGCTGAATTGCCCACTTAGGCAGCAAAGAAGCCCTGCCCGCTCCGCTCAGCTGACTCTCAGTTCAGTGAGTGGTAGGCAGTTGGAGCTCCAGTTCAGCACTGAGTGATTTGGTGTATGAATCATTCAAATTGATTTTTTTTTTTTAGCAAACGAACCGGAAGTGACTCAGTATGTCTTAGTGAACTGTGGCTCACTAGTCAAGACGGTGTCTTTCGTATCTTACCATGCCCTATTAATGTTTGGCAATGATTTGGTGGTCCGCCTTCCTGACCGTTGAACCAATCTGGTGGTTTCCTCTACACAATGCGCCGTGTCCAGTCTACACATGCACAGATAGACGAGCCCTAAATCACCAAGGGTTAAAACCAGTAAGCTACCCTTACCATGGTTTAACTGGCCCGTGGAGTTAGGTGAGGACCAAAGTTGACAAGCTATTCCGAAGAGCATCACAAGAAACACCGCTTCCTGTTTGATTTTATCATTTGGGTAATATACAGCAGACAATGTATTTAAAAAGGTTTTGGTTACTGTAAAATATCACATACAGGTGAGTCATTTACAGTGGGGCAAAAAAGTATTTAGTCAGCCACCAATTGTGCAAGTTCTCCCACTTAAAAGATGAGAGAGGTCTCCAATTTTCATCATAGGTATA
Organism: Pholidichthys leucotaenia; assembly: GCA_020510985.1. NCBI lineage: Eukaryota > Metazoa > Chordata > Actinopteri > Cichliformes > Pholidichthyidae > Pholidichthys > Pholidichthys leucotaenia. The sequence continues at coordinate 400,634,352 of CM035839.1, forward strand.
CCTCAACTATGAGAGACAAAATGAGGAAAAAAAAAATCCAGAAAATCACATTGAAGGATTTTTAATGAATTAAATTCCTCGGTAAAATAAGTATTTGGTCACCTACAAACAAGCAAGATTTCTGGCTCTCACAGACCTGTAACAACTTCTTTAAGAGGCTCCTCTGTCCTCCACTCGTTACCTGTATTAATGGCACCTGTTTGAACTCGTTATCAGTATAAAAAACACCTGTCCACAACCTCAAACAGTCAGACTCCAAACTCCACTATGGCCAAGACCAAAGAGCTGTCAAAGGACACCAGAAACAAAATTGTAGACCTGCACCAGGCTGAGAAGACTGAATCTGCAATAGGTAAGCAGCTTGGTGTGAAGAAATCAACTGTGGGAGCAATTATTAGAAAATGGAAGACATTCAAGACCACTGATAATCTCCCTCAATCTGGGGCTCCACGCAAGAGCTCACCCTGTGGGGTCAAAATGATCACGAGAATGGTGAGCAAAAATCCCAGAACCACACGGGGAGACCTAGTGAATGACCTGCAGAGAGCTGGGACCAAAGTAACAAAGGCTACCATCAGTAACACACTACGCCGCCAGGGACTCAAATCCTGCAGTGCCAGACGTGTCCCCCTGCTTAAGCCGCTACATGTCCAGGCCCGTCTGAAGTTTGCTAGAGAGCATTTGGATGATCCAGAAGAGGATTGGGAAAATATCATATGGTCAGATGAAACCAAAATAGAACTTTATTGTAAAAACTCAACTTGTTGTGTTTGGGGGAGAAAGAACACCATACCTACTGTGAAGCATGGGGGTGGAAACATCATGCTTTGGGGCTGCTTTTCTGCAAAGGGACCAGGACGACTGATCCGTGTAAACGAAACAATGAATGGGGCTATGTATTGTGAGATTTTGAGTGAAAACTTCCTTCCATCAGCAAGGGCATTGAAGATGAAACGTGGCTGGGTCTTTCAGCATGACAGTGATCCCAAACACACCGCCCGGGCAATGAAGGAGTGGCTTCGTAAGAAGCATTTCAAGGTCCTGGAGTGGCCTAGCCAGTCTCCAGATCTCAACCCCATAGAAAATCTTTGGAGGGAGTTGAAAGTCTATGTTGCCCAGCGACAGCCCCAAAACATCACTGCTCTAGAGGAGATCTGCATGGAGGAATGGGACAAAATACCAGCAACAGTGTGTGAAAACCTTGTGAAGACTTACAGAAAACGTTTGACCTCTGTCATTGCTAACAAAGGGTATATAACAAAGTATTGAGATGAACTTTTGTTATTGACCAAATACTTATTTTACTGAGGAATTTACCAATTAATTCATTAAAAATCCTTCAATGTGATTTTCTGGATTTTTTTTTTCCCCTCATTTTGTCTCTCATAGTTGAGGTATACCTATGATGAAAATTGGAGACCTCTCTCATCTTTTAAGTGGGAGAGCTTGCACAATTGGTGGCTGACTAAATACTTTTTTGCCCCACTGTATCTGTTGCTTTTTGAGAAGGGAGTCAAAAATGCATCTGAGGGAATATCTGAGATCTCGAAATCTACAGCACAGTGTTTCTGATCAATATGTTGAAAAACAGTATTTGAAGTGAATGGGGACTACATGTTTTTGGGTTTTTTTAGAAGTTCTGTTAAACAATAAAGGAGAGGTCAAAACTTTGAAACTACAAGAGCTTTAGCCAAAGCTGTAAAAGGCTGCCCCAAGACCTATTCTTTGTAATGAATCCAAACATCCTTATTTCATTTTCTTCACTGCTTTGTCCTATTTCCATCTCAGGAGGCGGGAGGACGCCCAGCTTCTTCATGTGAGACGTGGTACACATTAGACAGACTGGCAGTCCATTGCAGGGCCAAAGCAGAGAGACCGACAGCCATTCACACCTACCGCCAATTTAGAATTCCTAAATAACGCTCTGTTAACAGGCCCCAATTAGCCCATCTTGGATGTTTTGGCACTGTGGGAAGGAAGCTGGAGAACCCAGACAGAATGCATGCAACCACAGGAAGAACATTACCCACAGAAAGGTCCTAGCAGGTTTGAACGTAGAGGGGTGCTGTGAGGCGAATGCAACTACGCTGCCATGTTGCCCAAAAGTCAAACCAATTTAAAATGAAACTGAAAGAAATGGAGTGAACTCATAATTAAACACACACAAAAACACAAACTGATCCAATTATGTACAAAGCTGACATTTACCACACTAATTGCCTGTAATCCAACATTAAAAAGCAGCCAGAAAGACCTGATGCCTCATTCCTTTTGTACATTCATTCTGATAATGACCAAGGACCTTTACTAATTCTTAGCCTTCCTCTTTCAGCTAAATGTGATTCTAGTAATGAAAGCCTCCTACATAGTGTCCTTTTGAATTCAAGTAAATCCACCTCTTCCCTGTCCATGGACTGTGCTGGGTGCAGAGTTTAATGAAAGAAGTACGTTGAAAGGTGATCAATAAAAGCTCACTTATCATATGGACAAGAACAGATGCAGAAATATACTAAATATGGAGCAAAATATGCTGCAATATTAGCTTCATGATGGTAATGGAACAGCTTCTTTCTACAGCTATCATAATTGTTTTGTACCATGCAATGCTTTTTTCTCTTGGAACTAAAGGGAAACTTGATAGATTGTGAATGGAACACTGAAATGTACAGCTCAGTATAAATTATCTCTCTATTAAGAAACCCAGTGAAGTAGTTGTGATGTTGTTTATAGGATGTATTATTGTGTGACACAGGTGGTGGCTCCACCTTTCCGGTTCTGCCGCCACACGGGGTATAAGAAGGCTGTGGGGATGAGGGGCGGTCTCTTCGACCACCTCTCAGCCTAGCAGGAGCATCTCTGTATCTACAGTGAGTTCATAATAAAGTCCTGTGTAGTTCACCATTCGCCTCATCATTGTTCCACGTTTTATACACATAACAGTAGTCACATCCAACGAGGCTTATAGTGTTTCCTAATTCTTTCATGCTCTTCAACATAGTCACTGAGAACTTTATTACTACAAATGTTTATGTACCTATTCATAAATCAGGAATCAAACTCATTTCATGGAATGCCAAGTCCCTGCATGTTTTACTTCCACCCAGTGTCTTCAGCAGGTGATTTCACTGATCAGCAATCAGTGGGAAGAAATTCAGTGAACTCACCTGTTGAACACACTGGGTGGAGGTAAAACCTGCAGGGTCTTGGCCCACTAGGAATGAGTTTGACACTATCGATCGAAATACTTAATGACTCTAGCCCAGGGGTGTCCAATCATGTGCCATGGAGGGCCAAGACCCTGCAGGCTTTACCTCCAACCAGTGTCTTCAACAGCAGATTCCACTGAATTTCTTCCCACTGATTGCTGATAAGTGAAAACACCTGCTGAAGAGACTGGGTAGAAGAGAAAACCTGCAGGGTCTTGGTCCTCCATGGCACATGATTGGACACCCCTGCTCTATCATTTAGTGTGCAGCCAGGAGCTGCAAGTGATGATCGCCCGGTATTTTTAGACACTTTTCCAGATTGGCAAATAGAAAGATGAGAACTTGCCCCTTGTCAACAGGAAAACAAAGCATTTGCCTCTTTTCAATCCTTCAGTAAAATTACTGGACTTGGCACAGTTATTAGTCTTTCTCTACATACAGTTGCAATCAAAGTTATTCATCCTCCAATGCAAATTAGGTTTATTGGCAAAATCTACAAACTAGCAGCTGTTTGCAATAAACAAATCAAACAAGAACAATTTAAATAGCTCAACACAACTAATATTACAAGTAGTTTCTCCAAATTCAACACAAAATGCCACTTTTAATGACTAGTCTCAAAATTATTCAACCCCTTCATGACAAGCATCTTTAGTACTTGGTGGAGCACCCTTTTGCTGTTATGACCTGTGGCAAACATGATGCATAGTCAGACACCAGCTTCTGACAGAATTCCTGAGGAATCTTTGCCCATTCCTCATGGGCAAAGGTCTCAAGTTCACTAATATTCTTGGGTTTGCGTGCTGCAACCGCCTTTTTCAAATCCCACTAGAGATTTTCAATGGGGTTCAAGTCAGGCGACTGTGATGGCCACTGTAGTATCTTCCAGGACTTCTTCTGAAACCAAACCTTGGTGGACTTTGAGGTATACTTGGGATCACTGTCCTGTTGGAGGGTCTAATGATGCTCAAGCTTGAGCTTCCTGACAGACGGCGTGACATTTTCTCCCAGGATTTCTTGATAGAATCCATCTAGCCCTCCACACTGCAGTTTTCCAGGGCCAAAGGAGCCGAAGCAGCCCCAGAACATCACTGAGCCACTACCATGCTTCACTTTAGGCATGGTGTCCTTTTGAGCGTGTGCTTCATTCTTTCTCCTCCAGACATACTGCTGATCTATAAGCCCGAAAAAGTTCTGGTTTTGTTTTATTGCTCCTCAGAACAGAATCCCAAAACCTCTTTGCCTTATATACACACACATATATACAGTATATATATATATATATATATATACACATACACACACACACACACACACACACACACACACACACACACACACACACACACACACACAGTGGGGCAAAAAAGTATTTAGTCAGCCACCAATTGTGCAAGTTCTACCACTTAAAAGATGAGAGGTCTCCAATTTTCATCATAGGTATACCTCAACTATGAGAGACAAAATGAGAAAAAAAATCCAGAAAATCACATTGAAGGATTTTTAATGAATTAATTGGTAAATTCCTTGGTAAAATAAGTATTTGGTCACCTACAAACAAACAAGATTTCTGGCTCTCACAGACCTGTAACTTCTTCTTTAAGAGGCTCCTCTGTCCTCCACTCGTTACCTGTATTAATGGCACCTGTTTGAACTCGTTATCAGTATAAAAGACACCTGTCCACAACCTCAAACAGTCAGACTCCAAACTCCACTATGGCCAAGACCAAAGAGCTGTCAAAGGACACCAGAAACAAAACTGTAGACCTGCACCAGGCTGGGAAGACTGAATCTGCAGTCTGGTAAGCAGTTTGGTGTGAAGAAATCAACTGTGGGAGCAATTATTAGAAAATGGAAGACATACAAGACCACTGATAATCTCCCTCAATCTGGGGCTCCACGCAAGATCTCACCCCGTGGGGCCCAAATGATCACAAGAACGGTGAGCAAAAATCCCAGAACCACACGGGGGGACCTAGTGAATGACCTGCAGAGAGCTGGGACCAAAGTAACAAAGGCTACCATCAGTAACACACTATGCCTCCAGGGACTCAAATCCTGCAGTGCCTGACGTGTCCCCCTGCTTAAGCCAGTACATGTCCAGGCCCGTCTGAAGTTTGCTAGAGAGCATTTGGATGATCCAGAAGAGGATTGGGAGAATATCATATGGTCAGATGAAACCAAAATAGAAAAAACTCAACTTGTCATGTTTGGAGAAGAAAGAATGCTGAGTTGCATCCAAAGAACACCATACCTACTGTGAAGCATGGGGGTGGAAACATCATGCTTTGGGGCTGTTTTTCTGCAAAGGGACCAGGATGACTGATCCGTGTAAAGGAAAGAATGAATGGGGCCATGTATCATGAGATTTTGAGTGAAAACCTCCTTCCGTCAGCAAGGGCATTGAAGATGAAACGTGGCTGGGTCTTTCAGCATGACAATGATCCCAAACACACCACCCGGGCAACAAAGGAGTGACTTCGTAAGAAGCATTTCAAGGTCCTGGAGTGGCCTAGCCAGTATCCAGATCTCAACCCCATAGAAAATCTTTGGAGGGAGTTGAAAGTCTGTGTTGCCCAGCGACAGCCCCAAAACATCACTGCTCTAGAGGAGATCTGCATGGAGGAATGGGCCAAAATACCAGCAACAGCGTGTGAAAACCTTGTGAAGACTTACAGAAGACGTTTGACCTCTGTCATTGCCAACAAAGGGTATATAAAAGTATTGAGATGAACTTTTGTTATTGACCAAATACTTATTTTACCAAGGAATTTACCAATTATTGGGCTGCACGGTGGCGCAGTGGTTTAGCACTGCGGCAGCACCGTTTACCCTTGGCCGGGGGATCACGGGGATCATGAGACCGTGGGCTCTATCCCAGCCCCCGACCAACAGTGAGCTGTGTGGAGTTTGCATGTTCTCCCCGTGTTGCGTGGGTTTACTCCGGGATTTCTCCGGTTTCCTCCCGCATACCAAAAACATGTAGGTTTAGGGCACTCGCGCACGCAGCGACTGGCAGCCGGTGGCTTGTCACCAGACTGCAAACCAAATCTACCTACGGGTACAAATAAGTAACAAAAAAACAAACAAAAAAAAATTAATTCATTAAAAATCCTTCAATGTGATTTTCTACATTTTTTTTTCTCATTTTGTCTCTCATAGTTGAGGTATACCTATGATGAAAATTGGAGACTTCTCTCATCTTAAGTGGGAGAACTTGCACAATTGGTGGCTGACTAAATACTTTTTTGCCCCACTGTATATATATAATATAGATTTGAGCAAATTGGAGCCAACTTTTCAGGTGGTTGCAGCACGCAAACCCAAGAATATTAGTGAGCTGGAGGTCTTTGCCTATGAGGCATGGGTTAAGATTCCTCAGGGGTGTGGCCAGAAGCTAGTGTCTGGCTATGCATCACATTTGCAGCAGGTCATAACAGCAAAAGGGTGTTTTACAAAGTACTAAAGATGTTTGTCATGAAAAGGTTGAACAATATTGAAACTGCAGGAGTCATTAAAAGAAGCATTTTGAGTTGAATTTGGAGAAACTACTTGTAATATTAGTTGTGTTGAGCTATTTAAATTGTTCTTGTTTGATTTACTTACTGCAAACAGATGCTAGTTTGTACATTTGTCAATAAACCTATTTTACAACAGGGATTGAATAATTCTGATTGCAAGTGTAGCTACCAACAGGGTCACACTTCTCTCCTGGCTTTAGGCAACTATGGAGACCTCAAGTGTAGAACTCTGCAGGTTGTGTCAGAAGCCACAATTTGACTTCGGAAATTAGCATATTGGAAGTCAGATGGTATGAGGTCGGGAGAGTAAGGGGGGTGAAGAAGGGTTTCAGAGCCACAGGACTGTGCTTCTGGGCAACATGCGAGATGTCAACCGGGGCATTGTCTTGCATGAGGACAACTTTAGTCAGCATGCCACACCTCTCGATACTGATGGCCTGCAATTTCTGCAGTAGTGAAGCATAGTGAATTCCGATAACTGTGGTACCCTTTATCAGAGAATCCATCATCAGTACTTCATGTTGGTCCCACAAGACCATGAGCATGACCTTGCCCACTGAGGGTTGGGCACGTGCCTTCTTTAAACATGGCGAGTCTTAATGCTTCCGTTGCTTCAACTGGGCTTTAGTCTCTGGATCAGAGTGATGGACCCATGTTGTGTCCTGTGTGATTACTCTGACAAAGAAGTCCTCCTGGTTTTCTTGGCATATGGATAGATTTTTCCCGCAGACCTCACTCTGATCTTGGCATCTTGGGCTTGCTGGCAAATGGTTATGCAGCGATCCTCAGTAGTGGTGGCCTCCACTTGTTGGATGGTGTCTTTATCAATGGTGCAATGTTGTCTCCCGGGAATGGGAACTGTTTCTGCTGATGTCCAACCACACTTGAACTGTTGATGCCAGTGCTTGACTACATCATACGTTTTGGCATCCTCCCCATAAGTCTCTTTCATCTCATCAAACATCTTCTAAGGTGTACAGCCTCTCAAGTACAGGAACCCGATGACCACTCTGCATTCAACCCGCTCCATTATCACACCTTATTCCACCTTAGCACCTGTAAAATAGTTCAGAGCTCCAAACTATCACGTTACCTAAAGAGATGTGTGTATTATTATGCATGTGCAATTTCCATCTCCTACAATAATTGGAAAAGGGTCAGGCGAAATCTTTAATGAGCCAACCTTGCAATGGCTTCTACTTGAAGCAAGCTGTACCTCTGGTAGAATTTACATGCAAATCTATTAATTAGGTTTTGCAAAATTTTGCTGACAAAAAGGCACAAATTAATGTCACTGCTCAAATGTCATCCTAGGTGAATTTAAAAAAAAAAAAAAAAGAAGAAGCAAACAACCTATAACAGAGGAGAGAAGCGAGAAGAAGGTTAGCCCAATATCTGTCAGTTAGATGAGACTCAAACAGCCGAAACCACAAGTTCCGATGTTGACACATTTACAGTGAGTACTGCAGATGCAGCTACCAGACTCCTCATTCTGATTCTGTGTTTTTGGCTGTTTACTGCTTTACATTTTTACCGGCTATAACATGAGCAAGAAGTGCAGCAGCTCAATGATAAATTCTCAGGGCTTCCAGTCATACTGCAAGTATCAAGAGCCTCTTCTGAGAAGTCACTGCCTATTTCTGACTGCATCTGACTGTCAGTCTCAGCCTCCACAGCTCGCTTTCTGCAAGCTTGCTGTCTGTGGATGTAACTGTCTTCAGAAGCAGAGGAGAACAGAGAGACCAAGAGAGAGAGACAGAGAGACAGAGACAGCGCGGCTCAGCTGCCACCACAAACTGAAACCCTGTGGCTCCGGGATTGAGAGGAGTTCCACAGAGTTGAGGTTTCACACGTGTGATCTAAGGTAAGACACACTCAGCTGTATCCTTCCTTCACATAAGACACACATACACACACTTAGACACATATGCACAAGTATAATGGAAAATGTTCCAGGATGTTACACTAACGAAGGTATACCCAGTTTGTCATAATGAAAGTTCATAGCATCTCTCCAGAGGTTTGTCTCAGCAGCCACTTAAAGATGAAATAGTGTATTATGTGAGATGATAATGAAATTAACAGGGACAAAGTTCTATTTCGCTGCAGTCTGCGTGTTGCCGTCTCCCCACTGTATGTCAAACTTTGTTGTTACACAGGAGGTTAAGCAGATTGCAAGTGAAATTTAGTGGTTTGATTCCTGGTTCCCCTAGTTTGCATGTTGAAGTGACATTGCGCATGATGCTGAACCACTGATCTTTGTGTGAGGGAGAGACAGTGTTGGAGACAACATGTGACCTCCCCCAAGCTACTTCTTAAGAGCTCTAACAGTACTTTCTAACTCCATAACTGCAATGTTAGCTTTTAACTCAGCTAAAACTGTCATACTGAGGGAAGTTGACTTGCTTGTTGTAGGTTGCTGAATGAGAGGATACTAAAAGGACTATAGCCATCTAGGGTGTCCAGTATGTGGTGTCCTACATCCTTATGAGAGCTACTTTGTTTGACAGCTGTGACTCGTAGAAGCTTGGATGTACCTCACACTGCTTCATCCTTCAGGATGATGATTCCTCTGCATCCTTTGTTCTTGGTAGCTCTTCTCATTACCTCTACGTTTCCAGCCAGCTTCTTCACTAGCTCAAGCACCATCAGCTTCCTGCAGCTAAAGTGACTCGCACTACACCTTGTAGTTATTTGTTAGACAGAAACAATTAGACATACAAAACAAAATACAGTGTGTTTATATGGAGGGAAAAAGAACAGGGCAAAGTGGGGATTGCTTGTTGCGGCTTTATGTCCCACCTGGGACGAAGAGGATAAGTAAGTAAGTATATGGAGGGGAGAACAAAAGGTAATTGTCCCGATGTTTTTCTGTGACAGTGTTCCTCATGACATTACTTGCCCTCGTAGCTCTACTGCGAGTATAACTCCCATCAATCGCCTTCATCTGTATGTCCACACTCCCTAGTGATTGTATTTCTCCACTCTTAACTTGACAATAGATGAAGACTCGCCTAACTTATTACACCTTGGGACTAGCACTTCTGGTTATATTTTTTGGGTCATGGTCACATCACCAAATTTTTGTCTGTTTTCCAGATTTTAAAACAAGAATGACTGCAGATATCAACACAAAACTTGGTGCAGGAATAATACATGCAAAGTTATTGACATTTATTGATTTTTGAAGTCAAAAGATCAAGATGCATCTCTGTTGAGGGCAGTAGCAGCAGTTATCCTGTAATAAAAGCATGAATGAACAAACGTAACTTGACAGTAGCACGACAATAAATGCAAATCACAAGCTACAGGACAAAACAGGATGAGAGTTAAATAAATTTGAAACCAGGCTGTCCCTGGAAGCCTTCCCTCTTCTGCTCTTTCTACCTTTTCTCTTCATGCATTTTGCCCCCTTGCTTAAGTGCACGCTTTTATCATTTTAGGGAAAACAAACAACCTCTTTGCTCTGATAAAAGCCCCATCTGCACACGAAAGTAATGGAGGGAACACACAGAGGATGCATTTTCTTCAGGTCAGGCCATGAACATCAGAGCTTGCCTCTGTGTCTCCTCCTCTGTAAGACCCAGAGCTATTCGTATGGTCAGCAGGGACCTTGTTGTCTTTTGTCTGTTTTTGTTTGTTCCCTGCACAGTTAAAAGAGAGGAATGCTTTTCTGTTTGGAACATTACCTGATGGATATTTATGCAGCTGTGAGGCTGTGAAGAGAGGCTTTGATATCGTTTTCAGCATTTGGACACATACACACAGTCGTGTTTTCATGATATTAGGGAACATTACCATGACACACTGTGTATTTCTTTTTCATTTTGAGACTCGCACTAATCTTAAAAATTAATACTGCTTTCCAAAATATGTGTGCTCAAATGGGGATTTATTTTTCCCATATAGAAGACACTTCCCCTTAATATGGATGCACAAACTGACAAGGATCCTCACAACAGACTAATACCCGCCCACCCACATATGCAATACATTCTGTGAAACCCTGAACAAGCCATTATTGGACAAATCCAGGATAACGTACACAAATTACACTCCAAGGTGTTCAGCTGTCTATCCTCATCAGGGCAGAGTTGACCTCGGAGTTGGACCTTGTGACCCCTGGAGGAACTCCAGGCATAGGGGTCATGGTTGAAATAAACCATGGAAACTATGTAAACAGGATGTATTCACCCACCCAGACATATGGTACAATTTGTGCCGGATCCTGTGGGAAAAGGATCAGGGACCTCCCAGATTGTAACCAGCACCAAATACACTGGATCTGGCACACTCTTTATCTGCAAACAAATTTTTGTGTAATTAGGGGCCCATGCACTGACCCATGATGCTAATTTTATTCTTTATTTTTAGTTTTTTTTTTAAGTGTCTATGCTGCAAAACTTAACATGAAATGTCATAGCATGTCCAAAATAAAGGAAGTGCACTCTAAAACTAATTCAAGTTCATCTAGAGACTTTGTTGATCATAAGCAGGGCCGTATCTAGCTTTTTTTGGGGGGGTGGGGGGGCTATGCAAAACTGTATTTTGGGGCCTCTATTTTGTATTTAAATAAAAAATTTTCCCCTTCAAGGAAAATATTTAGAATAACAATTCACTGGCACAAGTTTGGAAATTTATCAGAAAAAAACCTCTGCTTTCTAAGAAAAAAGTTGCAAAATTAAGAGGAAAAAAAATGGCAAAATTACAAGGAAAAAATAAATTTGGAAGAAAAGTGTTTTCAATTTATGAGAAAAAATAGCAAATTTATGAGAGAAAAGTTGCAAATTTATGAGGAAAAAAGCTTCAAATTTATGAGAAAAAAGTAGCAAATTTTCAAGAAAAAGTCAAATATATGAAAAAAGTTGCAAAGTTTTGAGAAAAAATAAATTTAAGAGAAAAGTTGCAAAACTGGGAGAGAAAAGTGTCACAAATTTAAGAGAAATGCAAATTTATGGGTGAAAAATAGCAAATTTGTGAAGAAAAAAGTAGCAAATCTATGAGAAAACTAGAAAGCACTCAGAGAGCGCAGACCTCTGCCAAGGCTCCTTCTGTCCCTCATGGATCACCTCCAAAATGTAATGGGTTTGCGTGTAGGCCTAGAGCCACTTCTGGTGAAAATTGCATCAAAGTCTGTCCATTAGTTTTGGAGTATTGTTGCTAACACACTGTGAAAGATAAGATCCTTGGCTGAGATATGCATTCTCAGATCATCATCAAAATATAATGGCTTCATCTCTAGCCCAAGAACCACCTCTGGTGAAAATTTCATCCAAATCCATCCAGTAGTTTTGGAGTACTGTTGCTAACACTGACAAGATAAGAGCCTTGATGGAGGTATGCATTTTGAGATCATCACCACAATCTAATCATCTGTTCAGTGTGCCATTACATACCTTACCTGAAAAGTTGAAGATGGAGAAATGACAGCAAAAACAATATGACTACAGAAGAAGAACATAATTGCAATTCTACCTTAAATCAACATCATGGTTTATTGACTCTTTCAGGTCGATTTTCGTTTTTTTTCCTCCTCTCTTCTCCATTACAGTTTACTGACAAGGTTCATAAATATTAAGCAACAGTACACAAAAGTGTGGTATCATACCTTTTTTTTTTGCAGTTATCAACTACAAATTCACATAGTATCCATATTATGTACTGCAACAAACTTGTAAGAAATATAACCATGACAAAGGCACAAATGCTCACCTGGCACGCTGACAGATGCGGACATGTTTCTCCAAGTATTGTCATGGTCTGGTGAGCACGCGCCCCCTCCTTCCCATTTCTCTCCTGAAGTAATCAACGCACCTGGGAGATTGGACGTACCTGCTGCCTCTGCTCTGCCAGCGCTTATTAGGACCATCTCTTTGGTGCCTCAGCGCTGGCTCGTTTGTGTATACTGCCTCGCAGTGACAACATAGCAAGTACTGTTCGAATTTTCGGTGAAGTTTATGCACTCACCTGTTTTCCTTGCGTCTCTTTGTTCTCAGGTTGCTGCCATCAGTGCGGGTGGGTCTTCGGGAACTGCGTGCGCTCACCTGCCCCTCCATCCACATTCAACAGCAACTGTTCTCCACCCGGTCAGGCACCATCGGCTCCATTCCATTCCCCCTCACGACCCACTCCATCCTGCTGGTTCGTCTCTCCCCGCTGGGGTCCCTGCCGGTTCTCTTGTTCAGTTCACGTAAGTGGTGTTTTGGCTGGTCATCTCCCCGTTCTCTGTTCCTCCTCTCACAGCTCTTGCTTCTCTCTCCACAGGCCATTTCCTCTGGCGAGTGACGTTTTCTGTAGCTGTTTCCTGTGCCCTTTGAGATTTAACAAAGATTCTCAAACGTGTATCCTAGTGTTCCTTTGTTTTTGCATTCTGCACGTGACCTGTCAGCCTATTAATCATGACAAGCGTTTGCTTTCAAATTTTGATCATGATATCCTTTTAGTGTCAGATCAAAGAGTACCGGGTTGTTTGATGCAGCAAAGTTCAGCCTCTCCACCGTCCGTCACCTCCCATTGTTGTTTTCCTGTACCAGCGTCCTATGTCCCGCCCTTCCTTAATTCTGATTGGCTGCTTAGAAAGGTCCGACATTGATGAGCGCAGCTGTACAGTAGTCTGACAAGTTGAACTTTTTTCAGCCCTGAGCACTGTGACAAAAAGCGGCCACTGCTCAAAGTGTTTCAGTGCCAAGGGTGCTGCACTGTAAACACTGGACTACATAGAGAATGAATAGAAAATAGTCGCCCACACCACAAAAAATGAGTTTGGTAGACACGCCACCTAATACTTTTTCTGCAGTGTTTGGCTTCCGGGTTGCCGAGGTGCGTGGCTCTATGGTGTGGCCACGTACGTAACTCAGTGGACACGTCTTAAACGGGCAGTACATGAAAAGTGCCATATTAATATATAAAATAATATTCAAAAAACTCCTGCATCCACATCGTGATCTGAATCATCACCAAAATCTAATCATCTGCTCCCTATGCCATTACACACCTTTCCTGAAATTTTTTTTTATCAAAATCCATTCATGACTTTTTGAGTTATGTTGCTAACAGGCAGACAAACCAACCAAGAGACAAACCAACAAACCAACCATTGCCACTAAAAACATTACCTCCATCCTCCCTTACTAAGATAACATTATTATCCCAATAATATTTGGCTACATTAAATAACTTGTGATTGACAGATTGAATTCCCCTGCTAATTTTAAATGCACACATACATTTAGATGCATATCAATGTAAAGCCCAAGAATTGCAAATAAACTCTTACTTTTTTCTGTCTGGTTTCTTCTCTCTCATTTTTGTTTCTGTGGTATGTATATTTTTGCATAAATGTGTCGGGCGTCCCTACAGACATTATCTGCATCTTGAGTGTTTCTTATAAACACATTTAGCTCTTTGGAGTTCTATGGCAGCTGTCATATGTCAAATGCTCTTTTTGTTGGTGTCCCCCACTCCTCTTTCCTCTAAGAGAAAGATCAGCTACCTTTCAGCAGTTGCTCCAGTGACCTTTAGCAGCTGTGAGGGTGAAATTGCCTGAGCTTCTAGTTTGCTTGCTCTTTTTTGTGTCTCGCTCTCTTTTAGCTCCATTGTATAAATGCACAGTCCTAAAGTACAGAGCTGCCATCTGACTAATTCGTAACCTTTGCACTAAAAATGATTGTAGCTTGAATGACAATGATACAGTAGTAAGGAGTAAGTACTAATCTATGGCCTATGTGATTGCATAGCATGCATCTGCATAATTTTGAGCATGAAACAAAATAGTCCTGCACAATGTGCAATCAAACCTCCCTGTATCAAATACAGTATGGACTGGCTTAAAAAAAAGTAGCATAGCTTCTGACTTGTTTCTAATTTAGCCTTGTTAATTGTGAAACATGTACTATTGCTGCTTTGTGATGACCACGCTTCCAGTACAATGTGATTTTTCGTGCTTAAGCACTCAATGAAAACAGGCAGTCAAGCCATTTGGATGCCCTCCAGCCCGCATTCTTCCTCTGTGCCATCTACACTCACCTTAGCAATCCCTCTTGCCCCAGTTATTCAGCCACCCTTCCATTTATCCACCCTTGCCCCCCATTAATGAATGTGGTGCTATGAGTTATGGAATGGCTTTACAGTGTACTGAAACAGCTGAGGTCATGAATACAGGCGGTGTGCATGCAGTTTCGTGTGCTGAATGTAAATGAACTGGCCCTTCTCCAGCCACAGAAGCTAAGCAGAGCCGTGCCCGATCTTTTCTGAGAAAACCAAGTGAGTCAGGGAGCTAGCTAATCACTCCCAAATATATGGGACAGTAGTGCGCATTTAGAAAATTTGACAGAGATCCAGCTCATCATCTACTCCAACATGCTTTGACAGATATCTTTGTAACCCCTCCAGCTTCCCTTTTGTTTCTGTGCAGAGCAAGTAGCAAGGAAACACCAGTTGTATGCGTGGGTTTAACATAGTTTCCACTAAGAAAAGGTGAATTTCAAACCACTTGAAAACAGAGATAAAATCAAACGCATGAGCTGCAGAAGATATGGTGCTAAGGCTGCTCCTTAAAGGTTTTTCCTCACTAGTTTCCATGGACTGACAGGAACAAGACTTGACATAATTTTTAGTCTTGCTCTACATACGTAGGTACTTCTCCCAGTGCTTTACGCAGCTGTGGAGACCTCACTTGTAGAAATCTGCAGGTTGCGTCAGAAGCCGCGACGACCTGGGAAATAAGCATTTCATTGTCTTAAAAGCATTGCCCTTCAAAAATGACTTTGTGGAAGTCAGATGGTGCAAGGTTGGGTGAGGAAGAGGGTTGAGGAAGGAATTCATAGCCACAAGACTATGCTTCTGTCTGAGCAACATGCAAGTTGTAAACTGGGAATTGTCTTGCATGAGGAGGACACCTTTGGTCAGCATGCCACACCTCTCGGTTTTGATGGCCTTCTGCAATTTCTGCACCAGTAAAGTGTAGTAAGTCCAGGTAATTATGGTACTCTTTGCCATGAACTCCATCATCAGTACTCAGTGCTAGTGCCAAAAGACCGTGAGCATGACCTTGCCTGGCAAAGTTTGGACACGTGCCTTCTTCGGAGGTGGTGAGTTATAATGCTTCCCATTGTTTCGACTGGACTTTAGTGTTTAGATCATAGTGATGGACTCATGTTTCGTTTCGCAGGATTAGTCAGTCAACAAAGACCTCCTGGTTTTCTTGGCATATGACCAAAACAGCCTGGGAGCACGTGAGTCACTCCTGATTCTGGAAAAGTGTGAACAACTGCTGGCAACTTTGGTATTGACCTTGACATCCTGGGTTAGTTTGTGAAAAATTTTGCGGCAAACCTCCAAAATGGTGGCTTCCACTTGCAAGACGGTACATTTGTCATTGTGGTTGCCTGGGAATGGGTGCTGTTTCCCCCAGTGTCCAACCACACTTGAACTGTCAATGCCGGTGCATAGGATGGGGTGACCTGCCCATAAGTCTCTTTCATCTCATCGAACATCTGTCGCTGTGTGTGGCATCTCAAGAAGAGGAACCTGATGACTGCTCTGCATTCAACTGCCTCCATTATCACACCTTACCGCTCCTCATTAGCATCAGTAAAGAGAAACTATTAGGCTGTATTCACACCAGGACAGTCCAGGGATCTCGGTTCGATTTGGCGAGGAATGCTGAGAATTTTCGCACCTTCGTTTGGTTTGGTTTGCATTCACACTGTAGCGAACCAAATTGCCTGGACAATGTCACGCAGTTAGAACAACTGCTTGTTTGGGGCGCAGTAGCCGAAACCACCACTGACCAGGAAGAAAAAATCTCGGCAACGAAGAAAAATCCAGCTCATCAATTGGCCAGGACTGAAAGCAAAAATCTGTTCCCTTCAGCCAGGTTGTCTGTCCGCCACAAACAACACATTTTTTAACTCTTCTCCTTGGCTTTCTGCGGTAAAAGGATTTCTCGGATTTGTGCGGTTATCTTTATTGTTATTTTCTACCCAAAATGCACTACCGTAAATGCCACTTCCTCTTCTCAGACTATGTGTTGCTATGGTTACACCAACGCTGAAGGGCACTTCCACCCTTTGGTCCGCTGGATAGTTCGTTTACATCCACACTGCAAGCGAAGCGCACCAGGGTTCATTTGCAAGTGAACCAAGACCCCCGTTTTCAGGCGGACCAGAGTTTGCTTGTTTCAGTTTAGTTTATTCACACACACATTATCAACAGCATGAATGAATTACAATATGAGTTATCAACAGCATGATTAGCAGTATACAATAGGCTTTTTTTTTTTTTTTTTTTACATTGTTTTGGAGTGTGAATGGGTCATTCCAAATAAGCTATTGGTGCGCACCAGAGTTTGAATGCGCGTTCAGACTGCACCAAACAAACTGAACTATCCGCAGAAGTGGACCAGAATCAGAATCAGATTTATTGCCATTGTTCATGTAGTACACAAACTAGGAATTTGTCTCGGTGCCATGCTGCAACATTAAAAAACATGAAGCGATAAAGAGATAAACTAAAAAAAAACTAAAAGACTAAAAACATGCAATAAGTGTAGAATAATAAGTAATAATAATAATAATGAGTAATACTAGTCAAGGCAGATTTAAATAAATTAGCAAGTAGCAGATAATATGGGGTACCACAGTGCAGTCAATAATGCAACAGAAAAACAGTGATGAACGACATGAGCTGCTGTATATAGTGCACAAGAGTCAATAAGTCACTTAATGTTCAGCAGTCTGATGGCAGAGGAAAAAAAGCTGTTCATGTGCCGGGAGGTTTTAGTCTGAATGGACCGAAGTCTTCTACCTGAGGGGAGGGGGGAAAACAGTACGTGACCAGGGTGTGAAGGGTCGGCTATGATCTGGCCTGCACGCCTCCGGGTCCTGGAGATGTACAGGTCCTGGAGAGATGGGAGCTTGCAGCCGATCACCTTCTCAGCAGTGCGCACGACACGCTGCAGTCTTAGTCTGTCCCTGGCAGTGGCTCCTGCATACCACACGGTTATGGAGGAGGTGAGGATGGACTCGATGATGGCCGTGTAGAACTGCACTAACATCTTGGTGGGTAGCTTGAGCTTCCTCAGCTGCCGCAGAAAGAACATCCTCTGCTGGGCCTTTTTGATGAGGGAGCTGATGGTTGGCTCCCATTTGAGGTCCCGGGTGATGGTGGTGCCCAAGAAGCGGAAGGAATCTGCAATGGTGATGGGAGAGCCTGTGATGGTGAGGGGGGGCAGGGGGGTTGTGACTTTCCTGAAGTCCACAATCATCTCCGCTGTCTTCAGAGCGTTCAGCTGCAGGTTGAAGGACCAGAGTTCCTTCGGTCCAGACCAAACAGTGGCTGTGTGAATGTGCCCTTGGAGTTCAGAGCTGCAATTTACCACGTGACCTATAGCGATGTGTGTTACACATGTGCAAGTTCAGCTTCCTACAGTAACTAGAACTGAGTCTGGAGAAATCTTTAATGAGCAGCCCTTGAAAAAGAGGAAGGCTCCTATAATATAGATTTTGTTTCGCATGCTCTCTTATAATCCGTAGACAAACAGAAGCTAGGTACCCCCCTCCTCCCTGTACACTTAACATTAAGACTGAATAACAGACTCCAACATAACCTACACTGCTCTGTGTTTAGGCTTTTTTTTTTTTTCCATCGTAGCCTGAATTCCCATGTCAAGTAGGACACACATTTACATTCCATTTACTCTAAGTGGAGATAATTGTGAGCAAATGGGTGCAGTTTTGAATACCTGATAAGGAGCATGCACAGTTACAGCTCTGTGTGTGTGTGTGTGTGTGCATGCACGGGCTTGGGCGTTCACATCTTTTCAATCTGCTTGTGTGTGTGTGTGTGTGTGTGTGTGTGTGTGTGTGTATCATTAATGGTGTTTGTTTAGGCTTGGGGGAAGCCCTGTGCCCATTGTTCATAAAACCCCATATATGGTAATGTAAACAGTGAGCTTTGTAACTCCTCTGGAGCTGTGCACACAAAAATGAATGAACACAAGAAGACTCACTCTGGCAGGAAGTGGCAGCCGCTGCCATGGTAACAAACTGAAACCTGAAGCAGAGAGGGAGACTCGTCTTTCTCGCTGTATTGACGTCATTTCTAGTACACTACGGCTAGAAGGCAGCAGCTGCAGCATGCACGTTGAACAAAACAAAGATACGGGGAACTTTTACATGCTTGCAGAATAATGATGAGAGGCCAATTAAGGATTTTGTACAGCTCCGCCCCTGGCGGCCTCCGAAGAAAATCATCGTTCTGGAAAATCCCCATATGTTCTCCTTTATTAAAGACAATGATTTATAAGAAGCAGTAACCTTAACAATAACACATTATCAAAAGTGCTACCATATTGGTAATATGCAAAGTGGTAAATTTATAGTCACAACTCCTTTTTACACTCTGGCACTAGTGCTTTTACAGATTAGCGGTGTGTGAAATGAGCGCAGTTTCATTGTTTACACAACCGCTAGCAGATTTACGTTCTTCAGTTGAGGCTGTTGTTGCCAGAGCATCTTTACTAAAAAATGACGAGAGAATGTGGGAGCAGTCAGATAACTTTGAGAAATGATACGCAGCTTCAGGCGACAAAACTAATGACGAACAAAGCAATTATCAGCACCAGCTGGAAACATTTTGACGATGGTGCAGACTGGGAAGTGGAGGAGGACTGTGGGTATGCATATATGCATTAGGGACGGGGGGTTTGCCAGAAGCAGGCATGTCATACTGTCAAATTTGTAGGTCATGACTCAAATGCTGTGTCGTAGCCCTTTATGGCCCTCAGGCTAAAACATTTAACTTAAGCTATCTCTGCTGGAGAGTGTTGTTAAATCATTTACAGCACAGCCTACCTGGAAAGTACCCTTTCTTTTCAAAGTGAAAACATTTCTT
Source organism: Pholidichthys leucotaenia (assembly GCA_020510985.1). NCBI lineage: Eukaryota > Metazoa > Chordata > Actinopteri > Cichliformes > Pholidichthyidae > Pholidichthys > Pholidichthys leucotaenia. Next base: position 400,653,973 of record CM035839.1, read on the forward strand.
TTGCTAGCCAACTTAATTTTAACAAAATCTATCCACTCACTGTCTAAGCAAATTATATGTTTCCAGTCAGAGTATACCATCCTTTGTTTCAAGCCCCCTTACACCCTCTTCACACAGGGGTAGAGATCATTGAGAGATCACTGAGTGATGACAAAATGGCCAGCCCTCCAAACGATCTCCCAGTGACGTCTCTGCAGTCTTTCAGTGAACTCTGTTGGTCTTTCATTGAATGCTCAGCGATCCCTCACTGATCTCTCAGCCGTCTCTACCTTCGGGGTACAAAAATTTGGTGTTCATTGAAAGATCGCTGAGAGATCATTGGGAGATCGATGAGATCATTGAGCACTCCTTGAGCTCTCCTTGACTGTTCAATAATCTCATCAATCTTTCAATGATCTCTCAGTGAATGCAAAATTTTTCCATCTCGCAGGTAGACAGCTGAGAGTTTAGTGAGGGATCACTGAGCTTTCAATGAAAGATCAAAACTGTTCACTGAAAGATCATTGGGAGATCGATGAGATCATTAAAAACTCCTTGAGAGTTCATTGAAAGTTTGTAGAGAGATCCCTTTCCTTTGGTGATTGTTGAGAGCTTGTTTTGGACAGAATCAAAACAATCTCTTACCTGTGGTGACTGTGGAGATCATTGAAACATCTTGAAGAGATCTTGGTGATTGCTGAGAGATCATTGAAGATCTCTATAGGTTGCCCTGAAAATCATACAGCAGTCGCCCAAACATTTACACAGAAATGGCTTTTTGAGGCATTAGAAGATCGTTGAGAGATCGGGTCAATTTTTGATCTCTCAATGGTCACCCAATGATCTCCGTTTGTGTAAAGGGGCCCTTATACGGTAGATGTTGCATTCATACATGTATTGCACCAGGATATCTGTAATTAGCCGCTGCTTGTTGACGTCGTTGTTTACAGACGTTGATTGAGGTTTTAAACCAGATGTTAGAGAAAACTAAATTTTTTTTAGATAAGTGCAATTGTGTAGGTGCTGTGTTCTTAGGTCTCAAGAAGACATTTGACACCGTTGACCACCACATCCTTTTAACCAAACTTACTCAGTTTAATTTTTCAGAACACGCTATCAAATGAATGAAATCCTATTTAACCAACAGACAGCAATGTGTAATGGTCAATAGTGTCAAATCGCCATATTTGAAATGTCAAATGGGTGTCCCACAAGGCTCCATACTTGGACCAATATTATTCTCCTTATACATAAACGATTTGCCAAATGCATGCAGAAACATTCATATACAAGTGTATGCAGATGACATCGCAATATTTACACCTGCAAAAAACACACAAGAAGCTGCCTGTATTCTTACAACAGCAATGACTCAAATCCATGACTGGCTAAATAATTCATGTCTCCTTCTAAACACTAAAAAAACTGTTTGCATGATATTTACCAAACAACGATCAAATTACAAACTCAAACATTTTCTTAAAAGAGGAGGAGCTGCAACTAGTCGAGGAATTTAAGTACAACTTTAAGTATAACTAGTGGTTGCTCTGCGGCATGCACATGCAGTGGTGTGAAAGTGTTGGCCCTCTTCCTGATTTGTCATACTGAAATGTTTCAGATCATTAAACAAATTTAAAAAAATAGATAAAGATAAAACAAGTAAACACAAAATGCAGTTTTTAAATCATGGTGTTTATTATTAAGGGGGAAAAAAATCCAAACCTACATGGCTCTGTGTGAAAAAATGATTGCCCCCTAAACCTCATAACTGTTTGGGCCACCCTTAGCAGCAACAACTGCAATCAAGCATTTGCGATAACTGGCAATGAGTTTTTACAGTGCTGTGGAAGAATTTTGGCCCACTCATCTTTGCAGAATTGTTGTAATTCAGCCACACTGGAGAGTTTTTGAGCATAAACCGCCTTTTTTAAGGTCATGCAACAGCATCTCAGTTGGATTCAGGTCAGGACTTTGACTAGGCCACTCCAAAGTCTTCATTTTGTTTTTCTTAAGCCATTCAGAGGTGGACCTGCTGGTGTGTTTTGGATCATTGTCCTACTGCAGAACCCAAGTGCACTTCAGCTTGAGGTCACGAACAGATGGCCGGACATTCTTCTTCAGGATTTTTTGGTAGACAGCAGAATTCATGGTTCCATTTACCACAGCAAGTCTAAGTCCTGAAGCAGCAAAACAGCCCCAGACCATCACACTACCGCCACCATATTTTACTGTTGGTATGATGTTCCTTTTCTGAAATGCTGTGTTACTTTTACGCCGGATGTAATGGGACACACACCTTCCAAAAAGTTCAACTTTTGTCTTGTCAGTCCACAGAGTATTTTCCCAAAAGTCTTGGGGATCATCAAGATGTTTTCTGGCAAAACTGAGACGAGCCTTTATGTTCTTTTTGCTCAGCAGTGGTTTTTTGTCTTGGAACTCTGCCATGCAGGCCATTTTTGCCCAGTCTCTTTCTTATGGTGGAGTCATGAACACTGACCTTAACTGAGGCAAGCGAGGTCTGCAGGTCTCTGGATGTTGTAGTGGGGTCTTTTGTGACTTCTTGGATGAGTTGTCGCTGCTCTCTTGGCGTAATTTTGGTTGGCCGGCAACTCCTGGGAAGGTTCACCACTGTTCCATGTTTTCGCCATTTGTGGATAATGGCTCTCACTGTGGTTCGTTGGAGTCCCAAAACTTTAGAAATGGATTTATAACCTTTTCCAGACTGATAAATCTCAATTACTTTGTTTCTCATTTGTTCCTGAATTCCTTTGGATCGTAGCATGATGTCTAGCTTTTGAGGATCTTTTGGTCTACTTCACTTTGTGAGGCAGGTCCTATTTAAGTGATTTCTTGATTAAGAACAGGTGTGGAAGTAATCAGGCCTGGGTGTGGCTAGAGAAATTGAACTCAGCTTTCCAAAGATGTGATAAACCACAGTTAATTTATGTTTTAACGGGGGGGGGGGGGGTGTCACTTTTTCCACACAGGGCCATATAGGTTTGGATTTTTTTACCCTTAATAATAAACAACTTCATTTAAAAACTGCATTTTGTGTTTACTTGTGTTTGTCCTTAGGTATGACTGTGAGAGTGAATGGTTGTCTGTCTCTCTGTGTTGGCCCTGCGATGGACTGGCGATTTGTCCAGGGTGTACCCTGCCTCTCGCCCAAAGATGCTGGGATAGGCTCCAGGCCCGCCGCGACCCGAAAAGGATTAAGCGGTTATCTTCAGCTAATATTTAAATTTGTTTGATGATCTGAAACATTTAAGTGTGACATACAAAAATAAAAGACAAATTATACACACATATGCCCCACCTCTTGTTTGTTGCTGTTGTTTGTTGAATGCTGATTTGAATGTTTTGTAGCACCTTAACTCTTGCAGCACATCCACTTTGTACAGTTTCATTGCAGTTGTTCTGCTCGTGTATGATTGTTTGTTTGTGTGCTTTTGTGACCCGCCGGGGGACTACAGATGCAAATTAGCAGTATTGCTAAATCTGGCATACTTACATTTGTATTAATGTTCATTAGTATGTAATGTCCCTTTCAAATAAACATTAAACTTTAAAAATTAAATGTGGGGGTTCAATTTCACGAGGCTTCCAACACTGAATCTACAAATGGGAATACGAGCGTATCCGTGGGGGTGGTAATGGAAAATAAAGCACATGCATAAGGACTGGGACTTGAGAGGAGGTGTTTGAATGCAAATAGGGGTAGATCCTGAGCCCTACACCACACACACACACACACACACACAGAGTGACTCGCATGGCTTTTATAATGGGAGGTTGGGCTCCAGTTTCACTCACTTCCAGACAAACATCTGCCTTTTCGGACCTATAATCATCAACCCTCCTCCAACCTCACCCTCTTTTCCTTTTGCGCTTTAAAAGACGAGGGGCAGGTGCTTGAGCCCTGTGGCCTTTCAGCTCCTTAGAAATTGTCATTGGAGCTTTTGCATGCTTCACCACCACACACAGTCACGGATAGAAAAACAAGGTTGTTAATATTTGCTATATGTGGAAAATACAATAGAAAAGCTATCGTCTCTATGGACCTTCTAAAGCCCTGGGCTGTGAGCAGAAAGGTTGCTAAACTGTGATTTATTTATTTATTTTTGTTATAAACCTTTCAAAATCTATTTGATCCTTTGTTGTTATTTGCAGGGTTACAGCATTCATGTTTTAATTATGTCTCGGTGAAAACGGAGGCATACGATAATCGCTTGGTGAGTCTGTGTGTGGATCTGTCTGTCTGTCCGCCTGTCTGTTTCAGCTCGCCCAGTCAAAATTAAGTGGAACTAAAGGCTTGTATCATTATATCGCCATATTTTCTTGACTTTCAATTTGCCAGAATTGCGGTAAGGTAAGCTTAGATAAGATAAGGTAATTGTAAGTAAGATATTTTTGTTTTCAAAATAAATACAAATTTAATTTGATTTAAGCAATAATCTGGTGGGTTGGATTCTGGATTTCTTAACCAACAGGACGCAGAGAGTAAGGGTCAATGGCACATTGTCTGACCTAAAGTGCTCTTCTACTGGCTCTCCTCAGGGGTGTGTGTTGTCACCACTACTCTTCATCCTGTACACAAACATGTGTCGGAGCAGACATGACAACAGACACATTATAAAGTATGCTGATGACTCAGTCATTGTCAGTCTCCTCCAGGATGGTGAGAGTGGCCACGGCCCAGTAGTTGATGACTTTGTTCACTGGTGTGAGGATTCCTACCTGCAGCTGAATACAACAAAAACGAAAGATATGATTATTGACTTTAGGAGGAAAACTCCCAGGCACAAAGTCACCATACTAAAAGGCCAGACCACCGAATGTGTACAATCGTACAAATATCTTGGGACAATTATTGATAGTGGATTGAACTTTGAGGTGAACTGTGAAAGGGTGTGCAAAAAGGGTCAGCAAAATTTGCATTGTTTGAGGAAACTTGCACGCTTCCAAATTGGCCGAACCATAATGACTATGTTCTATCGGGCTTTTATTGAATCTGTTTTATCCTTTTCTTTAATGTCATGGTTTGGTCAGATAAAACTGAAACAGAGGAAATCCTTGGATCAGGTAGTCAGATGGTCCAGTCGTTTGCTTGGTGAGTCACAGCTGAGCCTGACATCCCTGTACACCAGACAAGTACAGAGGATGGCCGACTCGATTTTAAATGATGACTCCCACCCTTTGCACTGCAACTTTCAGCTTCTTCCCTCCAGACGGAGGTTTGCTGTCCCAAAAAGTAGAACCCAGCGCTACAAAAACAGCTTTGTCCCTGCTGCTGTCAAAGAGTTGAACAAGCTATAAAAATTATATTGTACATATTTTATATTTACCTATTTTGTAAGATGTGTGCCTGTGTTTGTGTCTATGTTGAATGTAATTAGTGGCTTGTAAATATGGATGTCACCAACTGCAAAACAAATCTACCTACGGGTACAAATAAAGTAACCTGAACCCGAACCTGATACAAATTTAACTCTCCATTGCCATGTAATGGAGCCGCGCAAGAAAAGGTATTATAATAACTATGCCGGGCCACTAGAGGTGGCAGTGCACCTTTTTTACAGCCCATGGACCACTTCCGTGACACCACTAGGTTAGTTAGTGCTCAGAGGTCTGCATTAGCTAATGTAGAGAGTTTTTACCACACCATGTTAATGGATGATTATTATACCAAAACTAAAAACAGATGTAAGGGCGGTCATTATTATATTACCCTGACTGCTGTAGTATATTTTACATGGTTAAAACAAGGAGACATCACCTGCTTTAATTTATGACATCTTCAACAGCTGACTGACGTCTGTATTGAAATAACGGAGCTGCAGTTAGCCACGATGCTAACATGTGCAACAATCTTTTATATTAACAATGAGACTTTTTTTGTCAGATGGTTCATCAGATAAAAAGGTCTTGAGTCTAATTCTACTGTTGATTGATTTTTTTCTCTGATAAAGTCTGGTGCCCACAGATCACTGCACAGACTGCTAGCATAGAGGTAACGTGCCAACATCAGTTCAACTCTTCAACTAAACTCTTTAGCCCCTTTTCCACTAGTACCTATATAGCCCTTCTCACCTCAACTTGGCGCCCTTTGTAGGCTTTTCCATTAGTACCTACCCCTCGTAGCCAGTACTATTTTCGGATCCATCAGACTGGGGTTCCAAGCAAGCTGAGTCAAGCTGAAAATGTCACGTCAACAGACTGCAGGCCACTGATTGGTCAGGGCGTAACATCATGAGAGCAACGTCTTCCACAGAATCTCCAGCTGCCATTTGCAAAGCTTTGTCTGCGAGAGAGCGAGCAAGTGTCAGTATAAACAACAGCAATAGAAATGGCTTCTAATCAACACCGTGGTCAAACAGACTTTTCTGTGCCTTTTGGCTGATAAGAAAATCCAGGTGCGCGAGCAGCCCTGAAGGTTCCGAGGGTGGCTATCGGCCGTTTAACTCGGGCATGTGCAGCGGCGGAGGACGCTGTATCAGTCTGTGGAGCCGGTTTGTCCCTGGTGTGTGGCGTGCGCCTGGCGCAGTGACCACATAGCTGGCAGTTGCGCTGTCCTTGTAACCCCGCGATGTGCGCGCGTGGCTTCTGTGCGCGGAAGGTCCGTTGTCGAGAGGTGAGTCAGGGTCAGGGAGCTTGATGGAAATCAGCGCAGTCGGCATCGATGATTGTCCCTGTTCAGGCTGCTTCCTTCGTTCGCTCGTGTTGATCATGGTGCTGGAAAAAGATCAGGCCAGGGTCGCACCATGACGCGTGCTGAGGCTTCCCGTCCGGGTCATCTCCGGGGTGTTCGCCTGGTGTTCCATTCTTCGTCCAGGGTCACCAGTGTGGAGGAACAAAATAAGTTCAGGCGAGACACGGCGAGCTGAAGGTTTAAGAGTTTTATTCCTCCATCATCATGAGACATACTGCAGCGCTGTGTGCTGTGTGTGTGCTAGTGAGGCATGTAAAGTCAGCTCTTTTATACAGACAAGAGAGAATGCATGGCACATTTACATATTGATATACATATCAGACAATACATATCAATTGAGTGATTAACTGGCGCCAGACTCCTCTCCTTACTCCGGGGATGAGTAACAATAGTCATTGTTCTGGTTGTCCCCCTAGGGCTCTCTGTTCGTATGCAATCCCTGCTGAGCGTGAATATTATCAGTCTGCATTGTGCTGGGTGCCCACACGTGTGCTGGGTGCTCACAGTATGAATATTAATTACAGAATAATTGAAAATGAATGGGACATCCAATATTAGCCACTCTAACTGTTTGAATGTGACTGCCGCCAAACTGTGACACAACCCCTAGTGGTCAACAGTGGTAAAGATTTTTTTCAAGAAACTAGTCAGATCAGATGTCAGAACTATCCAAGGCTATAACTTTAAAGTGGTAAGAGATAATGGCTTACTGTCAATTAGAAAGATGTAGAATATGATCCAAAGTTTCAGACAGTAGTAAATTTATGCATCTAATTTGCATAATTTCACGGCAGCCATATCAAATTCATAACTGGTCAAAAGTGGACCTTGGGCATACTGTATTTACACAAAGAATGGTTCTGCTTTATGTCACTGTTTCTTGTTTGATGTTTTTTTCTTATCTTTAAAGTATATGAACCAGAAATTCAGTAGAATGTACATAAACCGTAATACAATCAGACCTACCGCTGGTGGCGTGTTCATTTGTCCACTCTTGTCATCTACGGTCCTTATTTCATCTTCTGCCAGGCAATTTTGCTTTCTCTTCCACATCCAGAAAGTCTCACATGAATCTTATTTATTCCACCGCAATTTCCATCATAAATGCCGCGATTGTTTGCAATTTCATTCATAAACACCGCTATCGTTCCACCGGCAACTGGCCATATTTAACTGTGGAGGTCATCATCTTCTTCTCCGTTTCTTAAAGAAGAAGATTCTTCTTCTGTGGTGTATTCTATGTCCTCCAACGCGCGTCTGCCATCTTGGGTATGGGCATGATAAGCACAAATGGTCCTTAGAGCCGGCAGTGTTTTTGGCAGGTGATTACAACTTGACAGACATTGCTGCGCTGTGCCACTAGGGGTGCGTGATATATCCACAGTGAAAGGGTTCAGAACCGCTTGTTTATTTTTTGTCAGATCACTTGTGTGATCTTTTATGAGTTACAGTATATTCATAATAGTGTATCTTGCACTTTGGGGAATGGGAGTTGTTCAGTCACCATTATAATTTAGTTTATATGTGTAGTTTATAGTCTATGGTCAATAAACTCATGCAGTACTATAACAGGACACATTACAAATATTTGAGACCCATTGTAGCGTGTCCTTTTATATTTTAGCAATACAAGTACAAAACACCACACACACTTGAAGCCAGGGCAAGAGGAGAGACAGGGGTGACAGAGTGGTGGCTAAACTTTTATTGATAAAAATTACATATTTTAACATATTTTGACTCCATATTCGGCTATGCACACCCTCAGTTAAAGTACTAGATTCCATTCAACTGAATGTATTAACTCATTGCTGAGGCCACAGTAAAAAACTATTTTAAACGTAACCCAGCCCTTGTAAAATCTACTTTACTGAAGTGCAGCTACAAGAAAATTGTTAAATACAAGAACGAAGCACTTTTTTTGTCACATTCCACCACTGGCTTTGAGCGACAAGTGTATTTTCCAAATATGTTTTAAACTTGCTTTGATTAACCACCACCCATTTCTGTATTTCATCTAGGCAAGAGGAAATCGATCCACCGCAAACTGGACCTTGCATCACTATTTACAGAGATGCAGGCGAAGATCTGCTGAACTGGGACCAGTGTGAGCGGCACATCCAGTTGCTTCTCAGTGAGGCAGCGTGGCTGGCGTGTGTGACCCATTCTAAGCTTTTTTTTTTTTTTTTTACAGTTTAGAGTTTGAATTTTGCACATTCTAAATCTGGATTTTGCTGCTGATTGTAATAAACAATTTAGTGACTTAAAGTATGTGTTTGCATCATGATTTTCTATTTTGTCTGTGAAGACACCAGTGGGAAAAGAGTCAACAGTACAAACCATTTATCCATGACATTGAAAATAATGGCTCATTGTTAAGAAAACATAAACAAAAACAATTATTTTATTTACTGATGTCATGAGGTTGAGTGCGGTGTTCCACTGTGCTCATGCTCTTATTTATTTCTGATTATTTTCTGCATTTTCTCAGTTGTGTTTACCTTTCTGTTTGTTGGTTTAGGATGCGTTCTTAGTTGTCAGTTGCTCTGTTTATGTATTCATGTTGTTATTATTATTCTGTCAGTTCTTTAGGCATCTCTTCCCATTTAGTTCCTAGTGTTATGTTTGTTTGACATGAGTTCCCCACCTTTTCCTTCAGACACTCCCACCTTGTTATTATCTCACATGTGTAACTCTGTATTCCCTGCCTAGTAATTAGGTCAACCTGACCGCTCATGTGATCTACACCTGATGGCACTTGTCATGATTGATTGCTTGCCTTATTTAAGAGTGCCCTTCTCATCTACTCTTTGTCAGTGCCTCATCAAGAATCTGCTCACTTCCACCAGAACCCTGGTGTGCTTCCCTGTATTCATCTCACCTACAACGTGTTGTAAGTTTATTTTTGTGCACTTTATGGACTTTGTGTTGCCTTTAATAAATACATACCACATACTGCAGTTCAGCGCTTGGGTATTTCCTCTCTGCCCCGAAGGGGCGAATCATGACAACTGAAGACTGTATTGTTGGATGTGCCAGTGCAGAAGACACTGCACACTTCAGTGATACAGACGTGCACAAAATTGTTGGTACCCCTCTGTTAATGAAAGAAAAACCCACAATGGTCACAGAAATAACTTGAATCTGACAAAAGTGGTAATAAATAAAAATTCTATGAAAATAAACCAATGAAAATCAGACAATGCTTTTGAATTGTGGTTCAACAAAATTATTTTAAAAAACAAACTCATGAAACAGGCCTGGACAAAGATGATGGTACCCTTAACTTAAGATTTTGTTGCACAACCTTTTGAGGCAATCACTGCAATCAAACAATTTCTGTAACTGCCAATGAGACTTCTGCACCTCTCAGCAGGTATTTTGGCCCACTCCTCATGAGCAAACTGCTCCAGTTGTCTCAGGTTTGAAGGGTGCCTTCTCCAGACGGCATGTTTCAGCTCCTTCCACAGATGTTCAATAGGATTTAGATCAGGGCTCATAGAAGGCCACTTTAGAATAGTCCAATGTCTCGCTCTTAGCCATTCTTGGGTGTTTTTAGCTGTGTGTTTTGGGTCATTATCCTGTTGCAAGACCCATGACCTGCAACTGAGACCAAGCTGTCTGACACTGGGCAGCACATTTCTCTCCAGAATACCTTGATAGTCTTGAGATTTCATTGTACCCTGCACAGATTCAAGACACCCTGTGCCAGATGCAGCAAAGCAGCCCCAGAACATAACAGAACCTCCTCCATGTTTCACAGTAGGGATAGTGTTCTTTTCTTGGTATGCTTCATTTTTGCGTCTGTGAACATAGAGCTGATGTGCCTTGCCAAAAAGTTTCAGTTTTGTATCATCTGTCCATAGGACATTCTCTCAGAAGCTTTGTGGCTTGTCAACATGCAGTTTGGCAAATTCCAGTCTGGCTTTTTTATGAATTGTTTTCAACAGTGGTGTCCTCCTTGGTCGTCTCCCATGAAGTCCACTTTGGCTCAAACGACGACGGATGGTGCGATCTGACACTGATGTACCTTGACCTTGGAGTTCACCATGAATGTGTTTAGAGGTTGTTCGGGGCTCTTTTGTTACCATTCGTGTTATCCATCTCCTCCTGCGGCCACGTCCAGGGAAGTTGGCTACAGTCCCGTGGATCTTAAATTTCTGAATAATATGTGCAACTGTAGTCACAGGAACATCAAGCTGCTTGGAGATGGTCTTAGAGCCTTTACCTTTAACATGCTTGTCTATAATTTTCTTTCTAATCTCCTGAGACAACTCTCTCCTTTGCTTCCTCTGGTCCATGTTTAGTGTGATACACACCATGTCAACAAACAGCACAGTGACTACTTGTCACCCTTTAAATAGGCCGACTGACTGATTACAAGTTTGTAGACACCTGTGATGTTAATTAGAGCAGAGGTCCCCAACCCCCGGGCCGCGGACTGGTACTGGTCCGTGGGTCATTTGGTACCGGGCCGCACAGAAAGAATAAAAAACTTACATTACTTCCGTTTTATTTATTATCCGAGTCTGAATGATGTTTTATTTTGAAAAATTACCGGATTCTCTTCGTTGCATCCGTCTATGGCTCACTCTTGACGCACGTCCAGACACTTGTCTCGGTGACGTGATACATTACCGCTAACATTCAAGGCCGGGAATTAGTGAATCAAAAACCCACGTGCAGGAGTGCCATGACCAGAAGGCTGTCTGGTTTAATTGCTCGGATTAAGGAGGTTGCACCTGAGTGTCAGTCTACGCATTGTGTCATTCACAGGGAAATGCTGGCCACCCGAAAAACGCCACAGGAACTTAACAGTGTATTGAATGATGTAATTAAAGTTATTAACCACATCAAAGCACACGCCCTTAACTCACACCTGTTTGAGCAGCTTTGTGAGGAGATGGAGGTGGAGCACAGACACCTTCTCTTATACACAGAAATAAGATGGTTATCCCGAGGGAGATCGCTGGCCAGAGTGTCTGAATTACGAGAGCCGCTGCAGAGATTTCTCTCAGAAAAAAAGTCACCGCTGGCAGCACATTTCAGTGACGGGGAATCAGTCGCAAAACTCGCTTACTTGTGCGACATATTCAGCCTGCTCAATGAACTCAATCTGTCACTTCAGGGGAAAATGACAACTGTCTTCAAGTTGGCAGGAAAAGTAGCTGCATTTAAAGCCAAATTAGATTTGTGGGGACGGCGCGTGCGACCCATTTCTCAACAAACCAGGTGAATCCAACATGTCTGTGCAAGAAAATCAACTGCTCGAGATCGCAAATGACGGCGGCCTTAAAAGTATGTTCGAGACAACAGCTCTGCAGGTGTTCTGGATTAAAGTCATGGCTGAATACCCTGAGATCGCCACAACAGCACTGAAAACCCTGTTGCCATTTCTGACATCCTATCTGTGTAAAGCGGGGTTTTCTGCAGTGACAGCAACCAAAACAAAATTACGAAGTAGACTGGACATTAGCAACACACTTCGGATGTCATTGTCTCCCATTACCCCAGATGGGACCGTCTCGTTGCAGAGAAACAAGCTCAGGGCTGCCATTGATTCAGCGTTGTGGTGAGTTGTATTTTTCATGCACTTTATATTTGTGTTTGTGGTGTATCTTATTTTGAAGGCATGTTTAAATGTTACCATAGTGACCAGAGAGTGTTGTGGGCAGAGAGGATGTTACTCATGTTATGTTGTTGTTGTCGCGATGTTAACCCCTTGCACTCCGGTCAATTTCCCTAAAAACGCCAAAAAATAACGTGCCCAAAGTAAATTGAAAACTGTTCTTCAACCCTTTGCAGCATCTTTATGGGGTTGGTCTCATTTAAAAAAAAACACTTTGAATTTTTTGGCAAAACAGTCATAATCTCTCTAAGTGCTCCGGCCACTGAGTTACAGTCATCTAAACATACTGAACTTGAAGAAAATAAATTTGGCCTGGGTGTTTTTTTGGATACAAATGCTTGCAAACAACACACAGCTTCAGATCCGGGCTGGAAAATGCAACAGAAATGTAGAACCAAGTGTTATCCAGCTGAGGTCCAAATTTTGTAACAATACCACAAAAAATGAATATATTATACAGCTTTTTCCTCAGGTAGTTCCCAGGCGTTTTGGAACTGTGCCAAATTGTGCCAAATGACACAGTTTGGAAAAATGTCTGTAACTTTTGAATGCTTCAATGTAGAAGCTTCATTTTGGGCTCTAATGAAAGGTCACACTCAGGGCTGTGTCTGTGTGTGTGTGTGTGTGTGTGGGGGGGGGGGGGGAGTTGCCCCCCCCCCCCCCCCCCGCTACAGAGGATGGACATCGGCCATCGCTACATGACGGATTAGCCTCATGTCGCAATGTGGGACAGCAGCTCAGTCACCGTGGCTCCCCCCCCCCTCGCTACAGAAGAATAGCGGGGGGGGGCAGCGTTCACGGTCTGGACGCGACGAACGAACCGTGTACCGCGGCGCACGAACTTCAGACTTCGTGCGTCGCACAGTTGTAATTTACTGATTGGTCAAAAGTCATTTTGGATTACAATTTTCAGGGATAGAGAATAATTTAGCTTATAACACCTTACCTCTTCACAGCAGCAGCGGAGCTGGCGAACTTCTCTTCCTCATTGTCAGACGAACGCGACGCTGGTCTGCTCGTGGTTCTGGTCTCGCGACCCGATCAAAACATAATTCCATTATTGCGGTTTTGTGCTTCCATGATTGCGGTTTTTGGCGAACGATTTTTCAAAACAAATAACAGTAGTAATTAAAAAAAGACTGGCGAAGGCGTGTGTGTCACTCAGCCTTCGTCGTCAGCCTCTGTCGGTCTATGATGACCATGGAAGAAAATCATAGCGTCTACTCTGCTGGAACAAAAACAAAATAAGCACCGCCTGTGGCCAAACATGCTGATGCGCAAATGCTGTCACACAGGTTGCATTTGTGGGTGGTCTCCGTGCTGCTGGGTCTGTGACGGTTCTTTCTGCGGGTCCTTTTTTGATCCACTGCAGCAGTCTGTCTTCACCCAGTCTTAAAAAAAAAACAGCTGGCGAACTTCTCTGCTTCAATTGGCTCGCTGCATTCGCAGCGTTGGTAGGTGGGTCCTTCTTGCTAGGTTTTCAGTCATTGGTTCTTCAAGGCTTATTAGTCGAATGAGAGGTCAATCAGATGAACTAATCTGTTCACGGCTGTGTCTGCAGCTTTTATTTTCAGTGCGCGCTTGGACGCCATCACCATCTGCATCATGTCCTACATCACCATCTCCATCATGCGTCCTAAAGCGCACGAGGGCGCACGAGAGCGCCCTTGTGCGCTCTAGGACGCAGAGACTTGCCCGCCCGTGGTACAACGGAGTGCAAGAGGTTAAGAGGACGTTCATGTTTATTATTATATTTAGAAAATACCACAGTTTTTATGCCAGTCATATCATGCTCTTTTGTTGTATTTACCCGCCACACCTTAAAGGCCGGTCCCTGAAAATATTGTCTGACATTAAACCGGTCCGTGGTGCAAAAAAGGTTGGGGACCACTGAATCAGAGGACACATCTTGGTTGAACATGTCCCTATGGTCACATTATTTTCAATCTTTTCTAGGGGTACCATCACTTTTGTCCAGGCCTGTTTCATGAGTTTGTTTTTGTAAAATAATTCTGTTGAACCACAATTCAAAAGCATGGTCTGATTTTCATTGGTTAATTTTCATGGAATTTTTATTTATTACCACTTTTGTCAGATTCAAGTTATTTCTGTGACCATTGTGGGTTTTTCTTTCATTAACAGAGGGGTACCAACAATTTTGTGCACGTCTGTAGTACCAGTATATGGAGGAGTTCTGGGCCATATTAGCATCTGTATTTTCTAATAATGGGTTAAGGCAGGGGTGTCCAATCATGTGCCATGGAAGGCCGAGACCCTGCAGGCTTTACCTGCAACCAGTGTCTTCAACAGCAGATTCTACTGAATTTCTTCCACTGATTGCTGATCAGTGAAAACGCCTGCTGAAGAGACTGGGTAGAAGAGAAAACCTGCAGGGTCTTGGCCCTCCATGGCACATGATTGGACACCCCTGGGTTAGCGTTCAATGGGATTTAACATTTTAACACAAACTGCTTTATGGTTCATAATTCTGTTGACAGACTTACACCAAACCAAAAGTGATTTCTCAAACTGCTGGATTGTTCTTAGACAGCTTTTCCAATCTTTAAGTATTTAATTTATGCCACTTGGTGGTAACCTTCACACATAAAACAAAAGTGGAGACAGATCCGCAAAAAGTACAAAGGTTTATTCTAAAAATTCCTAGTGCAATACTAAATGAATACATGTATAGTACATTGTTGATGCAGAGAATATATATTTATAGAGTGCATATATATATATCCAGTAAATCCATGTATTTCTCCATGGAACCTTGTGACTGCATTATTTTAATTGCTTTTAATCCTAGATCAAGTTTGTTTTGGCTTAAAGGTGAACTGAACTCACCTTTTTGCCAAAAAAGTAGAATAGCAGATTAATTCCTTATTACCTATTGTATTTTTCAACACATAAAAGAAATTTTTAGGCCGTGCGATGGCCAAGCTATAAGCCGATAAACTTTTGCCTCTGGCTGGCAGTGCCAAACAAACCGGAAGTAGTGCAGACGACGCTGCGTGACGTCACGAGTGTGACCCTTATCAAAACAACAATGGCAGATGATAGCAGTTCCAGCAGTCAAGAACACCAGAGTTTTCAGAGTGAAGAGGCATTCAGGATTGGTGACAAGACAGAGGAGGATGCAGGAGTGTCAAGTGAACAGGAAGAGAGCGAGGGAGGCATCGAACCGTACAGATTAGAGCCAGAATTTTCGGGGGATTCCGGCACCGACTCAGACCACAGCAGTGATGGGGAGGAGAGTCGCTTATTGAATACAGAATGGTGAGTCTTTACTTTGGCATGTTTGGGGTGTCAGGATAAGGAAAATTAACAATAAAAAAGAAAGGGAAAAAAAAAACATCCGCATTTTTCCAACTTATTACAGTTATCCCTCATCGCGTTTAATGCGGTCTTCCTTCGCTGGGTATAGGCGCTCGGCAGGGAGCGAAGCTGGGTAAAACGTCTCCGCCAATCAGCTTGCGAGATAAAACGTCTCGGCCAATCAGCTTGCGAGGTAAAACGTCTCGGCCAATCAGCTTGTGAGATTCCCGAGCGGGCTGGGGAGCCGGGGAGAGCGGGCTCTCCGTGTTGATACCTGATGTTCTAATGTAGTCTTCCTGCCTTCTCATTAGAACATCAGGTATCAACACGGAGAGCCCGCACAGCTCAAAATCTACCTCTCTGACCACCGCTCCACTCCTCTCCGCCCACCTCTTCACCGCTCGGGAATCTCGCAAGCTGATTGGCCGAGACGTTTTACCCAGCTTCTCTCCCTGCAGAGCGCCTTCTTTATCACTCGTGTTGCTTAGTGGCACTTTTCGCTGTTCTCTTGTGCCTTTTTGTGCAAAATAGTGCTTGTGACGCCCTTGGGGGGGGGGGGGTGATGCTACTTCGCGGTTTTTCACTTTTCGCGGTCGGTTCTGGTCCCCATTAAACGCGATAAGTGATGGATCACTGTATATCTAGAAACGCATCGCTTCCCGGTCGCTTTTCCTCCCCCTTTCTTTTCTTTCGTCGCCATGACAGCTTTCCTTGGCCACTGAACAGATCTTCCCAGGTGTTGGAAGTGTTTTGTAGTCGACTATCACGACAAAATGCACCAAAAACAACCAGTGTCGACGTGCTCGCAATGGTAAACATGAGGACTGGGTCACACTCGTGACGTCACGCGGAACTCCGGCTGCGCTTCGGCGGATTTGTCTGATTTTTCAGGGCGGGAAATTCTAAATCGCGATTTTCTCCAAGATTCCGGGATTTGTGGAGGGGTGCCAATGATAAATTATCTTTATAATTGTATGTACTATCACCCAGTGCCGTTCAATGCCGTTCAGTTCAGTTCTACTTTAAAAATGCATCATAATTGTTAAAGGCCAAATGTCACGTAATTTTTTTTTCTAAATGACAACAAATTTAGATAAAATACACATAGCTTAAACCAAATATTCATACCGGAGACCATATCACCCACCTGTATTTACATAATTGCACAAAATACACCAGGTGAAGGCCCCACCTTGCTTGCTGGTTTGTGACAGCCAGTCCAGACCACGCCCATGTTTTTGACATCACCAGTTGTACCCTGGCTGCCCTGCCTATCCACATTCACACTTATCAACATTGGACAATCATGACGGAAAGTGACAGCGATTGTGAACAAATTAGTTTAGTTTTGTCTTTTTTTTTTTGTCTTTTTTTGTCCCTAGATATCTGTTTCCTATAGGCCCTTAGAATAGAGGGTTAGTATTAATGAAAGCGCTTTGAGTGGTCTTTGTGACTAGGAAAGCGCTATATAAGTGCAGGTTAGTTAGTTAGTTAGTTAGTTTTGTCAGTGGTTCAGACAGTGACAGAGGCATAGAACCTTACAGGTTCGAGCCGTCCGAGACGGAATCAGATGCTTTGTCTGATGACAACAGTTCCAACGATGACCAGAGAGCAGAACCAGTGGAAAATGTCATTGAACTGGACATTAATCGCCTCCAGAATTGCGAAGCCGAAGGGGGTCTGTCCAGGGCGCCCCATAAATATTGATTTTTCGGAAGCCATTATTATTACAGTGGAGGAGAGCCGCTGCTGTCAAGAAATTGACCAGATCAATATGAAAATGGAGGCGCATACCTGTCAAGTGAGACGTTTTCGTCGTATTTTAATACCGTAAAACGCGGCTATAAGGGACAGCGGAGTAATAATGGACATTTCTCTGGGAAATGTTTTCATACCTGTCAAGTAAGACGTTTTCGCCGTATTTTGGTGCCAAGCGCGGCTGTGGGGGACGGCGCAGTGGTGGACACTTTTCTGGGAAATGTTTTAAATGTAGTTCGTGTTGTTATTGTTAAATATTTTAAGGAAAATACGGGGAAAATGCAATTTTAGCAAAAACGGGCGTATTGCCATTTCTGTACGCCCAAAACAAAAACATACGGGAAAAAAAATTGAGTGTCTTGAGGAGCACTCCTGTGTGTGATCCCCCACAGCTGGTGCTGGCTCAGCCTGAGCTATTATCACTACAACGAGAAGTGTGGAGTCAGTCATTAGTTTGATTGTCTGGGCGGGCTGATCGCTCAGCTTGAGCTATTATCACTACTGTTCGAAGTGTGGAGTCAATCATTAGTTTAATTGTCTGGGCGGGCTGATCGCTCAGCTTGAGCTATTCTCACTACAATGAGAAGTCATTAGGACAATGGTTTAACACGTTCAGCTGTGCAGCGGTTGCGGAACAGACAGAGATCGCCTGACAAATACAGAATTCTGCTTTTTTTTTTTTATTTTGCGCTGGACGCTGAGTTGTGTTGTTATTGTCAAATATCCATGAATCCTTAAAATATTTGACAATAACAACACGAGTTGCATTTGGGGCATTTCCCAGAGAGGTGTGCCTTGTTGCTCCGCCGTTCCTTATAGCCGCTTTTTACGGTGTTGAAGTACGGCGAAAACGTCTCACTTGACAGGTATGAAAACATTTCCCAGAGAAGTGTCCCTTATTACCCAGCTGTCCCTGATAGTCCCGTTTTAAGGTATGGGTGAAATATCCAATTTTTTCTTTCTTGTTGCTCACTTCAACCTTCCAGTCTCCATATAAACAATCAATTGAAATACCCCAAGCA
Source organism: Pholidichthys leucotaenia (assembly GCA_020510985.1). Taxonomy (NCBI): domain Eukaryota; kingdom Metazoa; phylum Chordata; class Actinopteri; order Cichliformes; family Pholidichthyidae; genus Pholidichthys; species Pholidichthys leucotaenia. Next base: position 400,672,388 of record CM035839.1, read on the forward strand.
TCAAACTAGGGTACAATCGATTTCGTCACTTCCGCCTTCTTCCCCAGGCGATTCCAGGGGCCGTGTCAGGCCAAGCGCGGCAGTTTTAAATTAACGAATATTCCGTTGTTACTGAAGCATATGCACCAAGACCCGAACGGCTCGGTTCCCTTTTATATCTAGTTTCAAGATATTTAAAGTACCCTGTTACGTGACATTTGGCCTTTAAATATATCTTATTATGCCTAACTCAGTACTGTTTACCTGTTGAAATATATATTTTACGGCTAATATAGCCAATAACTACAATATGGCACCTGGCGATCAAGTTTTGGCAGCTGATCACTTTTTACCCCAACACCAGCGGCTGGAGCTGGTACATCCCATGATGTCTCAACAGTCTCTCCATGATTTTCACACAGATCAGAGCAATTTGTTGCACAGGAAGCTAAATGTTTCTACAGACATTCTGAAGTTCTGTAACCACTGTGCGTTCATGAAGTTGGGGTGACATCACTGGGCGGCTTGGTTGAATGACCTGACCCACAGTTTGAAGTGATAATTTTGCCACAAGAGAGCCATCTGAAACACACACAGCATACATATTTTAGTACTTAATAGCGATAACTTGCCGACATTGCAATGTAGTACGGCGGACTTAAAGCAAAGTAGCATTAGCTTACCTTCATATGTGATCTAGTTCGTATCCTTGTGTCTTCGGCTTTATACTGCCCTATGGCTTGCTAAATGCTCCAGTACTTTTCCAGTGTGTGTCGTCTCGCTGCCTGTAGCCTTCTCTGGCTCTCTTTGTTTGCCTTTACTCTGACAAAAAGCCAGAGACCGAGCAGTCACCTCATAGTCTGCCATCTTGTGTTTTGCTTGTGTCGCGTGTTTTACATCATGGGAGTGTTGCGCTGCTTGCTGTAAAAAAAATCCCACCCACCTCAGGCAGTACTCAGCTGTAATGGAAACAAAAGTGAGCCGAGTTGAGTAAAACCGTGTAGAGAGGAGTTGGGTGTGATGTAGTTATTTATTGTTCATATGTTGTTTCATATTGGAGCTCTTTTTTTGTGGCATGGGGTGGTGGCTCCGACTTCCGGCTCTGCCAACCCCGTGGGTATAAGAGGGGCCACAGGCAGGGGGCGGTCTATTCTGCCTTTACCTCTGCCAGCAGCTGCATGCATGGTTAGGTGCACGAAACCCTATATTAAATAAACGAGTATTCATCTCCACTCCTGGCGTTCCCCTTGACTCCAAGTTTAGACATAACGTTTGGCGATGAGAAGTAAAACCATAGAGGCATGTGGGACACCAATTTGGCCATTTTTGGAGCTCCCGAGGGAGCCGCCTGTACCGTGGCCTCGGTGGTACGAAGCCTTTCAGATGTATATGGTGGCGTTGGACCTTGGAAGAATGAAGAAGCTGAGGGCACGTGCGTTGCTGGTGCACAACCTAGGAATGGAGGGACAGAGGAGTTTCGGCATGCTTGGTGACACAGACAACTATGAAGAAGTGGTCGAGCTAATGGTGCGCCATTTCAGGGCGCCGGACAATGCCATCGTCCAGAGAATTAAGTTCAGACAGCGCCACCAACAGGTAGGCGAACCCATCCAGTGGCTCGTGTCAGACTTGAGACAGTTGGCCGCTGACTTGAGACTGTTGGAGGAAGAAATGGTTCTCGACCAGTTGGCAGAACACACAAACTGTGCTGCGGTCCGCTCCAAGCTGCTCACATTCCCGGGTGAGTTGATGCTGGCCAGGACCGTAGAGTTGGCGCTCCAGCTGGAAGCAGCAGATAAGCTTACTCAGGAGCTAAACGAGCGTTTATCACAGAGAGAGTCACGATACCCCATGGCCATGCAGGTAGTGGACCTCGACAGCGATGGGAGCGTTGAGGATGACGTGGAGGAGGCCAATGCTGTACAGATGAGGTCTGGCCCGAGGAAGCCCAGGTGTATGGACTGTGGGTCCACGAAGCACCGCTATGAGGCCAGAGAGTGTGCGGCAAGAGGGAAGCGCTGCGGCAGATGTGGCCGTCTACACCACTTCGCGAGAGTATGGAAGTAAGCAGAACAGGAGAGCCCGTGCAGGAACTCAACTCCTCTCGCTCTGACGGTAATACATACTGTGTCCCCGAGTACCAGTGGGCGGACACACTGCACGGTGGTTTGGGATGGAGTTCCAGTACCGATGCTGACTGACACGGGGGCAGAGAGTTTGCTGCTGAACTGGCCTACAGTTAGAGGATGTTTTCACCACTAGCGAATTGGAAGTGACTCAGCACTGCTTTGTGGCTATGGAGGAGGACGGTTGGCCACGGTGGGTACCGTCAGACTGATGGCTCGGTACAAGTCGGCGGAGATGGCCGATGTGGAGTTCGTCGTGATGGCCCACGGGACGAACATCATGGGCTGCAACCTGTTCTATGGCCTCAGGTTTTCCATCATGAGCGGTGCTGGGGAAGAGTGGTCGGGCTGCGGACTGTTGGACCAACCGGTTCTGAGAGTTCGGGACGATGCTGTGTGGGATGAACAATTGCTGGGAACTCCGGAAAGTGGACAGGCCTTGTCGTGCTCAGGGTCACTGCGGGAGGTCCCCGGTGCCAGTGTCCGAATTGCCCTGGACGAAGGTATTGGGCGGCATGGGGGTGAGCCTGCGGCGGTGAGCGATGCCCAAACGATGGTCCGAGGTGTTCCCGGAGCACGGCCGTGCCAGGCTGGTGAACACGGGGCCACACTGGTAGGGTCCAGAGCAGATTTACAAACGGTCGGGGCAGGACTGAGTGGCACTGGGAGAGCGAGTGTCAGGCGGAGACACTGCAGGCCCTGCAGGATCCCGCTTGGAGTCGCGGACTGGGTTTGGGCTCGGGCGGAGGCGAGGTCCAGGCGGGTGAGAACCAAGTGGCAGATGGAGCAGTACCAGGGCTGGCGGCAGGTGATGGGCGAGCAGCCAGATGGATACCTTCAGCTGTTGAACGGCTCGTGGCGCCAGTTGAGTTACGGCGTGCCCCGAAGAAGGCAGTTGGGCATGGCCCCAGAAGATTGGAGTGCTCGGAACAGGACTTTTACATAGCATAGGCAACAGAATAACCCACCTCACTGTGTAGGGGGGTGGGACAGCAGTCTAGCCATCTCCCCTACTTTTAGTTATTGTGTGTGAATGATATAGGCCCCTTTTTGTGATCTTAGTTTAGTTATGTTTAGTGGATGATTTGGGTTCCAAATTGGGGTGGGTTGATTGTTTTGGATTTTTCTACGGGGGGGATGTGATGTAGTTATTTATTGTTCACATGTTGTTTTATATTGGAGCTCTTATTTGTGTGGCACAGGGTGGTGGCTCCGACTTTCGGTTCCATCAATCCCGTGTGTATAAGGGGCTGCAGGTAGGGGGTGTTCTCATCCGCCTTTACCTCTGCTAGCGGCTGCATGCATGGTTAGGTGCATGAAGCCCTATATTAAATAAACGAGTATTCAGCTCCACTCCTGGCATTCTCCTTAACTCCAAGTTTAGACATAACATTGGGCTATATCGGTACTAGTGGAAAAGAGGCATCTGGCTGAGCAGAAAGCACCTCCTCACCAATAGATCACCACTGTTTACTATTCTTTTTCATTCATTCATTCATTCATCTTCTTCCGCTTAATCCTTTTCGGGTTGCGGGGGGGCTGGAGCCTATCCCAGCATCTTTCGGGCGAGAGGCAGGGTACACCCTGGACAGATCGCCAGTCCATCGCAGGGCCAACACAGAGAGACAGACAACCATTCAGTCTCACAGTCATACCTAAGGACAATTTAGAATCCCCAGTTTTGATGCCAATTAACCTAACTTGCATGTTTTTTGGCATGTGGGAGGAAACTGGAGAAATCCCGGAGTAAACCCACGCAGACACGGGGAGAACATGCAAACTCCTCACAGATCACTGTTGGTCGGGGGCTGGGATCGAACCCAGGATCCCCCGGCCAAGGGTGAGTTGCTGTGCTGCCGCAGTGCTAACCACTCCGCCTGTTTTCTATTCTTTTTAAATGTAATAATTAGCTCATTTATGTGCAACAATCCATCAATTAATAAACAGCTTTCTTACCTTTCATGAGGACCTCCAATATCACTGCAAATTTTAAAATTAAAAAAAAGCTATTTTTCCTCCCTTTGGTAAAAACTGATCATTTTAACAAGACTTTGGATTTTGCTTACATCCAGATAAATGGATTAATTAAAAAAAATACTTAAACTAAATCCAGTTTGCCAAGAACACAAATCAGTTATTTTTCTTATTGATGTCTACAATTCAAAGACTAACACATAAAAATTACAAGACTGAATATGATAATGGGAAGCTTAAAATATTTAAAGGTGAAAATCTGTGTAAAATATACAACAAATTTAAAAAAAAAAAACTGAAGAGAGTGAAAGAAAATAATTAAAACCCATTATATTTGTCTTGCAGGAGAAAAAATATGCCCATTACTATTTGAATGACCACAGTTTGTTTAGGTTCAGTTATCAGTTCAAAGATAATAGACTGCAATAGATTTGGGGAAAAAGGCCTTCCTTTAAGTTTTTATTAGTTATTTCTAGCACAACACTCATACTCAGCCTGCCTGTAAATAAGATTAAGCATGATTAAGCCCAATAAGCATGCTGACTAGCTGTAGTGGCTTCCAGTCTAGTTTTATCAGACAACTGCTGTAACTACATTCTCCAGTTATATTAATGACTAGGTGAAGGCAGAAGCTTTGATTCTCACATTTTCACAAGTGAATTTGCTCTCGTGTTGACACTAAATAGCTAATGTTAGCTCCATTAATTACCTTCATTAGTCCATTTCGGCTCAGCTGAATGTCACGGAGTAGAACAGTCTCTCTCACAGAAAAACACCCGGTTCTTGAAACATGGATTATGTAGGAAACGTCCCCAAACAAGTGGTCCACATCAATGTCTTGACAGCAGAATCACAGTTAGCAGCAGCACTGATCCACACCCTAGTCCAGGGGTGTCCAACCAGGTGCCATGGAGAGCCAAGACCCTGCAGGTTTTCTCTTCTACCCAGTCTCTTCAGCAGGTGTTTTCACTTATCAGCAATCAGTGGGAAGAAGTTCACAGAAATCTGCTGTTGAAGACACTGGTTGGAGGTAAAACCTGCAGGGTCTTGGCTCTCCATGGCACATGGTTGGACACCCCTGCCCTAGTCTCTATGGTCTCCACACACCTGAATGAAGAAGGCAGCTGCTGTAAACAGGGTTGCCAGATCTCGTGAGAGAAACAAACAACCAGCTATACGGAAACAAGCCCAAAAAAGGCCCAACAGGCAACCTACCACATTGTGTAAAAGAGAGGCTGTGTGGTATATATTACTCATATATTCCATACCTACATTTGTTAGAGCATGTGGAAATGTTTGGGACAGAATATACAAAGGAACTTCACACCTCTGAAAGGGACAAAGGAATCTCACCACCGTGTGAAGACCAACGACTTCACAGGACTCGGCGGTAACAGACGTCACACCTTCACCCCCTAAGGCGAGGAGAGGTTTTCCCATCACCTCCCAAGATGAAGGAAAGAGTTAAGAGGACTAATGGGGGATTTAGATAACGGGGGATTTCAGCTTGTGTTTTGCATGTCTTGGATGTGTGCCTGTATTTAACCAGCGAGCTGGGCAGAATTCTTCCTCTTTGCCTTCTGCCAAGCTCTGCACCAGATGAGACAAGATAGAAGAGTTATTCATTAAAGACCCTGCTTTTATGATACAAAACCACCTCGTTATTTCCAGCTCTTCTACAGGCTGCTTCATAACAGTATAGACCGGGGTGGACTTAGTCCATTTTTAGTGGCCCAAGGCAAAGACAGAAATAGGGCCCTACTTTTTCCTTTGTTCTACACTTTCTTTTCAGGCCTTATTGAAATCCTACCTGGAAGTTATTGTCCCCAGAAGTCTTCAAATGATGATATCATTCAGGCATCAGGAATTACATCTGTAGAAAAACAAAGAAGTTTAACAAATTGAATGTAGACGCTTGTCTATTATAAAAACAACAACAATTCACGTGGAAGATCTGTTGTTTGTTCACACTTACCAATCCCTCCAGGATTTGCGATATTGTGATTGCACTAATTCACGTGAAATCAGGCCATCGCCACAGCTTTTGAGCAACCTTGCAACTTTGTTAAATTGCCGCAACTTTCCCGCAATTTTGGCCAAACCTCGTCAACTTCCACCTATTTCGAATTAGTTTAGTTTTGTCTTTTTTTTGTCAGTGGTTCAGACAGTGACAGAGGCATAGAACCTTACAGGTTCGAGCCGTCCGAGACGGAATCAGATGCTTTGTCTGATGACAACAGTTCCAACGATGACCAGAGAGCAGAACCAGTGGAAAATGTCATTGAATTGGACATTAATCGCCTCCAGAATTGGGAAGCCGAAGGGGGTCTGTCGAGGGCGCCCCATAAATATTGATTTTTCGGAAGCCATTATTATTACAGTGGAGGAGAGCCGCTGCTGTCAAGAAATTGACCAGATCAATATGAAAATGGAGGCGCATACCTGTCAAGTGAGACGTTTTTGCTGTATTTTAATACGGGGAAAACGCAATTTTAGCAAATACGGGCGTATTGCCATTTCTGTACGCCCAAAAGAAAAATATATGGGAAAAAAAATTGTTGAGAAGCACGTCCTGTGTGTGATCCCCCACAGCTATGGGGCTGGCAGATGGCTCAGCCTGAGCTATTCGTACTACATTGAGAAGTGTGGACTCAATCATTAGGCTGATTGTCGGGGCGGGCAGATCGCTCAGCGGGAGCTATTATCACTACAATGAGAAGTCATTAGGATAATGGCTTAACACTTTCAGCTGTGCTGCGGCTGTGGAACAGAGAGGAATCGCCTTACAAATACAGAATTCTGCTTTTTTTTTTTTGAGCCGGACGCTGAGTTGTGTTATTGTCAAATATCCATGAATCCTTAAAATATTTGACAATAACAACACGAATTACATTTAAAACATTTCCCTTAGAAGTGTCCCTTATTACTCCGCTGTCCCTTATAGCCGCGTTTTACGGTATTAAAATACGGCGAAAACGTCTCACTTGACAGGTATGAAAACATTTCGCAGAAGTGTCCGTTATTACCCAGCTGTCCCTCATAGCCGCGTTTTACGGTATTAGAATACGGCGAAAACGTCTCACTTGACAGGTATGAAAACATTTCGCAGAAGTGTCCATTATTCCCCAGCTGTCCCTTATAGCCGCGTTTTAAGGTATGGGTGAAATATCCAATTTTTTCTTTCTTGTTGCTCACTTCAGTCTTCCAGTCTCCATATAAACAATCAATCAGGATACCCCAAGCATCAAACTAAGGTACAATCTATTTCATCACTTCCGCCTTCTTCCCCAGGCGATTCCAGGGGCCGTGAGTAGGAATGTCAGGCCAAACGCGGCAGTTTTAAATTAACGAATATTCCGGCGTTACTGAAGCATATGCACCAAGACCCGAACGGATCGGTTCCCTTTTATATCTAGTTTCAAGACATTTAAAGTACCCTGTTACCTGACATTTGGCCTTTAAGAGAGGAGATTCTGCTGGAATGTCATTCTGTCTATGCTTGAGATGTGAGAGTGTGTAATAAATCGTCTAAGACAAATCTGCCTCTTCATTTACACGCTCCACAAGGTGTTTATTATTAAGGGGAAAAAAAAAATCCAAACCTACATGGCCCTGTGTGAAAAAGTGATTGCCCCCTAAACCTAATAACTGTTTGGGCCACCCTTAGCAGCAACAACTGCAATCAAGAGTTTGCGATAACTGGCAATGAGTCTTTTACAACACTGTGGAGGAATTTTGGCCCACCCATCTTTCCAGAATTGTTGTAATTCAGCCACACTGGAGGGTTTTCAAGCATGAACCGCCTTTTTAAGGTCATGCCACAGCATCTTAATTGGATTCAGGTCAGGACTTTGACTAGGCCACTCCAAAGTCTTCATTTTGTTTTTCTTAAGCCATTCAGAGGTGGACTTGCTGGTGTGTTTTGGATCATTGTCCTGGTGCAGAACCCAAGTGCGCTTCAGCTTGAGGTCATAAACAGATGGCTGGACATTCTCCTTCAGGATTTTTTGGTAGACAGCAGAATTCATGGTTCCATTTACCACAGCAGGTCATCCAGGTCCTGAAGGAGCAAAACAGTCCCAGATCATCACACTACCACCACCATATTTTACTGTTGGTATGATGTTCCTTTTCTGAAATGCTGTTACTTTTACGCTGGATGTAACGGGACACACACTTTCCAAAAAGTTCAACTTTTGTCTAGTCAGTCCACAGAGTATTTTCCCAAAAGTCTTGGGGATCATCAAGACGTTTTCTGGCAAAACTGAGATGAGCCTTTATATTCTTTTTGCTCAGCAGTGGTTTTCCGCTTGGAACTCTGTCATGCAGGCCATTTTTGCCTAGTCTCTTTCTTATGGTGGAATCATGAACACTGACCTTAACTCAGGCAAGTGAGGCCTGCAGTTCTTTGGATGTTGTTGTGGGGTCTTTTGTGACCTCTTGGATGAGTCATCGCTGCGCTCTTGGGGTAATTTTGGTCAGCCAGCCACTCCTAGGAAGGTTCCCCACTGTTCCATGTTTTCGCCATTTGTGGATAATGGCTCTCACTGTGGTTCACTGGAGTCACAAAGCTTTAGATAAGGCTTTACAACCTTTTCCAGACTGATAAATCACAATTACTTTGTTTCACGTTTGTTCCTGAATTTCAATGGATTGCATCGTGATGTGGTCCTGTAGTGTCCAGTAGGTGTCACTGTCATATTTTGAAATAATACAGTGTTCACTTGCAAGAGTATTTAGTCGCACGTGTAACATCATCACCGCGTGACAGCCGAACGCCCTTGATCAGAGACTGTTGACTAACAGTGTGTATCAATGAAAATATATAAAAAATGTTTATAAATCACACAAATAATCTTATATATTCTAAGACAAAGCTTTAAGTGGTCTGATGTACTAAGATAAGATAAGATAAGATAAGATAAGATAAGCCTTTATTAGTCCCACAATGGGGAAATTCCAGGATTGCAACAGCACAGGGATAGTAACACTCAGAGCAATAATTAAGAAGATACGGAAGATATAAATAAGAGCAGTGGATATACATACATACACATCAATATATAAATATATATACAAAGTGCGGAGCATTGTAGCGAGATGGAATAAACAGCATAACCGTCTACTTAGTTATCCTACATAGTATGAATATATACCCATACATATTGTCACTCTCCGAAGCGACCGATACTTTCCTAGTTGTATATACTGGAGGGGACCATTGTGTAAGTCTATTGCGTCTTTTGCATTCAGTACTATTAGGTCGTCACGTTTTTTTTGCTATCTCTGCGAGCAGCCCTGCTTAGGTTATACAGTCTGACTGCCATAGGTAGGAAGGACCTGCGAAACCTCTCGGTTGCACACCTAGGATGATGTAGTCTGCTGCTAAATGAACTCCTCAGTGCGTTCAGTATGTCCTGCATAGGGTGGGACTCGGACTCCAGCAGAGATGACAGTTTAGCCACCATCCTTCTCTCTCCCATCTCCTCCACTGGGACAGGGCGCTGCCCCAGGACAGAGCTAGCTTTCTTGATCAGTTTGTTCAGTCTCTTCCTATCGGCCGCTGTAATGCCACTGCCCCAGCAGACCACTCCAAAAGTGATGGCTGATGCCACCACCGTGTCATAGAATGTCTTCAGCAGCGCCCCTTGTACACCAAAAGACCTGAGTCTCCTCAGTAGGGACAGTCTGCGCTGTCCCTTCTTGTAGAGTGCGTCGGTATTGTGTGACCCGTCTAGTTTATTGTTCAGATGAACACCCAGGTACTTGTAGGATGTCACAATCTCGATGTCTGTTCCCTGTATGTTTACTGGTGCTGTGAGGGGTTGTCCTCACATTATTAGTTGTTGAATTTTGTAGAAACGAAGACTGATGTAGATTCATTGCTGATCCTGTGTAACGTTTTCTGCCAAGTTATCCTCGTAGTTGGAATAGGAGACTACGTGACAGGGTGAGTGCTCAAAAAGAATTTGTCTGAAGTTTTACAAATTTACCACTTATTGTTTTGTTTTTATTTATTTATCAGTTTTGTGGATTGTTTGATTTGTGCAGAAGGGAGATAGCACTGTCCAAGGTCTTTCTGTGTGGTTTGGGCTGGACAGGCTGTTTGCCATTTTCGAGTGGGTTCAAGTTTACTGTTAAAAAAAATGTAATGTATTTATTGTGAAAGTATATTAAGAAGTGTTTCCTCTGTTTTTTATTAGAAGAGTCCACTACTGTTGTTTTTTTGTTTTTTTTTGGGGGGGGGGCAAAATTGTCTTATTAGCAAAAAGTGATCTTTGTTAGGGGGAAATATTGCTTTTGCCTGACATAAATGTCCCAGTAAACGCCAAATCAAACCAAATTAATGCTGTCTTATTCTTGGGGCAGTTGGGAAATAGGATCCACATTTTTAGGAGCTGTCTGTGTTGGTCCCAAAAATTGTACACTTGGCCACACACTTCCAGCCCCCTTTTTGGTGTAAGAAGTCGGATTTCCAGGTTGAGTTGGCCCTTTTGAATTTTAGTATTTTTGTTTTCATGTTTTATCAGTACCATAGTGTTTGTTTGTTTGTTTGTTTGTTTTTTATTTGCAATAGCACGTAGTAGAAAGACAACAGTAGTGGTGAAGAGGAGCTGGTCAAGAGTGTAGCTGCTGTCATCAAGTCTTCAGGACGTGAAGCCACTGCCACAGTCCCAAGCGCTGCACACCAACTCCGGAGGTCCAGGCTGCGCTCTAAAAGACTGTATCACTTCAGAAGAGACATTCCAAGATGTTCGACAGAGAAGACAGAAGTGGCATGCCAGTGTCTGGGCCCAGCCATGCAGGGGCTGATGCTGTGTCACCTCTGTCAGATAGCGGTAACCAGTTACAAGGGTTGCAGTTACAAATAACTGAACTGAGTCGAAAGCATGATGCTGCGATGTCAAGTATTGCTTTTTTGGGTGATGTACAACCAAGGTCTATTGCATATGTTCCAAGAGAGAAACAGATTGTGCCCTTTAATGGAGACCCGGGTAAAGATGCTCATTCTGTTGACGATTTTATTGAAGAGGTTGAGTGGGCTAAGTGAGTCTAAGGGGTCTAAGGGAGGGTGACCAAGTAGACTTCATTTTGTCACATTTAAGGGGATCTGCAAGCTATGTACACATGGACAAGCAAAACCAAGTGATTTGTTTTTATACTTGCGTGAAGCACTTAGAGAAAAACGTACTACACCACAGTTGTTCCATGCATTTTATGCTCACAGACAGTTGGATGGAGAAGACCTGAGAGACTACTCACATGCACTCTTTCAGTTGTTTAACTCTGCTCTGTTAACTTCTCCTAATGTTGTTACTGACCCGCAGCTAGCAATATGGGACCAATTTATCGAAGAGGTGCACGACTCCGCTCTCCGCTGTGAGCTCCGAAGGCTCATCAGAGAGAAACCACAGTCCAGTTTGTTTGATGTTAGAGAGGAGGCCATAATGTGGAGCCTTGAAGACTGACCCCGAAGTTCAAATGTGGCAAGGAGTAGAAACCTTGTGGGAGAGAGTCTTGATGGACATTCAGTAAATGTTAAATCTCCCAGTAACTCAGAAAGTGACTTGGCCGTGACACTGCAGGAAGTTGTAAAGATAATTGCTCAGCAGGGTAAGGCCATTGGGGAGCTAACAAATGCTGTGCATGAACTCAACACTCAGAAAGCTAAACCACATGGTGCTAACATGACTAATAAGCCAAAAGTAACCCCCAGATATACTGAAGATGGCCAGTCTATTTGCCTGAGATGTGAAGGAGTAGGATACATGGCTAGGCAATGCCCTGCACGTAGAGCTCAAATGCAGACTAGCACAACACCCATCTCAGCCACGCAGGGAAATGAGATTCCTCGGTTGCTATGGGCCATGCAATGCGAGGTAGATCCGAGGGCTCACCAGAGACTTTGACCAAAGAACGCTTTTTGAAAAATGCAGTTGATAAATGCTCTATTGTCGACATTCAAATAGGTGTCGTTCCCCTGAAGTGTCTTATTGACTCAGGAAGTAATGTTAGCACATTAACTGAGAGCTTTTTCAGAAACCACCTCCACGGGGAGGATGAAGACATGCACAGCACAGCTAAATGGTTAAAAATCACTGCTGCTAACAAGTTGCCACTGCCCTACTTAGGCTATGCTGAGTTAGATATCCAAGTAATGGGAGTCGCTCTTACGAAATGAACTCTTCCGGATATTTAATAATAAGAGATGACGATATCCCTTATGGATCATCACCTTATCGTGGTGGGGGGTTTGCGTGCCCCAGTGATCCCAGGAGCTATGTTGTCCGGGGTGATTGGGTCACCCAAGACAAACCGGTCCTGGGTGAAGGGCCAGACTAAGAACGATCCAACAGACTCTCATGATAAATACTAGAACAAGGATTCAGTGTACCCCGCCCGGTATGGGGCTACCGGGGCCCTACCCTGGAGCCAGGCCTGGGGGTGGGACTCGATGGCTAGCATCTGGTGGCCGGGTTTCCACCCATGGGACCTGGCTGGGCTCAGCCTGAAGGAGTTACATGGGTCCGCCCTCCAGTGGGCTCACCACCTGCAGGAGGGATCATGGGGGTCTGGTGCTATGTGGATCAGGTGATGGTCAAAGGCAAAGACCTTTGCGGACTGATCCCAAGCTTTCTAAACTGGCTTTTGGTATGTGGAATGTCACCTCTCTGGTGGGGAAGGAGCCTGAGCTGGTGCATGAGGTTGAGAGACATCGGCTAGATATAGTCGGCCTCACTTCAACACACAGCTCCGGTTCTGGAACCAGTCTCCTGGAGAGGGGCTGGAGCTTGTCCTACTCTGGAGTTGCCCCGGGCGAGAGGCGACGAGCAAGGGTAGGTATTCTTGTATCCCCCCACCTTGCTGCCTCTATATTGGAGTTTTCCCCAGTGGATGAAAGGGTTGTTTCCGTGTGCCTTTGGGTTGGGAAATGGGTCCTGACCATCATATGTGCCTATGCACCAAATGATGTTTCAGAGTACCCTCCCTTTTTGGAGTCTCTGACTGGGGCGGTGGAGGGTGCTCCTCTTGGAGACTCCATTGTCCTACTGGGGGACTTCAATGCGCACATGGGCAATGACAGTGAAACCTGGAAGGGGGTGATTGGGAGGAACGGCCTGCCCGATCTGAACCCAAGTGGTGTTCAGTTATTGGACTTCTGTGCTAACCACAGTTTGTCCATAACGAACACCATGTTCAAGCATAAGGGTGTCCATATGTGCACCTGGCACCAGGACACCCTAGGTCGCAGGTTGATAATTGATTTTGTTATCGTGTCATCAGACCTGTGACTGTATGTCTTGGACACTCGGGTAAAGAGAGGTGCAGAGCTGTCGACTGATCACCACCTGGTGGTGAGTTGGATCCAATGGCAGGGGAGGAAGCCATTCAGACCTGGTAGACCCAAACGTATAGTGAGGGTGTGCTGGGAACGTCTGGCTGAGGCCCCTGTCCGGGAGGTCTTCAACTCCCACCTCCGGAAGAACTTCAACCACATTCCAAGTCTGGAGACATGGAGTCTGAATGGGCCATGTTCTCCACCTCTATTGTTGAAGCAGCGGCCAAGAGCTGTGGCCGCAAGGTCGTCGGGGCATCTGGTGGTGGCAACCCCCGAACCAAGTGGGGGACACCAGTGGTGAGGGGGGCCATTAAGCTGAAGAAGGAGTCCTATCAGGCTTGGTTGGCTTGTGGGACTCCCGAAGCAGCTGAGGTGTACCGGCAGGCCAAGTGGAGTGTGGCTCGGGTGGTTGCTGAAGCAAAAACTTGGGTATGGGAGAAGTTCAGTGAGGCCATGGAACAAGACTTTTGATCAGCCTTGAAGAGATTCTGGCAAAGTGTCCGGTGGCTCAGGAGGGGGAAGCAGCTCCCTGTCCACACTGTGTATGGTGCGGATGGGGTGCTGTTGACTTTGACTGAGGATATCGTCGGGTGGTGGAAGGAATACTTTGAGGATCTCCTCAGTCCCACTGATACACCTTCCACAGAGGAAGCAGGGCTTGTGGACAAGGGGGACGACTCTCCTATCACAGGGGCTGAGGTCGCCAAGGTGGTTAAAAATCTCTTTGGTGGCCGAGCCCCGGGGGTGGATGAGATTCGCCCTGAGTACCTCAAGGCCCTGGATGTTGTAGGGCTGTCATGGTTGACACGCCTCTGCAACATTGCGTGGAGGTCGGGGGCAGTGCCTTTGGCATGGCAAACTGGGGTGGTGGTTCCTCTCTTCAAAAAAGGGGACCGGAGGGTGTGCTCCAACTTTAGAGGGATCACACTCCTCAGCCTCCCTGGGAAGGTCTATGCCAAGGTACTGGAGAGGACAGTCCAGCCGTTGGTCAAACCTCGGATTCAGGAGGAGCAATGTGGTTTTCATCCTGGCCATGGCACATCGGACCAGCTCTTTACCCTCTCGAGAATTCTCGAGGGTTTGTGGGAGTTTGCCCAACCAGTTTACATGTGTTTTGTGGACTTGGAGAAGGCATTTGACTGCGTCCCTTGTGGTTTTTTGTGGGGGGTCCTTCGGGAGTATGGGGTATCAGGCTTGTTGTTACAAGCTAATCAGTCTCTGTACGACTATTGTGAGAGTTTGGTTCATATTGCCAACACTCGATCAGACTCATTCCCAGTGAGAGTTGGACTCGGCCAGGGCTGCCCTTTGTCACCGATCCTGTTCATAATTTTTATGGACAGGATTTCTAGGCGCAGCCAGGGAACGGAGGGTGTCATGCTTGGTGACCACAGGATCTCATCTCTGTTGTTTGCACATGATGTTGTCCTGCTGGCTTCATCCCGCAATGACCGACAGTTATTGCTGGGACAGTTTGCTGCTGAGTGTGAAGTGGCTGGGATGAGAATCAGCACCTCCAAGTCCGAGTTCATGGTTCTCAGCCGGAAAAAGGTGGATTGTCCTCTCCGGGTTGGGGACAGGCTTCTGCCCCAAGTGGAGGAGTTTAAGTATCTTGGGGTCTTGTTCACGAGTGAGGGGAGAATGGAGCTAGAGATTGACAGACTGATTGGAGCAACATCTGTAGTGATGCACACATTGTACCGGTCTGTTGTGGTGAAGAGGGAGCTGAGTTCTAAGGCAAAGCTTTCGATTTACCAGCCTATCTACGTTCCTACTCTCACCTATAGTCACAAGCTTTGGGTAATGACCGAAAGAATGAGATCGCGGATACAAGCGGCTGAAATGTGCTTCCTTTGTAGGATTGCTGGACTCATCCTCAGAGATGGGGTGAGGAGCTCAGTCATCCGGGAGAGGCTCAGAGTAGAACTGCTGCTCCTCTACATTGAAAGGAGCCATTTGAGGTGGTTTGGGCATCTGATCAGGATGCCTCCTGGACGTCTCCCACTTGAGGTGTTTCGGGCACGTCCCACTGGGAGGAGACCCCGGGCAGACCCAGAACTTGCTGGAGAGCCTATGTCTCACAGCTGGTCTGGGAATGCCTTGGTATCCTCTCTGAAGAGCTGGAACAGGTGGCTGGGGAGAGGGAAGTCTGGGCTTCTCTGCTTGAACTGCTGCCTCCGCGACCCGGACCTCTGGAAAAGCGGTAGAAGATGGATAGATGACGATAAACCAGACACTAATGAACTTGATCCATCCCCACCTGGCATAATAGGAATGAACATTGCTAAACGATGCAAAGAGTTGATATTAACAGTGTTTGATGCAGCACTTGGAGGAGAACTGGATACTGAGTGGAGAGGCCTTTCAGCATGTACAGGAGGCAGAACTAGTGGGAAGGACATCTATGGCACATATAGCACGAAAAGAACACTACCAGGTGAGGCAGTTAAATGCCTTAGACCCTGACCACGGGGAAGCAAGTAATGCAGTCCAGAATAACACTCCCACACTTCCTAGTTATTCCAAAGCTGAGTTACAGATGTTCCAAGCCTCTGATCCAACACTCAAAGTTTGAAAAGAGTTCTGGGACAGAAAACACAAGCCCTTCCTCCAAGAGAGATGAGCCATGCCTTTTCCAGTCCGATCTCTTTTAAAACAGTGGCCCCGACTCAGAGAAAAAGATGGACTCTTGTATCATGAAAATGAAGATGTAAATCTTTGCAAATGTCAGCAACTGTTGTTACCTGTATGTCTCAAAGAAAAAGTCCTGACCACTGTGCATAATCAGATGGGCCACCAAGGCACAGACACTTCTCTTAAAGCAGAGATGTTTTTGGGGAGATATGCACGAAGGTGTAGAGCAGTGGGTGAAAAACTGTCAAAGGTGTGTATTAACTAAGTTGCCCCAACCCAAAGTCCATGCGCCCCAAACCCCATTTCTTGCTACCCGTCCTCTTACACAACAGACTACACAACACCCGAGCGTGCAAGTGATGGTTGCGAAGATGTTCTTGTAGTCACCAATGTTTTTACTAAGTTCAGTCAAGCCTTCCCCATGAGAAATCAGAGAATGGACACAACTGCAAAAGTTATACTGAAAGAGTGGTTCATGAAATACAGTGTGCCAGAGTGCTTGCACTCAGAACAAGGCAGAAATTTCGAAAGCGCTGTAATCGCTGAACTGTGCAGATTGTATGGGGTGAAGAAGACTCACACTACACCTCACCACCCTCAAGGAAACCCCCAGTGTGAGAGGTTTAACAGAATGTTGCATGACCTCCTCAGAACACTTGCTCCTGAGAAAAAATGCCGCTGGCCTGAACACCTGAGTGAGCTTGTTTACGATTACAATGTCACTCCCCACTCCTCGACTGGTTACTCCCCCTACTACATGCTGTTTGGAGTACACCCTCATCTGGCAATAGATGTTCTGTTAGGACAAGAGGAAACAAAAGAGGAAGGCATAGACTGGCTCACAGCACACAGAGAATGACTCCTACATGCACATGAGAGAGCAAGAGAATTTGCTGAAAGGAAAACAGCAGAAAGAATTGCTTGCCAGAAAGCAAAAGTCCACTGTCCACCTGTTGAGATAGATCAGTGCGTGTACCTTCGCCATCGTCCAATTGGCAGAAATAAGATTCAAGATGCATGGTCATCCAAAGTGTATAAAGTCATGGATATCTAAGGAATGACTCACACAGTTGTTCCAGTGAACAGATGACCGCTAAAGAGAGTGCATAGGTCCAATCTGCACCTTTGTGTAGAGCCTATACCGCCTCCAAGGCCAAACTGCTAAATAGTTCCACCTGTCAATGAGCCTGAAACTGATCTAGACTCAGAAATCGAATCCATTGAGTCAGAGCCTGAGTTAATGGATCACGTCGGGGTCACCGACTTATTCAGTGGAGGCACTGAATAAGTGCAGGCACGGCGAACTGAAGTTTAAAAGGGTGTTTTATTCATCCACCATCACGAGAGCTCACCCCAGCGCTGTGAGAGCGCGCGGGAGCGAGCCCTCAGTCTCTAGTCAGCAAACAGGCAATACGTGTAGTAAGAGAGAGAGCAAGCGATATTCAGTTCACTTATATACCCAGCTAGACAATGCATGCATGGCACAATAGCATCACAGTACAGCAGGAATGCATGGGACATTTACATGAGAGTCACACATGTCAATAGCAGGATTACTGGCAGGAAGGAGAGGCTGCCTATTGATATCAGTCCATACATCTCACTGTTCTGCTAATTGCTCCAGCTGAGCGCTCTGCTTGACCCGAAGGATGTGGGGGTCACCCACAACATCACGATTTTTTTCACTATGCTGTTTAAATTTATTATTGTTTGTTCACTCCACACTGTCTGGTTCATCATTGCATTTAATTTCTGCCCACGTGCAGTGTTTATTTCCCGTTATTAATAAATCATGGTTTACCAGAATCGTCTGGTGATTGGGTCCTCTTCTTCGCCCCAAAAGGGCAAACATGACAGAAGGACGCAGCATGTAATGGACCCAGCGGATGAGTCTGGTAAGAGGAGGAAGAGGTGGAGCTGAGAGGAGCAGCGGCTCATTGGGGCAATTGAGGACTTAGCGGCCGCAGCTTGGAACAGCTTCTCCTGGGAAGACGAGATAGACTGCTCGGGTGGAGTCACTAATCTGTTGGAAGCCAGACCAAGCATGTGTTTCCACCCCCGGGTGCTGAATCTCTCCCTTCTGCTGTTACCACCATTACCATCTGCCTCCTTCTCTCTGGAGCCAGCCGATTGCCCACCTGTGTGTACTCCTGCGGAGGGGGCTGTTTTTACTGCAGTGAGTTGACACACAGGGGACCCCGGTGGACGGGCGACACTGTTCCACTCAACGCCACGTACCACCACCTGCTCCGGCTCCTCTTCAGATTGCTCCAGCTGTTCGCGAGGTGCACGTCACAGCTCCAGCTGTGCCCGAAATGCCCACACCAGTTTCCATTGCCCCAGAGGTACACACAACGGCTCCCGTTGTTCCTGAGGCACACGCCACAGCTCCAGCTCTCTTCTCAGTGCACACATCAGCTCGTGCTCCACCTGCTTCACCTGTCATCACGCCTGCAGTACCGGCTCCAACATCTCCAGTGCTGATGCCCACCCCCACTGCTGTGCTTCTGTTTCGTCTGCTGTTCCTTCAGCATCTCCAGTGATGGTCATCGCCTGTCCAGCTGCAGAGTCACCTGTGTCCTCACCAGTGGAAGAGCAGGAGTTAAGGCAAGTCCTCTTTTTGGTTTTTTAAATATCTCTATTAAAGAGATCTTGTCTTACTCCCAATGGGGAGACCCAGTTGCAGCCTCCATCTACTTATGAGCCCTCCCCACCGAGCTCTTCTGCTGACTGTTTTGGTGTGGCTTCTGCTCCAACCTGTACCTCTTCTCCCCTGCCCGAGGTGGCTCCATCGGAGAGGGATTCCTGGGCATTTGGACTGGATGCGCCTTAGCCATCTCATCCTGAGGTCAGCGTGCCCCAGCCATCTCAATTGGGAACCAGCGTGCTCAAACCATCAGCGCATGGGGTTGGTGCGCTTCAGTCATCTGCTCCAGAATTCAGCACGCTCCAGCCATCTCATCCTGAAGTCAGCGTTCCCCAGCTGTCTAATTCAGGGGTCAGTACTCCATGGAGCCTTCCAGCTCTAGTATGTGCCCCACGGCACCTCCCAGCTCTAGTACGTGCCCCACAGCACCTCCCAGCTCCAGCAACTGTTCCACCTGTAGCTCACCCAGAGCCTGCCATTCTAGCTCCTGGTTGTGAGGGGGTCACCCCGGCAACAGGAGACCAGGAGTTAAGGCAAGTATCTTTTCATTTATGTTCAAACACAATTTGTGAAAAGACTTATCTTGCTCCTGGTCTTGGTGGTGGTGGTGGGGAGGGGTACATCCCACCAGCTACTGAGTCCTCTCCCCCAGTCTCTGTTGCTAATGATTGTCGTGTCGCCTCACTGACCACCTGTTTCCCTCCATCATCCAAGGTGGCTGTATCGAGGATGGGGTCGCAGGAGGACCACACTCCAGTCATTGTCCCTGAGGTTGGGAGACCTCCAGCCTTAGCTTCAGGGGGCAGAAGATCTCCAGTCGATGTTCCAGGGGTCAGGAGACCTCCAGCCGATGGTACGGAAGTCAAGGGACCACCCGACTGGTTATCTTTTGAGATCTGGTGGTCCATGGACTGGGGTAGACCCCCTGACCCACGTCGTTTTCCGGTTCAAGGCCCTTTGGACTTTAGTAGACCCCCTGACCCATTGTTTGTTCTGGTCCGGTGGCCCATGGACCTGGGTAGACCACCTAACCCGCTTTGTTTTGGGTCTTGGGGCCTTGACCTTTATTTGGCCCATGAACAGTGTTGGCTTTGAACTTTGCTGTGGAGGCGGGGGGGGGGGGTTCAGTTTGTTTCAGCCTGCCTGGCCTTCCCCCCACCACCCAACCCTGTGAGGGTTTTTGGGTTTTCTTTTTTTTTCTCTTGTAGGTGTTACTCTAGGGTTATCTAGGATCCGATCCTTAAAGGGGGGGTACTGTAATGTTCTGGAAAGGGCTGCAGCCGCTGTCCATGCTTTGTGTTCTTGTTTGACCCATTTATCATGTTTAGTGTTTATCTCCTCTGTGTTTGCACAGCCCTGTCCATCCTGTGCCGCCTGATGGTCTTGATGGTGCTCCCCTGTTCTGTTTTGTCTTGGTTGCTCCCCTCTCTATATATGTGCATTTTTAGTCTGTGTCTTTTGCTGCATCCTTATGTTAACATCACAATTTTCTTCACCACGCTATTTAGATTTATTATTGTTTGTTCACTCCACACTGTCTGGTTTGTCATTGCATTTAATTTCTGCCCACGTGCAGTGTTTATTTCCCATTATTACTAAATCATGGTTTACCAGATTCACCTGGCGACTGGGTCCTCTTCTTCACTCCGAAAGGGCAAACATGACATCTACACGCTGTAAGGTTTGTTTACAATGTAACTTCAACTTTAATTATATGGAAAACTATCTTTTAAATTGACAAACATTTGCGTAACTCCCAGCAAAATTTGATCGGTATCAAAAGATAATTTTGCTCTTGCCATACATTTCAATGGAGAATTTTTTCAATTTAAGGTCCCATATGTGGAAGTAAAGGAGGCATGACTCTATTGTGGGGAGCATAGTTGCCAAGTCCGCTTATTATAAGCGACTTTGGTCTTGTTTTTTTCTAAAGTTGCTTGCAAATCTCATCAGTTGCGGGTTGTTGGGCTTGTTGGGCTTGTTTTTTAACATGTAGTTGCTTATTTTGGCTTGCTTTGCTGTCTGTGTGACAGCTCTCCCAGCTCGGTTGCGCAAGATTATAAGCTGTGTCTCCATACCAAGAAGTTCAAAATGTATTAATTTTGGGGGAAGTTACTGAGGTAAAAGTGGCCGGTCAGGGGCTTTACTTCTGGCAGCCAATGATCCATCCAGTTTTTTTTTCCCCTTGTCCTGTCAGGCAGCTAGGCAAGCAGAACAGGGATCTGTCATCCTTATTGTGCCAAAACAGATTTACTTTGCCAAGAGGAGCTTATACAGTACCTGTGTATTGTATATTGTTGTAAACTCCTCCTATAATAACTTTTAATACTTTATTTTAATTATTTTACCCATGGAAGACCCAACAGGATGGGGAAGAGGGACAGGAAGTGTGTGGAGGGGGAAAGAAAAGGGAGGGAAACAGACAAAAAACAAACCAACCAACAACTAAAACAAACAAAAGACAATCTGCTTCTTCCACCAAAGATGTCTCAACATGAGTCTGGTTTCCACACCTGTTAAAGGAGAGACACTTGTGTGTTTACGTCTGTGTGCATATATATGAGAGCGCGCGCAAAATAAGTGTGTGCATGTGAATGGTTTGTCAGGAAACGTACGAAGCAGGGGCTGGTCGCAGCAGCTCTCCCCCCGGGAACCCCGAGCAGGCAAGGCAGCGCCACCAACCCCCACAGGGTACAAACATCTGAGGTCAGCAAGCCCCAGGAAAGCCAGGCATCTGCCCCTGGAGGGACGATCGAGGGAGGCCAGATTGCTTAGCGGCTGGCACGGCGAGCCCACAACCCTGGACCTGCCTGCCCCCTACCCTCCCAGCAGGGCCAATACCAGCCCCCGGGCCCCAGGCACCAGGAGGCCAGCGACCCCACCCCCCGGGCCGGAGACTGGCCTGCGCCCCCCGGCACGAGCCCCCCCAGGCACCCCCACAGTGGGCCTGCCCCAGCGCCACTGCCGCACCCCCTAGGGACCCCATGCCCAAAGAAGTCCCCCCGCCCAGGGGAGCCCACATTGCCGAGAGGCACTACCCCCTTAATACAGCACCTCCCGACTCGCAGACACACCCCTCCCCACACCTTCACACCCACATGCTCCCATGCCCACCCATATGCACTAACTATCCAGTTTTTCTATAGAGATAAGTGGCCCGCCCAACTCCACTTGGCTCTGTACTCGCTAATGGGGCATGAGATATCCATTTTTTTAAATACAGACCACTGCATATAAGATAAGCCTTTATTAGTCTCACAATGGGGAAATTCCAATGGGACCTTAAATTGAAAAAAAATTCTCCATTGAAATGAATGGTAAGAGAAAAATTCTTTTGATCACGATCAAATTTTGTCACGAATTACACATATGATGTTTGTCAATTTAAAGGATAATTTTCCACGTAATTAAAGTTGTCAGCTGTTGTGTAATATTTAGTTTTTGTTTAAAGGACTACCGGACAACAACTCCCATCATCCCACATCACTAAACTGTAATCGTGTTTAGTGCTGTTACTTATGCAGAATGTAGATGTCTTTTCTTTTGATCAGAGTTTAAAAAATTAATTCAAAGTTTTTATATTGACTGTGTTTACTATAAATTTGCTGTTGCTTATGCAGAATGCATATGTATTTTCCCTTAATTAAAGTATATAAAATTACATTATTCAATGCTGACTGTGTTTACAGTCAATTCACTGCAAACAAAAATAAATCTATATATCGATACGTATATGTTATCAAGCAGCCTCTCTTTTACATTGTGGTAGGTTGCCTGTTGGGCTTCTTTTGGGCTTGTTTTCATAGAGCTGGTTACTTGTTTCTCTCGTGAAACCTGCTAACACTGGTGGGGAACTGGGAGACAGTAGCCACGGTTACATAGGCAAAATTTCTTCAATCTGATTACAATTCACATCAGAACTTTACTGCTTACATGGATCCTGAAAAAGCTGATCCAATTAGGACGTGCGTTTCCATGTGTCACACGTTTGAACAGATGAAATCATTTTGACATGCGCACCTTGACATTTCGACATTCCGAAAATAGTAGAAGAAGAAGCATCTTCCGGTGTTAGCAAGCCCCACTTTGTGCCTTTCTCTTTTTAAAATGGACCTGTATTGTGTTATTCAGACTGTACTTTGGTTTCTGCTGGTCTCTGTAATGAAGCTACAAGTACATACTTCTGCATATGACGAACAGAGGGAGACAGCAGGACGATACAGACCAGTTTTGTTTTACTCCCGCTATGTCTTCCGCTAGCTGCTGTAAAGGCATAAATATGTCACGTCAACGTGTGGCTGATGTACAGACATGTGCAGTAAACATATTTTCTGCCCAACCTTCGGAATAAGTGTTTTCATGTGCACTATGCGGATTAACAATCGGCATAACCCACCCTTCTCAATTGGAATGAAATTTTGATCCAAATGAGCGTGATCGGGTCAGAATATTCAGATTGGCGTGTTTATATGAAGAATTTTTATTCCGATCAGGCTTTTAATCCGGTTACTTGTGTCCATGTAAACATGGTCATCATTGCCAACTTGGTGACTTTCTCGCTGGTGACTTTTCAAATCCTTTTGGTGACTTTTTTTTTTTTTTGTCAAAAGCGACTAGCGACAAATCTAGTGACTTTTTCTGGTGTTATCAGAGACTTTTCTGGTGTTTTGGAGACGCTGACGTGAAAGCACTATTGCTCTTAAACATGACACCTAGGTGTGCTCTTTCACGCTTCCCATTCATTGTCTGTGTAAAGCTACATGTCCACTTAGGCATCTGTTCCCCGCACCTCCTCTGCCTCGGGGATCCGTCAGGAGCGTGGAGGGACCATAACCAGGTGAGAGTCACGAGCCCAATACTCTGTAGCTGCAAACTGCACGAAGAGTGTCACTGAGACTGGTCAAAGAACTTTGGCCGGTTTTCAAGCAGTACTTTCACCCACAAAAGTGCAGTTTGATGAGCTTTTTCTGTCTACCAAACCCGTTCTGCTCTCCCCAACATGCAGGGCTTGCACGTGATTGGTCGCTGTGACTCCCGGTAGGTAGGCTGCTCTAGTGTCATAAACATGCCCTTCGAGGCAAGGGCGAACAGAAGACACTAAATGCAAGCTGTGAGTTTTGCACATTTAATTACACTAACACACAAACTTACAGAAACACACAGAGAAAGGAGGCTACGGTTTCCCAGCTCGGAGGCTGGACTTCCGATTATGGCAGGAAAGAGATGGGGACTCCATCTCGGGACGAGTGGAAGGTAAAATGAAACGGTGAAGAAAAAACTGAACAACAGTCCATATATGGGGGAGCGAGAATAATTACACATACAGATCAGGTGTGGGTGGTATGAGTGAGGATAATTAACCTAAACAGGCGACACCTTTGACAGCCCACGAACAGAGTTGACACCTGGAAGTACACAGACGGCTGTCAAAGGAAAAGCACGTCGAGAAGGTAACAGACAATAATACTGCAACAGAAACGGACCAAGATACCGTGACGTTGTGAGGGTTCACACAAGAAAGGAGAGATGACTGTGACGAAACAGGCTTTATTTAAACACACCTGCTCAACACAGACAGGAGGGGAGGTCATTCACACAGACCTCGGTCTCACAAAGGGTGACACAAATGCATGATCAGTCACTGCTCTGACTCTTCTTATAACACTGCTGTGTCATTATAACACAGTTATAATGACACAACAATAACACTTTAGAACACACGAATGATAACACCCTTTGAATCCTCCGCTGCCAAAGCATGCCAGGAGAATCCCCGCCCCCTTAACACAGCCCCGGCGTTACGCTGTCCCCGCCCCCCACCGGGCTGGTTTCTGTCCCCAGAATAATAAAAGTCCAGCTCAAAAGTCCAACACGAATCCGTCCAGGTGTTGGGGCGGCCTCCGTTGTCGACGACCAGCATGCACAGGCCCACTAGTGTTCATCTGTGCCTCGGTCGGAGTATCTGGTCGGGGTTTAGGCTCCGGCTCGACCACCCGCGGGGCGGATGGCTGGTACAGGGCGAGACGGTCACGGTGGAGTACCACGACCCGGTCCCTTTTCTGCAGCCTCACCCTGTACACCACATCCTACAGTTGCTGTAGGACCTCGCACGGTCCTGACCAATGGCTCACCAGTTTTGGTGACAGTCCCCTTTTTCGCTCCGGGCAGAAAACCCAGACTCGATCTCCTGGTGCAAAGTCCCTCCCCTGGCAGCGGGAGTCATATGCCCGCTTCTGCCAGCTCCCCGCTGCTGCCAGAGCCTCCCAAGCCAGTCCGTGTACCATGTGGAGACGTTCCTTCAAGCAAAACAAATAATCCAACCCCGGTCTGCCCTCCACCTCCAGCTCCGGGGGGGCGGGGGGGGGGATACCAAATCCACCGGTATGTGCAGCTCGCGTCCAAACATCAGCGCTGCAGGAGTGCACCGGGTGGATTCCTGTGCTGCCGTCCGGTACGCCCACAGAACAAAGGGAAAATGCAGGTCCCAGTCTCGCTGTCGCTGGTCCACTAAGACAGTGAGCTGGGTGGTAAGGGTCCGGTTGAACCGTTCGACCAGGCCGTTGTTCTGTGGGTGCAGCGGGGTGGTTCGGGTCTTCCGGATGCCCAGCCGCTTGCAGACCTCCCTGAAGACCTCTGCCTCAAAGTTCCGACCCTGATCACTGTGCAGCCCCTCCGATGCACCAAACCGACAGAACATTTCGTCCACCAGTTTTGATGCTGTGGTGGCAGCGCTCTGATTAGAGACCACGTACGCCTCTGGCCATTTGGTGAAATAATCCATTGCGACCAGCATGTAGCGGTTCCCCCAATCTGTGGTTGGGAAAGGTCCCAGAATGTCCACCCCTACCCGCTCCATCAGTGCTCCCACCCGGTACTGCTGCAAGGGGGCGTGAGATCGCTGAGTCGACCCTTCTGAGCCATGCAGCTCTACATCCTGGTGACATCCGGGCCAATAGAACCGGGCTTGAAGACGCTGCAGAGTCTTTTTCACCCCGAAGTGGCCCGCTCCTACCACCCCGTGGACCAGCTGGAGTACATTGGGCCGGAGCTGCCGGGGAACCAGCAGCTGCCAGACGTGATGCTGCCCAGCTGGAGTCTGCCACTGCCGATACACAACACCCTCGTGACAGCGGAGATTGGCCCACTGGGAGTGTAGGGCCTTGGTCTCTGGGTCCAGCGCAGACACAGCCTCCCAGGCAAGCCGCTGGCCTGCGTCCAGCCACCGCTGAACCCGGGAAATGACCGGATCTCTGTCCTGCTCGCTCTGCAGCTGCTGTGTGCCGAGGGCCTCTGTGACATCATCGCTGGGGAGAGCTGCCTGATTATCCGAGGAGGGAGCTGTGTGCCACTGTGTTATCCCTGCTCACAGCGGTCCAGAGAGCAGTAGCCCGTGGGATGGCTTGTTCTTGATCCTCTGCCCACTGGCGGTGACGACAGTCCTCCGCAGCACAGGGATGCCGAGACAGTGCGTCAGTGTTGGCATGGAGGCCGCCTGCCCAATGCACAATCTGAAAATGATAATCCTGCAGTGCCTCCAGCCATCTCGCCAACTGTCCATCCGGCTCTTTGAAGTTCAGCAGCCAGGTCAGGGAAGCATGATCCGTCCTGAGCTGGAACCTCCCCCCGTACACATATGGGCGAAAATGGCGAAGCCCCTGGATGACAGCCAACAGCTCTCTGCGAGTAACGCAATAATTCCTTTCAGCTCTGCTGAGAGTGTGGCTGAAAAAAGCAACTGCCTGCTCTCTGTGTTCTCCCTCCTGGGATAACACCGCCCCGATGCCCTGGTTGCTGGCGTCCGTGTCCATGATGAAAGGGCGGTTCGGGTCGGGATACTGCAGGATGGGGGCTCCGATGGGCGCTGAGCAAAGCTGGGAAAAAGCAGCAGCACAGCTGTCGCTCCACTGAAACACACGGCCCTTCTGTGTCAGCTGATGCAGCGGGCTGGCGATGGTGGCGAAGTCTTTCACACATCTCCTATAATAGGAGGTCAGTCCGAGAAAACTCTGTAGCTCTCCCACATCCCGCGGCACTGGCCAGTTTTTCACCGCTGCCACTTTCTCTGGATCGGTGGCCACTCCCACTGCGCTGATGGCGTGGCCCAGGAAGGTGGTCTCCTGCCGAAATAGGTGGCATTTCCGTGGGTGTAGCCGCAGCCCGGCCTGTCGGATGGCATCCAATACTTTCCGGAGGTTGGACAGGGCGCTGTCAAAATCAGCTGCATGAACCAGCAGGTCATCCAGGTAAACAATTCAGCGGCTCTGGGGTACGTGAGCCAACACTCGCTCCATCAGACATTCAAAGGTGGCCGAGGCGTTGCAAAGTCCAAACGGCATCACCTTGAACTGATACAGTCCCTGCCCGATGGAGAAGGCTGTTTTCTGGCGGGCATCAGGTGACAGTTCTACCTGCCAATAGCCGCTGCGTAGATCCAGCGAGCTGAACCAGCTGGAGCCGGCGATGTGATCCAGCGCGTCATCGATGCGGGGCAGGGGGTAGGAATCCTTGCGGGTGACATCATTCAGGCGTCGGTAATCCACACAGAACTGCCACGAACCGTCTCTCTTCCTAACCAGCACCACTAGCGCCGCCCAGGGGCTGCTGGAGGGTTCAATAATGCCTGCCTCCAGCATTTCCCATACTTTTTGTTCTGCTGCCGCCCGCCTTGAAAAAGGCAGACGGTGGGTGCAGAGCCGGATCGGCCTGGTCTTCCGTGCTGCACCAAACTGGTTCGGGTGCATTCCTCATCCTTTGCAGCGAAGACGTCCATGTAGCAGTCCAACAGCTCCCGCAGCTGGCGTCTCTGTCCCGATTCCAGTCCGCTGCAGCTCTGCTGGAACAATTCCTCGACTGCCTGCTGTGTTTCTGCTGACACATTGACCCGCTCCGCTGTGGCACCCCCCCTTGCTGTCTTTATCGGTGGTCGCGCTCCCTCTGCTCATGCTGGTGGCGCTGTTGTGTTCAGTACGGTGACACGCCCAGTTCGGCCCACCCTGGCGGTCCCTCGATCACGCAGGCCTCTCGGTTCCTCCTCTGGGTCCCGCTGCAGAGCGTGATGGTCCGAGTTCCCAGCAGGAGGGACAATCTGGCGTGTCAATTTTTGTGCTCCATGCTGCGAGCAGATCGAGTCCAATAATGCAGGGGTCTTGGATGTCACCCAGCCAGAACGGGTAGTTTGTGTTCTGGCCAGCCACCCCCACCACAAGAACTCTCCGCCCTCCCAGTCTGGTGCGCTCACCGGTTGCTGTGGTGACACAGCGCCCACCCTGCGGTTCTGTCTCGTCTGTGTCTGGCAGCACACCGGGATGGACCAGGGAGATGGTAGAACCGGTGTCGATCAGGGCCCGGATTGGCGTGTTGTCCAAGCTGCACTGTAGGTACATTCCTGGTGAGTGTCCAATTCGGCCCACACGTGGTGACAGTTCATCAGGGAAAATGTCTGTGGGAGGTGGCAGGTCCCCGTCCATGCCACCTCGCTCTAGTTTAACATTGGCAAGGGGCCGGTTTGTCATTGGGGTGGGTGCCGGGCAGTACCGTGCGATGTGTCCTGGCTCCCTGCAGCGGAAGCACCTTTTCTCGTGCCGCCGTGGCCGTCTTCTCCGTGGGCGTGCCGCCGTGGTCTGGCGCAGTTCCTCCTCCTCCTCGCTCTCAGCCGTGGCCTGGAAGGCTCTGTCTCGGTGCTGATGCATCAGCTGTACAATCCATTAGCAGTTCCACCCGCTTCGCTTCTGCCACAGCCGTCTCCCAGCTGCTCACGGCGTGAATCTGGATGTGGCTCTGGAGCTGGGCCGGGCGGAGACCCCGGATGAAGTTCCAGAGGGCGAGCTTCTCCACTACCTCTGGCTCGAAAACCGGGTAGCTACATCGTGTCAGCAGCCATATGTCTGCTGTGTAGGCTCCCAGGCTCTCTCGGCTGCCTCGCCGGCGGTTGGCCAGCTGTTCCTTGACATGCTCAGCGTCGGCCGCTCTCCCAAACCGCCTCCGGAGCGCTCCTTGTAGCGCTCCTTGTAGCGCTGGCCAGCTGCGACATTCCTCGGGCTGGAGATCGGACAGCGTGCGGAGAGCCCTCCCCCCAGGGCCAGCGCGACCTGCACGGTGGTCTCTTCAGGTGACCAGCCGTTCGACACAGCGGCCAGCTCGACCTGGACCAGGTAGTCATCCAGCAGGGTTTCACCGTTAAAGCGGGGAACTTTGGCCCGCTGCCGGATGAGTGGGATGGTCGCCTCTTGGTCGCTCGCTGCCCCTGGTCACAGTGGAATCGCCGGCCTGTCCTGCCCTGAAAAGGGCAGGGAGCGGGGCTGATCTGCTCTGTTTAGCCCGTCCTGCCTTGAGAAAGGCAGAAGGTGGGGTACGCTGGTCCCGTCGGGTCCGCTGCTCCATTTATCCCGGAGAGCAACTCTGGGGGTCAGTGTACCAGTTCTGTCGTCCATTCCCAGCTGAGCGATGAACCGCTCCAGCTGCTGGATCTCTGTTCTGATCCTGGCTTCCATCTGCTCCATAATCCCACTTCTGACACCAGTGTGACGTTGTGAGGGTTCACACAAGAAAGGAGAGATGACTGTGACGAAACAGGCTTTATTTAAACACACCTTCTCAACACAGACAGGAGGGGAGGTCATTCACACAGACCTCCGTCTCACTAAGGGTGACACAAACGCATGATCAGTCACTGCTCTGACTCTTATAACACTGTTATAAGAATTATGTTACACAATAACACTTTAGAACACACGAATGATAACATCCTTTGAATCTTCTGCTGCCAAAGCATGCCGGGAGAATCCCCGCCCCCTTAACACAGCCCCGACGTTACAATACATAATGAGAAAATAACTGCCAAAGCACAGACAAGAAGGAAAACAAAACCCAAGAAGTACTCATAAAACAATCCTAATGAAACCTGAGGTTACAAAGGGCAAACTGAAGATAAGGACAAATATAAACAGGAAAATAATTACAAGATAATACAGAAATACATAAATAACCAAGCTAGAACAAAATAAGAGGAAACTAGGAACAGAAACAAGTGGACAAACTCGGATACCAAAATACACCAAATCATACTAAATACAAAATAAACCAAGATGCAAAAATGCAGAAAATGACATAAAATAACTTAGAAGCTGAGCACGGCACCCCATTTGTGCTCAGACTCATGACATCTAGTCTGTTCACACCGCTTCCGGACGTTAAAATTTTGCCTATATCTTCAAAAGTAAAAAGTGAAACATTTTTCTGTAAACGGTTAAGGCGAGAAATAAATGTGTAGTTGCCAAATATGTTTAATTTTTACTAACATCCACTATTTTAAAAGCTCCGTGAAGCGATCGGCTCCATGCGCCTGCTCCTCATTTGCGTAATATGGATCAGAGCGGGGATTCAGGAAGAGGAGGAACGGGAACCTCCACATGACGGCTCGGTTTTCATGACGCCACAGTACCAGAATGCATGCGGGGACTGCTACATAGACAGTGAATGGGAAGCGTGAAAACGCACGCCTAGGTGGACACGTAGCTTGACACACCCCGCATGCCCTCTGGTAGCGTGGCATCAAAAAACCCAAGCCATCGCTTGGAGGTGCCCGTGCCTCCTCCTCCTAAGATCCCCACTCAGATCCATAATACGCAAATGAGGAGCAGGCACGTGGAGTCGATTACTTTTTAGTTATGCTTAAAAACCGGCCGAAGTTCTTTGGCCAGTCACAGTGATACTCTCCGTGCAGTTTGCGGCTACAGAGTATTGGGCTTGTGACTCTCGCCTGGTTACGCCCCCTCCACGCCCGGGAACAAATGCCTAGATGCAGGGGCGAAAATCCCATTTCACTGTTGGGGGGGACAATAAACAGGAAAATCTGAGAGCTTAATTTTTGAGGGGGACATAAAAAATGCCATTTTTGCTGTGCTGTCTGATATTTTCTCAAAGTTCTTATATAATGATATTAGATAATTATGTCATTGTTCCTTATTACTAACTAACCTGCACTTATATAGCGCTTTTCTAGTCACAAAGACCACTCAAAGCGCTTTCACTAATACTAATCCTCTATTCTAAGGGCCTATAGGAAACAGATATCTAGGGACAATTTAGAACAGCCAATTAACCTGACATGCATGTCTTTGGATTGTGGGAGGAAACCGGAGCCCCCGGAGTAAACCCACGCAGCACAGGGAGAACATGCAAACTCCTCACAGAAGGGTTCCAACCCCTGCCAACCTGGGGATTCAAACCAGGAACCTTCTAGCTGTAAGGCAACAGTGCTAACCACTGCACCACTGTGCTGCCCGTACCATTTTTAGTCCATATCCTACCTGTCTACAGGTTTTTACACGATCAACCAGCAGTACCAAAAGTTGTATTGGGTGGTCGGTGTCAGTTACACCATATATGATCTAACAAAATGTCTTTGCTCACCATGAACACTGGTCTGACCCCCACCATAGCAGCTTTACAAGAATTTAAAGCTCAAAACAAGTTCTAAAACTAGAAGAAATACCTTAATGAATAACTAAACTACATCAAACTATTCTTCAAAAATGTATATTTATTAACAAGCGATAACGAAACAAAATCTCAATATGTCTTAAAACTAGGGCTGTCAAACAATAACATTTTTTAATCTGATTAATCATAGCGATACTGCGGATTAATTTACAGTAATCATGATTAATACCCATCCATTATTACTTATGTTTCTTTTTGTGGAGGCAAAAAGACTCATGACTGAAGAAACGAACAAATATAGACAAAAATGCATCAGTTGAGTTTATGTAAAACATGCTGGTGTTATGCCAAGAATTGCTCACTTTCTGAGAACTGCATCCCATCTGCCAAAACTATACAATAAAACACTACAGCCAGGCTTGTAACCATTTGTGCATTTTAGAAGTACCTATTATACATTTTTAGAACTAAAAATTGTTATTATCTCTTGTAAATTATCTTTAAATTATGTTTATTCGCCAGACGTTTATGTTTCAAAGAGGGTTAGAAATCATAGTGATCCAACTCCACGTTTTACAGTCTTCAGAGTTGAGATTTTGCATTTATGCATTGTCGGTAAAAAGGGTAATGTTTTTTTTTTCAAAGTATTGTCAAAGTGTATAGTTGTATTGACTTGACTTACACTTCTTGTTGTTCGTCCGTTGTTTTCGATGATGACCAAGGACATCACAGGGAAGAGGACTGGGTGTGGTGTGTCCGGCTGTGGCTGATCAATTCGATGCAGGCACGGAAGGCTCTGCCGCAGGTCGGGCACAGGTGGTCTGTGCAGGCAGAAGATACAGGGTGGCTCTGGACTTGAGCTCACGTTTTCTCTGGGCCTTGGTGTTACATATGAAAATAGTTAGTAGTAGTAAGATGGTGGCAGGGTTGGCCAGGGAATAGATGGGGGTGGCGAACTGCTGGTTCCGGTAGTGACACCACCAAGAGTATAAAGGCTACGGGTGGAAGGGGTTCCTTCTCTTTGCCTAGTAGATGCCCTGGCTTGCAGGAGAGCACCGAAAGTCTGTACAGTCTTGTCACTGAGTTCTGTTAATAAAGCTCCGTTAATGGTACTCCCGCTCTGTCATTATTGTCTAAGTTATGGACACAACATTTGGCGACGAGGTAAAAGCGGTTATGGAGAGGTCTGTTGCCAATTTTCGGCCATTTTTGGAGACAACAGGTGAGCTACCCGTGGCGTTGTCTCAGTGGTTTGCCGCATTTACTAGCTATTTGGTGGCCCTGAACCTCGGCGAGCTAGAGAAGCTTCGTGCGAAGGCAATTTTAGTCCATAATTTGTGCATGGAGGGACAGAGGATTTTGGAAAACTTAGGAGGAGCCAATAGCTTTGACGAGGTCATGGAGCTAATGGCGCGCTATTTTCCCGCTCCTGAAAATGTGACTGTCCGACGCATTCAATTTCGACAGCACTGCCAGCAGACGGCAGAATCTGTTAGAAAATTCATTGCAGACCTCTGTGAGCTGACAAGGGAATGCAAGTTTGGGAACCTGGAGGATGAAATGGTCCGGGACCAGCTAGCGGAACATGTCTGGTGTCCTGCTGCTCGGTCTAGGCTTTTGTCCCACCCAGGTGAGCTGATGTTGGCTGCTGCTATTGAGCTAGCACAGCAGTTTGAGGCAGCTGAGACAATAGAGAGAGGTCTCTGAGAGAGAACTTCTCCGACCCAGGACAAGCCTCGCTTGAGGGTGCTGACTTTGGACCCTGAGGAAGAGGACAGTGGGGATGGCAATTAGGTCCACCCCAGGTCAGCCCAGATGTTATGGCTGTGGGTCCCCTAAACACTGCTATAAGTCCAAGGAATGTCCGGCAAGAGGCAAGCGTTGTGGGAGGTGTGGCTTGTTAAATCACTTTGCCAGGACTTGCAAGAATTTTGAGCAGAGGGATCGACAGCATGAGGCGGGTCCCTCCCCGAAGACTCCAACAATAGTTCATACGGTCTCACCGGAAATGAATGAACGGATCAGTTGTGTTGTGTCGCTGGATGGTGTCGAGGTGCCACGTTTGGTGGTTACCGGAGCGGTGACCTCCGTTTTGAACCTGGCGACAGTGAGGAGTCTGTTTCCCGGTCACCACATCGATAAATGGGCTGCACCCTATTTTGGCTACGGTATGAACAGGCTGGCTGTCTTGGGATTTTTGGAGATGGAGGCGAAGTACAAATCTGTGACACTGCCAAGCGTTCAGATTGTTGTCACCACCTATGGAGTCAATATAATGGGATGCAACATGTTTTATGGATTGGGTTTTTCCATCGCCAATGACACCAGAGAGGAGTGGTTGGGCTGCAGGTTGTGGAACCGACCTACTCTGTGTGTGGAAGATGAGGAGGTATGGGATCCTGATTGGTCTGGCGTGTCTAAGGAGAAAAACGGCCATCGCCGTGCGATGCCACCCCAGGATGGACCCGATACCAGTGTCCATGGTACCCTTGGTGTGGGTGCCGGACGGCATGATGGGACCCCTGGGGTGACTAGTAAGCCCGTGGCGCCTGCGCTGAGGAAGGAGGGGTGAGACCACAGAGCACAGTGTCAAGGCACTCCAAGCGATGGCCCTCCAAGAGGACTGCGAACCGGACCCGCGAGATGACCGGTTCCGAGGAGGAGGCTCGCTTACATTGCGGTGACTCGAGAAAACGAGCCAGGACTCCCCTGTGGACTGGTATTGGAGTTCATTCACGGGTTGAGACTTGGCTGAGAGGGACACGTGGGATATGCAGATGATGCGAAGACCAGGGGCGGCTCCAGGTGACGGATGCCCAGGCCAATGGACATTCAGGCCTATCTGAAGAGATGGGGAGGGACCCCAACAAAATGTGCCGCGTAGTGGAGAAGTGGAGGCAGCGCAGTTCATCCCTGGAGGCCAGGAAGAGGAGATGCTCTGGGAGGGAACCACGAGATGGTAATCCAGGGGGAGGGCACTCCACGGGGTGCGTTAAGTGACTGGGAAGTGCGTTTGTTCATATGTTGTAAGCCTATCCCTGTGTCATGTTGTGTATAGTTGTTATCCTTATTAGGGTAGGCGCCGACTATTTGCAGTAAAAGTAAAGTGATATTTTAGTGATTGTGTTACGACCCGAGCGCTGGGTTCTGATAGCGCTTGGGCGATGCTCAACTCACTGCCGGCCTTGACAGCTGTGGGCTGTATTCTGGCCTCACCGGGCTCTTATTGTGAAGGTGCTCGGTGGGGCTTCCGCCTGTCAAGGCTGGTCAGCTGTGCATCATTACTGATCGTTAGTGTTCGCCTTTAAAAGCGAGTGCTGGCGACAGTAATGTCGCAGGAGTATTGGTCACCATCTGGTCAACATCTCGTCTGTATTGTCAGACTGTCTTGTCAAGTTATGGTCTACGCCTCGCCAAGCTATGTCTGAGCTTCGTAAGACCTTCATGTCAGGTTCGTGTTCATAGTTATGTCACAGTTTAGCTCGTAGTGGCTGGGGGCAGCCCGGTGAGCCCAAGTGTTAATTTGTGTGTGTTTGTGCCGAGTACGGCTCACAGTCTTGTCCTGTCACGTCTTGTATAATAAAACATCATCGCAAAAACTCACTGGTGGACTCTTGGCGTCTTATGGTGATCCGCGAGGATCACTGCATGACAGATTGGCTATTATCAATGAATAAATTTTGGGAAACACTGGTTTTTTTATGGGAATTATGATTTGTTTACAAATAAAAAAAGAGAAACAAAAAGTAGGCTGATTGTCACTAGTTGATTAATGTGAATATTGATAAAGGAGATGCAAACACTGAGCTGTTTGATTTGAATGTGTAAATGTTTAACTTGTCTCTATGGGGGACTGGAAATTATTGCAGCTCATGTGGGAGCTGCCCAACACCTTTGTGATTGAAATGTGTCCAAGTGTGGGGTGAGTGTGTTGAGGTGGGGGCCACCAATAGAGGTTTAGGTATGCTTGTGATTATATTGTTCATTGTTTACTGTTTTCATGTATATATTGTGATTGTTCTGGGATTAATTTTTGTTTAGAAACACGGCTTCTTTTGTTTTGTTGGACTGATGGGGACAAGGCGGCAGAATAATCCGCCTGGCCATGTAGGGGGCGCTAGTACTCTACCTAGTGTCCCCAGCCTTGGTTGTGTGAATAGATAGGTTGTTTGCTTATTTCTGTACATACGTTTTATTATTAGAGTGTGAGTCGGGAGATAAATTTGGGTGGGCCAACCCGTGTGCTTGCGGGTTTTTTTTTTTTTTGAAGGGGGAAAATGTTACATATGAAAATAGTAGTAGTAAGATGGGGGCAGGGTTGGGCGGGGAATAGATGGAGGTGGCGAACTGCCGGTTCTGGTTGTGATGCCACCCAGAGTATAAAGGCTCTGGGCAGAAGGGGTTTGCACTCTTTGCCTAGTAGATGCCCTGACCTGCAGGAGAGTGCTGAAAGTCTGTACGGTCTTGTCAATGAATTCTGTTAATAAAGCTCCGTTAATGGTACTCCCGCTCTGTCGTTATTGTCTAAGTTATGGACACAACACTTAGCAATCCTGTTCAGCTCAAAGGAGGCAGCACCTTTGCTGGTATGGCTACGCCAGTCTGGTTGGTCTAGCGCTAGGGTCTCCCAGGTGTCAGGACTGATGTCAAAGCTCTTCAGGGAGGCCTTAAGAGTGTCTTTGTAGCACTTCTTCTGACCACCTTGTGAGCGCTTGCTCTCTGCTAGTTCGCCATAGAACAGTCTCTTTGGTAGGCGTGAGTCAGGCATATTAACAAGGTGGCCAGCCCACCTAATCTGGGCTCTCTTGAGCAGGGTGTGGATGCTAGGCAGCTCAGCTCGGGAGAGGACCTCTGTGTCAGGGATTTTGTCCCGCCAGGCGATCTTCAGGAGCTTTCTGAGGCAGTTCAGGTGGAATCGGTTTAGCTTTCTGGCATGGCACTTGTAGACTGTCTAGGTCTTGCAGGCGTACAGTAGGGAAGGCAGGACAACTGTCTTGTACACTTTCAGTTTTGTGGTCAGCCTAATGCCTCTGTTTTCCCACACTGTTGCACATAGCCGTCCGAATGCTGAGCTTGCCTTGGCAATGCCCGAATCAACCCCATTGTTGATGTTGACAGACCTGAAGAATGTGCTGCCGAGGTACGTGAACTTGTCAACAGCCTTGAGGGTCTTCCTGTTGACAGTGATGGCTGGTTCCATGTAAGTCTTCTGTGGTGTGGGTTGGTGCAGGACCTCGGTTTTCTTCATACTTATTGTGAGCCCAGAGTTGTTGCAAGCAGTGGAGAAGTGATTCATGCTCTGCTGCACCTGGGCCTCTGTAGTGGCATTGCGTGTGCGTGTGCAGTTGCCTGTGAACAGTAAATCACGCACCGAGTCCCCTTCCACCTTGGTTTTGGCTTGGAGCCTCCGCAGGTTGAAGAGCCTGCTGTCCATCCTGTACCTGATCCCGATGGCACTTTCTTCATCATTGCAGAAGGCATCAGACAGCATGGCTATGAAATCATGCTGAAAAGTGTGGGTGTGAGTACACAGCCCTGCTTGACCCCGTTGGTGACTGGAAGAGCTTCGGAGGAGTCTCCATCATCCAGTACTCGAGCAAGCATGCCATCATGGAACTGGCGCACCATGCTGATGAACTTGTCTGGGCAGCTGAACTTCACCATGATCTTCCACAGCCCCTCACAACTGACTGTATCAAAAGCCTCGGTCAGATCTACAAATGTTGTGTAGAGATCCCTGTTCTGCTCTTGACATTTCTCCTTAAGTTGGCGTGCGGCGTAGATCATGTCAGCAGTTCCACGACTCTTTCTGAAGCCACACTGGCTCTCCGGCAGGTGACCACCTTCCATGTGCTGA
This sequence comes from Pholidichthys leucotaenia, assembly GCA_020510985.1. Classification (NCBI taxonomy): domain Eukaryota; kingdom Metazoa; phylum Chordata; class Actinopteri; order Cichliformes; family Pholidichthyidae; genus Pholidichthys; species Pholidichthys leucotaenia. The sequence continues at coordinate 400,709,386 of CM035839.1, forward strand.
ATGAGGCGGTTGAGAAGGACTCTTGTGAAGATCTTGCCAGCGATGGCGAGGACAGAGATCCCACGGTGGTTGTCGCAGGACTGTCTGTTTCCTTTTCTCTTGGAGAGATGGACAATGGAGGTGTCCTTGAGCTCCTGGCGGATAATTTCCTATTGCCACATGGTCTGAAAGAACTCGGTGAGTTTGTGTATTAGAACTGGTCCTCCTGCCTTGTAGATTTCAGCTGGGATGGAATCGGAGCCTGGTGCTTTGCCATTCGAAAGGAGTTTGATCGCTTTTTGGACTTCTGATTCTGTTGGAGGTTCTGCCAGAGATGTGTTTACCTCTACTTGGGGCATGCAAGTGATGGCTTCTGCATTGATGGATGAAGGTCTGTTCAGGATGCTGCTGAAATGTTCTGCCCATCTTTCCAGGACTGTGTTCTTGTCGGTGAGGAGAATGGACCCGTCAGCAATGAGCAGTGGTGATGTTCCAGAAGACTGAGGCCCGTAGATGGTCTTAAGGGCATCATAGAAGTGTTTGGAGTTGTTGCTGTCAGTGTGCTGCTGTATTTCATCTGTCTTTTTGCTGAGCCAGAAGTCCTGCATCTCTCTGAGCTTTGCCTGCACCTTTCCTTTGATGGAGTTGAAGGTTGCCTTCTTAGAGGCAGATCTGCTGTCTTGCTGGTACGCTCTGTGGGCTTCACGCTTCTCCTCAAGCAGCTTTTGGATGTCCTCATCATTTTCATCGAACCAGTCTTGGTGTTTGTGTGTGTTCTGGCCCAGATGAGTGAGTGAGGTGTCGTACACCATGTCTCTGAAAGCTGCCCAGTCTTCTTCTGTTCCATACCTCATCGAGGGTTTCAAACCCGTCGGCTACCCTCACCTGGTTTCGCCCGCCAATCAAAGCGGTTTACTGGGGTGTGGCCGTTGTTGCATGCAAACAGCTACTTGGAGCCACAGGTGAGAGTTGAGTGCCAAGTGGGAACCAAAGTGGACCGACCACCTGGAAGTGAAACTGTTGCCCCGTCAGAGGTACTATCCCTCCCTGACACCCCATACACCCCTTACACTAAACACCTGCTTGCAACGATGGGGTGCAATTCTCGGCCTAGTTGTATTGACTTTGACAGTATGGGATGCAATTCTTGGCAAGCGAGCAATTCTATGAAATATCGCTTTTCATGTTCTGTATGTGACTTGAAAACATGGACTGATAAATAACTTATTAACTGTTCACTCATTAAGCTTTCAATGCACTTCCTTACCGCTCTCTGCCTCTCTGTCAGCGTGGAGGAGCCGCAGCAGCCCCAGCCGTGGGGGAGAGACAGATTGGACTAAACCACTGTGAGGATGGGGGGGGGGGGTTGTAATCTTTCAATAGTTATAAATGTCAAACAATGTGTTTTTAAGTCGCACCACTTGTATTGTGCCTTCAACAAACATCACTATGCTGTTCAAATACAACATGCTTGTGTTTACAGTGTGATTTTTTTGGGGGGGCAGCTTTATGGAAGGGAGGGACATAACCCCTGTGTTCTCCCGGGATTTATGCCCCTGCCTAGGTGGACACGTACCTTCTCTCACAGTAGCCTCGTGCAGCAGATAGCTGCAGTCAAAGAGGAGACCCACGCCACTGGTGTCCAGACTGCAAATGAATTGTGCGTGCACAACCCCCCGCCAATCCTGCCCTGTAGTAAAAAAATATATTTCCTTGTACTGTACAACTGTACAATGACAATAAAGCCTATTCTGTTCTGTTTACTGGAAGCCGTTTGATGGAGATGATACATGGGCATACTGCCTGTACTGTCCCAAGCCTGGATAAAGGAGGTGGGTTGAATGTAGAGCTAGCAATTCCACCCCACATTACAGTCTTTTGATTAAATTTGATATTCTAACATTTAACAGTGCAGGACAAAATTGATTTATGTCATGTGGGTCTAGACAAAGCATTAAAGTCATTAAGTTATTTTGAGAAGTGATGGCCTAATTAAATGGCAGAATCAAAACAGACAAACCAAGAATCAACAGAAGAAAGTTAATTTTTAGTTCTTAACATATTTAAGGTATTTTTTTTTACTTACTTTTTGTCTCTCCCACTACATTATTCTTCTCTCCTACAGCATCCATTACAGTTACATGCAAATGACCAATTATGCAAATTAGGCGATAATGTCATTTAGCGACTTCTAGCAACATTTACAGTAGGACAGCCAGTACTTACTTTTCTTACTAAGGAGTTGGCAACACTGCTGGGAGAGCTGACTCACAGACAGCAAAGCAAGCCCAAATAAGCAACTACATGTTAAAAAACAAGACCAAAAACCTGCAACTGACGAGATTTGCAAGCGACTTTAGAGAAAAACAAGCCCAAAGTCGCTTATAATAAGCGGTCTTGGCAACACTGGCTGTAAACCTCCAGCCTCCCCCGTTCTCCTCACTGGTTTAAAGACACAGTCCATCTAGCGTCTCTAAAATTCCTCACCATATTTTTAACTCAGTCTGTCAGGCGCGCATGGATGCTGTGGCCCCTCTAGGCGTCAGTGAGTGTGAGAGTTTTGAGTGTTTTAATCATCCCAGACGTACATTCTGTAAAACTTACAACCGTGAGACCTTATTAAACATCAAGGTAATGCATGCTGCAAGAATTGCGGCACTCGGGTGTGACTTGGACATTCTACGCCAGCATGGAATACTATTGGAGGTTTCGCTGGAAGCTACCCGGGAGAGGAGGAAGCATAAGCAGCGCGAATGCAAACAAAGGAGAGGAAAGAGAGCCGGGATTCATGCTAGGCTAAAGACTAACCCCTCCAGACCAGTAGTTCCGTCGTTCCTACTTTCCAATGTCCGCTCCCTTGACAACAAGCTGGACGAGCTGTGTCTGCTGAGAGAAACCCGGAGAGAGTGAAGGGACTGCTGTGTGTTTGCATTTACAGAGACATGGCTCCACGACGACATCCCTGATGCGGCCATTCAGCTGGAAGGGATGACATCGTTCCGGGTGGACAGGGAGGCTGCTAGCTCCGGTAAGAGCCGGGGGTGGGGGTGGGGGGGGCTATGTATCTATATTAACAAGAACTGGCGAGTTAACACCACATTAGCAACTAAACACAGCTCTTCGGTGGTGGAGTTCCTTATCGTGAATTGCTGGCCATTCTACCTGCCGAGGGAATTCACCAGCATGTTTGTAGCCCCTAGCACTAATGCTAAAGCTAATGCTAACGAGGCACTTGGAGAGCTGCACGACGCTATCAGTGAATTTCAAACTTCACACCCGGACAGTTTTGTGGTGGTTGCAGGGGATTTTAATCACACCAGTTTAAAGACTGTGCTCCCCAAGTTCAAACAATGTGTGGACTTTAAGACCAGAGGAGTTAATATGTTGGACTTGGTATATACAAACTTCCCAGATGCATATAAGGCAACATCTCGCCCCCACCTCGGTCATTCTGACCACCTATCCGTGATGCTGGTGCCTGCCTACAAACCTTTACTGAAGCGCAGCAGGCCAGTAGAGAAACAAATCAGGATTTGGCCAGAGGGTGCAGCCTTGGCACTTCAGGACTGTTTTCTGCACACAGACTGGGAGGTTTTCAAAATAGCAGCCTCCCAGGGAGACAGGACAGATGTGGAGGAGTATGCTGAAACGGTTACCAGCTACATCGCGAAGTGCACAGAGGATGTCACTATAGTGAAGACTTTCACTGCATGGTGCAACTATAAACCCTGGATGACTGCAGAGGTGCACTCGCTGCTCACAGCCAGAGATGCAGCCTTCAGAGCGAAGGACAGGATTCCCCTCCGCTCAGCCAGGTCTGCGGTCTCAAAGGGAATTAAGACGGCAAAACGCGCCTATGCAGAGAAAATCCAGGGACACCTCTGTGACACAAGGAACACCAAATGGATGTGGCAGGGAGTTTGGGTGCTGACGGATTATAAGTCTAGGCAGGGGGTCGATGATGATGATGCTTCGCTTCCAGACAGGCTCAACAACTTCTTTGCACGTTTTGAAGCATCAAACCCGACAATCAGAGGGAGGGCTGATCCATCTCCACCATCTGTTGGGCCAGCTATCATCATCAACGCAACGGACACACGGAGGACCCTAATTAGGGTAACTCACATAAAGCTGCAGGACAACATCCCGGGACGTGTGCTCCGAGTCTGCGCGAGCGAGTTGGCGGATGTCCTGACTGACATTTATAACATCTCCCTGAGTCAGGCCATCGTTCCCAGATGCTTTAAGACCTCTACCATAGTACCGGTGGCAAAGAAACCAGTTGTGTCCTTTCTGAATGACTATCGTCCTGTTGCAATGACACCAATTGTGATGAAGTGTTTTGAACGGCTTGTCAAACCACACATCACAGCCTGCCTCCCTGCATCACTTGACCCGCTCCAGTTTGTGTATCATTCAAATCGCTCCACGGAGGATGCTATAGTCACCACTCTGCACTCTGTCATCACCTACCTGGATCAGAAAGACACCTACGCCAGACTCCTGTACATTGATTTCAGTTGAGCATTCAACACCATTATTCCCCAGAGACTGATGGAGAAATTACTCCTTCTCGGTCTGAACACCACTACATGTCTCTGGATCCTGGACTTCCTGACCGAGAGACCTCAGTCTGTCTGTGTTGTAAACAACATCTCCAACTCTATCACGCTGAGCACCGGATCCCCTCAAGGCTGCGTACTCAGTCCACTGTTGTTTACACTTCTAACACATGACTGTGTATCCAGACACGAGGGGAACCAGATTATTAAGTTTGCAGATGACACCACAGTGGTGGGACTTATTCAGAGGGATGAGGAATCAATGTTCAGGGAAGAAGTTAGAGACCTGGAGGGCTGGTGCAGGGAGGACAATCTGGTGCTCAGCGTGGACAAAAAGAAGGAGATAATTATCGACTTCTGGCGGTCACAGCCTGAACACGTCCCTCTCAGCATCAGCGGCTGTTTGGTGGAGAGAGGGGAGAACATCAAGCTCCTCGGAGTGCAGATCTTGCAGGATCTGACCTGGAGCAAGAATTCCTTGGGCATCAGGAAGCGGGCCCAGCAGAAACTGCACTTCTTGAGGAAACTCAAACAGGCCTCTCTCCCCATCTGCATCCTCAGGACCTTCTACAGAGGTGTGGTGGAGAGTGTTCTGACATACTGCATTGCAACATGGTACTCCAGCTGCAGTATGTCAGACAAAAAAGCCCTGCAGAGGATACTTAAGGGAGCTGAGAGGGTAATTGGAGTTTCCCTCCCCTCTGTCCAAGAACTTTTTCAGAACTGTTGTAGGAGCAGGGCACTGAACATTGTCAAGGATCACTCTCACCCTGTGCATAAACACTTTGAACTGCTGCCGTCTGGCAAACGATTCCGGAGCATCAGAGGCAGAACCACCAGACTGATAAACAGTTTCCTTCCACAAGCTGTTAGGATGCTGAACAGTTGATCCGGAATCTTTCATACATACTACTGCACCTTATGGACATTATGTATATTATATGTATATACTGTAGTTCTAGTTAGTTTCAGATATGTCTCAGGGATGTGTGAATGGCTGTGTTGGGGTGGGGGGTGAGGGTGTGTGTGAGTGTGTTTTAAATTATGTTCTTTTTACTTACGTATATGGATGGCTAGAGAAACACAATTTCATCTTGCCTGCACTACAGTTGTATGTGCAGCAACATGACAATAAAGGTTGATTTGATTTGATTAACTCTCCTCCTGATGGGTTTAGCTAATAGACACAGCTACTGCTGCCTGCAGCAACCAACCCAGTGACGTCACCACCAATATGGCGATTTTCAGTTCTGAAAAAATATAATTTCCATTAGATTTTATTCCAATACTGTTACATTTACAGTGACAAACTGCTAAAAATATTTCAAGACTAAGTGTCCATGTTTTGAATTATGATCATTACATGGAATGTTTCATGTCCTTTTTAAAGCTTTTTTGTTGTTGTTTTTTTACACTTTTATTTATACAGGGTAGTTCCATTGAGAGGCAAAACTCTCTTTTTCAAGGATGCCCTGTTCACACTCACACATTCACACCTGGAAGCTGCCCAGTACAACCACAGACTGACCTGTGGCTACTGTGTTATGTCTGAACTTGAAGACAAGGAGCACACCGGGAATGGAGCTAAACACTGGTTTATTATAATGCAGGACTTTGTGCACCTGACCGTGCATGCAGCTGCTGGCAGAGACCGCCCTTCTACCTGCAACCCCTTTTATACCCACGGGGTTGGCGGAACCGAGAGGTGGAGTCACCACCCCGTGCTACACAAATAAGAGCTCCAATAACAGAACAACATATGAACAATAAATAACTACATCACATTTTTCCTTCTCTGTAAAAAAATCCAAAACACACATATAATCCACACACCCCAATTTGGAACCCGAATCAGCTGTGAAGCATAATTAAACTAAGAACACAAAAGGGGCCTATGGCATTCACACAAAATAACTAAAATTAGGGGGGATGGGTAGACTGCCATCCTACCCCCCACACAGTGAGGCGGGTTATTATGCCGCCTATGCTATATAAAAGTCCTGTTAAAAAAACAAACCAGCAGACTGGAAGGAGGGCTACCTCATTAAGCTACCCAAGAAAGGAGACCTCAGTAACTGTGCCAACTACAGAGGAATAACGCTTCTGTCAGTGCCAGGGAAGGTCTTCAACAAGATCCTACTTGAGAGAATGAAAGGTGCTGTCGACCCCCTCCTCCGAGACCAGCAGGCCGGCTTCCACCAGAACAGATCGTGCATTGACCAGATCGCTACCTTGCGCATCACTGTCGAGCAGTCTTTAGAGTGGAACTCCTCGCTGTACATCAACTTCATTGACTACGAGAAGGCTTTCGACAGCGTGGACCGCAAAACCCTCTGGAAGCTGCTTCGCCACTACGGAGTGCTAACCAAACTGGTCAACTTGATCAAGAACTCCTATGAAAGAATGACCTGTCGAGTAGTCCATGAAGGACAGCTAACAGACAGCTTCAGGGTGAAGACCGGAGTCAGACAAGGCTGCCTCCTGTCACCTTTCCACTTCCTCCTGGCGATCGACTGGACCATGAAGACGTCAACAGCAGACAGAAGAAACGGAATCCAGTGGACAGTGTTTGACCAGCTAGATGATCTGGACTTTGCAGACGACCTGGCCCTGCTCTCCCACAGCCAGCAGCAGATGCAGGACAAGACAGCAGAGTTGGCAGCCACCTCAGCACAAGTTGGCCTCAAGATCCACAAGGGCAAGACCAAGATCCTCAAGATCAACACAGCAAATGAGGACCCAGTTACACTGCATGGGAGTGAGCTGGAAGAGGTAGAGGCCTTCACATACCTGGGCAGCGTCAGTGACAAGCAGGGCGGCACAGACGCAGACGTCAGAGCAAGAATCGGCAAGGTGAGGGCAGCATACTTGCAGCTGAGGAACATCTGGAGCTCCAAGGTGGTGTCAACATGCACAAAGATCCGGCTGTTCAACTCTAATGTCAAGTCAGTCCTACTGTATGGAGCAGAGACATGGAGGACAATGAAGACCACCATCAGGAGAGTGCAGACATTCATCAACAGCTGCCTGAGAAGGATCCTCCAGATACACTGGCCCAACACCATCAGCAATGTAGACCTGTGGCAGCGTACCAACCAGCTGCTAGCCGAGGATGAGATCCGGCGTAGAAGATGGGGATGGATTGGGCACACCCTGAGGAAGCCAGCCAGTAACACCACAAGGCAAGCACTCAAGTGGAACCCCCAAGGGAAGTGGAAGAGAGGAAGGCCAAGAAACACCTGGTGACGAGATCACGATGCTGACATCAAGAAGATGGGAAAGACCTGGAGACAGCTGGAGAGTGCATCCCAGGACAGAGGACTCTGGCGGACTGTTGTCGGCGGCCTATGCTCCAGGAGGAGCGATGGGCCTAACTACTACTAACTATGCTATATAAAAGTCCTGTTAAAAAAACAAACTACTGCCATGTCGCCTATGTAAAATGGAACACTAAAACAATCCCAAAACTATAAACACAGCACAAGAATTAACAACTACACACCCATGACTTGGTGAGGCTGACCTGTGCGCCCCCCCCCCCCCCCCCCCCAAGACCCTTCACCAATCAGTCCGCCCCTGGAGGTAGTTCACTTCCCGGGCCACAGCTGGCCGCCTCAGTCCTGATGCATCTTCTCCTCCACACCTCTGAGCACTCCAACTGTCTGGGCCCGTGCCCAACTGCCTTCTTCAGGGCACGCCGTAACTCATTAGAATGGTGCCACGAGCCATCTGACAGCAGAAGGTATCCATCTTGCCGCTCACCTGTCACTTGCAGCCGGCCCTGGTAGCGCTCCATCTGCTGCTTGGTTCTCACCCGCCTGGAGCTCGCCTCCATTCGAGCCCGAACCCAGTCCACAACTCCAAGCGGGGCCCTGCACTGCCTGCGGTATCTCTGCCTGGCACTCACTCTCCCAGTGCCACTCGGTCCTGCCCCGACTGCTTGTAGATCCACTGCTGATCCTGCCAATGTGGTCCTATGTTCACCAGCCTGCCATGGCCATGCTCTGGGAATGCCTGAGACCATTGTTTGGGTATTGCTTGCCGCCGCAGATCTTCCCCCGTGCCACCCAGTGCCCATGTCCGGCACCGGGGACCTCCCGCAGTGACCCTGAGCGTGACAAGGCCTGTCCACTTTCTGGAGTGCCCAGCAACTGTTCATCCCACACAGCATCATCCCGAACTCTCGGAACTGGTCAGTTCCACAGTCGGCAGCCCAACCACTCTTCCCCAGTGCCGCTCCTGATGGAAAATCTAAGGCCATAGAACAAGTTGCAGTCCATGATGTTATAGCCGCAGGCCATCACAACGAACTCCACACTGGCCATCTCTGCCGACTTGTACCGAGCCGTCAGTGTGACGGTACCCACCGTGGCCAACCGTCCTCCTCCATAGCCGCAAAGCGGCGCTGAGTCACCTCCAATCCTGTAGTGGGGAAAACACTGTCTGACCGTAGCCCATTTCAGCGGAGAACTCTCCGCTCCCATGTCAATCAGCATCGATACCGGAACTCCATCCAAAACTATCATGCAGTGTGTGCACTCACTGGTACTTGGGGAGACCGTGTGTGTTACTGTCGGAGCAGGAGGGGTTGAATTCCTGCGTGGGCTCTCCTGTTCTGCTGACTGGCATACTCTCGCGAAGTGGTGTAGACGGCCACATCTGCCACAGCGCTTCCCTCTTGCCGGACACTCTCTGGCCTTATAGAGGTGCTTCGTGGACCCATAGCCCATATGCCAGGGCTTCCCCTGGACAGACCTCATCCGTACAGCGTTGGCCTCCTCTATGTCGTCCTCGACACTCCCATCACTGTCTGGGTCCACTACCTGCGTGGCCATGGGAGATCTTGAATTTCCCAATGATAGGCACTCCATTAGTTCCCAAGTTAGCTTGTCTGCTGCTTCCAGCTGTAGTGCTAACTCGACAGTCCTAGTCAGCGTCAACTCACCTGGGAATGTGAGCAGCTTGGAGCGGACTGCAGCACAGTTGGTGTATTCTGCCAACTGGTTGCGAACCATTTCTTCCTTCAACGACCCGAACCGACACTCAGCAGCCAACTGCCTTAAGTCCGATACAAACCGCTGGATGGGTTTGCCTACCTGTTGGCGGCGCTGTCTGAACTTAATTCTTTGGACGATGATGTTGTCCGGCGCCCTGAAATGGCGGGCCATTAACTCAACCACTTCTTCATAATTGTCCGCGTCACCAAGCGTGCCCAAAATTCTCTGTCCCTCCATTGCCAGGTTGTGCACTAGCAATGCACGAGCCCTCAGCTTCTCCATTCTTCCCAGGTCCAACGCCACCATATACGTCTGAAAGGCTTCGTACCACTGACGCCATGGTACAGGCGGCTCCCCCGGGAGTTCCAGGAATGGCCGAATTGATGTTCCACATGCCTCCATGAGTTTACTTCTCATTGCCAAATGTTATATCTGAAATTGAAGACAAGGAGCACACCAGGAATGGAGCTGAACACTGGTTTATTATAATGCAGGACTCTGTGCACCTGACCGTGCATGCAGTCGCTGGCAGAGGTAAGGCGGAAGAGACCGCCCTTCTACCTGCAGCCCCTCTTATACCCATGGGGTTGGCGGAACAGGAAGGTGGAGCCACCACCCCATGCTACACAAATAAGAGCTCTAATAACAGAACAACATATGAACAATGAATAACTACATCACACACTGAGCAGCTGGGGTTAAAGCGCCTTGCTCAAGGGCACCATAGTGGAGTTAGGGAGGGTGGGGCAAACACTGCTGAGTCATCTGTCCCACCCAGATCTGATCCTGCCAGTCCTGGGATTGAACCAGCGACCTTCCGCTCACCAGTCCACATCCCTAACCATTAGGCCACCACTGCCCCTTTTAAGCTTATGTTGCATCACATTATTTTTCTCATTGGTAAAAACTACAAGTCCCACACTCCTCACCTCTAAATCATGGCAGACCACAACAGGCAACTGACGAAAGCCAAAAACCATTTCAAAGTAAGTTTTACGCTTAAATTATGCAGCAACTTCAATATTAAACCACCAATAACTCCTACTACTGCAACATTTGATTCTTAAAGCTTATGTCTGTCTTAAAGCTTAGCTCTGTCCTGGGGCAGTGCCTCGACCCAGTGGAGTGGATAAGCTGTCATATCTGCTGGAGTCCGAGTCCCACCCTATGCAGGACATACTGAACGCACTGAGGAGCTCATTTAGCAGTAGGCTACATCATCCTAGTTGCGCGACCGAGAGGTTGCGCAGGTCCTTCCTACCTACAGCTGTCAGACTTTATAACCTAAGCAGGGCTGCTCGCAGAGATAGCAAAAAAACGCGACAACCTAATAGTATTGAATGCAAAAGATGCAACAGACTTACACAAAATGGTCCCCTCCAGTATACAACTAGGACAATATCAATCGCTACGGAGGCTGACAATATGTATGGGTACATATCCATACTATGTGGGGTAACTAAATAGATTGTTATGCTGTTCATTCCATCTAGCTACAATGCTCCGCACTATGTATATATATTTATATATTTATTTTTACATATGTATATTCACTGCTCCTATTTTCTTATCATCTAAATTATTGCTCTGAGTGTTGCTATCCCTGTGCTGTTGCAATCTTGGAATTTCCCCATTGTGGGACTAATAAAGGCTTATCTTATCTTGTCTTATTATTTTTCTTCCAATGTCCTATGTTTTTCAATATTGGGGGCTGCCAGTATTAATTGTGCCTTGGTGCAAAGCAATATAGGCATACCATAATCACTACATGCATCTCTGTGTGTATCTGTCTGTCTGTGTGTTACCAGCTTTTCAGCTCGCCTGGTCAAAATCAAGTGGAACTAAAAGCTTGTATCATTGTATCGCCATATTTTATCGAATTTTTATATGACAAAATTTCCACATACTGCTTTGTTATCAAAATACACTAATGTAACTCACCTTTACTGTCACTGCAGCTGGGAAAAAGGTATTGTAATAACTATGCCTGGCCAGTAGAGGTGGCAGTCCGCCTTTTATTACAGGCCCCCCATGCCTCCCTGTCACAGGCACCGAGGCATCAGCACCTTGGTACTTTCATTGTCATTGTGGTTAATAGAGAACAGGCATTGACGTCATGCCGCGTTGCATTCTGGGCCGTTGTCGCCATTGTCATGGTCAGGCTTCTTTGTTTACCTGTAGTCTAGGGAGCTGCTAACGTGGACAGACATACGCTTGATGGAACGCAGCAAACAGAAAATTAAAATTCCTTTTTCAGAGAAGCTGAATAAGGAAGCAAAGGAGCGCTACCTTTAAAAAATTTAAGAAATAAACAGGATCGATTGATATGAGCACAAGAAATGGACCACGGATCTCGACCAACTGCCTGGAGTCACGATGTTAGATGTGTTTGCTTACAGTTCATAGGCTGACCATGATGCAGTGGTCAAATTTGACCAAATGTTTTTCAACATGGTCTCCCCTTCAGTTCAAACACTTCTTCCATCGGTGTTGAAGCGCTTGGATCCCTGCGGTATAGAAGCTCACTTCTTGATCCTCAAGGACATAACTCCTTCTTGGTCGGCCTATGAACTTTTCACCGCCCCCCCCCCCCCCCGGCCTTCCTGTTCATCTATGAACTACCTTCACAATGGAAAAGGTTGGACTAAAAGGAAGCATTCCAAATAAAGAAAATTTTATTGGTTAAAAAAAAAATAAAGATGTTTGCCTACTTGGTTTGTGGGGTGAGCGCATAAACCCATGAGCAATTTAAGAACTATAAATCATTAGAGGCTCATATTCAATTCACCAATGAATGGTCCAGCTGCCTCAAATATTCTGGGTGAACGACCAGAAAACCATCGTTTAACACAAAGGTAAGCAGTCATTGTTTCTACAATGTTGAAATACATCAAAATTAATGTCTAGCATACCCAAAAATTATTCCTAACATATAAGTAACGCTCTTTGAACCCACGTGTAACTTAATGAACAGGTTTCTAACTTACAGCTACCATATAAGGGTGTATTTGCAGCATTGGTTCACAGGAAAATCCCGTACAGAGCTCTGCTGCTGCCTGCACGTACTTGTATTTATAATGGAAACTGTCGGGGATTTGTCTGAACACTGTGAAGCTACAAAATGAAGATTTTTAGCTTTTACTGCATTCTGTAACATCAGCTGTCCAGTGTTGTTCTAATAAATATGTCAAAATGTCAGAACACTGGAGGAGGTGGATCCAATCAGCTGATCGTGCTGGCACACTGAAAAAAATTATCAGTATAATTAGCTGCTATAAAAACATCCTAAGAAAAAAATCAAAGAAAATCAGTAACACGAAAAGCTCCCATTAAAAAAAAAAATGCACCAAATTAACAAGAGAAATTGGGAATAGCAGAGAAGATGTGAGGAAATTATTTGATTTTGCCCTGTGTGTTTTTACACATTATTGAGAAGACAGAGAGCCGTGGCTGAGGGGCAGCCAAAGGCACAGCACGCAAGACAGCTGCTCTGGAGAGGGGACTTCTTTCTGCACTTCTAAATATTTTTTAAATCACAACTTACCTTCTCGAAAATGCCGTGAACACACATCCATGTGTGCAGGACTATTGTCGGTGCTGATGTCTTTCCTTCTGACCGCTGCAATCCATTCCATCCCACGCCTCTTTGCTAGCTCTGAGACCCGATTCTCTCCACTTTTCTTCCAAGTCGGGAAGTTAAAAAAAAAGCATACGCCATTATCTGTAGAAGAGCTGGAAATAACGAGGCAGTTTTGTATCACAAAAGCAGAGTCTTTAATGAATAACTCTTCTATCTTGTCTCATCTGGTGCAGAGCTTGGCAGAAGGCAAAGAGAAAGAATTCTGCCCAGCTCGCTGGTTAAATACAGGCACACATCAAAGACATGCAAAACACAAGCTGAAATCCCCCGTTATCTAAATCCCCCATTAGTCCTGTTAACTCCTCCCTTCGTCTTGGGAGGTGATGGGAAAACCTCTCCTCGCCTTAGGGGGTGAAGGTGTCAAGTCTGTTGCCGCCGCTTCCTGTGACGTTGGTCTTCACACAGCGGTGAGATTCCTTTGTCCCTTTCAGAGGTGTGAAGTTCCTTTGTATATTCTGTCCCAAACATTTCCACATGCTCTAACAAATGTAGGTATGGAACATATGGGTAATATACCACAGGCCCCCCAAACAACTATGAAAGGACACAGAAAGATTCACAGTCTAGGGTAATTACTAAGACATACTACATGTTACAGCTGTTGCCACAGAAGAAACTTTTAAGCAGACATGCTCCTAAGAGAGTTCAGTGAAAACATAACAGCATAGTATAATCATAAGTCAGTCCTAAACTGTTGCAGCACAATTAGCGAAAATTTGCAGAGTGGTGGGATCAGTCCCTGTGCTGTCTGGGTTTTAGTCTTCTCCCAAAACTGCTGTAGGCTGGTTTAGGCGTCCTGCTGGGACCTTGTTGTGAGGAATCTGCAGTGTGGGAAGGAGAGAGATTATCTGTTCCCTGCCTGGGAGCTGAGACTTTTCCCTTGGGGGGTCTACCTCGCCGAGGTGCTCGAGCCAGCTGTGCAGGTTCGTCTCTCAACAAGAAGGCAGGTTTGAGTCTGTCAATGCTGACCGTTTCATTTCTATCCCCATAATCAAGCACAAAGTGTTTGTCACCATTTTCCAGCACTCTATACGGGCCATCGTATACTGGGCGTAACGTTGGTTTTAGAGCTTCATGCTTAACAAAAACAAACTCAGCGTTTTTTAAAGTTTGAGGAACAAAAACTCGTGGAAAGGCGTGATGAGCTGGACTGTGGAGAGAGTCCGGTCTGTTACTGCCTAAAAACCTTGGGACTGGGAGGTGCACTGGTTCCGGGTTTTCTGGTAAAAATTCACCTGGTAGTCTGATAGGCTGAGCAAAGACTAATTCTGCAGGGCAAGCGTCTAAATCCTCTTTAGGTGCCGCACGCAACCCCAATAAAACCCAGGGAAGTTTATTTACCCAATTTGTGTCCGTTAATGAGGCTCTGAGGGTGGCCTTTAAGGACCTGTGAAAACGCTCGCATAACCCATTAGCCTGAGGGTGATAAGCGGTGGTACGGTGAATTGTTGCCCCTAAACTGTTGGACATGGCTGACCAGAGCTCTGAGACAAATTGAGGCCCCCTATCTGACGTGATGTCTGATGGGACGCCGAAACGTGCCACCCAATTTGTTAGAAAAACGCGAGCGACTTCCTCCGCTGTAGTTGCCGCTAGAGGGACTGCCTCTGGCCAGCGCGTGGTGCGGTCTATCATTGTTAGCAGGTGTGTGAAACCCTGGGAGGAAGGCAGTGGCCCCACGAGGTCGACATGAATGTGGTCGAACCTTCTAGCAGGGATGGGAAAAGGCTCCAGAGGGGCTTTTGTGTGTCTGTGTACTTTGGCGCGCTGGCAAGAAATGCAAGTTTTTGCCCATTCTTTTACGTTTTTGCGCAGGCCTGGCCACACAAACTTTTCGGCAACCATTTTGACCGAGGCGCGCACACCTGGGTGCGCGAGGGAGTGAATTGCGTCGAAAATACGGCGGCGCCAAGCAGCTGGTACTAACGGGCGAGGTCGGCCGGTTGAAACATCGCATATTAGGGGGGGCACACCGTCGCGCAACCGTTTTTTCTCCAGCCTTAACCCTGTTGGTCCAGACAGGAGCGCGCGCACGTCCGCATCACTGCTTTGTTCTTCCGCCATGGCTGCATAATCTATCCCTTCATGGATAGGTGCTGCATATGTGTTTGCGTTAGAGAAAAGCTCAGCTGCTGAGGCAGTGTAATCTGTCTCCTCGTGCTCTGGCGGTGCCACAGCGCGAGAGAGACAGTCCGCTACTACGTTAAGTTTGCCCGCTACATGTCGAATGTCTGTGGTGATCTCTGAAATCGCAGCTAACTGTCTTTGTTGTCTGCCCGACCAAGGTTCTGAAATTTTAGCCATAGCAAAAGTGAGCGGTTTATGGTCCACAAAAGCCGTGAAACTCTGCCCTTCTAACCAAAACTGGAAGTGGCGGATGGACAAATGGAGCGCCAGCAGCTCCCTGTCAAAAGTGCTGTATTTGCGTTCCGTCGGGTTTAGCGATTTGCTAAAGAATGCTAAAGGTTGCCAGACCCCCTTGACAAGTTGTTCTACAACTGCCCCTATGGCCAAGTCTGAAGCATCTGTGGTTAGAGCAATGCGGGCCGAGGGATCTGGGTGGACTAACATTGTGGCGTTAGCTAGGGCGTTTTTAACTACCGCAAAAGCGCGTTCGCGTTCCGGGGTCCATTCGACCGCGTTGGAAGCTTTCTTTTTTTTGAGCGAGTCATACAGGGGCTGCATGAGCTGAGCTGCATGAGGGAGGAAACGGTTGTAAAAATTAACCATCCCCAAAAATTCCTGTAGCAATTTGACCGTTTGGGGCCGTGGAAAACCTTCTATCGCATGAATTTTGTCTGGAAGCGGAACTGCCCCTTTCGGGGAGACTCTATGTCCCAAAAAATCAATTTGCGATACGCCGAATTTGCATTTGGCTGGATTAATTATTAATCCGTGCTCCTCTAGCCTCTGAAAAACGGTAGAGAGATGCTGCTCGTGCTCTTCCTCTGATGAGCTGGCTACCAGCATATCGTCGAGGTAGACGAAAACAAAGGGGAGGTCGCGTAAGACTGCGTCCATCATACGCTGAAAAGTCTGAGCAGCGCCTTTGAGGCCAAAAGGCATTCGCAGGAATTCAAAAAGGCCGAAAGGGGTTATAACCGCTGTTTTAGGAATGTCTTCAGCTCAGACTGGGACTTGGTGATAACCGCGGACTAAGTCTATCTTTGAAAAAATGCGCGCGCCCGCTAAATGCAGTGAAAAATCCTGTATATGAGGGATGGGGTAGCGGTCATGCGCTGTGGCGTTGTTTAATCTGCGGTAATCTCCGCACGGTCTCCAAGAACCGTCAGATTTCGGAACCATGTGAAGTGGTGAAGCCCAAGGGCTCTTTGAACGTCGGACAATGCCTAATTTTTCAAGCTTGGCCGCGTCTAAGCGGCGAGCTTTGGCAAAAACGGGAGGTCCCACTGTTGGAATGAAGTGTTTTACCCCGTGTTTGGCTACAGTGGCTGAAAATTTGGGGGTTGTGAGTGCTGGAAATTGGGTGAGGAGTTGCTCAAACTTACCTCCTGCCGTGGTGACGTTGGCCTGCACAGGTGGTGGAGAGACTCGAGCTGAGCATGGAATAGAAGCAAAAGATAGTGCATTAACCAGGCGCCTATTTGCTAAATCAACTAATAACCCATGTGCACATAGAAAATCAGCGCCTAACAAGTTAAAACTCACCGCCGCTACAACAAATGTCCATCTGTAGCTGCGGCCGTGAATGAGGAGGTGCAGGCTCTTTTCCCCGAACGTGTCGATGTCAGAACCGTTGGCTGCCACTGCTCCATTGCCCCGGGTGCCCATGGCTCGATCTGCGTGGGAGGACATGATGAAACTCAGCTGAGCTCCCGTGTCGATGAGGAACTGCTTGCCTGTGTGTCCATCCGTCACGTATAACAGCTTGTTTTTCTCGCTGAGAACCGCTGCCGTTAACGGCCCTCGGCTTTGGCGTTTTCCCGACATCGTGAACTTGCAGGGGGGAACGCATTTGTGGGCTTTCTCGGCGAAGTGGTGGTGATAATAACAGACGTCGATCTGTTTGTTACGCTTGGGCCGCGCCGCTGTCACCGTGGGCTGTGGCTCTCCATGGCTCAGGGCGTCAGTTTTGAGGTCCGTGGATGCCGCTGTAGGTGTCCGCTCCTTGCAGGCGTTGACGAGCCGATAAGCCTCGCTGGCCAGTGTGCGGAAGTCTTGGTGGGTGCTGCACTTCGTATTGGCGAGTGTCCCTCTCATGTGTGGTGGAAGCGTGCTGAGGAAAATAAACTGGAAAAGGAAATTGTTCGATCCCAGCCCCCGACCAACAGTGATCTGTGTGGAGTTTGCATGTTCTCCCCGTGTTGCGTGGGTTTACTCCGGGATTTCTCCGGTTTCCTCCCACATGCCAAAGACATGCATGTTAGGTTAATTGGCTGTTCTAAATTGTCCCTAGATATCTGTTTCCTATAGGCCCTTAGAATAGAGGGTTAGTATTAATGAAAGCGCTTTGAGTGGTCTTTGTGACTAGAAAAGCGCTATATAAGTGCAGGTTAGTTAGTTAGTTAGTTAGTTGTCCTCCTCCTTAAGCTGCAGCAAATCCTCCATGAGGGCCTTCGGATTGCCCCCTTTGTGGCCGTAGACCGCCAGGATCCTCTCGGCTCTTTCCTCCGCTGGTGGGACATAGTTCGCCACGATGGTCGCCTTGAGCGTCTCATACTTGTCCCGGGCCGGTGGTCGCCGGATCAAGCTCCACACACACCTCGAAGTGGCGGAGTCGAGCTTGGAGACGATATGGTAGAATTTTGTATCGTCTGCTGTGATGCCCGCCAGTATGAACTGGGCTTCAGCTTGTAGAAACCAAGAGGCGGGGTCTTCTCGCCAGAAGTCTGGCAGCTGGACAGCGACGGCGTTCGTGTACACCATCACTGTTGTGCCTGCCGGGTGAGAGTGCCTTGCCTCAGCTCTCATGGCGGTGCTGGAGCTCGGTTGAGCTCTCTCGGTACCCTCTGCCGGGGGGAACAGCTGTCTGCTTGTTCCCTCGTCTGCGTTGTCGCTGGCGTAAGTCAGATTCACCACGGATGAGTCGCTTGAAGAACGCCTCATGTCCATACTCGCGTCAAGGTCACCAGTGTAGAAGAGCTGGAAATAACGAGGCGGTTTTGTATCACAAAAGCAGAGTCTTTAATGAATAACTCTTCTATCTTGTCTCATCTGGTGCAGAGCTTGGCAGAAGGCAAAGAGAAAGAATTCTGCCCAGCTCGCTGGTTAAATACAGGCACACATCAAAGACATGCAAAACACAAGCTGAAATCCCCCGTTATCTAAATCCCCCATTAGTCCTGTTAACTCCTCCCTTCGTCTTGGGAGGTGATGGGAAAACCTCTCCTCGCCTTAGGGGGTGAAGGTGTCAAGTCTGTTGCCGCCGCGTCCTGTGATGTCGTTGGTCTTCACACGGCGGTGAGATTCCTTTGTCCCTTTCAGAGGTGTGAAGTTCCTTTGTATATTCTGTCCCAAACATTTCCACATGCTCTAACAAATGTAGGTATGGAACATATGGGTAATATATACCACATTATCAATCTTTTTCCACGCCAATTGTGAGAGCAGTTGTTTGATAATGCAGCAAAACATCTCCATTCTAACTGTGGTGTGTGACTTGTGTGTGTGTTTGGCCCTTAGGGCTTGCTGTAGCCACTCTGGTGGTGACGTCAGGCGGGCTGCGGCACCTGTATATATTTGACTGTTTCTTAATAAAGCCAGTTCACTGCATGGCATAAGTCCGACTCCAACCACTATTACATACATAACATTTTGGCGACGAGGAGAAACTATGGGGGCATATGGGCTACCTTCACCACTTACCATTTCTGGAATATCCGGGAGATCCAGTGATCCTGCGGCTGAACTGGCTAGCCATGTTTGAGGGCTACATCGCGGTGCTGGACTTGAGTAGGCTCGACGGAGTATGAGCACTTCTGGCCCACCATCTTGGCGAAGAGGGTCGGAAAATTCTCTGTATGTTGGGAGAAACGGAGTCTTATGCGGATGCTATCGGGCGGCTGGCCGAATATTTTGCCAAACATACGAGGACCATGAAACTGTGGGTAATGGAGCTGTTGGCACCAAAAGAAGCTAAGCTAGCTAGCTCGGGGAAGCTGGCGGCTCAGTCAGTGTCTATGGGGAAGTTAGCCACGAAGCTTGGCGTGTGCCAAAATCAAGCTATGAGCTACCAGCTAGGCTTCGAGGTAGAACCGGGGCCATGAGTGGGGGAACCCCTGGTCACCGAAGACGACAAGCCAGCCGAGGAGCTCAGCACATGGGAGTCGGAGCAGCGACAGCCGGGAGCAGAGGCAGTGCAGTGGAGCACCTTGGACGACGGTGCTGGGCGCAGCGTCGAGGCAGCTGGATCAACGAATGACACTGATGAGGGTGATGCTGAAAGTCCCGGAAGCAGCAGCGACAGCCGGACACAGAGAAGGCACAGCGAAGCGCCTTGGATTAGGGTGCCGTGAGCAGCAGTGAGGCGCCGACGAGTGAGTTTTGGTTTTCCCCGGAGTTCGGTCACAGGGGGCCGGAGTGTCTGGGGCTATAGTGGCGGCAGCTGCGGCAGTGTTGAAGGTGGTCGGGAGTGGACCGACAGGCACGGAGGGACTTTGTGCCGGGCAGCAGCACTGCGGGTCCAGATGAGAGAAACAGTCGAGGGTGAGAAGAAGGGACAGTCTTGCCGGGGAGGTCGGCTTCGATCCCAGGGTCAAGCAGCGGCCAGGAGCACGCATGCCATGGGGCTGCCCTGGGCCTCCGAGCAGGTTTTACCTTTGGCTGCCCGTGGACATTGGAGTAACATAAATTTTTCAATGTAAATATGTGTATATGGTGTTAAATAATAATGGCTGATATGTGCATGTGTTTATTAATAGTGTTGGATGTGTGTGGTGTGCATGTGAATGTTATGTGTTGTTGGGAATTAATTTTATGTGATTTTTAGCGTAGGAACACAACAGTCACTTTTGTTTGTAGATGGACTTTTTCTTTTAGGATAAGTGGCAGAATAATCTGCTTCACCGTGTGGGGTGGGACAGTAGTCCACCTGTTCCCCCTAGTTTTTAACTGTTTTTGGGTGAGTGTGTTAGGTTATTACAGTTCATTGTTCCCTATTATTTTTTTAGTGCATGATTCGGGTCCTAAATTGGGGTGGGTCTGAATTGTGTATATGTGTTTTGGACTTTTGTAAGGGGAGGGGAATGTGGTGTGTGACTGTTGTGTGTGTGTGCTTGGCCCTTAGGGCTTGCCATAGCCGCCCTGGTGGTGACATCAGGCGGGCTGCGACACCTGTATATATTTGACTGTGTTTCTTAATAAAGCCAGTTCGCTGCATGGCATAAGTCCGACTCCAACCATTATTACATATATAACACTAATGTTGCGTGGTATTTGGAGGAATAATGTGATTGAAAGGACCACATTGGAATTAAGTGTTTTCACTTTTTTGTGTCATCTTGGATTTTGTATATTTACATTTCTTGTGTTTGAATAACAGATTCAGTGCCATTTTAAGGCTGCGTGTCCACAGGGAAAGTAAAAATGCTCTCAACCTGTTTTCCTGAGTGCTTTTCATGCACATATTAAAAAAAGCACTCTGCCTGGTATACTGGCCACCACTTGACCTGTCACTCAAAGCATGCCAGCGATTTTACAGATTTTGCTCTGAAACACTCCACTCACTGAAATAAATCACATCAAACTGGTAAGAAAATGCACATCCCTCCAAGCTTTGGCTGTTAAATATTGATCATGGTGTACTTTTAGGCTGATTCTGATTGGCTGGTGAGAGAGTTGTGCAGCTGATGAGCACTGCAGCGCTCCGAAAGTTGAACTTTTTTCAGCTTTCAGCATGACTGCTGAGGACATTTTTGCGCTGAGGGCACTGAGCGCATTAAACACTAGACTACATAGAAAATGAACAGAATATGTATATATATATATATATATATATATATATATATATATATATATATATATTTTAATTTTGTATACTTTATTGCTCCCCAGAGGGGAAATTGAGGGCATCCACCTGGATGGATGAAGCAGCAATGGTACGGCGCAGTCCCTTTACCATTCACACACACATTCACACCTAGTCTAAAATTAACCTAACCTGCATGTTTTTGGCAAAATAGTTGCCCACAGCAGAAAAAAATGCATTTGGTGAGCACGCAGCCTAACCACAATCATTGCTCACTACTAAGCACAGACAGGTAGAACACTTTTCCCACAGTTCCTTGCGGTTTTTCCATCGGGTGACGTCACGTACCCATTCTCTATAGGACACCATGTTTTATTGATTTCTGGATAATTCATTGAAATGCCACACCAGTCACCATAAAAATGCAGAGTTCAATGCACTGCAAATTTAAAAAAAAAAAACACCTGCAAATGTGTGAAACCAAATCAAATTAAGAAAACATCTTGATTAAAATGGCAACACACGGATGTTGCAAAAAATTTGCAACACTTGCAAACAGAGAAATACACGGCCAACATTCGCAACATAATAAGTGACTCCAGCGATGCTGTGAAGGTCCGTCATTTCCCTGGAGACCTGTCACTGTTTCTACAAACTGTTTTCTTTGTTTCTGCGTTTGCATGTGTTTCAAACTTTTGCAGTGGGACAGTGATGGACTTTTGATCATTGCATCCCCAGAGTTACTCCGCTGTATTGTATTTGCACTGTATTTCTCCACACGGAAGTGTTGTGATGTTTTGCACCACCTCTATTTAGCCATTTAGATGTAGATGCTCTATTAATTTGGCTGTGTTTTGTCTATTTACAGTCATTTCCATCTAAAAGAATAAAAGAAAGTGTTAAATTTGCAATGTACTTGTAAGCTCTTTTCTATCTGTATCGATAATTATGGGTTAAAATATGATCTTTTTGTAGTGTCTCTGTTATTTATTAATAATGTCATTAGAGCCATGAGTAACACATCACCAGCCTTCCTGTAGATTCCACTGAGTGTGATCCAATCGTCCATGGTGGGATCAGAAGATCATCCGAGACCCTCCTGCTAACCTAACGCCCTCCCCTCTTCTCCAACACGGTGTGAGTCCTTGAATGCAGCTGTTGGGGGGGAGGGGTGATCAATAGGGATTTTGTGTGTCTGATAGTCTGCAGTGGGGTTTGGTTTCTGTTTCCCAGTCTCTGTGTACGTTTTAAGTGTTGCAGGGAGGTGGGGTGGGGAAGCAAGTGAGCGGTGTCTTTTAGTTCAGTGCCGTGGTTGTGACTGATAGGGTGGCGGGCCCCAGCGTGGTGAGGCCCAGGGGACCAGCTCTGTATTGGCAGACTTTGTAGAAAGGCTTTCTGTTCCCCCCCATCGATCCCAACATGTCAATTAGACAGACTCAAATAAATGTGTCCTCAACCTTAGCAGGCACCCTGCATGCAGAGCCTCCCATGTAAACGACACCCACACATCAGCCCCCGCGTCACTGGAGCTGGGACGATACCAAAAGGCCTTCTGGGTTAGAATTGACCGAGAGCTTTTCCGCCGCACAGATTGTTTTTCACTTTGACCCCGGCCTTTGCTGGGTAGTCACAGTGCTTGATGGTGTAAACATGCGTAGGTAAATTACCTTTTATGGTTCTCACGCTCCCTTTGGTTTCTCTGAAAAACAGCTGCCATGTAAAAAAAAAAGTGAAAGCAGGCCGGGCTGTTTTTTGTTTTGAGACTCAAAAGTGACTGTTGCAGAGAAATGGCATCAAACCAAGATAGTTTTTCTGAGAGAGAGAGAGAAAAAAACAACTTTTGATTATGTCTAAGAAAGAAATAGCACAGATACGTTTTTTCTTTACTGAAAAAGATGAGGTGGTTTCATAATCACTGTTTTTCAGGGTTTGTCCATAAAGAGAAAATAAATGCCTTTGAATCTGACGGAAGAGTGTACAAACTACACTTAGTAACAATACACCAAATGATGATGGAACCAAAAGACAGAAAAATAAATATGTGAGCAGTACAAAGCAGGAAGGCACTGACTTAAACTACTCTCAGTTTTTAGAACAGTAGTTAAAATAACTAAGATTGCTGACTGACAAAATTGAAAATATGCAAACTGTTTTACAAAGTGTGCACAAGGAGTAGAGGTAGTGAAGGTTGACAAGTTTAAATACCTGGGGTCAACCATTCAAAGCAATGGACAGTGCACAAGAGAGGGGAGGAAGAGAGTGCAGGCAGGGTGGAGTGGGTGGAGACGGGTGTCGGGTGATTTGTGACAACAGGATAGTGGCTAGAGTGAAAGGGAAGATTTACAAGATGGTAGTGAGACCTTCTATGGTGTATGGTTTGGAGACGATGGCACTGACAAAAAAATAGGAGGTGGAGATGGAGATAGAAGAGTCGAAGAGTCTCAGTGGGAGTGAGTAGGACTTTATGCAGTTTGATGTGAGATTTGCTGATCCTGGTTCATCATTAAATTAAAGCAATCCAGTAAATTCTGCAGCAGAGTTGATTTTATTTAAAGCCAGACATGGTGTACCAGCTCGCCATTTCAACCTTTTGTGCATTGAGCTGAATGGGAAGACATGAATGTGCTATCAGTCTTTTCATCCGTCTCCCACCAAAATGCATCTGGGCATATTTGCAAATGTTGAACTCGAAAGCTGGTTTGAAAAGCACGAGTAATGCTCCACACATGAGAAGATGCACACAGACACAGACAGACATTTGAAGAGCCCGGACGAGACTATAAAATTGACTGTGTCCAAACAAGGCTGCCATTATAGAGACAGATTGGGGTAGAAGCCTCTTGAAGATAATGACAGTGAGAAGTGAGTGACCCCCCCCCCCCCCCCGACTGGAGGTGATAAACCGATACTACCGCTGCCTCTTCCCCTCACTGCATCACTCTTTTTGCTCCATATTCACGCCTCTCCTTCAACCCCCCCAAAACCAACTCTTAACACCTCCATCCCCAGAACAGACACCCCTCCCTAGAGGACTTGGTACCCTCCTCCCACCCCCTCCCCACTGCCTCTCCCTACTGATCAGTAGGATTTACCGTGCACTCGTCCACAGTTCTCAGCCGGTCACACACGCCCTCTGGGTCGATCCAGGTCGAATTCAATTTGTAAGATATTATGTATTGATCGCCCGCGCTCTGTCCTGTCCCCCTTCCAGCCCTCTGTGAAGCCCTGGCAGGTGCTCATTGACCCACATGCATGATTCCATGGGTCATCATCATCACAGGAGTGTGGCAGTCTGAGCCAGTATTATGTTTGGAGGCTTTAGGCATTTGCTAGTGACACTTTGTTGCATCTGCTACCCAACCTTTCTAACCTAACTGGCTGTGCTGAAGGGGAATATAACCTAAACTCTGGTGTCAAATTTGCAAGCGAGGGACATTTTTTTCTTGATGGAGCAAAACTGAAGCATTCTCTGTTAGTTCTGCAAATTCACCAGCATATTTTTTAGTGCTGGTAATATGGAAAACGTGTTAATGCAATCAATTACGGTAGTCCAATTAATGGATTTAAAAAAATAAAATAATGCAAATTAACACCTCCATGGCACTTCCTGTTATAAATGAACTTGAAATGCGAAACAACTGTTCCACCCGGACAGTCTTTGGCGTGACGTACAATAGAGTCGGCACCCAAACTCGTCATTTTATTTAATTATGGGTGTTCATATCAGTTGGCTGGAGTGTCACTGTCATACTGTGTGGACATTTGGACCTTAGGTTACATTTAATTAGACATTGAAATGAGTGGCCATGAGGAATTAATCTCTTCAGCTAGCCTCATGCTAACCAGAAGTTAGCACGAGGCTAGCCACAGCAAACCAAGTATGCTTTTTTTTTTTTTTCTGTTGGCAAATGTTCACTTTTTAGGCTCTGTGTGTGTGTGTGTGTGTGTGTGTGTGTGTGTGTGTGTGTGTGTGTAAAGAGCTACAGCTAGACAAAGTAGCGTCAACTCAGTTCACTTCAATGGACCACTTTTCTTTTACATCAGAGGTCCTCAAATGTTTTTGCCTGGGGTCCAGAGGTCCAGCGCAGTGCCAACATGCTGAATGGGTGGATATTTCATTTCCATGTTGGGAGGGACAATAAACAGAACATTTTCTCCAGAGTAGATACTGAGGGGACGCTATATGTATGATTGTAGTCAGTCACAATTCTATGAGAAGTACAAACGTACACTTAAGGGGAAAAGCTACAAGCTTAAAAGAAACTCAAAAATTTATGAGAAAAGTTGCAAATTTACAAAAAGTCATGTTTACAAGAAAAAAGTTACAAATTCATGAGAAAAAAAAATATGTAAATTTGCAAGAAAAAGCATCACATGGGATGAGCCGATACTGAGCTGGCGCACTTATTGTGAAGTGCAGTGTGGTGATGCCGACTTCCTGTTGTGTCACCGCACTGCCCTATATAGTGGGGTGGGTCATCCTTGGCTCTTCCTCTTACGCTGGATGATCCCGCTGAGTGCTTGCTGTGTACTGCTACTTCATATTATCAATAAACCTGTGTTCAACATTACCACTCTCTTCACCTCATTCATCACCAGGTTTGTGGACATAACATTTGGCAACTGAGGATTAATGAATGGAGGTGTGCATTACACCACTCCGTCTCTTCCTTGAGCTCCCGGGCGAGCCACTGGTGCCATGGCTGCATTGGTTGGAGGCCTATCAAATGTACATTACAGTGCTGGACCTCGGGAAGCTCGATAAGGTGAGGGCATGTGCGCTTCTTGTCCACGACCTGGGTATTGAAGGCCGGAGGGTCCTACAGATGCTCGGCATGTCAGACTTGTATGAGGACATTGTGGAGCTGCTCGCTAATCGTTTCTCCATCCCACACAGTGCGGCTGTTCGGACAATTTGCTTTCGCCAGAGATGCCAACGTGTCGGTGATGAGCCTATCCGCCAGTATGTCATTGATTTGAGGCAGCTAGCTAGCAAGTGTCGTTTTGAGCCGCTTGAAGATGAGATGGTACGCAACCAACTAGCAAAGCACACGTGCAACGCTGAGCTGCGTGCTAGGCTATTAATGGCGCCTAATGACTTGACATTAGCTAGAGCTGTCGAGCTAGCTCTCCGGTTAGAAGCCGTTGATAAGCTAGCTGTGGAGCTAAATTGACACGGGTCACAGAAGCCGCTGGAGCTGCCCACCTCAGCTAATGTTGCGGACCCTGATAGCAAGGATAGCTTGGACGAAGATTATTGGGAAACCAATTCTGCCAGCTGAAGGTCTGCCCTGGGAAACTCCTGTTGCAGGGGTTGTGGGTCCGCGAAGCACTGCCATAAAGCGATAGAGTGCCCGGCAAGAGGAAAACATTGTAGTAGATGTGGACACTTGAATCACTATGCCAGGGTGTGCCGTTTGTCTTACCCGGGGGAACCACAGGAGAAATCACCCCGCCCACCCCCGACGGACAACACTGAGATGGTACAAAGAGCTAATGGACACCCTTGCTTTCAAGTTGGCCAGTTCTGACTCAGTGTCGGTACCCATGCTGATTAGCAACACAATGCTAGCCCCAGATGCCTCCGGTACTTGGCCACAGTCGGGTGGGGGTCTGCAGCAAAGATGGTGAACTCTACAACATTTATAGAAGAGGACGGGGCCAGATCGATGAGCATGGAGTTACCGCATGCTCAGCAGCAGCTCATCAGGCCAAATAAGATTCCACTTTGGGTTATGGACTTGGTTCAAGTTTGGGGTGATGAACGACCACGGCAAAGATGGGCCAGATGACAGCCAGCAAAGCATCAAGCACGTCTGCGGATAGTGGCGAAGTTGGGAGCAGTGTGCTTCCGGTTGTCTGACGGCTTGATGGGGCATGCCAACCAGCTGTCTGGGAGGACGCTCCTGGTGGCGAGGCTGGACGGGAGTCGGTGATGGCAGTGTGGGATCCGGGCTCCGCCATCCAGAAGATTAGCTATCGCTCTGGAGGCCTGCTGCCTCCAGGGGTGTGCCTGCTGAGGGGCTGCCCTGCCCCCCCACCCCCCCATGCCGGTTCCACCTTTCCAACCCAAGTGACTGTGCTGTAGCACTTTGTTTATAGTTCTGGTGTTATTGTGTGTTTATTATGTTTAGTTTAGGAGCACAGCAGATATTTTAGTTTAAATCTGTGGCAGAATAATCTACCGTGCTGTGCGGGTTGCGTGGTAGTCCACCCACTAGCCCTATTTTAGGTTGTTTTGTGTGAGTGATTTAGGCCTTTTAGTACCTTAAAACACTTTTCCACTAGCCCAGCTCACCTCGCCACGTCTCAATTCGCAATGACACGGTTCGGCCTCGGTTGTGTCTCCATAGCAGCCGGGTAAAGCGGGGGTTAAGTGGTGGGCGGGATTTTTTTTTACAGCAAGGCGGCGCCACACTCCCGTGATGTAAAACACGCGACCCAAGCAAAACATAACACATGCATCATGGCGGCTGTACAAGGCGACTCCTCGGTCTGTGGCTTTTTTCACCTTAAATGCCAAAAAGGACCACCAGACAAGGGTACAGGCAGCGAGACGAAACACTCTGGAATAGTTCTGCAGCTTCTGGGAGAGCCGGAGACGTGAGGATACAAACTAGGTCATATATGACGGTAAGCTAATGTTGCTAATGCTAGTTTGCTATAAGTATGTTGTACTACACTGTAATGTCTCCAACTTATCACTGTTAGGTAAAATATGTACGCTGTGTGTGTGTGTTTCAGATGGCTCTGTTGTGGGGAAATTACCGCTTCAAACGGTCAGTCTGGGCGTTCAACACAGCCTGTCACTGATGTCACCCCAGCTTCACCAGCGATCAGTGGTTGTAGAGCTTAAGAATGTCTGTAGAAACGTTTATTTCCTGTGCAACAAATTGCTGTGATCTGCGTGAAAATCATGGAGAGACTGTTGAGACATCATGGATGTACCTGCTGCAGCAGCACTGAGTCTGAGGTGGTGTCATAGCAAAAAATGATCAGCTGACACAACTTGATCTGTCATGCACTGGCCCTCGCGAGCCAGCTAGAGACGCACACAGTCACCAGTGAGTTTACAGTGAGTTTTTATTTACGGTGAAAGGTTAACAACACAAGATGCAGGGGCAAAGACACATGAGTCTCCACACTACAGTAGGCGTAAGGCTAGACAGCTCACTTACGAGTCCAAAGGAGGAGACAGTCATACACAGGCAAATGTTGATTAAATAATTGGCTACACAGGGCTGCTGAAGCAAAGACACACAAAGGTCTATTTTCACCGGAAGGGGTAAGGCTAAAAGCTCACTTACTGGTGCCGGAGAAATGACGGTCAACCACAAGCAGACAAGGTAGATGATCCAAGTCGTCCGTAGCACAGACGTATAGCGACTTACACTGCTGCGTCATACCGTCGCCAATGCTGGGCTTATATGGCGAACTAACGACGGTAATGACGCTCAGCTGGCCGACCATTGACAGGCGGAAACCCCACCGAGCACCTTCATAATAAGAGCCCGGTGAGGCCAGAATACAGCCCGCAGCTGTCAAGGCCGGCAGCGGGACAAAACTTTAACCCGAGCGCGATCAGAACCGGCGCTCGGGTCATAACATGATCGCCATGTTAATAACTATATTAGCCACAAAATATATATTCAAAAAGTAAATAGTACTGAGTTACGTATAATAAGATATACTTGACAGTTATGATGCATTTTAGGCCAAAACAAACTTGATCTAGGATTAAAAGCAATTAAAATAATGCAGTCACAAGGTTACATGGAAAATACTTGTTTTACTAGATACATGTACTGTAGAAATATATATTCTCTGCATCAACAATGTACTATACATGCATTCATGTAGTATTGCACTGGGAATTGCACTGATAATAAACCTCTGAAGTTTTTGCAGATGCCTCTTTTTTATATGTGAAGGTTACCACCATGTGGCACAAATTAAATACTAAAAGATTGGAAAAGCTGTCTAAGAACAATCCAGCAGTTTGAGAAATCACTTTTGGTTTGGTGTAAGTCTGTCAACAGAATTATGAACCATAAAGCAGTTTGTGTTAAAATGTTAAATCCCATTAAACCCTAATCCGGGGGCTTCCAATCATGTGTCATGTGGGGCCAAGACCCTGCAGGTTCTCTTCTACCCAGTCTCTTCAGCAGGTGTTCTCACTGATCAGCAGTCAGTGGAAGAAGTTCAGCGGAATCTGCTGTTGAAGACACTGGTTGGAGGTAAAGCCTGCAGGGTCTTGGCCCTCCATGGCACATGATTGGACACCCCTGCCCAAACCCATTATGATGAAGAGCAGATGCTAATATGACCCAGAATTCCTCCATATACTGGTACTGTCACTAAAGTATGCAGGGTCTTCTGCAGCGGCAAATTGTTTTGGTTACTTTTTTCTTAAAAATGAGCCATTATTTTCAAGGTCACCGATAAATCCTTTGTACTGTTGACTCTTTTCCCACCGGTGTCTTAACAGACAAAATAGAAAATCATGATGCAAACACAAAAGTCACTAAATTGTTTATTACAATCAGCAGCAAATTCCAGATTATTCAGAATGTGCAAAATTCAAACTGTAAAAAAAAAAAAAAAAAAGAAACTGGAATGGGTCACACACACCAGCCACGCTGCCTCACTGAGAAGCAACTGGATCGGCCCCTCGTACTGGTCCTGGTTCAGCAGATCTTCAGCCTGCATCTCTGTAAATAGTGAGGCAAGGTCCACTTGGGGTGGACAGTTTCCCTCTTGCCTAGACAAAAGACAAATGGGTGGTGGTTAATTAAAGCAAGTTTAAAACATATTTGGGAAATACACTTGTTGCTGAAAGCCAGTGGTGGAATGTGAATGAATGAATGAATCTTTATTTCAGGTTGATTAAAAGTAAAGATTAAAAGAAAATAGAATAATATAACAAAGGGGAAAAATCTAACAAGGTCAAATTAAACAATAACTCCTCTGATTATACAGTTCAACATAGGTTATCTGAAATGGGTGATGGCTGAAGCTGCAGCTTATATTGCCCATCCATATTCCATCCAAGAATTCAAAAGAAAAACAAAACAGGAGGGATTACAATTTGAATGTGACAATAAACTACTTCGTTGTTGTATTTAACCACAATTTTCATGTAGCTGCACTTCAGTAGATTTTACAAGGGCTGGGTTACATTTAAAATCATCTGTTTTTACTGTGGCCTCAGCAATCAGAATGAATTAATACATTCACTTGAATGGAATATAGTACTTTAACTGAAGGTGTGCATCACTGAGTATGGAGTCACTCAGTCAAAATATGAAGTTTTTATCAATAAAAGTTTGTCTTGTCTGTAAAAGTGTCTCTTCTTGCCCTGGCTTCATGTGTGGGTGGTGTTTTGTACTTGCATTGCTAAAATATAAAATGAAGCACTACAATGGCTCTCAAATATTTGTAATGTGTCCTGTTCCTGCATGAGTTTATTGATGATAGACTATAAACTACACATATAAAGTAAATTATATTGAAGAC
This sequence comes from Pholidichthys leucotaenia, assembly GCA_020510985.1. Classification (NCBI taxonomy): domain Eukaryota; kingdom Metazoa; phylum Chordata; class Actinopteri; order Cichliformes; family Pholidichthyidae; genus Pholidichthys; species Pholidichthys leucotaenia. The sequence goes on from CM035839.1 coordinate 400,740,007, forward strand.
TGAACATCTCACATTCGCCAAAACATACAGTTATGAACATAACTCACAAAGGATCACACAAGTGATCTGACAAAAAAATAAATACATTAACAAGCGGTTTATTTTACAGTTGATGTGCCAGTCATTTTCAATTATTCTGTAATTAATATTCACACAATCAAATAAATCTCAGTTCAGTCCCTTTTATATTAAGTGGAAATTGTGCTACTTTGGTTTTGACACTTTACCTATAAAAGCAAAGGATTTCAGTACGTTCCACAGTGGCGAGGTCCGTTGTGGGGCGGCTGCTTTCCTCTTACCTAGACGAACGACAGAAATGGATGGTGGTTAGGTTCAAGCAAGTTCAACATTTATACAGGCACATCTCAAAAATTAGAATACCATAAAAAAATTCAATATTTTTGTCACTCATTTCAGAAAGAGAAACCCATATATAGATTCATTACAGGGACAGTGATATATTGTAAGTGTTTATTTTAATATTGATGATTACGGCTACAGCCCATATTAACCAACACCTCAGCAGCCAACATTTATATTTAAAAACTATTTTTTAAAGTTAATTTTATGTAATATTCTAATTTTTTGCCAAATTGAATTTGGGGTTTTCAGGGGCTGTAAGCCGTAATCATCAAAATTAAAATAAATAAACGCTTGAAATATATCACTGTCTGTGTAATGAATCTATATAATATACGGATTTCTCTTTCTGAAATGAGTGACAAAAAATATTGAAGTTTTTCATGACATTCTAATTTTTGGAGATGTACCTGTATTAGGGAAATACACCTGTGAAAGTCAGTAGTGGGATGTGACAAAAATGCTTCGTTTCCCTGACAAGCACTGCAGGATCCACAGAATAGGTGTGTGGGTCTATTCTGACGCTTTAGAAAATTATATGAATGACTTTATAAATCACTGGTTTGAAAAAGTACTTTTAATATGTCGAGATTTTGGCTCCTGTGGTCCATTTCACCAGTATCCACAATATAAACACGGAGGGAGGCTAACCCCTGGCATGTGGAAACACATTCTAGCATTAAATTGCACACAATTTAATGTGCAGCACCAAAGTGCAATACGTACACAAACCAGGACTTTAACCAGGATTAACATATTTCATCGTTTTGCTCTCACAAGCGAATACTTAGGAGAAAACAAGCGCGATTCAGCAGAGTTGGCTACTAGCTAGCTACTAGCTAAAACTCGTTAGCCAGCACAGGACGGCGCTGTATGGCTCAAAAAAAGTGAGCTTACCACCAACAGGATAAATAAGCGGATAGATGCACATTATTACAAATCACTCACCATCGATGGTTCTCTCACGTTCGTCTTCAGCTTGTCCGTAGTCCGGTTCTATGCTGGGCTGCATCTGTATCGGTCCAGGTCGCTCCTCACTGTGGATCTGCCACCAAGCAGAGAAAACTCCGCACCTCTTCGTTAGACCATGGTGTAGAGTTCCGCAAAACCTATAACGCTGTCTGTATTAATATCGTATTTACTCCATGACCGAGTTAGTCCGTGAAATATTGCAAATGGCGGTCGTGTAGATTCATCAGAAGACGGTCGCTTTCGTGACGTTACGACCTGACCAATCAGCGGCGACCAGTCTGTTGACGTCACATCTCGGCACGACTCAGCACGGTTGTACCCTGCCCTCAATCAGGCACGAAAATAGCGCCTGTTAAACCATGCTGGGGCTAGTGGAAAAAACTACAAACGCGGGCTGAGGCGTAACGTGTTGGGCTAAGCGGGGCTAGTGGAAAAGGCCCTTTAGTCCATCCATCCATCCATCTTCTACCTCTTTTCTGGAGGTCTGGGTTGCGGAGGCAGCAGTTCAAGCAGAGAAGCCCAGAGTACCCTCTCCCCAGCCACCTGCTCCAGCATTTCAGAGAGGATACCAAGGTGTTCCCAGACAAGCTGGGAGACATAGTCTCTCCAGCGAGTCTTGGGTCTGCCCCAGGGTCTCCTCCCAGAGGGACATGCTCGAAACACCTCAAGTGGGAGGTGTCCAGGAGGCATTCTGATCAGACGCCCATACTACCTCAACTGGCTCCTTTCAATGTGGAGGAGCAGCGGTTCTACTCTGAGCCTCTCCCGGATGACTGAGTTCCTCATCCTATCTCTGAGGGTGAGTCCAGCAATCCTACGGAGAAAGCTCATTTCAGCTGCTTGTATCCGTGATCTTGTGTAAAAAAAAAAAATAAAATAAAAATGTAGTACCTTAGTTTACTTTTTTTTAAAGAGTGTGATTCGGGTTCCAAATTGGGGTGGGTTTGAATTGTATGTGTGTTTTTTTGGACTTAAAGGGAGGAGGAATGTGCTGGCGCACTTATTGTGAAGTGCAGTGTGGTGACACCAACTTCCTGAAGCATCGTCGCACTGCCCAATATAGCGGGGTGGGTCATCCTTGGCTCTTCCTCTTATGTTGGATGATCCCACTGGGTTCTTGCTGTGTACTGCTACTTCATATTATCAATAAAGCTATGTTTGACGTTACCACTGTCTTCGCCTCATTCATCACCAGGTTTGTGGACATAACAGATACCACTTTTTCAAGACCGATACCGATACTGTGACTTTGAGTATCGGCTGGTACCGATCCAAACCAGATACCATCTCTCTTATTTAAAACAACAGTACAGAACATACTTTGGTAATTACTGGTTGCATTTTGCACACATATAAAAACACATGTAAATTTTAAAGTCAAGATAATATTACAAATTTGACTCAGTTCAGCAATGCTGCTGCTTTTTTTAAATTTTAAACTTTGCAACATTGGCAGCATTTCACTGGTCAGCACTATGTAAACATGCATTCTGAAGTTTTAAGTGCAAATTTATTGCAAAACTTTAAAACTGAGTATTTAAATAAATATTCAGATGAAATTCAAAGTGCCACTGTGCATGAGGTAAAAATGCTGTAGATCTCTAATAAGGAACTAACCCTTTAAGTTGTACTTTTGTCATTCGTTATTATTATTATTATTATTATCATAAGTATTCTCCTGATCTTTGGTATATTCAGTAGTTTATTCTCTGGCCATAGTTTTTAGCTTTGCTCTTATTTTGAAGTCATTCCTGTTCCATTTCCGTAGCCTTGTTAGTCCGACTTCCAATTCATCAGTTATAATTTGCTATTTGTGTCACAAATCACCCGTAAAACGGGCGAAAGTAGGACACCAAGCGCTGTCTGTGAGTTTGCACATTTATTAACATAAAAACGGACAAGAACATTAGCATACAAAAACTAAAACATGGAGTGCGTGGCGCTAACAAACAAGTACATAATAATAAATGCTGGAGGAGAGTGGGGCTCGACATCCAGGGGGACATAAAACCGGGAACACCGAGCCAGGGGCGGAATCCAGCCGGAGCTCTCTCGAAGTCTGTGGGGACTCACGGCTGGAAATAAGGGAAACACATACCTGGACAGAGCACTCCTACTCTCCTCAACAGCAGGACCCAAACACACTCGTGACGATAGCTCTGCTCCTGAGGACAGGTCCACATGGAAGAAGGACATGACAAAACCCAGAGGTTTGCCGTGCCCTTATAAGCAGTATATAATTAGTGACAGGTGTGGATGCATGAGTGGAGAAAATAACAGAATGAATAACAGGTGTGCTGCTCCGACCAGTCTGACAGCTGGAAGCTGCACAGTGCTGTCAAAATAAAACATAACCGGAAACCATAATGATACAAACACAACAGAACCCCAAAATGTACATAATAATACTACAGATACAAAAAGACAAGAATCAAACAGGAACCAAACTGTCATGGCGGCCGCTGGGCCGTCATCATCCTCAGCTGCGCACACACCGGCTGGTAGTAATCAACGGGCTTTAAAAGCCAGGATCTCAGACTGCTCTGCACAGAGTCGTCTGTCGCCTTTGCCTAGCAATGCGTCTAGGACACGACCTCAAGCCAGAGTCAGAGCCAAGTCGCCACGCCAAGCCAAGTCACGTAAGATACCGCATCACTCATCCCTTCCTAGTATTCTCCCCTGTGCACAGGTGGACCTCCCTGGCGGCGGACTCACCTTCCCTGTCGACGGGACGCCATCTCCTCCTCCTCGGAGTTCTTCCTCACCACCCCAGCCTCGGGCACCACGCGCACCACGCAGCACCAGGACACGGAGCCAGCAAGATTCCCTCTGTGGCACCTGCAAGTAAGCAACACAAGCTTCAGCTCCCCGTTCTTTTGAACTGTAGTAATCCCCTGTGCTTGTGTGTTCCAGGGTTGCCAGGTCGCAGCAGGAAATGCTCAGCTCCAGTGACCAGACAGTATCACACTCACTCACTCATTCACACACACAACACTTGCCACTTTAATTAATAAATAATTGTCAATCAATCTACTCGTGTCAGCGTCTGTCTCCTGGGTCCCTAATCATGTCACAAACACAGATGTTTGGCTCCTTTTATGTAAATATGCTAAAATGTTTAGCATATTTAACATGATGTCTGACATAATAAAGAAACACCAGTATTTACAAAAACATCAAATCACGAACGTAACATGATTTGATTTCCAACAGTTTTCTCCTCAGACTCTTGAACTCTTGGACTCTTCCACATTGTCTCTGAGACATGCATGTATCGTTGGTTACATTGTAAACAAACCATATACTGTGTAGGCAAAATGAAAGTTATCTGAACAGTGCAGAGAAATGTACTGAAAGAGCACTGACAAAAAGAGCACAGAATTTTTTTTTTTATCAAAACAACCTTTTTCACTTCAGCTGGGAGGAGACTTACCCTCCCAAGGAACAGATAACAATGCTGCTTGTAGGAGCACACATTATGCTAATGACGAGCACCTGTTGTTAATGAGGAGGCAGCGGTGACACCGGTTACTGACAGTACAGGTAAACAACAAACATTTTTTAACTATTTTTTCTAACTGCAAGATTTGCAGAGGCCAAGGCTCACAAAGTTAAATTTAGATATGACCAATTGTGCTCCCCAGGCATGCAAAGGATAGCTGCAGCCTCAGCAGATGACATTACATGAGATTAAATATAGCTTCTTTGTTGTTTTATTAAGTTCCCCATTAGCACTTGTATAAAACATTGGCTATTCTTCCTGAGGTCTAACATATACAGTGGTATGAAAAAGTGTTTGCCCCCTTCCTGATTTCTCATTTTTTTGTATGTTTGTCATGCTTAAATGTTTCAGATCCATCCATCCATCCATCCATCCATCCATCTTCTACTGCTTCCCCGGAGGTCTGGGTTGTGAAGGCAGCAGTTCAAGCAGAGAAGCACAGACTTCCCTCTCCGCAGCCACCTACTCCAGCTCTTCAGAGAGAATACCAAGGTGTTCCCAGACAAGCTGGGAGACATAGTCTCTCCAGCGAGTCCTGGGTCTGCCCCAGGGTCTCCTCCCAGTGGGACGTGCCCAAAACACCTCAAGTGGGAGGCATCCAGGAGGCATCCTGATCAGATGCCCAAACCACCTCAACTGGCTCCTTTCAATGTGGAGGAGCAGCGGTTCTACTCTGAGCCTCCCCCGGATGACTGAGCTCCTCACCCTATCTCTAAGGGTGAGTCCAGCAATCCTACGAAGAAAGCTCATTTCAGCTGCTTGCATCCGCGATCTCGTTCTTTCGGTTATTACCAAAAGCTCATGACTATAGGTGAGGGTAGGAACGTAGATTGACTGGTAAATCGACAGCTTTGCCTTAGAGTTTAGCTCCCTCTTCACCACAACAAACCAGTACAATGTCCACATCACTGCAGATGCTGCTCCGATCCATCTGTCAATCTCTCGCTCCATTCTCCCCTCACTCGTGAATAAGACCCCAAGATACTTAAACTCCTCCACTTGGGGCAGGAGCTTGTCCCCAACCCGGAGAGGGCAATCCACCTTTTTCCAGCTGAGGACCATGGACTCGGACTTGGAGGTACTGATTTTCATCTCCGCCGCTTCACAGTCAGCGGCAAACCGTCCCAGTAAGACATGTAGGCCATTGCTGGATGAAGCCAGCAGGACAAAATCATCTGCAAACAACAGAGATGAGATCCTGTGGTCACCAAGCATGACACCCTCCGATCCCTGGCTGCGCCTAGAAATCCTGTCCATAAAAATTATGAACAGGATTGGTGACAAAGTGCAGAACTGGCGGAGTCCAACTCTCACTGGGAATGAGTCCGACCGAGTGCTGGCAATACAAACCAAGCTCTCACAACGGCCGTACAGAGATCGAATAGCTCGTAGCAACAAGCCCGATACCCTACACTCCCGAAGCACCCCCCACAAAAAAACACAAGGGACACGGTCAAATGCCTTCTCCAAGTCCACAAAACACATGTAAACTGGTTGGGCAAACTCCCACGAACCCTCGAGGATTCTTGAGAGGGTAAAGAGCTGGTCCGATGTGCCACGGCTAGGAAGAAAACCACATTGCTCCTCCTGAATCCGAGGTTCGACCAACAGCCGGACTCTGCTCTCCAGCACCTTGGCATAGACCTTCCCAGAGAGGCTGAGGAGTGTGATCCCTCTAAACTCCGGTCCCCTTTTTTGAAGAGAGGAACCACCAACCCAGTTTGCCATGCCAAAGGCACTGCCCCTGACCTCCACGCAATGTTACAGAGGTGTGTCAACCATGACAGCCTTACAACATCCAGGGCCTTGAGGTACTCAGGGTGAATCTCGTCCACCCCTGGGGCCCAGCCACCAAAGAGATTTTTAATCACCTTGGTGACCTCAGCCCCTGTGATATGCAAGTTGTCCCCCTCGTCCACAAGCCCTGCTTCCTCAGTGGAAGGCGCATCAGTGGGATTGAGGAGATCCTCGAAGTATTCCTTCCACCACCCAACGATATCCCCAGTCGAAGTCAGCAGTGCCCCATCTGCACCATATGCAGTGTGGGCAGGGAGCTGCTTCCCCCTCCTGAGCCGCCGGACAGTTTGCCAGAATCTCTTCGAGACCAACTGAAAGTCTTGCTCCATGACTTCACCGAACTCCTCCCATACCCAAGTTTTTGCTTCAGCAACCACCCGAGCTGCACTCTACTTGGCCTGCCGGTACAGCTCAATTGCTTTGGGAGTCCCACAAAGTCAACCAAGCTTGATAGGACTCCTTCTTCAGCTTAATGGCCCCCCTCACCACCAGTGTCCACCACTTGGTTTGGGGGTTTGCCACCACGAGATGCCTCGACGACATTGCGGCCGCAGCTCTGGGCAGCTGCTTCAACAATGGAGGTGGAGAATATGGCCCATTCAGACTCCATGTCTCCAGACTCGGAATGTGGTTGAAGTTCTTCCAGAGGTGGGAGTTGAAGACCTCCTTGACAGGGGCCTCAGCCAGACGTTTCCAGCACACCCTCACTATACGTTTGGGTCTACCAGGTCTGAATGGCATCTACCCCTGCCATCGGATCCAACTTACCACCAGGTGGTGATCAGTTGACAGCTCTGCACCTCTCTTTACCCGAGTGTCCAAGACATACGGTCGCAGGTCTGATGACACGATAACAAAATCGTTCATCAACCTGCGACCTAGGGCGTCCTGGTGCCAGGTGCACATATGGACACCCTTATGCTTGAACATGGTATTTGTTATGGACAAACTGTGGTTAGCACAGAAGTCCAATAACTGAACACCACTTGGGTTCAGATCGGGCAGGGCGTTCCTCCCAATCACCCCCCTCCAGGTTTCACTGTCATTGCCCACGTGCGCATTGAAGTCACCCAGAAGGACAATGGAGTCTCCAAGAGGAGCACCCTCCAGCACCCCAGTCAGAGACTCCAAAAAGGGTGGGTACTCTGAACCATCATTTGGTGCATGGGCACAAATGATGGTCAGGACCCATTTCCCAACCTAAAGGCGCAGGGAAACAACCCTTTCATCCACCGGGGAAAACTCCAATATAGAGGCAGCAAGATGGGGGGATACAAGAATACCCACCCCTGCTCATCGCTTCTCGCCTGGGGCAACTCCAGAGTAGGACAAGCTCCAGCCCCTGTTCAAGAGACTGGTTCCGAAACTGGAGCTGTGTGTTGAGGTGAGGCCGACTATATCTTAAGATAAGATAAGATAAGATAAGATAAGCCTTTATTAGTCCCACAATGGGGAAATTCCAAGATTGCAACAGCACAGGGATAGCAACACTCAGAGCAACAATCAGAAGGCAAGCGAAAAAAAAAAAGCAGCAAGTATACATATGTACATATAAATATAAATATATACACTACCGTTCAAAAGTTTGGGGTCACTTAGAAATTTCCTTATTTTTGAAAGAAAAGCACTTTTTTTCCAATAAAGATAACTTTAAACTAATCAGAAATACACTCTATACATTGCTAATGTGGTAAATGACTATTCTAGCTGCAAATGTCTGGTTTTTGGTGCAATATCTACATAGGTGTATAGAGGCCCATTTCCAGCAACTATCACTCCGGTGTTCTAATGGTACAATGTGTTTGCTCATTGCGTCAGAAGGCTAATGGATGATTAGAAAACCCTTGTGCAATCATGTTAGGTCTGCAATGCTGTAATTGCCGCAAATGGAGGATTCTTCGACGAAAGCAAAGTTTGAAGGAAAAAATTATTATTTCAAATACAAATCATTATTTCTAACCTTGTCAATGTCTTGACTATATTTTCTATTCATTTTACAACTCATGGTGGTAAATAAGTGTGACTTTTCATGGAAAACACAAAATAATTGTCTGGGTGACCCCAAACTTTTGAACGGTAGTGTATATATATATATATATGACTATAGAAAATATAGTCAAGACATTGACAAGGTTAGAAATAATGATTTGTATTTGAAATAATAATTTTTTCCTTCAAACTTTGCTTTCGTCAAAGAATCCTCCATTTGCAGCAATTACAGCACTGCAGACCTAACATGATTGCCCAAGAGTTTTCTAATCATCCATTAGCCTTCTGACGCAATGAGCAAACACATTGTACCATTAGAACACTGGAGTGACAGTTGCTGGAAATGGGCCTCTATACACCTATGTAGATATTGCACCAAAAAACAGACATTTGCAGCTATAATAGTCATTTACCACATTAGCAATGTATAGAGTGTATTTCTGATTAGTTTAAAGTTATCTTCATTGAAAAAAAGTGCTTTTCTTTCAAAAATAAGGAAATTTCTAAGTGACCCCAAACTTTTGAACGGTAGTGTATATATAGACACACAGTGCGGAGCATTGTAGCTAGATGGGATAGGTATATAAATATATAAATACAGTGCGGAGCATTGTAGCTGGATGGAATAAGTATATGAGTATATAAACACAGTGCGGAGTATTGTAGCTAGATGGAATAATATGTAGATATATAAACACACAGTGCGGAGCATTGTAGCTAGATGGAATAAATATGTAAATATATAAACACACACAGTGTGGAGCATTGTTGCTAGATGGAATAAATATATAAATATATATATAAACACACACAGTGCGGAGCATTGTAGCTAGATGGAATAAATATGTAAATATATAAACACACACAGTGCAGAGCATTGTAGCTAGATGGAATAAATATGCCGGTATCTCTCAACCTCATGCACCAGTTCAAGCTCCTTTTCCACCAGAGAGGTGACATTCCACATCCCAAAAGCCAGTTTAGGAAGCCTGGGATCAGACCGCCAAGGTCTCCGCCTTTGACCGCCACCTGATCCACACAGCACCGGACACCCATGGTCCCTCCTGCAGGTGGTGAGCCCACTGGAGGGTGGACTCATGTAACTCCTTCGGGCTGAGCCCAGTCGGGTCCCATGGGTGGAAACCCGGCCATCAGATGCTAGCCATCAAGCCCCTCCCCCAGGCCTGGCTCCAGGGTGGGGCCCCGGTAACCCCATACTGGGCGGGGTACACTGGATCCCTGTTCTAGCATTCATCATGAGAGTCTATTGGATCGTTCTTAGTCTGGCCCTTCACCCAGGACCAGTTTGTCTTGGGTGACCCTACCAGAGGCAAACTGTCCTGCACAACATAGCTCCTGGGATCACTAGGGCACGCAAACCCCCCACCACGATAAGGTGAGTATCCCTGAGGGGATGCTTCAGATCATCTAACAAATTTAAATATTAGACAAAGATAATGTAAGTAAACACAAAATGCAGTTTTTAATTGAAGGTGTTTACTATTAAGGTAAAAAAAACCCAAACCTACATGGCCCTGTGTGAAAAAGTGATTGCCCCTCTATTAAAACATAAATTAACTTTGGTTTATCACATCTTTGAAAGCTGAGTTAAATTTTCTTGCCATTTCTAAAGCTTTGGAACTCCAGCAAACCACAGCAAGAGCCATTATCCACAAATGGCAAAAACATGGAACAGTGGCAAACCTTCCCAGGAGTGGCCAGCTGACCAAAATTACCCCAAGAGTGCAGTGACGACTCATCCAAGAGGTCACAAAAGACCACACAACAACATCCAAAGAACTGCAAGTCTCACTTGCCTCAGTTAAGGTCAGTGTTCATGACTCCACCATAAGAAAGAGACTGAGCAGAAATATCCTGCATGGCAGAGTTCCAAGATGAAAACCACTGCTGAGCAAAAAGAACATAAAGGCTCGTCTCAGTTTTGCCAGAAAACGTCTTGATGATCCCCAAGACTTTTGGGAAAATACTCTGTGGACTGATGAAACAAAAGTTGAACTTTTTGGAAAGTGTGTGTCCCATTACATCCGGCATAAAAGTAACAGCATTTCAGAAAAGGAACCTCATACCAACCGTAAAATATGGTGGTGGTAGTGTGAGGGTCTGGGGCTGTTTTGCTCCTTCAGGACTTGGAAGACTTGCTGTGGTAAATGGAACCATGATTTCTGCTGTCTACCAAAAAATCCTGAAGGAGAATATCAGACCATCTGTTTGTGACCTCAAGCTGAAGCGCACTTGGGTTCTGCAGCAGAACAATGATCCAAAACACACCAGCAAGTTCACCTCTGAATGGTTTAAGAAAAACAAAATGAAGACTTAGAATTGGCCTCATTAAAGTCCTGACCTGAATCTGATTGAAATGCTGTGGCATGACCTTAAAAAGGCGGTTCGAAAACCCTCCAATGTGGCTGAATTACAACAATTCTACAAAGATGAGTGGGCCAAAATTCCTCCACAGCGCTGTAAAAGACTCACTGCCAGTTTTCACAAATGCTTGATTGCAGTTGTTACTGCTCAGGGTGGCCCAACCAGTTATTAGGTTTAGGGCGCAATCACTTTTTCACACGGGGCCATGTAGGTTTGGATTTTTTTTTTCCCCTTAATAATAAACACTGTAGGGAGTTAGAAATAAAGAAGCGATATGGCTTTATAAATCAAAGTTTAATATCAGCTTCACCTCCCTAACATCTCATCTCGGTGCAGAAGCAGAATAAGAGGTCGAACGCAGTCAGACCTTCATACTTATACCTACACTCAACAAAAGACATTGCATATCAAAGCCGACATCCCGCATTAACATAATCCCCCCTCCATTGTCCTCCGTCTTCTCCACCTGACCCTGGGTGGTCAGGGAGATCGATCTGGTCTCCACCGCTGCGACTCTGTCTGCTCTTTGATCCTCGCTGGCGGTTGAGACCTCTTGTCCTGTTCATAAGCGTTAGGTCATTCCACATATGTAATCACTAAACACTCTAATAAGTCTATACATATGTAGGTATGGAATATATGATTAATATAAGCCACAAACACCTTCATTTAAAAACTGCATTTTGTGTTTACTTGTGTTACCTTTGTCTAATCTTTAAATTTGTTTGATGATCTGAAACATTTAAATGTGACAAACATACAAAAAAAATGAGAAATCAGGAAGGGGGCAAACACTTTTTCACACCACTGTATATTCTCCCATGTGTCTACGTTGTACAGAGGAGGGAGCACAATAGATGCCTCTGCAAAATGGACCAGTCAGCAGACCATGAACAGGACCCTGCTGGCAAATGTGGGTTAGTCAGACCCTCCAGGATTTCACGGGATGTTTTTATGATTGTTGCGACCCAAAAAGCCTGAATTTGCGGGAGCTTTTTTTTTTTTTTTTTATAAAAGAGCTATGTTAAAAGTTGTGATGTTCTGAGAGTTTTTTTGCGCTAAAACTTGTGGGAAGAATTCTAAATTTTAAAGCGGATTCTTTTTTCAGACTTTACTGCAATGATATTCTACAGTATATAACACCACATGATAAGCACAGGATTGTCAAAAAATTCCTATTAAGCAGTGATTTGTACATTAAGCAGAAACTTCTGCTATACAGAAAAACTATTTTGTGCAACAGCAAGTACAGACTTTACCAGAATTAAATGAGAATGAAGTAGCTACTCCTAAATTTGTCATAAAAATGACCAACACTGTAGGCTACTCTTCCTGAAAACTTGAATAAAAAGATGAAAAAATAATTATCCATTACAACAGCTAAATTGCACTGAATGCATGTTAAAGAGTATATTTTTTGGAAATTATGGCAGCAGCTTCATTTGAAAACTCCCTAAATGCAGCGGTCCCCAACCACTCGGTACTGAGCACAGAGAAAAACGAAATAATTTATTCTGTTGCTCTGTACGTCTATCGAAGTCTGTGTTTTTCTGAAAAAAAATTACTGAATATTCTCTGTCTTTCTCTGCCTGACTCCTACCGGTCTATCCATCTGTGGCGTGTGTTGACACACACCTGTCTCATCAGATAATCATCTTTCCTTCATGGGGAGTTTTACTGGGAGAAGGGGTTCTCCTTGGGGGTTTACCAGGGGCACGCATTGGTCCGTGTCCAGACCGGAGATTCACAGCTTTAAAGCTCATTGACAAGATGTAGTAATTATTTTACCTCTAAAGATGTATAAGATGTTACAACACTGGCTGTACTGTTAGATTTGCTCATTTGTTTGCGATTTTACAACGTCTGTCCTCATGCGCGCTCCCACGTTGGGGTGCTTTTCATCAGGCAGGCTTTTTTCAACACAAACTCGGCACTTTGCGCACGTGGTCAAGACAAAGAGGTAGGGAGACATCTACCGGCGGGCCGGGGAAGACAGAGGAGCAGACGGTGTGGGAAAACTTGCGGGTGAGTGTTTTTTTTTTAAATTGCATACTGTTTTTTGCTGATGTGTTCCGTTAACACTCACTGTAAACACAAAAGAGAGCGCAGTGCAGCAACACATTTGAGTGCTTAGACTGAGCGTTTGAACGCTACTCAGGGACAAATTTGATTAGCGAAATTGGTGGAAGTTGATGAAGATTGGCCAGAATTGCGGGAAAGTTGCGGTGAGTGGACAAAGTAGCAAGGTCATTCAAAAGATGCGGCAATGGCCTGATTTCGTGTGAATTAGTGCAATCACAATATCGCAAAATCCTGGAGGGGCTGATAAGTGTTAACAAACAACAGATGTTCCATGTGAATTGTTGTTGTCTTTTTTTTTTATAATAGACAAGAGTCTACATTCAATTTGTTAAACTTCTTTGTTTTTCTACAGATGTAATTCTTGATGCCTGAATGATATTATCACTTGAAGACTACTGAGGACAATAATTTCAGGTAGGATTTCAATAAGGCCTGAAAAGAAAGTGTAGAACAAAGAAAAAGTAAGGCCCCTTTTCTGTCTTTGCCTTGGGCCCCAAATGGGCTAAGTCATCTCCTGTCAGCCATTGAAATGTTTGAGTGCAGTTTTTTTTTTTTTTGTTCTGTCGTGTTTTCTTTTTTCTTCGAAGCCTGGTTTTACATCATTGGTGGATTAAAATAGCTCCCAGAAGTTAGCAACAAGTGCTAGCATCACTGTGGAGCTACAATGGAATGAACTGGTTCTCAGCTTCTTTCAAGGGGTAAAATGTTTAAAGTTTGCAATTTTATATTATCAGCACACAAGAATCAAATGGACATCAGCAGTTTAGTATGTTTTTGAATATTTCACATTGGATTATAAATTTAGGCAATTTTGACAAATACAGTATTAGGCTAAGATACGGTGTACAGTTAGCAATGCAATATGAGTGATGCCAATGCTCATGGTGCATTCACACCAAACACAATGCAAATTTTTCACACTGAAATACATGTTAATTCAATGTAAAATGTATATGCAAATTCACGTCTGAGGGAGGTGGTCCTAATAGCTAATCAGCCTTGAGATTCGACCACCACCAGAGTAAAAGAGTAAACTAGTTTGAAAATGAGACTGCCACTCACCTGCAGACAGATGGATCAGGAGCTCTGCAGCTGAAACGGATTGTTGGGAGTTTATCAACCCACGTACTCCTGCTACAAATGAGATAATGAGGGCAAGCAGGCTAGCAGTGGATAAGGACCTGTATTTATATAGCGCTTTTTCTAGTCACAAAGACCACTCAAAGCGCTTAACTAGTAGGTACACTTGTAATGATCTGGACAGGGTTAGACCCTGTCCACGCTTTATGTTCTCATTTTGGACTTATCATTATCATTATTATTATTATTATTCCTGTCCTGCTCATCATCCTGTATTACTCTTATGTTGACAGTGCCTTTATTTTCTGGTTGATTGTTTGTTGTAAATCACTATTATCATTATCAGTATTCTCTCCCTCACTTCAGCAATATCCACTCTAGTTATGGTTACCCTGTGTATTATTATTATTATCGCCATTATCCTGTCCTGTTTATCATATTGTGTTTATTTTGTGACAGTGCTGTCAGTTTATTCTGCTCCTTTGTTTATTGTTTCTGCTGTTGTTAATCACTCACGGCTGCTCCTCATTTTGTTAATTAGCTCATGCCATATATATACTGCTCATGCCATACCCTCAGTATGACGTTCTCTGTCAATACTTGCCACTCTCCACGTGCATGTCCCTGCAAAGACTGCTCCCCTCCATGTGCACGTTCCTGCAGAGACTGCTCCCCTCCATGTGCATACCCCTGCAGAGACCGCTCCCCTCCACGTGCACACCCTTACAGAGACTGGTTCGCCTGCAGCTTCTCCCAAGGTCATCTCCCAGGCAGCTTCACCCAAGGTTGTCTCGTCCACTGCAGCATGACCTGGGGTTTCACTGGCAGCTGAGCAGGAGGAAATAAGGCAAGTATTGTTACAAATCATTATTTTATCATTTTGTACGTCTTGCCTTGTTCTTGGCGGGGGGTGTCAGCCTGGGCACCCATGGGTTGCTAGCCCCTCGCCGCCTGTCTCAGTTACTGTGCATTTGGGTGATGTTCAACTAACCCCTTCCTTCTCCCCCTGGATTGAGGTGGTGTCGCGTGGGTCTTAGGTGGAGGTCAATGTCTGCTCTCCCTCGATGAAGGTCAGCATCTCTTTATCCTCATCAGGGGTCCATATCTCTGTGCCTCTCCCATCCGAAGGGGTCGCTGCTTTGCCTCCTGTGCCCTGGGGATTCCAGCTGTCACCTCCTGTGCGTCAGGGGCCCCATTTTCACCATCCACATCACCACAGGAGGTACACACCTTACCATCCGCGCCCCAGGAAGGTAGCATTGACAATCCTACCACTGAGTTGCTGCCAGATCAGCCTCCCGGGGTAGCCACTGTGGCAGCTGGTTCGGCTCGGGACCTTGGTCGGCCTCCTGACCGGCATTCCTCAATCTGGTAGTCCATGGACCTTGGACGGCCACCATACAAACTGTCCTCCTTCACCAGGTGGTCTGTGGACTTTGGCAGACCACCCAACAGACTGTCTCCCTTCACCAGGTGGCTCATGGACTGTGGCAGACCACCCAACAGACTGTTCCCCTTCATCGAGTGGTCCACGGACTGGAGTTAGTCAAATGACCAACTATGTTTCCTATTATCCAGCCTTGGACTGTGTACCATTCATGAAAAACAAACATCAAAAAAAGGGAAAAGGAAAAAGAATGAAACCTGCATAATTGTTTTGTGGTATTTTGTTGTGTTTTGTTTTAGTTGTTCCTATTTTTTGGGTTAATTTTTTGTGCTGGTCATTTTTGTTGCATCCCTTCCTGATCCCCCTTCCCACTCGGGGTTGAGGTTCACCTTGAGAAGGGCTGCACTCCAGTCCACCTCCATGTCCTCCACCTTTTCCTTCTGTGGTCAGGAGGCTCACATCGAGATGGGTTGCATTCCAACCCACTTCAATGTTCTCTCTCCTCCCTCCCTTATCCCTCTCTTATTTGGGGTTGGGAGGTTTATGTTGAGATGGGCTGCATTCCAACCCACCTCCGTGTACTCTCTCCTCCCTCCATTATCCTTTTCTTCTCAGGTTCATGTTGAGGTCGGCTACGTTCTAGCACCCTTCCATGACCTTTGCTAAATTTTTTTTCTCTTTTCCTCTTTCGCTTCTAGGGTCGTCTGACATCCAACCCTTAAAGGGGAGGTATTGCCATGATCTGGACAGGGTTAGACCCTGTCCACCCTTCATGTTCTCTTTTTGGACTTATTATTATCATTATTGTTATCATTATTCCTGTCCTGCTTATCATCCTGTGTTACTCTTATGTTGGCAGTGCCTTTATTTTCTGGTTGATCGTTTGGTGTATATCACTATTATCATTATCAGTATTCTCTCCCTCACTTCAGCTACACTTTAGTTATGGTTATGGTGTGTGTTATTATTATCACCATTATCCTGTCCTGTTCATCATATTGTTTATTTTGTGACAGCACTCTCAGTTTATTCTGCTCTTTTGTTTATTGGTTCTGTTGTAGTTAATCACTCACAGCTGTTCCTCATTTTGTTAATTAGCTTCTGCCATATATATACTGCTCACGCCATACCCTCAGTATGGCATTCTCCGTCAATACCTGCCACTCTCCACGCTACTGCTTTGCTACTGTTATGTTGTTTCCACAGTAAATTATGTTAAATGACATGACAACACTAACCCTCTGTTCTTAAGCGCCTATCAGAGACAGATACCTAGGGACAATTTAGAGTTTCCAATTAAGCTAACATGTATGTCTTTGGATTGTGAGAGGAAACCGGAGCCCCCCATAAAAAAAAAAAAAAAACTCACAGAAAGGCTCCCACCCCTGCCAGCTTGGGGATTCGAATATGGAATCTTCTAGCTGTGAGGTAACATTACTAACCAATATACTGTGCTCTCAAAACATCAACAACCATCATCCAGGTGCAGTTTCTGAAGGAAGCAGCCAACAAGCAGCCAACAAGCTCTAAATCTTTGAGATCAATAGTAACCCCATATTCTCTAACCCACAAGTAAATAATTCAAATGACACAGCAAGGAATATAAATCATATTTGGATGCACAATTTACAGGCAAAACATTCACTGTCACTGTCGTGGCCATCTATAAATTTCCAAGTTGAATCAATTGCCACTTTACCCAGATGAACTGAGATCTGCAAAGCTTTTTATGGCTTTCCGATTGCATCTACATCAAATATTCAGGATGCTTCAGATTACTTTCCCATCAGGCAGACTGTGGTATTGCAGTGATGGGAAAACAAAGAGGCAAACACATTTTTAACCCCACATCCAAACGTACAGAAAACGTTAGCATCAGAAAAAAGACATTCATATGCATGCTATGGTGCACCACAGAAAAAAAAAAAACTGACATAGGAGCAGAGGTCTTGCACGGCCACCGCAGATAAGAGAAATAAAGTCGCACGTTAACAGGGGAGAGGGAGCGTTTCATCAAGGTGGTCAATGGCTATGACATTTCTTGTAATAAGTCTCATTCCCTTGAAAACTGAGTAAGGTCATGTTGTGTGTTGTTGCATCACTGCAGTGATCGTGTTGAAAGCATATCTTATTCTTTGTTTTTTTTAAAAAAAATATGTGCCCATGTTCACAACAAAGGCATAAATTATCACACCTCATGCTGTGCATTGTAAAACAAAGCTGAAGTTTCAGGCCAGAACAAAGGAAAAACAAAAAAATTCTGAAGGACAAATTTTTATTCTTATCTCTGCCAGACATTGCAAAAGAGTCTTTGGCCCAAATTAAGGACATGAGGGACTCTGAGCATGCACATTTGTTCCCAAGAGGTTAGAAACACATCCAGTTGTGAGAGTGTCGGTGTGGAGAAGCGAGACAATGAAACAAAAGATAGTCGTGAGGGTCCCTGCGGGGTGAGTGTAGGATGGCACTGTGGAGTTTCCTCGTCAGCATGTGGGATTCCCTTTGTTTACCCCTCCACTTCCTGTCCCAGTGAGGAACCATGAAACATCTCCCCTGGCAGGAAATTCAAGCCTGCTCTGCTTTGTGACTCACCATGACCTCCAGCCAAACCCTCATCACATGAGTTTTAGATTTGCCCAAGGGGGACATTTGAATGTGCAAAGAATCCAAATGCATGGTGGATTTAGAGTCACTCTACACTTAATATTAAGATACTGTTGGTTAACTACATACTGCTTAAGTGAAATGTAGTCATGTGTTCATAACTTAAGATAAGATGAGATAAACTTTATTGTCCCTCAAGGGGAAATTTGTCTTGGGCTTGTCACTTGTAACTTGCATTCATATGTTTACATCCTCTTGAACTGTGTTGTCATTTTATTTAAAAATGGAACTGTGGCACCTGTGTAAAGTGTAAACATTCCTCAGCATATTACAAGTCATGCTTACTGTTTGCATCTGCCAGTTTGGACCACGCTAATGGATAATGAAAGACCCAACTTTTCTTTGTGGTTTTGGAGCTGCCTGCTTTACAGAGGTGAAACAGTAACTTTAACTTACTCCAAAATATCAATTCTCAACTCTGAAGTTATTACTTTGGAAAACACTCTGTTTTCTCTGCTGACTATCAGTATTTCCAATCATTTAAAGGGGCCATTGATTGCACTTTTTTTGTCTACATTTTAACATTTCACACATTTTTGTTCATCATTTCTTTAATTATTTACATAATTTTTGCAGCAAATTTGTTTTTTCCCAGCCTTTCTGTTTTGAGCGTTTATACCTTTAAATCTTCAGACTGGATCCAACTCTCCCCTCCCTCTTATATCAGTTTGCTAACATTGACTGACTAAATCCTAGCCTTTAGCTTGGATTTATCCTGAGAATATTATAGCTTGGCTTGGCATGGGTGGAGAATTTCTGTAAAACTCACATTTGTTGGTGACCAAAAGTCTTTTTAACAGTTTTGCATGGGTTCACCACTTGTGCTGTTGGGGATCCCGGGGCTTGGGGGCAGAGTGCATCAGGGTGGACTTGATCTGTTACCCCTGAGCCAACTAACGTTTGTCAGTGGTTGACGAGTTGTGTGGTTTCGGTGGTTGCTAGGATATGACCAGTCCCTGGAGTACAAATGAATTGCTAAACTACTAGCTTTAAGGTGACTAGCTGGCATTA
Organism: Pholidichthys leucotaenia; assembly: GCA_020510985.1. Taxonomy (NCBI): domain Eukaryota; kingdom Metazoa; phylum Chordata; class Actinopteri; order Cichliformes; family Pholidichthyidae; genus Pholidichthys; species Pholidichthys leucotaenia. The sequence continues at coordinate 400,759,236 of CM035839.1, forward strand.
GCTAGCCACTCAAAATATCGTCTAAGAATGATGGATAGGGTCAAGTGTAGATCGACGAATAAGGATTCCAGTCAATAGAATTTATACAAAATACTGACCCAAACCGACAGCATGAACAGTAAGCTAATGTTAGGCAGCCTGTCAGTCACGTGACCAATGTTGACTGACTGCTTAGCCAAGTTAATGCTAACAGAGCCCAATGTAGTGTCACAGTGAAAATAAAATAAGCCAGAATGGCACAAGATATATTATCGAGATATATTATCAAGGATTAGTGAACCAGTGAAAACAGTGATGTCTATTAGGGTAACTGAAATTTAATGAAAATAATAATAATAATATTAACCACGATTGGTGAGCTAACTGGTTAGCTTACTGATGTCCACATGGTTTTACCTTTTAGTGACGTTTTCCTATTTCTTGACATACAGGAAAATACTTGGTGGAGTTAAATAGGTTTCTTGGAAAAATCATTGGACAAAAACTCTATAACATACATGACAGGACTGAAAACAGTGCAACCAAGAGAAAAGCTATAAAATGAAGAGACTAGACTATTGGGAATAATTTAATACATCCTCATGAAAGAAATATAAGAATGTAGGGTATAAACATAGATCAGTGATTCTGATTCATTGTTTAGACCTGCAGAGAAGGCTTTGCTGGCTTTGACAACCCACCACTTCCAATATTATATGAGAGAGTGCAGTATCAGTGCAATAATTCGGCATAGCAGGACTGTACAGTACGACATATGTCGCACATGCAAAGTGAAAATTGGTCTGTGCGAAGAATGAATGAACTGACATACTGTAGCACCGGTGCGATGAGAAACTATTGAGTCACCAGCATTTTTATAAGCCTTTTAATTTTGTCAGCCTGTGTCAAACTCAGCACAGATCAGTGGCGGAATACACCAATCTATACAGTTCAGTGGTTGTTGCTCTTTGTCCTCCGTTACAATGGACAGAACTGCAAAACACACATGACATTCTTTTTCATATCAGCGTTGAGCAGCTTTCATAGTTACAAGAACAGACACCATGTATGCATGTGCAGGCTGCACTTTTGAGTGTCACCTTTAGTGCCACGGAATATGTTTTTTATCGGAGGGGACTGTCATGGAGAAAAAAAGAGCAGATGCAAGGTGAACCAGCATACATAGATCGCTCCTTGCTGACAGAACAGGCTGCTCTCTTCTCTGCTACTCCAGGCTCTGGGAGTGACTAAAAAAATGCTCTTATAAAAGAAACATTTTTTCCGTTTTTTCTGCCCCTCCGGGTCCACAGTGGGTTCAGTTTGCACAGGTCTCTAGAGGAGAGTGCGATAGAGAAAGGGGAAGCTCCATAGGGTGACAGAGGCTGTTTTTTTACAGTGTAGTCTAGGGGTGTCAAACATACGGGCCACAGGCCAAAACTGGCCTGTTAGTTTATATAGTGTGATGAGTCTGTTTAGGTCAGGGGTGTCCAATCATGTGCCATGGAGGGCCAAGACCCTGCAGGCTTTACCTCCAACCAGTGTTTTCAACAGCAGATTTCACTGAATTTCTTCCCACTGATTGCTGATCAGTGAAAACACCTGCTGAAGAGACTGGGTAGAATAGAAAACCTGCAGGGTCTTGGCCCTCCATGGCACATGATTGGACACCCCTGGTTTAGGTGGTTAGAAATGATGACTGATGTGAAAATACATATAGATTTAAAATAATTTCTAGATCTTGACAAGTCGTTCTTAATCCTAAAGTGAAATGCTACATTTTAAATGATTAAACTGCACGACTTGCACAGTGGTACAGGGGTTAGCACTGTTGTCTCACAGCTAGAAGGTTCCAGGTTTGAATTCCCAGGCTGGCAGGGGTGGGAACCTTTCTGTGTAGAGTTTGCATGTTCTCCCTGTGCTGTGTGGGTTTACTCCAGAAGTTTTGGTTTCCTCCCACAATCCAAAGACATGGATAGATGTACTTTATTGATCCCAAACTGGGAAATTACAGTGTAACAGCAGCTTGACAGTGGACGACCAAAACGACAAACACACACACACACACACACACACAGCATAATAGACAAAGGAATTACCCAGGGAAGTAAACCTGCCTAGATAACTTTATATACATCACAGATGATGACCCATATAGAGAGATACATCGTACTTGCTGTACAATAGAGGACTATCAGGCACAGGGCGCAATATGAGGTACCAGTTAGACTGCAAGGCGTAGTATGGCAGCATTGTTATGACCAGAATTCAACATTAGAGTGAGTTATTGTACAGTGAAATGGCATGTGGCAAGAAAGATTTCCTGTACCTGGCTGTTCGGCAGCGAAGCTGTAGCAGTCTGCTGCAGAAAGTGCTCCGGTGTCTGTCCAGTGTGTGGTGGAGGGAGTGATCAGGATTGTCCATGATGGATCGTAGTTTGTTCAGTGTCCTCCCCTCCACCACATTCTCAACGGTCTCCAGCCTGAGACCAGTTACAGAGCCAGCCTTCTTGATAATCTTGTCAAGTCTGTTGGTGTTGCTGGCTCTGATACTGCCACCCCAACAGACAGCAGCAAAGAAGATGGCACTGGCAACAGCAGCCTGGTAGAAAAGCTCCAGCATCTTGTTGCATACGTTGAAGGATCTCAGCTTCCTCAGAAAGTACAGTCTGCTCATTCCCTTCCTGTACGCAGCATCGGTTGCAGTTGCATGTTAGGTTTTACAGAAGTAACAAATGTTTTTATCGTACTACAAGTTTTTGTCTTGTGCTACATGACTATGAACCTCTGTAGAACCAGTGCTCTGAGCAAAAAAGTTAACATACAGCCCTGTATAGGCAGTTTTTTGTGTGGGGCCTAACATGTCACAGTGATGACTTATTCGTGATACTGCCAGAAATGATTCTAGAGTCTCATGGGGCCCTTGGCAAAAATTCACAGGGGGTCCCTTTAACCAGCCTTCATCAACTTTATATAATAAATAATTTGACACTGACAAAAAATGTGAAATATAAACATTTTTCCATTTCAAATGACACACTATGTTGGTCTGAGCTAAATAAACTCCAGTATTATTCGCACTACTTACCACTGTCTTGCTTTCTTTTCTCCTATTCCTCTTTTTTCTTCTTTCTTTTGTCACTGCCAGATGGATAACTTCACTTCATTTCTATACTCTCACTTGTTTGTTTACATAAGATGTGCACTGGTACTTGTGAGAGTGAGAGGTGGGGGTGGCTCTCCTCTAGGGAGTTCTGCCCTGGCCTACCACTGTCATTGCAAACTCTCCACATTGTCACTGCTGTAGTGATTCAAAGTTGGTCAGTCCTTGGGGGCCCCCTTCTGGTCTGGGACCCCCACCATTTGCCTACCTTGCCTGCCAGCATGCAGCACCTCTTGATACTGCAAGACCTTCAGTATAATATTGTTTTTATACAAGAATTACACAAGACAGCATTACAAGAATTACACAAGTACAGTTAATTAACTGACCGGAACATGACAAAAGTTTGATTTTTTTTGTTTAACCAGTTATATTGATTTGCTGAGAAAAAACAGTTCCTCCCAGTTATTCACATGGTTAACAGTTCCTGAGCACCTCAGTGAAAAAACAATTGATACCTGAGCCATGATGCAATATTTTCCTGATCTTGCAACACACTGAGTATTGCTATATCATATAATTGCAATTTTCCATTCCGATCTTAGTGTTGTCCAACTCCTTTCTTGATGTCAGGGGTCTGTTCTTTGCTGTGCTGACCTAACCAGCCAGTGAGCACTTAGCACCATCTAGTGGACTGAAAAGTCAGTTGGTTTTCATTTCTCTGGTACTTAAATAGGTAAGTTAGGTAAGTTTGTATTTGCAACATTTATTAATAGTTTTTAATAAAGCATCACAATAGTGGTGTCACTGAATCAATACAGTATCGCTGTCACAAAGTGTTGTGATATTACACTGTACTGATCCCCCACCCCTAAGATATGATAATAGATTAGTAATCATCATTTTGTGCTAACACAAAATTTTCCTCAGATTATGAACTATATTTATGTTATGGTGTTGTACTTACCTTGAAGACAAGTGGAACTCCATAAACCACAGCTTTAGTCTTATCAGATATTATACAGAACACTATGAATTCAGTATCAGAGCAAAAACTGAGGAGAATGCACATAAATATGAGTTCTCCTGGAAGCATGAAACAAATCTTCTCTTAGCAAGCACAATCTTTCCACAAGCCCTTTGAATTTTGAAGATTGTGAAGAAAGTTCAGTGGCAGTATAACACAACACAGTGAGCGAGAGCAGTTACTTACTTACAAAGGTTAGTGCTACAGGCAACTGAGATGTATATAGTTCATTAAGGAACTAATGAAAAACTTGGTCTCTGTCCAATATCAGCATATGTAAATTCACAAGCAACTGGCAGGCATTAAAGAATAATTTCTCACTAATTTTCTCTGTTATTTGCTTTAGAAATGGTCAGTCCTTGGGTGTGGAAAAGATGTTATACCTCCAGTAATATTGCTTAATAGAATATATCAATATTGTGATATATTCTATTAAGGTTTAATGGTGAGAAATGCTGCAGCTTTCAGTTACTTTAATGTGGATTTTATGATAAAAACAAAATATTGATGATGGGGAAAGGTTCTTACACATTGCTGGATATTTAATTTCCACCTAAAAATAATCAAGACCAGTGTTTGCTCTAGGTATTTGCTACAAATGATTATTTAAATAGCCAAACATTACATCTGTATATAACAATAAAAAGCAGATGTTTATACTGGTGAGGAAATTTTACACAAAGGTCAGCCTAAAAAAAAACAAGAATGTGTAAAACTAATTTTGAACTGATCGAGTGTTGAGCTCTCTCACAGAATAAATGAGAAACAAGCAAACAGAAAAAAATAATTGCAGTTTATTACAATTATAGCTGACCAGAAAATTTAAAGAAATCATATAAGCCATTGTTATAAAGGGGATTTATAACAGAGAGCGGCTTGATGACGTAGCCGGCTGGTACCGTTTTCACGCCGACATACATAAGGGAGGAGCTGGCCATGTTATGGTCTCTTCTGCCGGCCCTCTCACATTGGAACAGTCAGGAGCTGAGGGCTCATTTACATTGCACTGTATCTTTAACCTGCATCATATAATAAAGTTTGAGATCTAGCACGGCCCTCTCGTCCGTCATCATTCCCAGGTCTGTGGACATAACATTTGGCAACAAGAATTAGTGAACCATGGAAGCGTGCCTAAGACTGCTGAGGCCTTCCCTCGAGCTCACAGGTGAACTGTTTGTCCTGTGGCCTTGTTGGCTGGACGCGTTCGAGACTTACGTTGACGCATTGGACCTGGGAAAGCTGGATAAAGGAAGGAAGCGGACATTGCCTGTCCACAACCTGGGCATGGAAGATCAGAGGATTTTTCACATGCTTGGTCCGATGGAATCATATGGAGACACTGTGGAACTACTAGCTAGCTACTTTGCTACTTCCAGACAACGTGCTAGCACGCCGTATAAGAGTCCGCCAGAGGCGACAGTGAATTGGTAAGTCCACCCAACAATTTGCCGCTGATTTGAGACATCTGACTAGCATGTGCTGATTTGGACTGTTAGAGGACAAGATGGTGCAGGACCAATTGGCCGAGCACACAATAACCTGAGGCTAAAGGCTAACAGCACCAAATAACATGACACTAGCTAACACCATCGAGCTAGCATTCCAGCATGAGACAGCAGACCGGTTAGCATCGGAGCTAGGTGTGCCCCAACAACCGAGACAGCCAGGACAAATGATGTTAGTCAATGCGGTGGGCATGGAGGAACACAAAGTCACGGCAGTGGAGTTCAAGACAAACGCAGTGAACCGGAGGACTGCTCCGAGAGGCCCCGCATGTAGTAACTGTGGCTCCCCGACGCACCATGAGAGAGCATGTTTTTGCCCGGCAAGAGGACAGCGGTGTAACAAGTGTGAAAGGCACAGTCATTTCACCAAAAAGTGTAGTTGCCTACGCTGTGGGGCCTGCCAAGCAAGCAAAGTTGCCCGCCAGCGACCACCATCCATACAGTAAGCCCCGAAATTGATTCCTATGAACATGGCATGGTTGAGTTGTATGACGCTGCTGTGACGCTACTGCTTGACACCACTGTAGTGACGTCGATGTTAAATTAGGCCACGGTGAAGAAATTTTTCCCCAACCACCCGATTAGAAAGGCATGTAAGACCGAGCAAAGCACAGCTTCGGGTGATGGACTGGGTGCGAGTACACACGGATAATCAATAGGGTCTGTGGCCAGTAAAGTCACCTTCTACAAGACCGCGGATGCTCTTGAGGATTGTGGTGCAGCTGGGACCAGCGTGCTTCAGATTGACGGATGGCTCGGTACGGCACGCAAACCATCTCCGGCGCATTTGAGTGGCTGCTCCATACGGCGAGGCTTTGCAGGAGTCAATTGGTGCAGCACGGGACCTGGGCCGCAGCATGGTGAAGCTTGATTCTGGTCTGGGGGACCCAGCATCTCCAATGGTGCATCCATTGTGGGCCCGCTACAAGGTGCCTCCAGCAGAACTGCCTTCCCCATGGAAGACTGTGGGGGGAAAAAAAGTGACTGTTTAGGTAGGAGCGTGGCTGGCAAGAAGAGTGGCAGAATAATCCACTCAGCCACATCGGGTTGAGCGGTGGTCCACCCCCTAACTCTAGTTAGCAGTGTTAATTATTGTTGTTTATGCCAAATTGGGGAGGGTTACAATTGATAAAAATGTTCTGTGTTTTTCCAAGGGGGCAGATGAATATTATAAAGGGGATTTATAACAGAGAGCAGTGTGATGACGTAGCCGGCTGGTACTGTAATCACGCTAACATACATAAGGGAGGAGCTGGCCATATTATGGTCTCTTCTGCTGGCCCTCTCACATAGGAACAGTCAGGAGCCAGGTGCTCATTCACATGCACTGTATCTTTAACCTGCATCATATAATAAAGTTTGAGTTCCAGCACAGCTCTCCTCTCTGTTGGTCATCCTGGTTTCCAGACATAACAGCCATGTCTTGGACACTTGGGTAAAGAGAGGTGCAGAACTGTCAACTGATCACCACCTGGTGGTGAGTTGGATCTGATGGCACGGGATGATGCCAATCAGACCTGGTAGACCCAAACGTATAGTAAGAGTGTGCTGGGAACATCTGGCTGAGGTCCCTGTATGGGAGGTCTTCAACTCCCTCCTCCGGAAGAACTTTGACCACATTCTGAGGGAGTCTGGAGACATTGAGTCTGAATGGGCCATGTTCTCCACCTCCATTGAAGCGGCTGCCCAGAGCTGCGGCTTCAAGGTTGTCGGTGCATCTTGTGGTGGCAATCCCCGAACCAAGTGGTGAACACCAGTGGTGAGGGGGCCATCAAGCTTAATAGGTTTAGACCAGGGGTGGGCAATCATGTGCCATGGAGGGCCATTCCACTACAGGTTTTCTATTCCACCCAGTCTCTTCAGCAGGTGTTTTCACTGATTAGCAATCCTTGAAGCTGATCTGAGCAAACACCTGCTGAAGAGACTGGGTAGAACAGAAAACCTGCAGTGGAATGGCCCTCGCTGCCCACCCCTGGTTTAGACAGCTGGGGTACCTCCAATAATGCACTGGGCTTCACTCCTTTCTTTACTCCCAATGAAATATTTTTGCTGGTCATTAACATCTGTTTGTTCTCTCCCATAGATTGAGTCCCCATTGTGCTGCTTGCTCCCTACATGTCTGTTCTTTTCGTCTTCTCTATATCTTCACCCCCCCCAGCCAGTCGCAGCAGATGGCTGCCGTTCCCTAAGCCTGGTTCTGCTGGAGGTTTCTTCCTGTTAAAAGGGAACACCACCTTTCATCTCCACCGTCGCCAAGCACTTGCTCACAGGGGATCGCCTGATTGCTGGGGCCTTTCTGCAATTGTGGGGGTTTCTCCTACAGTTGAAAGTGCTATGAGATGACTGTTTGTTGTGAAATGGTGCTATATAAATAAAGTTGAATTGAACTGAATTGAAGAATGAGTCCTATCAAGCTTGGTTGGCTTGTGGGACTCCCAAAGCAGCTGAGGTGTACCAGCAAGCCAAGCAGAGTGCGGCTTGGGTGGTTGCTGAAGCAAAAACTCGGGTGTGGGAGGAGTTCAGTGAGGCCATGGAACAAGACTTCAGGTCGGCCTCAAAGATATTCTGGCAAACTGTCTGGCGACTGGAGGGGAAACGGCTCCCTGTCCACACTGTGTATGGTGCAGATGGGGTGCTGCTGACTTTGACTGTGGATATCGTCGGGTGGTGGGTGGAATACTTTGAGGATCTCCTCAATCAGAGTGACATGCCATCTGCAGAGGAAGCAGAGCTTGAGGACGAGCGGGTTGACTTGCCCATCACAGGGGCTGAGGTCACCAAAGTGGTTAAAAAACTCTTCGGTGGCTGGGCCCCAGGGGTGGACGAGATTTGCCCTGAGTACCTCAAGGCCCTGGATATTGTAGGGCTGTCATGGTTGACATGCCTCTGCAACATTGCGTGGAAGTCGGGGACAGTATCTTTGGCATGGCAAACAGGGGTGGTGGTTCCTTTCTTAAGGAAGGGGGACCGGAGGGTGTGTTCCAACTTTAGGGGGATCACACTTCTCAGCCTCCCTGGGAAGGTCTATGCCAGAGTACTGGAGAGGAGAGTCTGGCTGCTGGTCAAACCTCAGATTCAGGAGGAGCAATGTGGTTTTTGTCCTTGCCATGGCACACTGGACCAACTCTTTACCCTCTTGAGAATCCTTGAGAGTTTGTGGGAGTTTGCCCAATCAGTCTACATGTGTTTTGTGGACTTGGAGAAGGCATTTGACCGTGTCCCTCGTGGTTTTTTGTGGGGGATGCTTTGAGAGTATGGAGTATCGGGCTTGTTGCTACGAGCTATCCGGTCTCTACATGACTGTTGTGAGAGTTTGGTTCATATTGTCAACACTCAGTTGGACTCATTTCCAGTGAGAGTTGGACTCCATCAGGGCTGCTCTTTGTCACCGATCCTGCTTATAAATTTTATGGGAAAGATTTCTCGGTTCAGCCAAGGAACGGAGGGTGTCATGTTCATCATCTGCTGTTTGCAGATGATGTCGTCCTGTTGGCTTCATCGAGCAATGGCCTACCAGTCTTGCTGAGATGGTTTGCTACTGAATGTGAAGCAGCTGAGATGACAGTCAGCACCGCCAAGTCCAAATCCATGGCCCTCAGCTGGAAAAGGGTGGATTGTCCTCTCAGGGTTGGGGATGAGCTCCTGCCTGGAGTTTAAGTATCTTGGGGTCTTATTTACGAGTGAGGGGAGACTGTAGTGGGAAATTGACAGACAGATCGGAGCAACATCTGCAGTGATGTGGATATTGTACCGGTCTGTCATGGTGAAGAGAAGAAGAAGCCATCTGTCTTGTCATTCAGTCCATACAGCCAATCATGTACAATAGAACAAAATTACGTTTCTCCCATCTACAATGTTAATCACATGTAGAATCAGTTGCTGCCATGCAAGGTGCTGCCAGAAACAACTTCTCCTTCCTCCATTCTATTACACTGAGCACCAAGCTAGAAGGCGGGAACTACCATTTTTTATATGGTCTTTGGTATGACCCAGCCGGGACTTTAACCCCCAGCCTCTCAGTTGTGGGGCAGATGCTCTTTCAACTTGGCCACCATTCTGGGAGGGAGCTGAGCTCTAATGCAAAGCTGTTGATTTACCCTTCAGTCTACACTCTTACCCTCACCTATGGTCATGACCTCTGGGTAATGACCGAAAGAATGAGATCGCGGATACAAGTGTCTGAAATGAGCTTTCTCCGTAGGATTGCTGGACTCACCCTTAGAGATAAGGTAAGGTGTTCAGTCATCCGGGAGAGGCTCGGAGTAGAACTGTTGCTCTTCCACATCAAAAGGAACCAATTGAGGTGGTTTGGGCATCTCATCAGGATGCCTCCTGGATGCCTACCACTTCAGGTGTTCCAGGCATGTCCCACTGGGAGGAGACCCCGGGGCAGACCCAGGACACGCTGGAGAGACTATGTCTTCCAGCTGGCCTGGGAACACCTTGGTATCCTCTCTGAAGAGCTGGAGCTGAAGTGATCTAGACGGGACTACAGCCCCTGTCCACACTTTGTGTTCCTTTCTGAGTCATTTGTCATGTTTGGTGGGTGTGCCTTCTGTGTTTGTCCAGCCCTGCCCGTCCTGTGCTGCCTGATTGCCCTTGATGGTGCTCACCTGTCCTGTGTTGTCATGATTGCTTCACTGTCTATATATATGCATTTTCAATCTATGTCCTTTGCTGCGTCCTAATGTTAGCTCCACGTATTTGTACCACGCTGTTTGAAATAATTATTTGTCTCTCCACGTTGTGTGGACTTTTACAGTGGTTGTATTTTGCTATTTCAGTTTCATATCATTCTTGCCCATTTGCAACATTTTTTTTCTGTTATCAATGAGTAATGGTTTACCAGATTTGCCTGGCAATTGGGTCTTCTCCTTCACCCCAAAGGGGCAAATATGACAGTAGAACGCAGCGATAGTGGACCCAGCGGGCAAGTCTGGTAAGAGGAGGATGAGGTGGAGTCGGGAGGAGCAGTGGCTCGTTGGGGCAATTGAGGACTTAATGGCCACAGCTCGGAACAGCTCCACCCGGGAAGACAAGATAGCTTGCTGGGGTGGAGTCACTAATCTGTTGGAAGCCAGACCAAGCATGTGCTTCCACCCCTGGGTGCAGAATCTCTGCCTTCCTCCACTACCATCACTGCCACCCTTCTCTTTGTCACCTGCCAAGCCCGAGAATTACAATTGGACTCAACCAGTACAGGACTCAGCAGGCAAAGGAAGGTCGGTAGCCAGCGGTCCCAATGTGGATGAGCAGTGGGCAGCCCAGTTCATCCAGGATTTTATCTTGGAAGCACTCACCTCCCACACACCAGAGGAGTCCTTAGAGTGCCTAGACACCGTGACTGGGATTGTGGAGGCGCACTCCAGTCTGAAGAGATACCTCGAGTTGGTGGGACTACTGGGCACTGTTTCCAACCTCCACCGGACATACCGTGGGTTGGTGAGGAAGTCATGTGGGGCACCGGAGCTTGTACCGATGTAGAAACGTCCCCTGGCTCCCACAAGTTAAACACACCTCTCCTCCGCTCCAACTCCAGCTCCTCGCCGCTGCGCAACAGGGTCTCGCCAGACGGTCACCGTAGCCACCCAGAGAGATTCGTCCAGTTCTCCAGCGACAGTTTCAACTGCAGCGGCAGCTTCAACTGCAACAGAGCTGGGGACAAGGCAAGAACTATTTTCTCATTTTTTAACATCTGATTGTGAGAGGTCTTGGCTTGTCCCCAGTGAGGAGACTCAGCTGCCACCTCTTATGGCCCTTTTCCACGAGCCCAGCACACCTCGCCACATCTTGATTCACTTCGACACGGTTCGGCTCGGTTGTGTCTCCATTACAACCGTGTTAAGCTGGGGTGGGTGGGATTTCTATAACAGCGAGGCGGTGCCACACTCCCGTGACGTAAAACACGCGACCCAAGCAAAACATAACACATGCATCGTGGCGGCTGTACAAGGCAACTCCTCGGTCTGTGGCTTTTTTCACCGTAAATGCCAAAAAGGGCCGCCAGACACGGGTACACGCAGCGAGATGAAACACTCTGGAATAGTTCTGCAGCTTCTGGGAGAGCCGAAGACGTGAGGATACAAACTAGGTCATATATGACGGTAAGCTAATATTGCTAATGCTAGTTTGCTATACGTACGTCATACTACACTGTAACGTCTGCAAGTTATCGCTGTTAGGTACTAAAATATGTATGCTGTGTGTGTGGGTCACACACGCCAGCCACGCTACCTCACTGAGAAGCAACTGGATCGGCCCCTCGTACTGGTCCTGGTTCAGCAGATCTTCAACCTGCATCTCTGTAAATAGTGAGGCAAGGTCCACTTGGGGTGGACAGTTTTCCTCTTGCCTAGACAAAAGACAAATGGGTGGTGGTTAATTAAAGCAAGTTTAAAACATATTTGGGAAATACACTTGTTGCTAAAAGCCAGTGGTGGAATGTGAATTAATGAATGAATCTTTATTTCGGATTGATTAAAAGTAAAGTGTGATATCCTACCGTGTAGCAATGATCACACTTGAGTTATTTCTTTGGCTAACTCTGCCGTTTATTCTGCAACACACATAATAAAGACTGAACATGGATTCTGCGCGGGGTTTTCACACTCTTGTTCTAATATGTCCCCTTAATAGTAGTGCTGAACAATACAGGTAGTTCCCCCTAGAGGCATGTGCCAGTAATGTTTTGAATTAGACTTGCAGTCTACCACATCCCTCCCCTCTAGATTAAACTACTTTTAATTACACTAGCCAATTATGCTAGACATCCTGGAACTCCCATTTAACCCTAAACAATCACAGTTACTTTTAACTTCTTAAACACATGTGCCATACACATAATTTCTTTCTCTCTTTTTTTTTTTTTTTTTACATGTATAACACACATAACAGTCTAACTGGGGATTTGGTTTGACTACCGCATCCCAGTGAGGTTCCAGGACGCATTCTTGTCCTGTGGCTGGGGAACTCACTACTGACTAAGTATAGTCCTTCAAGTAGTCTGGAGCTTTCCTAGCTCGCTGAGATCTTCTCACGGCGGGTGAGCCAACTGCAGGTGAAGACTCAGACTGCTCCACGGTTTCGGCTGCTGCAGTGCTGCCCGTAGAATCTGCAGAGACGGTTACCTCAGGTTTCACCTGAAGTGGTGGTTCATTGATGCTCTCCTCAGGATGGGTGTCAGACAACACCTCGGGTGCCATCGGCAGGGGAATGGAGCTCCTACCACGAACTTGGTCGATGTGTCGCCTCACCACTTGTCCATGACCTAATGTCACCTTGAATGACACAGGGCCTGTCTTTTCTGTTATTTCTCCTGGTACCCAGGCTGGTCCTGAGCCAAAGTTGCGGGTGTAGACCACGTCTCCTTCTCTCAGTATTCTCTCTCTAGCATGCATGTCATGATAACCTTTTTGTTTCTCTTGTTTATCATGCACTTTGTTTCTGAAGTCTGGATGTATTAAGTCAAATGTTGACCTCAACTTCCTTCCACACAACAGCTCAGCTGGTGACTTGCCAGTTGTAGATTGGGGTGTTATTCGATAGCTGAACAGAGCTCTCGACATTCGGGTTTCAATAGAGTCTCCTGTCATCTTTGTCATGAGTGACTTGAACGTCTGCACGGCCCTCTCGGCTAAGCCGTTAGAAGAAGGATGGTATGGCGCAGTCGTGATGTGACGTATGCCATTCTTTTCAGAAAACTCTTGGAACTGTTCACTCGTAAAACATGTACCGTTATCTGATACTATGATTTCAGGTAGCCCATGTTGGCTGAAACTCTTTCTAAGACATTCAATGGTAACAGTAGAAGTAGAGCTACTCACAGAATATGCATCGATCCACTTTGAGTATGCGTCAACTATGATCAGGAACATTCTTCCCATCCATGGACCTGCGTAGTCAATGTGAATTCTTCTCCATGGTTTATCTGGAACTTCCCAGGGATGTAGTGGGGCTGCTGGAGGACTGTTCCTGTTCTCCTGGCATGCCGCACATGACTTCACAAGCGCCTCCACCTCTGCATCCATGTTGGGCCACCACATGTAACTCCTCGCCAACGCTTTCATGCGAGTGATGCCAGGGTGTGCTTGGTGTAGTTGTTGCAGTAAGGCATTCCTACCAGGTGGTGGAACAACCACGCGTCCTCCCCACAGGATACAACCTTCCTGGGTGCTGAGCTCATCCTGTCGTCGGGCATAGGGAATGAACTCAGGACTGTTCATCTTCGGCCATCCTCTCAAGATGTATTCTCGCACTCTTGCTAGAACAGGGTCTTTGTCTGTCCACTTCTTTATTTGTTGTGCGTTCACCAGGGGCACGCCGATATCTTCAAACAATAGCACTCTCTCCTCCTCCTCAGGCGTGCTGTCTCTTCCTCCATCCAAGGGTAGCCTACTCATCGCGTCAGCATTCGTATGGTCCCGTCCGGCTTTGTAAACGATGGTGTACTCATACGCTGCTAATGTAACGGCCCATCTCTGAATTCTCTGAGATGTCATCTGGGGTATGGCTCTCATTTCACTGAACAGTGAAATTAGTGGCTTGTGGTCAGTCACTATAGCGAACTGTCTCCCGTACAGGTATTTGTGGAATTTTTTTACACCAAATACTACTGCAAGGCCCTCCTTGTCTAGCTGGGAGTAGTTTTTCTCAGCTGCACTAAGAGTTCTTGAGACGAACCCTATGGGTCTCTCTGAGCCATCCTCCATATGATGAGAGAGTACAGCACCCACACCGTAGGGTGATGCGTCACACGCCAGGATGAGTGGTTTGTTTGAATCATAGTGCACTAACACACTACAGGACTGAAGTAGCGCTTTGGACTCTTCAAACGCCTTCTGCTGCTTGACCCCCCATGACCATTTTTCTTCCTTCTTAAGTAAGGTATGTAGTGGTGCCAGCAGCGTGGAGAGCTTTGGGAGGAACCTATGGTAATAGTTCAACAAGCCCAGGTAGGCTTTTAACTCAGTAACATTTTGTGGCTCAGGCGCCTCCGCAATGGCTTCCACTTTGTCTGTTAGAGGGTGTAGACCACTGGCGTTGATCTTGTGGCCTAGGAACACCACCTCTTTTCCCATGAACTCACACTTGCTTCTTTTCAACCTCAGACCGCTTTTCTCCAACCGTTGAAGCACTTCCTTCAGCGTTTTCAGATGTTCTTGTTCATTTGGTCCTGTACAAAGGATGTCATCCAAATAAACGGCAACATTCGGAATTCCACCTAGGATGCCCTCCATAGTTCTCTGGAATATAGCAGGACTGGAAGCTACTCCAAATGGTAAGCGTGTGTAGGTATATAAGCCTTTGTGTGTATTGATGGTTACATACTTTTTTGATTCTTCTTCCAGGACTACTTGTTGGTAGGCGTGACTCATGTCTAATTTCGTGAAGTGTCGGCCGCCGTTCAGCTGTGCGAAGAGGTCCTCCACTTTAGGAATTGGATACTGATCCACCCGTGATGCTCGACTGACAGTGAGTTTGTAATCTCCACATATTCTAATGGAGCCATCCGGCTTTCTCACTGGGACTATGGGCGCCGCCCATTCTGCAACCTGCACTGGCTCAATGATCTTGTCATCCAGCAGCCTCTGTAGCTCGCTTTCGACCAGTGGCTTGACTGCATAGGGTACCGGTCGGGGTTTGCAGAATCGTGGTTGGGCCTCCTTGTCCACATTAATCTTTGCAGTGACACCTTTTAGCTGTCCTAAGCCTTCTTTGAACACCTCAGCGTGTCTTTCGAGGATCTCCTCCAGCTGCAATTTGGGCTGAGATTCCACTTTATTCACCAACTGATCAATCATGGCCAGTTCTTGTAGCCAACTTCGCCCTAGTAGATTTGGTCCTTCGCTCCCAACTACTACTACAGGTAAGTCCTTTTCTTTGTTTTCGTGCTGCACCTTCACTTGTGCCATGCCTAGCACGTCTAGCTTCTCTCCTGTGTATGTTTTTAATTTTAATGAACAGGGATTTAATTCTGCTGTGTCTGTTTTCTTCCACAGTTGTGTATATTGCTGTTTACTTAATATGGTTACTCCACAGCCTGTATCAACTTCAAATGTTACTTTCATTCCATTAACATTCATGGTACGCGTGATGGGCGCTACCTTGGTCAGCTCCTCTGACGTGTTGTAAATTGTGTGAAAACCCATGTCTTCTGTATCACTTTCTCCCTCCCCTCTAAGTTGATTCGCTCGCTGTTCCTTTTCTGGGCCCTTGTTTTCATTCTTTTGCCCTTTAACTGTTGCCTTCTGCACCTGTGCATTGCCCACCTTTGTTCTACATGCTTTCTTAATGTGCCCTCGCTTGCCACAATTATGACACAGCTCAGTGGCAAATTTGCACTCGGCGGCATTGTGCTGGCCTTTGCAGCGATAACAACTGGGGAATTTGTGCTGAGTTTTGTCAGTCGACACTTTGTGGACACCTACTTGGGTCTTAGGCACACGAACATGCGTTGTTGTGTCCTCTGTTAGCTTCCCTTGCATTTCTCTCACATCTTTAGATGCTGTTTCCATCGCTTGGCATAATTCCAAAGCCTTCGCAAAAGTGAGTTTTGTTTCAGATAAAAGTCGCCATTGCATTCGGTCATCATTCACTCCACACACAAGTCTGTCTCTTAACATTTCTTCCAATGAGTCTTTGTAATCACAGTGCAGTGCTAATTTCCTCAATTCTGCCACATACTCTGCTATGGACTCAGTGTTCCTCCTTATGCGTGAATTAAATTTGAATCGTTGCACGATTTCACTCGGTTTGGGGCTGAAGTGCTTCTGAAGCTCAGCAGTAAGCTGGTCGTACGTTTTATCTTTCGGTAATGCAGGGCTTATTAAATTTCTCAACAAGCTGTAAGTAGTTGCACCAACTCCACTCAACAGTACAGCCTTCCTTTTGTCTGGCTCCTCAATATCATTAGCTTGGAAGAAAAAGTCCAACATTTCACTATATTCTTCCCATGACTGAGTCGAGTTATCAAAAGGGGTTACCGTTCCGATTACAGCCGCCATTGCTCGTCGTGGTGGGGAAACCTCGTTTTTCCTCCTCTGAACTTGCACTCGAACTACTGGAGTCACTTGAGTTCGCCACACTTGCAATGTTCTCTGTTTCTCGCCGCTGATTTTTTTCTTTTAATCCTCGTCGCCAATTGTGTGATATCCTACCGTGTAGCAATGATCACACTTGAGTTATTTCTTTGGCTAACTCTGCCGTTTATTCTGCAACACACATAATAAAGACTGAACATGGATTCTGCGCGGGGTTTTCACACTCTTGTTCTAATATGTCCCCTTAATAGTAGTGCTGAACAATACAGGTAGTTCCCCCTAGAGGCATGTGCCAGTAATGTTTTGAATTAGACTTGCAGTCTACCACATAAAGATTAAAAGAAAATAGAATAATATAACAAAGGGGAAAAAATCTAACAAGGTCAAATTAAACAATAACTCCTCTGATTATACAGTTCAACATAGGTTATCTGAAATGGGTGATGGCTGAAGCTGCAGCTTATATTGCCCATCCATATTCCATCCAAGAATTCAAAAGAAAAACAGGAGGGATTACAATTTGAATGTGACCATAAACTACTTCGTTGTTGTATTTAACCACAATTTTCATGTAGCTGCGCTTCAGTAGATTTTACAAGGGCTGGGTTACATTTAAAATCATCTGTTTTTACTGTGGCCTCAGCAATCAGAATGAATTAATACATTCACTTGAATGGAATATAGTACTTTAACTGAAGGTGTGCATCACCGAGTATGGAGTCGCTCAGTCAAAATATGAAGTTTTTATCAATAAAAGTTTGTCTTGTCTGTAAAAGTGTCTCTTCTTGCCCTGGCTTCATGTGTGGGTGGTGTTTTGTACTTGCATTGCTAAAATATAAAAGGAAGCACTACAATGGCTCTCAAATATTTGTAATGTGTTCTGTTACTGCATGAGTTTATTGATGATAGACTATAAACTACACATATAAAGTAAATTATATTGAAGACTGAACATCTCACATTTGCCAAAACATACAGTTATGAACATAACTCACAAAGGATCACACAAGTGATCTGACAAAAAAATAAATACATTAACAAGCGGTTTATTTTACAGTTGATGTGCCATATTCACACAATCAAATAAATCTCAGTTCAGTCCCTTTTATATTAAGTGGAAATTGTGCTACTTTGGTTTTGACACTTTACCTATAAAAGCAAAGGATTTCAGTACGTCCCACAGTGGCGAGGTCCGTTGTGGGGCGGCTGCTTTCGTCTTGCCTAGATGAACGACAGAAATGGATGGTGGTTAGTTTCAAGCAAGTTCAACACATATACAGGCACATGTCAAAAATTAGAATACCATGAAAAAATTCAATATTTTTGTCACTCATTTCAGAAAGTGAAACCCATATATAGATTCATTACAGGGACAGTGATATATTGAAAGTGTTTATTTTAATATTGATGATTACGGCTACAGCCCATATTAACCAACACCTCAGTGGCCAACATTTATATTTAAAAACTATTTTTTAAAGTTAATTTTATGTAATATTCTAATTTTTTGTCAAATTGAATTTGGGGTTTTCAGGGGCTGTAAGCCGTAATCATCAAAATTAAAATAAATAAACGCTTGAAATATATCACTGTCTGTGTAATGAATCTATATAATATACGGATTTCTCTTTCTGAAATGAGTGACAAAAAATATTGAAGTTTTTCATGACATTCTAATTTTTGGAGATGTACCTGTATTAGGGAAATACACCTGTGAAAGTCAGTGGTGGGATGTGACAAAAATGCTTTGTTTCCCTGACAAGCACTGCAGGATCCACAGAATAGGTGTGTGGGTCTATTCTGACGCTTTAGAAAATTATATCAATGACTTTATAAATCACTGGTTTGAAAAAGCAATTTAAATATGACGAGATTTTGGCTCCTGTGGTCCACTTCACCAGTATCCACAATATAAACACGGAGGGAGGCTAACCCCTGGCATGTGGAAACACATTCTAGCATTAAATTGCACACAATTTAATGCGCAGCACCAAAGTGCAATATGTACACAAACCAGGACTTTAACCAGGATTAACATATTTCATCGTTTTGCTCTCACAAGCGAATACTTAGGAGAAAACAATTGCGAATCAGCAGAGTTGGCTACTAGCTAGCTACTAGCTAAAACTCATTAGCCAGCACAGAACGGTGCTGTATGGCTCAAAAAAAGTGAGCTTACCACCAACAGGATAAATAAGCGAACAGATGCACATTATTACAAATCACTCACCATCGATGGTTCTCTCACGTTCATCTTCAGCTTGTCCGTAGTCCGGTTCTATGCTGGGCTGCATCTGTATCGGTCCGGGTCGCTCCTCTCACTGTGGATCTGTCACCAAGCAGAGAAAACTCCGCACCTCTTCGTTGGACCACGGTGTAGAGTTCCGCAAAACCTACAACGCTGTCTGTATTAATATCGTATTTACTCCATGACCGAGTTAGTCCGTGAAATATTGCAAATGGTGGTTGTGTAGATTCATCAGAAGACGGTTGCTTTCATGACGTTACGACCTGACCAATCAGCGGCGACCAGGCTGTTGACGTCACATCTTAGCACGACTCAGCACGGTTGTACCCTGCCCTCGAGCAGGCACGAAAATAGCGCCTGTTAAACCGTGTTGGGGCTAGTGGAAAGAGCTACAAAGTGTGCTGAGCTGTGCCGTGTTGGGCTAAGCGGGGCTAGTGGAAAAGGGCCTTTATTGCTGCTGAGCCCTCAAATATTGTTTCTGCTGTCGCCCCATGTGTACACCAGTACTCACCTTTACTCCTTGTTTTCCCAAGGTCATCTCCACCTCAGTTGGATCCATAATGGAGGAGATGAGCTCAAGCGCTGCTACTGCTCCTTTCCATATGCACACTCCAGCAGTGACTGTTTCGCCTAATGTGCATGCTCCATCAGTGACTGTTCCGCCTCACGTGCATGCTCCAGCAGAGATTGCTCCACCTCACATGCATACTCCAGCAGAGATTGTTCCGCCTCATGCGTACGCTTCAGCAGAGACTGCTCCGCCTCACATGCACGCTTCTGCAGACTGCACTTTTTGAGGTCGTCATTCCAACATCAGCAGCACCGGAGTCCTTGCCAGCGGAAGAGCAGGAGTTAAGGCAAGTCCTCTTCTTTGTTTTCCTCATATCTGTATTAAAGAGGTCTTGTCTTACTCTTTGTGAGGAAACCCAGTTGCTGCCTCTATCTGCTTCTGAGCTCTCCTCGCCGAGCTCTTCTGCTGACTGTTATGGTGTGGTCCCTATTCCAACCTGTACCTCTTCCTCCCTGTCCATGGTGGCTGCATTGGAGAGGAATTCTTGGGCATCTAGACTGGATGTGGCTCAACTGTCTCATCCTGAGGTCAGCATGCCCCAGCCATCTCATTCTGGAATCAGCGTGCTCAAACCATCAGTATATGAGGTTGGCGTACTTCAGTCACCTGCTCCAGAGGTCAGCGTGCTTCAGCCAACTCATCCAGAGGTCAGCACGTCCCAGTCCCAGCCATCTCATCCAGAGGTCAGCACTCTCCAGCCGTCTCATCCAGAGGTCAGTGCTCTCCAGCCATCTCATGCAGAGGTCAGTGCTCCCCAGCCATCTAATGCAGAGGTCAGTGTGCCCCAACCGTCTCATCCAGGGGTCAGTGCTCCCTGGCCATCTCATACTGAGGTCAGCGTGCCCCAGCCATCTCATCCAGGGGTATGCATGCTTAAATCATCAGCACCTGGGGTTGGCGCACCTCCATATCTGCCTAGCACATCATATTTCCTGATTTGGGGGTCCATGGACTCATGTAGACCCCCTGAACTATCTTATCCCTTGTTCTGGTGGCCTCTGGGACTCTGGATCCACCGGATCCACCCTGCATCTTGGTCTGGGATCCAATGGACTTGGGTAGGCCCCATGACCCACTTTGTTCTCTGGTCCAGTGGTCCCAGGACATTGGGAGACCACCCGACCCACCTTGTTTTGTTTTGGGGCCTTGGATTTTGGGTTGCCCCCACAAACTCGGTTTTTGTGTTGGACTTTACTTGGGGAGGGAGTTTGTTTTGGCCCGCCGGGCCAATTCCCCCACCACCCACCCTGTCAGGGTTTTTGTGTTTTTCTTTTTTCTCTTGTGGGAGTTATCCTAAGGTCGTTTGGGTCCGACCCTTAAAGGGGGGGTATTGTAATAATCTGGACAGGGCTGCAGCCCCTGTCCATGCTTTGTGTTCCCTTCTGTGTCATTTGTCATGTTTGGTGTGTATTCCCTCTGTGTTTGTCCAGCCTCACCCGTCTTGTGCTGCCTGATTGCTCTTGTTGGCGCTCACCTGTCCTATATTGTCGTGATTGCTCCATTGTCTATATATGTGCATTTTCAGTCTGTGTCCTTTGTTGCGTCCTTATGTTATCTCCACGTATTTGTACTACACTGTTTGGAATTTGTCTCTCCACGTTGTCTGGACTTTTACATTTGTTGTGTTTTGCTGTTTCGGTTTCATATCAATCCTGCCCACGTGCAGCATTTATTTTCTGTTATGAACAAATTACATTAGTACTTCCGGTGCCACACAAGTCAGCAGTCCTTTGAAGCAATGGCTCAATTCTGAGCTTCTTTCTCGTTTTTATTTATGATCCATTTTTTTTCTTTGCCACACCTTTTCTGATCCTGTTACCCCGTATCCATCATGGATAGGACAAAAATATCGCCACACTAGCGTTGATATTAGCCAGCTTTCTACTCATATCACTAATGACTACTGACCTGGTGAATGGAGGAGCCATTGTTTACAGTAGAAGTCAGTTGTTAGTATCGGGCTGCTCCACGATGCTAACGGAGAGACCCGATATCCCACTAGAAATCAGGTGAAAATGATGGGGATTCGAGCTGGAGTGAAACGACGCGCGAGGAAGACAAGGTACAGACCCGTCCTGCCATCCGTTATTATGGGAAATGTGAGATCGCTGCTTAACAAGACGGCCGAACTGGCGGCTGTGTCCTGGTATGAGAATGTCTTCAGAGAGATTAGTATTATGTTGTTTATTGAAATGTGGCTAATGGAGCTAGCAGCAGATGCTAACATCAGACTGGAGGGTTTCCACTTAATACGGCAGATCAGACACCAGACAGGGGGAAGAGCAGAGGTGGGGGGCTGATAATTCAGGGCCCGATTCTTTTTAGTTTATATATGCTTCCACTAGGCAACATTATTAGAAAGCACTGCATACATTTTCATTGTTATGCAGATGACACACAATTATACCTGTCAATGAAGCCAGATGATAGCAATCATTTAGCCAAGTTAGAGGCCTGTCTTAAGGAAATCAAAGCTTGGATGACTTGTAATTTCCTGCTATTAAATTCAGATAAAACCGAAGTCATTCTAGTTGGTCCCAAAAAATCTTAGAAATACCTATCCAAACCAAACTCTTAGTTTGTATGTGGTTACTCTTTCTCTTAATAGTTCTGTGAGGAACCTTGAAGTTATTTTAGATCAACATCTGTTTTTTAATTCACATATTAAACTTGTTTGCAAGACTGCCTTCTATCGTTTGTGTAGTGTTGCCAAGATTAGGAGCATCTTGTCTCAGAGTGATGCTGAGAAACTAATCCACGCTTTTGTTAGCTCTAGATTAGATTATTGTAACTCTTTATTATCAGGTTGTCCTAAAACATCTTTAAAAAGTCTTCAGCTGACCCAAAATGCTGCAGCAAGAGTTTTAACAGGTACTAGAAAGAGAGATCATATCTCTCTGGTTCTGGCCTCCCTTCATTGGCTTCCCATAGAGTTTACAATTAAGTTTAAAATCCTTCTTCTCACTTACAAAGCTCTAAATAATCAGGCCCCTTTTTATTTAAAAGATCTGATACTACCCCATTATCCTAACAGAGCACTATGCTCCCAAAATGCAGGATTACTTGTAATACCTAGAATCTCCAAAAGTACAATGGGAGGCAGAGCCTTCAGTTATCAAGCTGCTCTCCTGTGGAACCAGCTGCCAATGTGGATTCGGGAGTAAGACTCGATCTCTGTTTTTAAGAATAGGGTTAAAACCTTCCTTTTTGATATAGCCTGTAATTAGGGTGGGATCATGTGACCATGAACCCTCCCTTAGTTATGCTGCTAATAGGTTTATACAGCTGGGGGACCTCCAATAATGCACTGGGCTTCACTCCTTTCTTCACTCTCAATGAAATATTTTTGCTGGTCATTGACATCTGTGTACCCTGCCTCTCGCCCAAAGATGCTGGGATAGGCTCCAGCCCCCCCGCGACCCGAAAGGATTAAGCGGTAGAAGATGGATGGATGGATGGATTGACATCTGTTTGTTCTTGACATAGTGCACGGCTCAGGAGACGCACACACACAGGCTTAGAGTAGTTCAAAGAGTTTATTAACAGCAGGAGTGAATGAGTGCGTGTCTGCGGGTTGTAAATGTGTTGGTGATGGTGTCTGCTCCAGGCACAGAGGCAGGTGACCGTACAGCCGAGCAACCCTATGGAGAGAGCACAGGGAGAGGGTGACGGGCATACACCAACACAGGAGGGATTTATGGCGAGAGAAGGACTTACTTGGTGGGTCAGGACAGCTGGCACAACAAGGGGGCGAAGCCCGGAAGACAGCCACCTGGAGAGCTCCGTACAGCAGCGAGGATTGGGCGATGGAGTGGAGATGTCCGCCGCTGGGGAATCCACCTGTGCACAGGGGAGAAGACTGAAGAAGAGAGGTAAGCAATCTTCTTACCATAAAGGTGATGCTGAAGAGAAGTATGCTCACAACGGTGAGGGACGAAGTCTGACGGCTTCAGGCCGAACCTCCGGGCGAGACGGCCTTTATCCCTCGCCGCTGATGATTGTCAGGTGCGTGAGCAGGTGGTGCCGCTGATGAATGGCGCGGCGTGACAGTACTCCCCCCTCTAGCAGCGCCTCCTGGCGATGGCTTATCCGGGTGCGCTCGGTGGAAGTCCACGATGAGCGATGGGTCCAACACAAACGACGGGGGCACCCATTGTCGATGCTCGGGCCCATAGCCCTCCCAGTCCACCAAGTATTGCAACCCACGACCTCGGCGCCGGGAGTCCAGGATGGAGGAGACTGACCAGGCCGGATGGCCACCAATCATCCGGGGCGCGGGTTGCGCTGCAGGAGGAGGGCAAAGGGGGTCAGTGACTGCCAGTTTCACCTTCGACACATGGAAAGTGGGATGGATGCGGAGGGAGGGGGGAATAGCCACGCGCACAGCCACCGGGTTGATGATCCGGGTGATGGGAAAGGGACCCATGAATCGCTGTGCCAGCTTCCTCCTCTCGCCTTTTAATGTGACGTCCTGGGTAGACACATACACGACTTGCCCAACTCTGTACGCCGGGGCAGGTCTTCTGTGCCGGTCCGCCACGGTCCTGTTGCGCTCCGCTGTGCGTAAAAGCGCATGACGCGCGGCAGCCCAGGTGGAGCGGAACTGCCTAAGGTGCGCCCTAACAGAGGGGACAGTTACCTCGTTCTCCTGCGCTGGAAACAGCGGGGGGTCGTAACCCAGGGACGCCTTGAAGGGGGACATCCCCGTTGCAGAAGAGCGGGCGGTGTTGTGGGCATACTCCACCCAGGCGAGATGGTTGCTCCAGGACGTCGGCTTGGATCTAGTAACACAGCGGAGCGCAGCCTCCAGCTCCTGATTGGTCCTCTCACACTGCCCGTTAGACTGGGGGTGATGGCCGGAGGAGAGGCTCACCTTGGCTCCGATGGCGTTACAAAAAGATCTCCAAACCTCGGATGAAAATTGGGGGCCCCGGTCCGAGACCACGTCCACCGGAATCCCGTGCAGCCTGACCACGTGTTGGACGAGGAGGCCCGCCGTCTCCAGGGCAGTAGGGAGACCTCGCAGGGGGATGAAGTGCGCCGCCTTGGAGAAACGGTCCACGATGGTCAGGACGGTGTCAAAGGAGTTGGAAACGGGGAGTCCGGTGATGAAATCCAGTGCGATGTGCGACCAGGGCCTGCCGGGGACGGGCAGAGGCTGGAGCAGACCCGCTGGGGGGGCATTTCCCGACTTGCTGGTGGCACAGATTGGGCAAGCCCGGGCGTAGCGGGCTGCATCCCTCCGCAGGCCTGGCCACCAAAAGGACCGTTGGAGGAGGCTGATCATCCGAGAGGTGCCGGGATGACAGGTGAGCCGGGAGGTGTGGAGCCAGTGGATGACCTCTCCCCGGACCGCAGATGGGACGAACAGTCTTCCCTCCGGTCCGCCGCCAGGATCAGGTTCCACCTCCTGCGCCTTCCGGATCTTGTCTTCAATGTCCCAAGAGATGGCTCCCACGACGCACGACCTGGGCAGGATAGTGTGGGGCGTCTCCTCAGCCTCCACGGGGGTGAACTGCCTAGAGAGGGCATCAGGCAGGCCGTTTTTGGAGCCCGGCCTGAAGGTGATTGAGAAGCGGAACCTGGCGAAGAACAAAGACCAGCGCGCCTGGCGGGCATTCAGGCGCTTGGCAGATCGTAAGTACTCTAAGTTCTTGTGGTCCGTCAGGACCACAAACGGCAGGTCCGCCCCCTCTAGCCAGTGGCGCCACTCCTGTAAGGCGAGTTTAATGGCCAGGAGCTCTCTGTCCCCCACATCGTAGTTTCTCTCCGCCGGGGACAGGCGCCGGGAGAAGAAGGCGCACGGCCGTTTGGCGCCATCGTCAGGTGACCGCTGGGATAACACTGCTCCCACTCCCGTGTCCGATGCGTCCACCTCCACAATGCACTGCAGCGCGGGGTCGACCTGGCGAAGGACCCGGGAGGAGGAGAACTCCGCCTTCAGCGCCCTAAAGGCAGCAGCGACCTCTTCAGTCCACCGGAACGGGACCTTCGGGGACGTGAGGCGGGTCAGCGGTCCGACGATCGAGCTGAAATTTGGGACAAAGCGGCGGTAAAAATTGGCGAAGCCAACAAACTGTTGCACCTGCTTCCGGGATGCGGGAGTAGGCCACTCCACCACCGCCTTCACCTTCTCTGGGTCTGGGAGCACCTGGTCTTGAGCGATGATGAATCCCAGGAAGGATGTGGTCCTAGCGTAGAATTCGCATTTCTCAGCCTTCACGTACAGACGATTCTCCAGCAGTCTTTGGAGGACCCGCCTCACATGGACCTGGTGCTCGTCCCTGGACCTGGAGAAGATAAGAATGTCATCCAGGTAGACGAACACAAAAAGGCCGATGAAATCCCGGAGGACGTCATTAATGAGGCGCTGAAAGACGGCAGGAGCGTTGGTCAGCCCGAACGGCATGACGAGATACTCAAAGTGGCCGTTCGGGGTACGGAAGGCTGTCTTCCATTCATCTCCCTCCCGGATCCGGACGAGGTGGTAAGCGCTGCGTAAATCCAGCTTGGTAAACCAGGTCGCCCCCTGGAGGGAGTGAAAGGCAGTGTCCATGAGGGGCAGGGTGTAACGGTCCCTCTCAGTGATGTCATTTAGCGCTCGGTAGTCTATGCAGGGGCGGAGGGATCCGTCCTTTTTCCCGACAAAGAAAAACCCTGCCCCCATGGGTGACGACGATGGGCGAATAATCCCAGCGCTCAGTGATTCCTTCAGGTATGTATTCATGGTCTCCTTCTCCGGCGCCGACAGGCTGTAGAGCCGACCAGATGGCAGGGGAGCCCCCTGGCGGAGATTGATGGCACAGTCATATGGTCGATGCGGGGGAAGAGACATAGCTTTCGATTTACTAAATACCATACCCAGGTCGTGAAATTCTGGAGGCACCAGTGACAGGTCCGGAGGTGCTGTATCCACCACAGGGGGAGCCGCGGACGGGGAGCAGGCAGCGGACTGAAGGCAGGTGCCCATACAGAAGGTACTCCATGCCGATACCCCAGCGGACCTCCAGTCCAGGACAGGGTTGTGGAGGCGTAGCCAGGGATACCCCAGGATGACAGGCGACACAGAGTTGGGCAGGACGTAAAATACCATCTCCTCCCGGTGGTTCCCTGAGATGATGACTGGGACAGGCATGGTTTGGTGAGAAACTCTCCCAAGGGAGGCACGGGAGAGATGGACCAGGGAGATGGGGTGTTTTAATGCCTGACAGCGGATGCCCAATCAGGTTGCCAGGCCTTGTGAAATGAAGCTGCCCTCTGCGCCCGAATCCACCAGTGCGTGGGTGAGGTGCCCAGTGGGATTGTGGCAAAAACGGATGGGCAGCTTTAATTGAGTGAGAGTGTCTAACTGGTTGGGATCCGCGAGGCTCCCTACAGCGATTCGCGGACCCCGCCGACTGGCTTTCCGCGGGCAACGCTCCACAGTGTGTTGGTCACCTCCGCAATACATGCAGAGGCCCAACTCACGGCGGCGTTGTTTCTCCGCAGGGGAAAGCTTGGTCCAGCCCGTCACCATCGGCTCCGACTCCTCGGGGCACGATGCTGGTGGCGCCGCCAGGGGGCGAGCTTGGAACAGGTGCGGCGAGACTCCACGAGGGTGAGAAGAAGAAGACTTCCGCCCCGAGGAGCGCTCGCGCAGCCTGTTATCCAAACTTATCGCTAAGGATGTCAGCTCCGCTAGCGTCCCAGGGATATCCCGTCCAGCCAGTTCATCCCTCAGATCATTATTGAGGCTGCGGAGGAACAGGCCACAGAGGGAGCGTTCCTCCCAGCCCAATTCCTCCGCCGCTACCCGGAAGTCGACCGAGTAGTCCGCTGCCGACCGGCCTCCCTGCTGGAGAGCGAGAAGCCGATCGACCTGGACCGTCTCGGTTTGAGAATGGTCAAAGACCTCCAGAAAGCGCCTCACGAACTGGTCATAGGTGAGGGTGGCATAACTGGGCCTCGCCATTACGGCGTAGGTCCAAGTTAACGCACGCCCCTCCAGAAGATTCCCTATGTAACCAATCCGACTGTGATCCGAGGGAAAATCTCCGGGCACACGGTGGAACACGGACTCACACTGCATAATGAACCCCCGCGCTCCGCCGAGCTTACCGCTAAAGCGGGCGGGGGTCGGAATCGGTGTGAGCCGAACCGGTGCCACTGGAGCCGGCTGGACGGCCGCTGGAACGGCAGGAGCCGCGCCACCCTGACGAGCCGGGGGGAACGGCTGTTGAGGATCTAAGCGGCCCAACCGGTTAGTTAAGTTCAATAATTGATTGAGGATAACCTGCTGTTGATAAGCAATCTGATCCACTCTAGCCTCGAGAGTGGTAAACCGGTGTGCGAGCCCGCCGTCCGCCGAGCCGCTCTGCTGAAGCCGTACTGACATAGTGCACGGCTCAGGAGACGCACACACACAGGCTTAGAGTAGTTCAAAGAGTTTATTAACAGCAGGAGTGAATGAGTGCGTGTCTGCGGGATGTAAATGTGTTGGTGATGGTGTCTGCTCCAGGCACAGAGGCAGGTGACCGTACAGCCGAGCAACCCTATGGAGAGAGCACAGGGAGAGGGTGACGGGCATACACCAACACAGGAGGGATTTATGGCGAGAGAAGGACTTACTTGGTGGGTCAGGACAGCTGGCACAACAAGGGGGCGAAGCCCGGAAGACAGCCACCTGGAGAGCTCCGTACAGCAGCGAGGATTGGGCGATGGAGTGGAGATGTCCGCCGCTGGGGAATCCACCTGTGCACAGGGGAGAAGACTGAAGAAGAGAGGTAAGCGATCTTCTTACCACAAAGGTGATGCTGAAGAGAAGTATGCTCACAACGGTGAGGGACGAAGTCTGACGGCTTCAGGCCGAACCTCCGGGCGAGACGGCCTTTATCCCTCGCCGCTGATGATTGTCAGGTGCGTGAGCAGGTGGCGCCGCTGATGAATGGCGCGGCGTGACAGTTCTCTCCCATAGATTGAGTCCCTATTGTGCTGTTTGCTCTCTACATGTCTACATGTCTGTTCTTTTCTTCTTCTTCTCTATCTCCTCACCCCCCAGCCAGTCACACCACCAAATGACTGCCCCTCCCTGAGCCTGGTTCTGCTGGAGGTTTCTTCCTGCAAAAAGGGAGTTTTTCCTCTCCACCACTGCCAAGTGCTTGCTTTCAGGGGATCACCTGATTGCTGGGGTCTTTCTGCAATTGTGGGAGTTTCCCCTACAGTTGAAAGTGCTATGAGATGACTGTTTTTGTCAAA
The DNA here is from genome assembly GCA_020510985.1 of Pholidichthys leucotaenia. Classification (NCBI taxonomy): domain Eukaryota; kingdom Metazoa; phylum Chordata; class Actinopteri; order Cichliformes; family Pholidichthyidae; genus Pholidichthys; species Pholidichthys leucotaenia. The sequence continues at coordinate 400,787,938 of CM035839.1, forward strand.
TGGTGCAATATAAATAAAGTTGAATTGAACTGAATAATGTTTGTGAAAAACAGATGGTGTAATCCTGGACACATCACGATTAAAGAACAACTCTGTAGCAAGGATATTGATTTGCTAACCGTTAGCATGCGACTGGCATATCTTCCCAGAGAGTTCTCACATGTCATTGTGATTGTTATTGATGTTCCCCCCTCTGCGAGCATTGAGGCAGCGTGTAACATCATCCACTCAGTCACCAGCAGGCTGCAGACCCAGGACCCAAATGCTCTCCTGCTCATCTCTGGTGATTATAACCATACTTCCCTGTCCTCCATTCTGCCCACTTTCACCTAGTATGTCATGTGCCACACCAGAGACAATAAAACACTGGATTTATTTTATACAAACACCAAGAAGGCTTACATCGCATCACCCCCCCCCCCCCCCCCTTCCCTGGAAGATCTGACCACAACCTGGTTCACCTCCTGCTTGTGTACAAACCCCTGGCACACAGACAACCTCCTGTTACCCGCACAGTGAAAATATGGTCTGAGGAGGCAGAGGATGCTGTGGACTGTTTTGAATCCATTGCGTGGGAGCAGCTCTGTCATCCACAAGGTGAGGACATTGACAACCTCACACACACCATCACAGACTACATCAACTTCTGTGTAGAGAACACTGTACCCACCAAGACCATACGGTGTTTCTCAAACAACAAACCGTGAGTCAGTCCTGAGATAAAGTCACTGCTGAAAGAGAAGAAAAGGATCTTCAGGTCAGGAAACAAGGAGGCGCTGAAGTCCATACAGAGGGAGCAAAAGAGGAAGATCAGAGAGGGGAAGGACAGCTCCAGGAAGAAGATGGAGGACAAGCTGCAGCAGAGAGACATCAGCAGCGTCTGGAGAAGCCTCAAAACCATCTCTGGGCACCAGAATACCTCCTCCCAGGCCATGGGGGGCAGGGACTGGGTGAACAACCTGAACCTATTTTTCACAGGTTTGACCAACCGTCCTCTTCTCCACCTGCCCATCAACCATTGCTGCCTCCACCTTCATCTAGTCCCGCTGTCCATGCCCCCCCATACATCCCCTGCTGTTTTTCCCCTCACAGACCCAACATCTCCCCCTCCCAGCACACAGTCCCCTGCCCCAACCTGACTCTCACTAAGACCCAGGTGAGAGCTGAGCTGAGGAAGATCAAGGCGAGGAAGGCTGCAGGTCTGGACAGCCTCAACTCAAGGCTCCTCAAGTCCTGCGCGTACCAACTGTATGGAATTGTGGAGCACATCTTCAGTCTAAGCCTGAAGCTGGGGAGGGTACCACAGCTGTGGAGAACATCCTGTGTGGTATTGGTACCGAAGACTCCGCACCCCAAGGACCTGAACAGCTACAGACCAGTGGTCCTCAGATCGCACCCAATGAAGACCCTGGAGAGGCTGCACCTCGCCCACCTCCACTCCCTGGTGGGACCAGCGATGGATCCACTTCAGACTTCAGTTTGCCTACCAGCATGGTATTGGGGTGGAGGATGCAGTGATCTTCCTCCAAGATTGTTCTCTGTCCCACCTGGAGAAGCCTGGGAGCACTGTGAGGATCATGTTCTTTGATTTCTCCAGTGCTTTCAACACCATCCAACCAGTGATCCTGAGGGACAAGCTGCTGAGCGCAGGGGTGGACCAGCACCTGCCACCATGGATCCTGGACTACCTCACAAACCGACCACAGTTTGTGAGAACCCAGGACTGTGTGTCTGACACGATCATCTTTAGTATGGGGGCCCCCCCAGAGAACAGTTCTGGTTCCCTTCCTGTTCACCCTCTACACTGCTGACTTTTCACACAACACACCACACTGCCATCTACAGAATTTCTCTGACGACTCTGCGATTGTCGGCCTCATCTCTGATGGGGATGATGTGGAGTACAGAGGACTTATCCAGGACTTTGTGGACTGGTGCCTGCGGAACTGACTCCAGATCAATGCGAGGAAAACCAAGGAACTGGTGGTGAACTGCCGCAGGCAGGCAGGCAGGCCCCACAGCACTGGTAAACATCCATGGAACAGACATTGAGATGTGACATCTTACAAGTACCTGGGTGTGAGGTGAATGGAGTGTCAGGGAGGGATAGTACCTCTGATGGGGCAACAGTCGCACCTCCGGATGGTTGGTCCGCTTTGGTTCCCACTTGGCACTCAACTATCACCTGTGGCTCCAAGTAGCTGTTTGCATGCAACAGTGGCCATACCCCGGTAAACTGCTTCGACTGGCAGGCGATACCAGGTGAGGGTAGCCGAGGGGTTTGAAACCCACGGTGAGGTAGGGCTTGTCTACCTATGCATGCTTAGACTGGACATGGCGGACTGCACAGTGGAAACCACCAGATTGGCTCAATGGGCAGGAAGGCAGACCTAGCAAAGCACTGTGGAGCACAATTAGGGCACAGTGAGACACGTAGGACACTGCTGGCCAACCACTGCATCCTAACCTATCTCCAGTTGTCTTGACTATGTCTTGCCACTGCATCCAGATAGGCTGGAATGAGACAGTGAGGCTGATGACCCTGCGCAACTCTCCCTCACTTAAATCAAATTCACACGCAAGTCAAGACATCACCCCCCCATTTCCTTCTCACCCCCCCCCCCCCCAAGTCCTGTGGTGATGGGTAAGTGACGAAGCAGCAGGTGCAGATACACTGGAAGCTGTAGCCACAATCCCACACACAGATAACCCGGGGCATAGGGTTGTTCTCTACTGGACCGAAGCAGCAGTGGAGTTCGGCAGCTCCCTGGATGTCTGAGCAGCCTTCTTTAGGATTTGCTCTGCTCACCTCCATGGCCTGAGGAAGGAGCTAAAAAAGGTTCCCTAACCATAGCCTGCTTTACTACACCCTGGCCAGCAAGCCGCGGCTGGCGGGGATCCCACCCTAGCGGTCGAAATTCTCAGACGAAATCAACTAAGGTGACATCACTCACCACTGGCACTTGGAATCTGCGAACACTCATGGACAGCTCCAAAGCAGATAGACCTGACAGATGGACAGCACTTGTTGCAAGAGAACTCAGCAGGTACAACATCCACATCGCAGCTCTGAGAGAGACCAGGTTGACGAAGGTCAGCTGACAGAAGTCAAAGCTGGCTACAACTTTTTCTGGAGCGGCCGAGGCACCAAAGAACACCGTGAAGCAGGAGGGGGTTTTGTGATCAGATCCAATCTGATCAGCAAGCAGTCTCCCCAAAGGACCCAACGACCGCCTCATGACCCTGCAGCTCCACCACTGAGGAAAACACCATGCCACATTCATCAGTGCATATGCCTCCACCATGACAAACCCAGATGAGATCAAAGACAAGTTTTATGAGGACTTAGAGACTCTCATTGAAGGCATACTGATGGAGAACAAACTCATTGTTCTTGGACACTTGAACGTCGGAGTTGGTACAGACTACCAGACATGGGAGGGAGTCCTTGGGAGAAATGGAGTTGGAAAGTGCAACAGCAACGGTCTTCTCCTGTTGAAGACGTGCACCTCTCATGACCTTCTGATCACTAATACCATCTACCACTTGCCTAATCACAACCTGGATGCATCCATGCAGCAAGCATTGGCATCTGATCGATTACATCATTGTGAGGAGAGACAGGCAGGACATTAGAATGATGAAGGTGATGTGTGGCGCAGACTGCTGGAGGGCTCACAGAGTCATTCTCTCAAAGCTCAACATCCACATCCAGCCCAAACAGCATCCATAGGGGAAAAAGGCAAACAAGCGACTCAATATCAGCAAAGTGGAACAACACTCTGTGTGACAGAACCTCAGTGAGGACCTGGACAGTAAAGTTAGTCAGCTAGACCTCGGGGCGTACAGAGCAGAAGAAGACTGGGCAGCTTTCAGAGACATGGTGTACGACACCGCACTCACTCATCTGGGCCAGAACATGCACAAACACCAAGACTGGTTTGATGAAAACGATGAGGACATCCAAAAGCTGCGTGACGAGAAGCGTGAAGCCCACAGAGCATACCAGCAAGACAGCAGATCTGCCTCTAAGAAGGCAACCTTCAACTCCATCAAAGGAAAGGTGCAGACAAAGCTCAGAGAGATACAGGACTTCTGGCTCGGCAAGAAGGCAGATGAAATACAGCAGCACACTGACAGCAACAACTCCAAATGCTTCTACGATGCCCTTAAGGCCATCTATGGGCCTCAGTCTTCTGGACCATCACCACTGCTCAGTGCTGATGGGTCCACTCTCCTCACCAACAAGAACACAATCCTGGAAAGATGGGCAGAACATTTCAGCAGCGTCCTGAACAGACCTTTGTTTATCATTGCAGAAGCCATCACTCGTATGCCTCAAGTACTAACTACTAACTAACTAACCTGCACTTATATAGCGCTTTTCTAGCCACAAAGACCACTCAAAGCGCTTTCATTAATACTAACCCTCTATTCTAAGGGCCTATAGGAAACAGATATCTAGGGACAATTTAGAACAGCCAATTAACCTAACATGCATGTTTTTGGCATGTGGGAGGAAACCGGAGAAATCCCGGAGTAAACCCACGCAACACGGGGAGAACATGCAAACTCCACACAGATCACTGTTGGTCGGGGGCTGGGATCGAACCCACGATCCCACGATCCCCACAATCCCCCGGCCAAGGGTAAACTGTGCTGCCGCAGCGCTAACCACTGCGCCACCGTGCAGTAGAGGTGAACACATCTCTGGCAGAACCTCCAATCGAATCAGAAGTCCAAAAAGCGATCAAAATATTTTTGAATGGCAAAGCACCAGGCTCTGATTCCATCCCAGCTGAACTCTACAGGGCAGAAGGACCAGTTCTAATACAGAAACTCACCGAGCTCTTTCAGACCATGTGGCAGCTGGAAGTTATCCCCCAGGAGCTCAAGGACACCTCCATCGTCCATCTCTACAAGAGAAAAGGAAACAGGCAGTCCTGCAACAACCACCATGGGATCTCTCTTCTCTTTGCCATTGCCGGCAAGATCCTTGCAAGAGTCCTTCTCAACTGCTTCATTCAATACACGGAAGGCGGTCATCTGCTGGAGAGCCAGTGTGGCTTCAGAGAGGGTCGTGGAACTGCTGACATGATCTTCGCCGCACGCCAACTTAAGGAGAAGTGTCAAGAGCAGAACAAGGACCTCTACACAACATTTGTAGATCTGACCAAGGCTTTTGATACCGTCAGTCGTGAGGGGCTGTGGAAGATCATGGCGAAGTTCGGCTGCCCAGACAAGTTCATCAGTTCATCCACACTATACTTTTGTCACGCCTGAATCACCATGTTGGCATCCATGGCACTGCACTTAAGTGGTTTGAATCCTACCTATCTAATAGAACTTTTTCTGTAATGATTGGTGACATGTCCTCTTCTAGTGCCTCTCTCTCCTGTGGGGTCCCACAGGGCTCTATCCTTGGCCCTATTCTGTTTTCATTATATATGCTGCCACTCGGGTCAATAATAGCCGGGCATAACATGTCTTTCCACTGTTATGCAGATGATTTGCAGCTTTATTTACCTTTGAACCCAGAACAAACTAACTCACAAAGTGTTCAATTGGACTGCATCATTGACATTAAGTTGTGGTTAAGCCAAAATTTTCTCCACTTAAATGAAGAAAAAACAGAATGTATTGTGTTTGGGGATACTGTAATGGCTGGCTTTGGTACCCTCTCTTTAAGGCTCAGTTCAGCTGTCAGAAATTTGAGGGTGATTTTTGACAGCCATTTAAAATTTGATAAACAGATTGACAATGTAGTCAAGATGAACTTTTATCGATTACATTTGTTATCCAAACAAGCCGTCATGATCTTGAGATAGCCATCCATGCTTTAATCACGTCTCGACTTGATTACTGCAATGCACTTTATGTTGGCATCTCTCAGTCTTCTCTCAGCCGCCTTCAACTTGTGCAAAATGCAGCGGCCTGTCTTTTGACCAACACACCTAGGCAAGAGCACATTCCTTTTTTCACTTCACTGGCTTCCAGTCCATTTTAGAATTAATTTTAAACTTTTGCTTTTTGTTTTTAAAGCTCTTAATGGCCTTGCTCCGGTTTATATACCCCTAGTGCACAGACAACCTCCGGCCATGCACACTGTGGAGTTATGGTCTGAGGAGACAATGGACACTCTAAAGGACTGTTTTGAAGCCACTGCCTGGAAGCAGCTCTGCGATCCACATGGTGAGGACATCGATGGCCTCATTCACACCTTCACGGGCTACCTCAGCTTCTGTGTGGACAAATCCGTTCCCACCAAGACCATACGGCGTCACTCAAACAACAAACCCTGGATCAACCCTGAGATAAAAACACTTCTGAGAGAGAAGAAGAGGATCTTCAGGTCGGGGAACAGGGAGATGCTGAAGTCCGTACAGAGGGAGCTGAGGAGAAAGATCAGAGAAGGCAAGGACAGCTTCAGGAAGAAGATGGAGGACAAGCTGCAACAGAGCGACATCAGCGGGGTCTGGAGAAACCTCAAAACCATCTCGGGGCTCCAGAATACCTCCCCCCAGGCCACGGGGGGCAGGGAGTGGGCGAACAACCTGAATCTGTTTTTCAATAGATTTGACCAACCGCCCTCCCCCCTGTCTGCACAACAACCACTGCTGCCTCTAAGAAATCAAGTCCTGCTACCCACTCCCCCCTCCACCGACACCCCCCCCACTCCCAACACACAGCCCCCCATCCTGACCCTGACCAAGACCCAGGTGAGGACGGAGCTGAGGAAGATCAAGGCGAGGAAGGCGTCGGGACCGGACGGCATCAGCGCAAAGCTCCTCAAGTCCTGTGCAGACCAGCTGTGTGGGATTGTGACATATATCTTCAACATGAGCCTGAAACTGGGGAGGGTACCACAGCTGTGGAAAACATCTTGTGTGGTACCTGTACCAAAAACTTCCCACCACAAAGACCTGAACAGCTTCAGACCGGTGGCCTTGACGTCCCACTTGATGAAGACCCTGAAGAGACTGCTCCTTGCTCATCTCCGCCCCCTGGTGGAACCAGCGATGGATCCACTCCAGTTCGCCTACCAGCATGGCATTGGGGTGGAGGATGCGGTGATCTTCCTCCTTCACCGTTCTCTGTCCCACCTGGAGAAGCCCGGGAATATGGTGAGGATCATGTTCTTTGACTTCTCCAGTGCTTTCAACACCATCCAACCGATGATCCTGAAGGACAAGCTGCTGCGCGCAGGGGTGGACCAGCACCTGTCATCATGGATCCTGGACTACCTCACGAACCGGCCTCAGTTTGTGAGAACCCGGGACTGTGTTTCCGACACGATCATCAGTAGCACGGGGGCCCCCCAGGGAACGGTGCTGGCTCCCTTCCTGTTCACTCTTTATACTGCGGACTTCTCACACAACACAACACATTGCCATCTACAGAAGTTCTCTGATGACTCTGCGATCGTTGGTCTCATCTCCAGCGGAGATGAAGCTGAGTACAGAGGGCTTATCCAGGACTTTGTGGACTGGTGCCATCGGAACTGCCTCCAGATCAACGCGAGGAAAACTAAGGAGCTGGTGGTGGACTGCCGCAGGCATGGGCAGCCCCTCACAGCACCAGTAAATATACAGGGAACAGACATCGAGATGGTGACATCCTACAAGTACCTGGGTATTCATCTGAACAATAAACTAGACTGGTCACACAATACTGACGCACTCTACAAGAAGGGACAGCGCAGGCTGTTCCTGCTGAGGAGACTCAGGTCTTTTGGTGTACAAGGGGCGCTGCTGAAGTCATTCTATGACACGGTGGTGGCATCAGCCATCACTTTTGGAGTGGTCTGCTGGGGCAGTGGCATTACTGCAGCCGATAGGAAGAGACTGAACAAACTGATTAAGAAAGCTAGCTCTGTCCTGGGGCAACGCCTTGATCCGATGGAGGAGATAGGAGAGAGAAGGACGGTGGCTAAACTGTCATCTCTGCTGGAGTCCGAGTTCCACCCTATGCAGGACATACTGGATGCACTGAGGAGCTCATTTAGCAGCAGACTACATCATCCCAGGTGCACAACCGAGAGGTTTCGTAGGTCCTTCCTACCAACGGCTGTCAGACTGTACAACCTAAGCAGGGCTGCTCGCAGAGATAGCAAAAAGACGTAACAAACTAATAGTTTTTTGAATGCAAAAGATGCAATAGACTTACACAATGGTCCTCTCCGGCATACAACTAGGAACATACCGGTCGCTATGGAGGGTGAGAATATGTATGGGCACATAATCATACCATGTAGGATAACTAAATAGACGGTTATGCTGTTTCATCCCACCTAGCAACAATGCTCTGCACTGTGTGTGTTTATATATTTACATAGTTATTCCATCTAGCTACAATGCTCTGCACTGGGTGTGTTTATATTTATATATCTATATATTTATTCCATCTAGCTACAATGCTCAGCACTGGGTGTGTTTATATTTATATATCTATATATTTATTCCATCTAGCTACAATGCTCCGCACTGTGTTTTTATATATCTACATATTATTCCATCTAGCTACATTGCTCCGCACTGTGTGTGTTTATATACTTGCATATTTATTCCACCTAGCTGCAATGCTCCGTACTGTGGGTGTTTATATATTTACATATTTATTCCGTCTAGCTACAATGCTCTGCACTGTGTGTTCATATATTCATATATTTATTCCATCCAGCTACAATGCTCTGCACTGTGTGTCTGTGTGTGTGTGTGTGTATATATATATTTTATAGTAATATGTACATATGTATATTAGCTGCTCTTGCTTGCTTGTTTTTTTTTCTTGCCTTCTGATTGTTGCTCTGAGTGTTGCTATCCCTGTGCTGTTGCAATCCTGGAATTTCCCCGTTGTGGGACTAATAAAGGCTTATCTTATCTTATCTTATATGTCTGAGACTTTGACTGTCCGGGACCAAGGCAGGGCTTTGAGGTCATCCAATCAGCTTTTGCTGGATGTGCCTAGGTCAAGGTATAAACATTGGAGTGACCGAGCCTTTTCTGTTGTCGCCCCCAGGCTCTGGAATAATCTCCCCCCTGACCTACGTGCTATCTCTGACCTGGCCCTTTTTAAGATAAGATAAGATAAGATAAGATAAGATAAGCCTTTATTAGTCCCACAACGGGGAAATTCCAGGACTGCAACAGCACAGGGATAGCAACACTCAGAGCAACAATCAGAAGGCAAGAAAAAAACAAGCAAGCAAGAGCAGCTAATATTCATATGTACGTATTACTATAAAATATATATATATACACACACACACAGACACACAGTGCAGAGCATTGTAGCTGGATGGAATAAATATATGAATATATGAACACACAGTGCAGAGCATTGTAGCTAGATGGAATAAATATGTAAATATATAAACACCCACAGTACGGAGCATTGCAGCTAGGTGGTGCAGCTTTTTAAATTAGAACTTAAAAAATATTTGTTTAGGATGGCTTTTAATACCCAGTAGTGGTGATATTTGTCTTGGCATTTGTTTTTATTTTATTCTCATTTTTAGGTATTTATTCTTATTTCTTTGTTTATGTTATTTGTTTTTAATGCTGTGTGTGTTTTTAATGCTGTTTATTTTCTGTAAAGCACTTTGGTCACCTACGGGTTGTTTTAAAGGGCTATATAAATAAAGTACATTACATTACATTACATTACATCAGCATGGTGCGCCAGTTCCACGACGGCATGCTTGCTCGAGTACTGGACGATGGAGACTCCTCCAAAGCTTTCCCAGTCACCAACGGGGTCAAGCAGGGCTGTGTACTCACACCCACACTTTTCAGCATGATGTTCACAGCCATGCTGTCCAATGCCTTCTGCGACAATGAAGAAAGCACCATCAGGATTAGGTACAGGATGGACGGCAGGCTCTTTGACCTGCAGAGGCTCCAAGCCAAAACCAAGGCAGAAGGGGACGCAGTGCGTGACTTCCTGTTCACAGACGACTGCACTCAATGCCGCTACAGAGGCCCAGATGCAGCAGAGCATGAACTGCTTCTCCACTGCTTGTGACAACTTTGGGCTCACAATCAGTATGAAGAAAACCGAGGTCCTGCACCAACCTGCACAGCAGAAGACTTAGGTGGAACCAGCCATCATTGTCAATGGGGAGACCTTCAAGGCTGTCGACAAGTTCATGTACCTCAGCAGCACACTCTCCAGGTCTGTCAATATCAGTGATGAGGTCGCTTCACGCATTGCCAAGGCAAGCTCAGCATTCGGACAGCTACTTGCAGCAGTGTGGGAAAGGAGAGGCATCAGGCTAGCCACAAAACTGAAGGTGTACAAGACAGTTGTCCCGCCTTTCCTACTGTACGCCAGCAAAACCTGGAGTCTACGAGCGCCATGCCAGAAAGCTAAACTGATTCCACCTGAACTGCCTCAGAAAGCTCCTGAAGATTGCCTGGCAGGACAAAATCCCTGACACAGAGGTCCTCTCTCGAGCTGAGCTGCCTAGCATCCACACCCTGCTCAAGAGAGCCCAGATTAGGTGGGCTGGCCACCTTGTTCATATTCCTGATTCACGCCTACCAAAGAGAATGTTCTACGGTGAACTAGCAGAGGGCAAGCACTCACAAGGTGGTCAGAAGAAGTGCTACAAAGACACTCTTAAAGCCTCCCTGAAGAGCTTTGACATCAGTCCTGACACCTGGGAGACCCTAGTGCTAGACCAACCAGACTGGTGTAGCCGTGCCAGCAAAGGTGCTGCCTCCTTTGAGCTGAACAAGACTGCCAAGGCCCAGAGAAAACATGAGCTTCGCAAGTCCAGAGCCACCCCTGTATCTTCTGCTTGCACAGACCACCTGTGCTCTACCTGTGGCAAAGCCTTCTGTGCCCGCATTGGACTGATCAGCCACAGCCGGACACACCACACCCAGTCCTCTTCCCTGTGATGTCCTTGGTCATCGTTGAGAATGACGGATGAACAACAACAACAACAACAACACCTGGGTGTTCATTTGAACAATAAACCCGACTGGTCACACAACACCAACGCGCTCTACAAGAAGGGGCAGTGCAGGCTGCTCCTCCTGAGGAGACTCAGGTCTTTTGGAGTGCAAGGAGCACTCCTGATGACCTTCTACAATTCAGTGGTGGCATCAGCCATCACATTTGGAGTGGTCTGCTGGGGCAGTGGCATTACGGCAACTGACAGGAAGAGACTGAAAAGGCTGGCCAAAAAAGTAGCTCTGTTCTGGAGTGCCGCCTCAACCCAGTGGAGGAGATAGGATAGAGGAGGATAGTGGCTAAGGTGGTATCTCTGCTGGAGTCCGAGTCCTACCCCAAGCGGGACACGCTGAACGCACTAAGGAGCTCATTTAGCAGTAGGCTGTGCCATCCTAGTTGCACGACGAAGAGGTTACGCAGGTCCTTCCTACCTACGGCCATCAGACTTTATAACCTTACCAGGGCTGCTCATAGAGGTCATAGTAAATGTACTAAACATAACAACTTGGCACAACAGACATCGTCCCCTCCAATACACAACTAGGACAATAACAATCATTATTGAGGGTGGCAACAACACTGTTGATTCATTGATTCACTGTTGATACTTAACTATACTGTCTGGGTATATATTCATATTCTGCATGGTAATGTAACAAACCGTGATGCTGTTTATACCATCTAGCTGCAATGCTCCTGCACTGTGTAGTATATAGCTGTGTACATATGTATATTCATTTACTGCTTTGGCTTACCAGTTCTCATCATTTCTTATTATCTTATTTACTATTGCTCTGAGTGCTACTATACCTTTGCTGCTGCAATCCTGGAATTTCCCCACTGTGGGACTAATAAAGGCTTATTTTATCTTGATGGTTTATCAGGTTTGCCTGGCAATTAGATTGTCTCTTTTTCCCCGAAAGGGGCAAATATGACAGGAGCAGACGGCTGGGAAGAGGGAAGTCTGGGCTTCTTTGCTTGAACTGCTGCCTCCATGACCCAGACCTCCAGAAAAGTGGTAGAAGATGAATGGATGGATGGCTATAAGCCATTAAGATTGGTGTTATTTGCCAGATTTAATATGAGAGGTACTAAAAAGTTCATAGGCTGAAAAGTTCATAGTGGTCAAATTTGACCAAATGTGGTTTATTTTTCAACATAGTCTCCCCTTTGGTCCACACACTTCTTCCATCAGTGTTGCAGCCCTTGGATCCCTGAGGTTGAAAAATCAACCACATTTGGTCAAATTTGACCACTATGAGCTTTTCAGCCTATGAACTTTTCAGTACCCCCCGTATGGTGATGGGATTTACTGTTCAACATACTGAATCATTAGAATCAGTTCAGTTAAAAGATTTGTTCAAAATGCCGATTCATCCAATCATTTTGGTGCTTTACTGGAGCTTCTGTGAAGTGGGAGTGGAAGTTAACTCCAAATTGAGGCAGCATTCCGCTGCATTCTTGACCCAGTAGTCAGCCGCAGCATTGAAGAGGTTTGGCGGGGTGACGCATCCCTGCGAGACTCCAGGGGTGGTAACAAAAGGGTCTGACATCACCCTCGGCATGCACCCTGCATGTGGTATTGGTGTAGAAATCCCGGAGAATGTTGATGTACTTGGGCGGGACTCCAATACCACGAAGGAGCTGCCAGAGGGTGTTCCTGTCTAGCAAGTTGAAGGCAGCTTTGAGGTCGACGTAGGCTGCATATAGAGTTTGGCGGTACTCCCTCTGTTACTGTGCCAGAACTCTCAAGACAAGGATGCAGTCCGCTGTGGATTGGCGACGGGTGAAGCCGGCCTGCTGGCGGTGCTTTGTGAGGAGCAGGAGGCGGATGCGGTTCAGGATGATAGCGGTGACTACCTTGCCAGGGATGGACAGCAACGTGATGGGACAATAGCTGGCTGTGCTCTGACGGTCACCCTTGTTCTTATAGAAGGGCAGAATGGCCCCGTCCCTGCACTCCCCAGGGACACATTCTTCTTCCCAGATGAAGCGACACAGATGTTCCAGCCAAGGGATGACAGAGGTGAGGGTGGCTTTCATTATCTCTGCCGTAACTTCATCAGCGCCGGGGGCTCGCCCAGAGGGAACCTTCTTGACGGTATTTGACAACTCACTGATTGAGAGTGGGTCTAAGCTGATTGAGTTGTCTTCAAAACCGACATCAGCATACTGCTACAGCTTATCTGAGGTGGGAGGAGGGGGCTTGCAGAGGACGCTCATGTAGTGCTCTTGCCATCAAAGTTTGGTCGTTGGGGCTGTGACGAGGCTTATACCATCAGCGGCTAGCAGGGGATGACGACTGCCACTTCTTGCCTGCTTGGCACAGCTACTTGATAGACTGGTGGGCACACCGGAAGTTCCCTGCTTGGGAGCTGTTGTTGGCCTTGTCAGCGATACGGTGGAGCCAAGTGACTTCATTGTGCTGGAGGCTGCGGCGTCTCTCTATATTCAGATTGTTGTAATCATCTTTCTCCTGAAGTCTGGCTTTACGGCATTGATTGACCAACTCCAGGGAGGCATCAGAGATCTATGGCTGAATCCTCTGGTGGAGATCACCAAGGACGTTTTTGGCAGCCAGAGTGAGAGTGGTGGTAATCTGCTCCCAGGCATCCTCAAGACTCTCTGGATGGTCAAGGGCAGCAAAGCGGTTCGTGACCTCAATGGAGTAGCGGTGGGCAAACTGAGGGGTGTAAAGCTTTTCATTGTCCAGGGGGCGGCGATGGGCAGGGCCAGGAGGGACATTGCGACGGAGGTGCAGGCAGACAGTGGCAGCGAGGAGTCAATGGACGGTCCACCCCAGCTCAGCGCTGTGGTAGACACAGCGGTCAGCGGCAATTCTCCAGCACCCACTGACCCAGATGTGGTCAATGGCTTTGGATGTAGCACCGGTGTTACAGTACCAGGTGGTGTGGTGGATTTGACAATGCTGGAACCAGGTGCCCAGGATCTTCAGATCGTGTGTGGTGCACACCTCCAGCATGCAGTTACCATTGTTGTTGGTGACGTCAGATGGGAATGGTCCGATAATGTGTTCCAAGCAGCTCCTGTCAGGGCCCACGGTGGCATTCATGTCCCCTAGGATAATGGTGATGTCGTGGTGGGAAATGCAGCATAGCTCATTGAGCACCTGTGTGTAAAATACATCCTTGGCTTGGTCGTTGGCAGTGTTCGTGGGGGAGTATGCCACGAAGATGGAAAGGTAGCCAAAAGAATGTTGCAGGCAAGCATACAGCAAGTGGGGACCCAGTGGCTTCCAGGTGTTGAGGGAAGACATATCGTTGGTGGATGGCAATGGCCATGCCTTGGGTGCGGTGGGAGTCCGATGGTTCCACCACACCACAAACGATGAGGTCTACAGGAGGGCTAGCTGTCCTATCCCCATCTCCACCGTCATCAGAAGAGGGAGGCTGCAGCTCCTTGTTCATGTGGCCAGGCTGGAAGACGGGACACCGGCCAAGCAGGCCCTGTCCGCCAGGACTCATCCGCACCCCCAGAGCTGGCATCGCCCCCGAGGTCAACCCAGACTGTCCTGGACAACACAGATTGTAATGATAAGACCTCTGGCTGACCTCATTGCCCTAGTCCAAGATCGCCCTGCCTTCAGACAATTGGCCACAACGGTCACTTGAGTGGCCAGGTGAGGATTAAGTAAGTACTGGAGCTTCACAGGCCTACAACTGTGTAGGAATGATGTGTGATTTGCCTTATAATTCCAGAAGTTCTGTGCTTAAAGATGCACTCCGGTGGCTCTGAAACCACCTCAAAAACATATGTTTATTACCCGAAATAGTATATTGTGGTTTTTTACTCACAAAAAAAATTTCTTTGCCTTAGATTTGCTTGGAAAGAGTTTTTAAATCTTTCACCTACTTAAGTATATGCAGGAGACGGTTGCACTGACCAAAAGACAGGAGGTGGAGCTAAGATTTTAATTGGGAGTGACTAGGAGGGACAGTATTAGAAATGAGTATATCAGAGAGACAGCTCAGGTTGAGTGGTTTGGAGACAAAGCAAGAGAGGCAAGGCTGAGATGGTTTGGACATGTGCAGAGGAGGGGTAGTCGGTACATTGGACAAGGGATGTTGAAGATGCAGCTGCCAGGCAGGAGGAAAAAAAGAAGATCACAGAGAAAATTCACGGATGTAGTGAAGGAGGACATGGAGAGGGTTGTGTGGTGTAAGAAAACCATAGGTTTGGTTGGCATCAGCGTGGTGATGCGGCCGCTTGGTGACGTCATCGCACCGAGCACAAATAATGTGAGGGATGGCCATTTTACAGCCTTCCTTTCACGCTCTTGGCAGCACTCAGCCTCCCAACAACAACCTGTATTTCTTGATTCTGCACAGTATGTAATGAAGTTCGTTTTTCCAGCAAACGCCACTCTCTGTCGGTTCTTCCCCAGTTTTCCAGACGTAACGTTTGGCGATGAGAATAAACCATTCTGGAAACCCCTGGTGAGCTGCTTGTACCATGGCCGTGCTGGCTCAATGCTTTTTAAACCAATGTGTCGTGTTGGACTAAGGCAAGCTAGACAAGGTACGGAAGCAAGCTCCACTGGTTCACTATCTGGGCATAGAAGGCCAATGTATTTTCTACAGGCTAGGACCACCAAAAACATTTGCTGAGTCAGTTGAGCTGCTAGCTAGCTACTTTGACACACCCAACAGCATGTTGGCGTGGCGCCTTAGGTTTCACCAACGGCGACAGAAGATCGCAGACACGACACAACAATTCATCGCAGACCTTCACCACCTAGCTAGCATGTGCACATTCGGTTTGTTGGAGGATGAAATGGTACAGGACCAGCTGGATGAAGACACTAGCAACCTGCGGCTGTGGATGAAGATGCTAGCGGTGCCAAACGACATGACGCTAGCTAGTACCATCGAGCTAGCATTCCAGCTACAGTCCACTGACAGGTTGGCATCAGAGCTAGGTAGGCAGCAACAGCCAAGCCTGCTAGCCCGCCACACTGCTAGCACATGCAGTGACTACAGAAGGGCCCGGTGAGAGGGCAGAAGAAGCCAAGGTAAACACAGTGGATCAGAAGAATGCTATGAGGTTCTTCTTATGTGGCAACTGTGGCTCCCCGATGCACTGAAAGAGAGCTTGTTCCTGCCCGGCAAGGGGGCAGTGATGTAAGTGATGGAGCAAATTCAACCACTTATCCAAGGTTTGCTGGTCAGCACCACAGCCGAGTCCGTTGGTCAGTTCAAGTCACTCACCAATGACTATCATCCACACGGTGAGTTCTGGAGGTGTGGCATACGCATTCTACATGCTTGGGCTGGATGACGTTGGCTTTTTGCTCCTGCTCGACACCACCACAGTGAGATTGATGTTAAACTGGGTCACCATGACCACCGTTCTTTCCCAACCACCCAATCGGAAAAAAACCCCAGTAAAGCTGAATGGGTATCATGGCTACCAGGTCAGCAACATAGTGACCATCACACTAACAGTCCATTATGCATCAAGAGTCATTACTGATTTTGTTTTCCAAGTGGTTACGCATGAAAACAACATACTAGGATATGAACTGTTTTATCAACTGGACTTCTCCATCTGCCACAGTAACGGACTCCGTTTGACCGACGATGATGAGTGGGATGCAACACACCCAGACGATGATGACGAGGGTACAACCGTCCTGTGAGCACAGGACGGTTGTACCCTCGCCTCAGGGTACAAGGGCTACCCTCGCCCTTGCCCAACATAAGCCTCAGGGAGCCAATGCAGAGCTGCAGGAGAGGGAGCTTGCATCTATCGGGAACCCGGGGACACAACAACCCAGTGCAGGTTCTACCAACAGCGACGGCAACATATCACCATGACCAGAGTTCCCAGGAGAGGGGGAGAAGAAACTGGACTGCTTGCGAATCCATGCCCGGCACCAGCCTCCAGGAGTCACCGCTGAGCCACAGGATGAAGGGTCCATGACCAAACAAACACAACAGAACCACCGGACGCCTTTCGAATCCACAGTCAGCATTGGCCTCCAGCTGCTACTCGCAGTGATGGATTGAGCTCGGGTCCACAGAATCAAATGACCGGACCCACAGTTGGGCTCAACACCATCTCCACTGCCATCAACACCCATCAAAATCACCACGCAGCTGGGGCCAGCAACCTTCCATTTGGCAGATGGTTCGGTGTGGCATGCAAACCGCCTTCGCCGAGTTCGAGCAACTGCCTCGGATGACATGGCCATGTGGGAGTCAACTTGCATGGTGTGGGATCTGGACTGGGGTTTTGAAGAAGACGATTCTGATCTGCGGGCCTTGGTACCTCCAGGGGCGCTTCCAGCACAGGCTTGCCTCAGGGCCCCTCCAACTGAACTGCCTTCCTCAACAAAAGAAAGACTGTTTAGCTAGGGGTGTGGCTGCCAATGAATAGTGGCATAATAAACCACTCAGCCGCGCTGGATCACGCAGTAGTCTACACGCTAGCCCTAGCTAGTTTGGGGTTCTTTTATGGTAACAAATTGGGGAGGGTCAGTTAGATTTTGTGTGTTCTTCTGTTTTTCCAAAGGGGGGGGGGTGATTGTGGTGTAAGAAAACCACAAGTCTGGTTGGCATCGGCATGGTGATGTGGCCGCTTGGTGACGCCATTGTGCCGAGCACGTATAATGTGAGGGATGGCCATTTTACAGCCTTTCTTTCTCGCTCTTGGCAGCGCTCAGCCTCCCGACGACAACCTGTATTGCCTGATTCTGTACAGTATGTAATAAAGTTTGTGTTCCAGGTAAATGCCACTCTCTATTGGTCCTTCCCCAGTTTTCCAGACATGACAGGTTGGTGTTACAGAGGAAGATGCAAGGGATAGGGTGGGATGGAAGCAGATGATCCGCTGTGGTGACCCCTAAAGGGAGCAGCTGAAAGAAGTAGAAGAAGAAGTTACACAAAAAAACCTTTCTTTGCCTTAGAATTGCTTAGAGTTTTTAAATCTCTCACCTACTTAAGTATATGCAGATCTATGAATATTCTAATTAGCGACCTGCAGGGCTTGCATGTAATTGGTCGCCGTCCTCTCCGACCTGCATGGCTTGCACGTGATTGGTCACCGCGACTCCTAGTGGATGGGCTGCTAGTCTGTTCATGATGATTTCAGACATTAAAGTTTTGCCTGTATCCTTAAAAGTAAAAAACAAAACATTTTTTCTGAATATGGTCGAGGCTAAAGATAAATGTGTAATTGCCAAATATGTTTACTTTTTACTAACAGCCAGTCCTCTGTCTGCCGGCGACTGAGCAGGGAGGACAGGGGGGGACCCGATTTGAATGTGGCTGCTCTCAGCTCACAGCGCGGTGCCCCACCCGCTGATTTGAATGTGGGTCTTGCCGAACCACATTCAAATCGGGTTCCCCCCCACCTCTCTGCCTCTCTCCGCTCTCTGTGTCTCTGCTGCTACCCCAACCCGCTCTGCCTCAATCCTGCTACTCTTCGGCTCCTCCCTCTTCCCCCGAGGTAGCCAAGGGTATCTGTCTGATTGGTTAATGTTATAACCAACACAGGCTAAGCAGGAGTGCTTACTTAGCTAGTAATGGTCTATCCAACCTCGCCTGTTTCAGGGGGACATTACCAAACTGGAAATTCACAGCAAAAAACCACAAACTTGGGACTGTGGTGAAATTTTGTGCTTGATATATCTTGTAAATCACAAACAACATGTTACAGACATGTTAACAACAGAAAAAAACTTGATTTTTGTCCGAGTGGCACTTTAATAAACACATTGCATCTTATTTTATAGGTATTGACATTTTAGAAGTTGCCTTGAGTGTTAGACATGACCACTGGTTTTAATTGATTTTTAAGTCTTTTTAACAGATATTACTTTCAAGTAGGGCTGCAACGATTATTCAAATAATTTGAGTAATTCAATTACAAAAATGCCTCGATTCAAAATTTATGCTCTGATGTGTTGTTTAATGTAGCACTTCTAGTCTATATGACCTTCTTCTGGTATGACCGTCTTCCGGTCACACTACTTAAACAAGACGCAGCTTTGTTTCATGGCACCATGTCAGAGCGACATAGTGACGGACCGGCAAAAAACGAAAGTAAAAAACAACAACAACAAAAAGTATCTCAAAAAAACACTGTGCAGTGTGCACATGGTAAAGCCAAGCAGCGAGCTAGCATCCTACAACATTGTTGGTACAGTGTCTTGGCAGAAAGCATCCCACATCATGCATGGACAGCACACCCGAGACAAGGTATATGATTAAGATCTTAAATTAAGGTGAATAGAACATAGTTAGCTATGCTAATTACATTTCTATGGCCAAAGAACATATATCCATCGCCACTAGCATGTGCTAGACGCTACCGCTAGCAGCGGTAGCTGCTATGTTGCAAGTTGAACCTAATGCTACAAAACTGAACTTTTTGGTGTAACGTAAAAAAACAAATCAACCAACAACTACTGAGTAGGAGGGCAACATGCATAATGCAGATGAGACGATTCTGCGTTAAAGGTACCTAGTAAATAAAGGACAAACCATGTCCTGTATTGATTCAATACAGGACGCATTACTTTAGTGTAAAAAATAGGATGATACTGTATTTTACACGGTGTGGCTGCATGGTGGCGCAGTGGTTAGCACTGCGGCAGCACAGTTTACCCTTGGCCGAGGGATCGTGGGGATCATGGGATCGTGGGTTCGATCCCAGCCCCCGACCAACAGTGATCTGTGTGGAGTTTGCATGTTCTCCCCGTATTTGCATGGGTTTACTCCGGGATTTCTCCGGTTTCCTCCCACATGCCAAAAACATGCAGGTTAGGTTAATTGGAGACTCTAAAGTGGCCCTAGGTGTGAATGTGTGTGTGAATGGTTAAGGGATAGCGCCGTATCGTGGCTACTTCATCCATCCAGTTGGTGGATGCCCTCAATTTCCCGTCTGGGGATCAATAAAGTATATTAAATCTAAATCTAAAAAAAAACCCCTAGGTGTAGCTAGGTGGCAACCCTAGGTGTAACCGGAGTGGTGGCCTAGTTGGTAGAGCATCCGCCCCACAACCGGGAGGCTGGGGTTCAAATCCCAGCCGGGTCATACCAAAGACCAGGTAAAAATGGCCCTCTAGCTTGGTGCTCAGCATAATAGAATGGGAAAAAGGGCAGAGAGGAGTGGGGACCCCTGTCCTGTGTAAGCTATAGAAAGGAACACTTGTTCCCGAGGAGACTCGATCAAAAAAAAAAAAAAGTGTAGCTATGGCATAGGGTCCACATCTATTAGGGATGGGAATCTGTTTTCCCCTTGTGATTTGATCCGATTATGATTCAGAGGGCTACGATGCAGTGATAAAACGATTACACTGGTCAACACCAAATTTATTGTTGAAGTTTTTTTAGCTGATTTAGGACAATTTTGATGTGCTGAATCCAAAAATCACATTGTTTTTGCTCAATTAGGTCAACTTTTTGAATTACGGCCACATGCTGTTTTATACTTTTTTGTTTACATGTACGGGTATTTTCGCTTTATATGATGCAATTTTTTTTTAATATCTTGAAATTCTCTGAATTTTGAACAATGATAACGTAACATTCAATTTACATGTACTTACCTTCATATAAAGGTAAGTACATGCACAGTACTAAGTAAGTACTAAGTAAGTACAGGTTTTTGTTTAGCGCCTGATCAAGAGAAACGGGTGTCATTTTCGGATTCAGCGGTGCAAAATAGTCTTAAATCAGTTGAAAAAACACAGACAACTTACAAAAAAATTATTTTTGTAACTCTGTGTTATTGATGCATCTTGATGCATCTTTTATTTCTATTCACAATTTATTTTTTTCTCACAAGCAAAGTACTTGTCATGACCCATAATTAATTTACTTCCATTATTTTTCATTAATAAAACAAATGGAAGGGAGATAGGAATACAGGGATGGGAAGACAGAAATGTTACATTTAACCAGCATAAAATATCCCACTGCAGATATACAATTTGTTTACTTCCTCTTCAACTCTGCAAAGGCAAACATGGGTCTCTGCAGGACTCTGGGCATTTACAAATCAATTCTTTGACATTTATGCATTGATTCAGAATCTTTCATGTATGGCGATTTGATGCATCTAAACAAAATGATTATTTCCTCCACCCCTAGTGGCTACACCGTAGCTACAGGCCTATTTTTGACGTAGAAGTATAAATCAGGCTTTAAACTTGCTAAGCCTGATTGCAGCAGTTTAAGCCACTGAGTTCACGTTCACTGTGCACTGATTTGTTCAGATACAGTTTCCTCATAGTGAGACTCACCTGCTAACTCCTTTTTACATTTGTCATGAGTTTGGGGATAGAGGGGGATACATTCACTCAGTGAATGATTGATTCCTTGACTGCTGACTTCGAATTAACCATGTTTGATCGCTGCTTGCTCACTGCTTCACTCACAACAGAGCTTGGCTGAACTGTAAAATGAACAAATCATTTTGGTTAGTGCGACTCATTCACTCAAATGAACAAATGATTTGCAAACAACATATTACTAATTTAATAATACCTAAGATACTGTCAGGTGTGTCCCTCCAGGGCTTAAGGATGGACTCAACTGGTGGGCAATGTTTAGACATTTTTGTTCACAATGAAAAGAAAACACTGCTCATGGGCAGGAACAGAAAATAAGACCATAACCTGTGCTCCGCACTGTGTGTGTTTATATATTTACATATTTATTCCATCTAGCTACAATGCGCCGCACTGTGTGTGTTTATATATATATTTATATATTTACTCCATCTAGCAACAATGCTCCACACTGTGTGTTTATATATTTACATATTTATTCCATCTAGCTACAATGTTCCGTACTGTGTGTGTTTATATATCTACATATTTATTCCATCTAGCTACAATGCTCCGCACTGTTTATACAGTGTTTATGTTTATACATTAATAAGCAGTACTGCACATCTGTCACGGTCAGAGAGCGCATCTGTACACCCGATGTGGAGCTGCTGTCTGTGTCACTACGCCCCTTTTATCTGCCTCGCGAGTTCCCCCAGCTTTTCATCACAACTGTGTACATTCACCCGAGGGCAGACGCTGACTCTGCCTCCAGCACAATCTTTGATGTGATCCAGCGGCTGCAATCAATTTCTCCAGAGGTGCCAAACTTCATTCTTGGGGATTTTAACCATGTTTATTTAAAGAAGACACTTAAAAACTTTTATCAGTATGTCTCCTGCCCAACCAGGCGAAAAAAGACATTGGACCTGTGCTATGGATCCATAGAGAGGGCCTATAAATCACTCCCCCTTCCTCCTGTAGGATCCTCAGATCACAACTGTGTACATTTGCTGCCCACATATAAAAGTGCTCTCAGAAGAGGCAAGGTAGAGACGAGAGACATTGATGTGTGGACAGAAGATTCAGTGCACAGCCTCCAGGAATGCTTTGACTGTACAGACTGGGAGATGTTCATAATGGCCTGCGGGGATGATTTGGACTCTTTGGTGGACGTCACATGCTCATACATGTCTTTCTGTAAAAATAAGATCGTTCCACGTAAACGTGTCAAAATATATCCCAACAACAAACCATGGGTTACAAAATCAGTTAAATCCTGCTTACAGAGGAAAGCACTTGCCTTTAAACAGGGGTCTGTTTCTGAGCTACAGGTTGCCACAAAAGAGTTGAAGTCCGAAATTTTAAGAGCAAAACAGAATTATAAATCAGAATTGGAAAGCAAGATGGCAACAAAGAAACTTGGTTCAGCCTGGGCCAGTATGAAAACTATTGCAGGCCTTCAGAGCACAGAGTGCAGTAATCGTGTGTTTTTAGACGGTTTTAATTCAGACATAGAGCTGGCTAATACTCTTAATTGTTTTTATGGTCGTTTTGACTCCTTTGATTTTAGCACAGAAACCCAAAATTTGAAACAGAAACTCAAAGACAATCAGCACTTTAATATTGAGGTGCAGGATGTTGAAAGGGAGTTCTGCGCTGTAAAAGTGAACAAAAGTCAGGGTCCTGATAATATATGTGGTGACTTGGTAAAGTCCTGTGCACATGAACTGAGTCCTATATTTCATTACATTTTCAATAAGTCCTTACAGACACAACATGTGCCTAAGATCTGGAAAGAAGCCATGGTTGTTCCCGTTCCAAAATCCAGCTGTCCTAAAACAGTAAACGACTTTAGACCAGTTGCTTTGACTTCAGTTTTAATGAAAATTTTTGAAAAACTGGTCAGATGTGAGGTCCTAAAGCAGACTGAGCATGCATTGAATCCTCTGCAGTTTGCCTATAGGCCTCACAGAGGAGTGGAGGATGCCACTGTCACTCTGTTTAACATGCTTTTTAAACATCTGGATTTTAATGGGACACACGCCAGACTTTTATTTGTGGACTTTTCCTCCGCCTTTAATACAATCCAACCTCATATCTTAGTTGAAAGGCTCCTGCAACAATTTGATTTGAGCAATAATCTGGTGGGTTGGATTCTGGATTTCCTAACCAACAGGACGCAGAGAGTAAGGGTCAATGGTACATTGTCTGACCTAAAGTGCTCTTCTACTGGCTCTCCTCAGGGGTGTGTGTTGTCACTACTACTCTTCATCCTGTACACAAACATGTGTCGGAGCAGACATGACAACAGACACATTATAAAGTATGCTGATGATTCAGTTATTGTCAGTCTCCTCCAGGATGGTGAAAGTGGCCACGGCCCAGTAGTTGATGATTTTGTTCACTGGTGTGAGGATTCCTACCTGCAGCTGAATACGACAAAAACTAAAGACATGATTATTGAATTTAGGAGGAAAAATCCCAGGCACAAAGTCACCGTACTAAAAGGCCAGACCACCGAATGTGTACAATCCTACAAATATCTTGGGACGATTATTGATAGTAATTTAAACTTTGAAGAGAACTGTGAAAGGGTGTGCAAAAAGGGTCAGCAACATTTGCATTGCTTGAGAAAACTTGCACGCTTCCAAATTGACCAAACCATAATGACAATGTTTTATCGGGCTTTTATTGAATCTGTTTTATCCTTTTCTTTAGTGTCATGGTTTGGTCAGATAAAACTGAAACAGAGGAAATCCTTGGATCAGGTAGTTAGATGGTCCAGTCGTTTGCTTGGTGAGCCACAGCTGAGCCTGACATCCTTGTACACCAGACAAGTACAGAGGATGGCTACCTCCATTTTAAATGATGACTCCCACCCTTTGCATTGCAACTTTCAGCTTCTTCCCTCAAGACAGAGGTTTGCTGTCCCAAAAAGTAGAACCCAGCGCTACAAAAACAGCTTTGTTCCTGCTGCTGTCAAAGAGTTGAACAAGCTGTAACAATATATTGCACATAATTTAGGTACCTATTTATTAACTCCATTTTATATTTACTTATTTTTGTAGGATGTTACTTGGGTTCTAAATATTTTATTGGGTTTTAGACCTTTGAGTTTTTAACCTCTTTGACTAGTTTTTAAACTTTTAATATGACCCTTCTCTCTTACCTCTGGTTTTTCCCATCTCTTTGTCTTTTTATACCCTGTTTGATGGAGCCTTGAGTATTTTTATCATGTTTATAGTCAGCTTCATATGTGCCTGTGTTTGTGTCTATGTTGAATGTAATTTGTGGCTTGTAAATATGGATGTCACCAGACTGCAAAACAAATCTACCTACGGGTACAAATAAAGTAACCTGAACCTCAACCTGAACTGTGTGTGTTTATATATCTACATATTATTCCATCTAGCTACAATGCTCCGCACTGTTTGTGTTTATATATTTACATATTTATTCCATCTAGCTACAATGCTCGGCACTGTGTGTGTTTATATATCTACATATTTATTCCATCTTGCTACAATGCTCCGCCCTGTGTGTTTATATATTCACATATTCATCACATCTAGCTACAATACTCCGCACTGTGTGTTTATATACTCATATATTTATTCCATCCAGCTACAATGCTCCGGACTGTGTTTATATATTTATATATCTATCCCATCTAGCTACAATGCTCCGCACTGTGTGTCTATATATATATATACAGTATATTTATATTTATATGTACATATGTATACTTGCTGCTCTTGTTTTTTTCTCTTGCCTTCTGATTGTTGCTCTGAGTGTTGCTATCCCTGTGCTGTTGCAATCCCGGAATTTCCCCATTGTAGGACTAATAAAGGCTTATCTTATCTTATCTTAACGGCAGACAAACATGGATTAATGTGACAGTCAAATAACATGTACCATACATGTGGTGTGAATTGACGAAGATACCCTGCTGAAGGCAGAGTGTGAGAAGAAAATATAGGGCTGGCACTGATCAGCAGATGAGGCACAGCCGTGAGCAATTAACAACAGAAAGACCAATGACTGAGGAGCAGAGAAGGAACTGAGAATGCTGTCACACCAGTACACAACAAAAATGAAGAGCGAGACTGGAACAAAAATAATAATAATGATGACAATAATAACTGAGAGGAAACATAACTTAAAGAGTGGGACATGTTTGCAAACATGTCCCCCTATGATAGTGCTCCCCCTTAAGGGCAGATTCCAGACAACCCTAAACAAACACAAAAGGACCCTCACAGGGTGGGTGGTGGAGGAAAAGGCCAGGCGGGCTGAAACAAACACTTTCCCCAAACAAAGTCCAACACAAAAGCACAATCTGAGGGGGCAACCCAAAGTCCAGGCCTAAAAACCAAAACAAAGTAGGTCGAGTGGTCTCCCCAAATCCTGGGACCACCGGACCAATTGACAAGACTGGTCGGGGGGCCTCTCCACATCCATGGGACCCCAAACTGGAGTACATGATGGGTCTGATGGCCTTCCAAAGTCCAACGGCCACAGGAAGGGCAAACACAGAGCATCAGGTGGCCTACCAAAGACTATGGGCCACCAGACAGGGGGAAACACACAAGCTTTTAATTCTGGGAAAAACAACACAGGCTCTCCGTGGTCAGAAGAAAACAACACAGAGGCCTTGACCCCAAAAGACACCACAAAAACCCCTCTCCCAAAAGAAAACATGGGGGTAGTAAACTTAGGAGATGCTTACGACATATGAATTTTGACTGCAGGAGATAATGACATAGACACTACAACCTCTGGAGATGGCCTCATGGAAATTTCACCCTCAGGAGATAGCAACAAAGAACTTTTACACTCTTGAGATGGTAACAAAGACCCTTTACACTCTAGGGATGGCTCGGGAGCATTAAACTCAGATGGCAACATGGAAATCCCAAACTCTGGAGATGGCAACCTGGAACCTCCAGACTCAGGAAATGACCACCTGAAAACTTTACACTCAGGGGGTGATGATGATAAGGAACCCTGGCACTCAGGAGATGTCAGCATGGAACCATCAACCCACGGAGGTGATAACATGGACCCTTTAAACTTAGAGGGTGATAACATGGAGACCTTAAACTCTGAGGATGATAACATAAAACCTGCATATTCAGGGGGTGGCAACATAAAACCCTTAAACTTAGGGAGTGAAAATGCAGCACCCTTAGATGACAACACTGGAGCCCCTTGTTTGAAAAAACAAAACAAAACAAAAAAACCCCCAAAACAACATAGGGGTTTTAAACTCTGAAAGTAACATTGGGGTTCTTTGCTCTGGAGCCCACAAAGGAGCCTCTTGCTTTGGGGAAAACAACATAGGAGTCTTTAGCTTTTGGGATGCCAATACAGGAGCTCCTACCCCTGGAGACACCAACATAGGAACTCTTAGCTCTAAATACACCAGTGTAGGAGCTTTTCGCTCAAGGGTCAATAACACAGGAGTCTCTAGTTCAAAGGACATTGATACCAGAGTGTCTACCTCAAAAATAGATGACTGAGGTGCACTGACCTCAGGATGAGATGACTGGGGAGCGCCAGCCTCAGGGTGAGACAACTGGGGTGCATTGACCTCAGGGTGAGATGGCTGGGGAACGCTGACCTCTGGATCAGATGACTGAAATGTGCCGACTTCAATTGCTGATGGTTTGGGTGCACTGATTCCCAAATGAAATGGCTGGGGTGCGCTGACCTCAGGCTGAGATGGCAGGGGCACATCCGGTCCAGATGCCCAGGACTCCTCCTTTAACATTGTCACCTTGGACAAGGAGGAAGAGGTACAGGTTGAAGCAGGAACCACACCCAAACAGTCAGCAGAAGAGCTCGGTGAGGGGAGCTCAGAAGCCAATAGAGACTGCAACTGGGTCTCCTTACCAAGAGCAAGACAAGACCTCTTTAATACAGATATCAAGAAAACAAAAAAGATGACTTGCCTTAACTCATGCTCTTCCGCTGGCGAGGAACCCAGTGACTCTGCAGCTGGAGAGGTGATGACCACCACAGGAGATGCTGAAGAAACAGCAGGTGAGGCAGTCTCTGCAGGGGCGTGCATGTGAGGAAGAGCAGTCTCTGCAGGGGCATGCATATGAGGAGAAACAGTCTCTACAGGGGCGTGCACAAGAGGAGAAAGTCACTGCTGGGATGTGTACGTGAGGCAAAACAGTCACTGCTGGAGCGTGCACATGAGGCAAAACAGTCACTGCTGGAGCATGTACCTCGGGGTCAGTGGGAACTGTGGCGTGCACCTCAGATGAAAAAGAAAAAACAGGTGGGTGACATACCAAATTCAGAAAAAATGACAGCAGAGACAGGCGGAAGAAGCTCAGCAGTAGGTGACTGCCGCTGTGAACCTCCGTTAGAACCCCCCCCCCCCCCAATAGGTGTAATAGAAGGAAAAGGTACTTGCCTGGCCTACTCTGCCACTTCAGAGGCCACCCCTGGTAATCCTGATAAGGAAACAGTTGTGGGTGGGGGCACCAGTGTTGAAAGTGTTGGTGCCGGCACTGCACTGCAGGTGTAATGACCGGTGAAGCTGGCGTATGCGTCATAGAGAAAGCTGGAACAGGAGCAGAGGATGGAGACGTGCATAAAAGAGCCAAAGAACGTCTCACAGATAGCACCTGGTCCCGTAATGCCAAAACCAGGGCACAGTCTGTCGTCGGCACAGGTTTCAGCGTAAATAGCAATCCCTTC
Organism: Pholidichthys leucotaenia; assembly: GCA_020510985.1. Lineage (NCBI taxonomy): Eukaryota > Metazoa > Chordata > Actinopteri > Cichliformes > Pholidichthyidae > Pholidichthys > Pholidichthys leucotaenia. The sequence goes on from CM035839.1 coordinate 400,815,911, forward strand.
TTTTGCTCATGATGTGGCAGTGGGACTGGCAGGTGGCATAAGGATGAGGATGATGTCGGAGTCAGGGGACTTTGTCTCATCAGCACAGACTCCATCTCATTCGTGGTGCTCTCCTCCAAACTGAAAACTGGCTGCGGAACTGGGGAAAGGCAGGCTGGAACTGGTGGGTGGGAAGAGGCTGATGTCGGAACTGCGGCTGGAAAGGAGACCCATGTCTCTGGTGAGTCAAAAGCAGACGCAGGAACCGAGGAGGAAGGTAGGAATGTTCTCCCTCAGATGGGGCTTCGCTGCCACTAACTGGAGCATGCTCTCCCATGCAATTCCCCTCCATACTGCATTTTGCTCTCCTTCCGTCCACAGGAAAAGCTTGTACCACTCTCCCAGCTCCCAGATGAGCTGGGGTTCAAGTCCCAGTGGGGTTATTCTTATAATTTATTTTTATTTGCAAGGTGAAGCATCTCTTGTGTTTCAAAAAGCTTGGATACAACAATAACACATAATTATGCTGAGGCACTATTGTGCCATGCATGACAATAAGGACAGAGATGAATGTACTGGGAAAGACAGCATAAGACTGTTGAAAAGTTATTATTTCTTAATAAAAATGGATAAGTAGCACAAGCACATTCACTGTAGTCACCTCAGTTTTATAATTTCTTTTTTCCCTTATGAGCATTGATATTTCTTAAGACAGTGTATTTATTGAAATGAAAAAAATACACAAATCAATAACACCCTTGTAAAAATCTGCATGTTGTATACATTTTGTCCACTAGATGGCCTGGTAGAGAAAATGAAGTTTTACATGAGGCCTCATTTATATAAGCCATTTTGATGAAAGGCCTCAAGTCCTCCAGAAAGCCTCATCTGCTGAAGGCAGATCGTGAGAAGAACATATAGGGCTGGCACTGATCAGCAGATGAGGCACAGCCGTGAGCAATTAACAACAGAAAAACCAATGAATGCTGTCACACCAGTATACAACAAAAATGAAGAGTGAGACAGGAACAAAAATAATAATGATGACAATAATAGCAACTGAGAGAAAACGTAACTTAAAGAGTGGGATATGTTTACACACATGTCCCCCCATGATAGATACATACTGTACACTGTCATTTTTTGCTTAAAAAATCATTTTCCTTTAAAAATGAAAAAGAGGAAATTGGAGACAAAAACCTGTACTGATGTGCTGACAGTCCTGTAATAAAAAGATTAAAAAAAAAACATCCTTATATGAGCAGAGATCCCCCCCCCCCAATGTTTGTTACACCTTTGGTTGTAAATCCAAATTTTCAGCTCCCAAATCCCAACCGTTATACCTTTCTCATCACTGTGTTCATTTGTGCTCATAGCTCCCCTGTGGATGTTCATTAAAGGTTTCCCCTTCTAAACTTCCACATATCCGTGGATGCTCACCCTCATAACCTCAGCAAAAAAAATAAAATCTGAGGTCAGTCTGACAAAGGGTTCACGAGATATGCAAGGAACAGACAGAAAGACACACAGACAGAGATTCCTTGCATTTATAGTTTAATAATATTAAACAGTCAGCCAAAACATTACCGGCTGGTTCAAAGGTACATACAGAAACCACTACTTTTCTCTGCTAGTGTTGCTTAAAAAATGTTAATTTTATGTTTTAGTTCTTTTGAGTCTCTTGAAAACAACAAAGTAAAACAAAGATCCTTAAACTATATGAGTATGTAAAAGCACAAACTGAGTGATGACAGACTGTTGTTTTTCTTTCTGAGTTGCCTGTCTTGGAAGTGTCCTTCCTTCCTTCCTCCTTCAAGATTTCAACTCCATCTAGGCCTGGTGTCATGGGCCAGCATTCAGAAACGGGGCCTGGACTACATCAAACACACACCAGACGCTGCTGCCGGAAGACAGGCAGGAACCGTGAAGCTCTGCTCGGCTCTGCCACTGTCTATCATCAAAAAGAGACCTAAAACCAGCAGTGCTGCATAGCTAGGGGTGTTGGCCAGGTGGAGATCAATACTAAGTCAACTCACCAACTGTTTTCATGTTTTTCTGCAAAACTTTGTCTGAATGGAGAATCAAAATGTGACAAAATGAGCATATCAGAACTGGTGTCAAGTGGCAACAGTATTCTCATTCATCTCTAGTTCTTTCTCTTGGTGTGGGGTAATTACAAAACATAGTACATGCCAATTTTCTGCGGAAAGGTTTTTTCACAGGATAAAGATACTTTCCACTTGACCTGTGTAAAATCAAAGAGCACAGCAATGAAAGCAGCTTGTTTCTGTGGTTTATCCCCTGTAGCTTTTTGACATTTAGCAGAGCAGAGTCTTTTGACTTAACCACTTGTAAATGGAGAGTGTGATTGCTGTTAGCTCCATTTAGTCCTTGTCCTCATATATTACATACGAGTGCATATAAAGAAAGAGAAAAAGAAACGTAAGATACTGACATACTGCAGTCATTTAAGTTGCATTTTTTAAATAGTTATGCATGATTTAGAAACAGCCCTTCTTCACAAACTACATTTCAGAGAAAAATCCTAACATGTCTGTAGTGAACAAGACCAGACAACATGAAGGTAAACTAAGATGACCCACAAACTGAAAAAAAGGGAAAAAAAAAAAAAAAAGAACAGCCAAAACTGGATGGGATTATAGCTGTCACGTGTCTGTAAGTTCCCAAAGATTTGCTCAGCCAGTCTGGGAGGAATTGATCCCTGCTATTGATCCCAGGCTCTGCCCATCTGCCTGATCCGAACCTTAATGCCACTGAGTAGAGAGGGAAAAGACACGGGGAGGGCGGAACAGGATAGTAAAGCAAAGATAAATAGATACCAGTGCAGATAGGGTGGTACATCAGGAACTGTAGGAGGGGACAGAAAGAGTCTAGTCTGTCTCGTCTGGACAGCTGGTGTTGATAGCCAATCTGTCCATTGGCGCTTTTTGTAAAACATGAAACCCGGCAACCCGATAGCATGAATTAATAAATGAACAATTTCTCCTACAACAGGGCCTCCTGTTCCATCTGGGTTTCTTTACACAGACACAATAGACACTTAGAGGGGCCCACAAGGGTGTTCATTCCCTCAAGTACTAACTACATAGACCATTGGATGACTGAGAACCACTTGATCACATAATGACACCAAGAGCTGATATCCTCGCTCATGGAGCCGTCAGAGTAATACTCAGAGTGGAATCTGTGAAAAGCATTTCTCCGTTTCTTTTTTGGGTTATTTAGAGCGGGTCTAATAAGCAGTGTGGGTGGTGAATGAGGAACCATTAGCTCAATAGCTGAATGAAATGCAACACAGTCTCTTCTTTGCTTTTCACCCCTAGTAAATGGGAACACCTGCAGCAAGAGACAGGAGCGGTGGGTGGAGTGGAGGGAGAAAGGAAACAGAGTGTCGTGGTTAAGAGGTGGAAATAGGTGAAGAGGGGGGTGAGCTAAAGAAAACAAAGAAAGGTATTTGCTTTCTTGCCAAGAAAGATCAATATCTCCGTAATATTTATCACTTAAAAGGCCCATTTCATGCTTTTTAACGTTCTCTGACTTATCTATAATGTTACAACAATAATTGTTGTGTTAAGTGCCAAAAGTTCAAAAAAAAGTCAATATGCATATTCTGTAGTAATTCCTTTCTAAATAAACTAATTTCACCCAAATCTCATGTAGTTTCCTTGGTGAGAATTTATATTACCAAGGCAAAAGTTTGCTGTTATGCAGCCAAGAGTGACTAGCTACTGCAGTCAGTAAATCTTTTTATTTCTGAGCTGTATCAAAGAACATGTGCTTTTGGTTGTGAAGACAAGTCGAAACTTTTCAGCTTCTCTAAAACCCTTGCAACACTGGATCAGCGGATGCGTTTCGTTTTTCTGGGACAGCAACGGACTTGTGAAAATTGTTGGATCTATTCACACAATTTCACCAATTGTGTTGTGACCCGAGCACTATGTTATTTGTGCTCGGGCTATTCCTGTCAGGACTTGACAACGGCGTTGTTATCCTGGCTCTCCGAGCTCTTGTTGTGACAGCGCTCGGGGAGGCTTCCGCTCAGCTGTCAAGTCCTGAACAGCTGTTCTGCATTTGCGGTCGTTAGCGACGGACTTCTTAAACTAACGCTAGCGGCCGCATCCTTGCAGCAGTGTCCGTCGCTGATCGTCGGAGCTTATGTATGCTTTGGACTGTTTCTACCTTGCCTGTCTGTGGTATGACCGTCGCCTCCTGTGGACCCGTAAGTGAGCTGTTAGCCTTACGCCTCTCGGTGTGTGTAGACTTGCTGCACGGTGGCGCAGTGGTTAGCACTGCGGCAGCATAGTTTACCCTTGGCCGGGGGATTGTGGGGATCGTGGGATCGTGGGTTCGATCCCAGCCCCCGACCAACAGTGATCTGTGTGGAGTTTGCATGTTCTCCCCGTGTTGCGTGGGTTTACTCCGGGATTTCTCCGGTTTCCTCCCACATGCCAAAAACATGCATGTTAGGTTAATTGGCTGTTCTAAATTGTCCCTAGATATCTGTTTCCTGTAGGCCCTTAGAATAGAGGGTTAGTATTAATGAAAGCGCTTTGAGTGGTCTTTGTGACTAGAAAAGCGCTATATAAGTGCAGGTTAGTTAGTTAGTTAGTTGTGTGTGTCATTGCCTCAGCAGCTGGTATTATTATTATTATTACTTCACCGTTAATAAAAAACTCTTGCACAACTCTCTGGTGACGGTGTGGCGTCTTATGGTGGCTCGCGAGAGCCACCGCATGGCAGTACACTGCTGCCAAAAAACGGCGTTTACGGTGACGCCAACCCGAGACGCCTTTCACCAGTGAGTTGGTGTTTTTTGGACATTCGCTTTTCCTGTCTGGGTACGGTGTGTGTGAGGAATGCCGTCGCGGAGGGGCCGCGCTCGGAGTCCGAGCCACGAGCTGACGGGCGTCCTTGAATTTGTGGATGAGATGTTCATCTCCGCTTCCCTCCTGGATTACAATCACGGCATACACTGGTACCTGGACTCCGCTGAGGACGCTCTTCGTCATCTCTCTCCCCGCTACGCCGACCACCCGGAAGTCGACGTGAGGAGGGTTGATATTGCCGCACAATGCGAGATATTCCTTATGCTGGAGGAGGAGCACGGCAAGAAGCAGGGGAGGAGGCGCTCCTGCTCTTCGCCTAGGGATCCCGATCCTGTCCTCGATCCACTCCTGGAGTTCGCACCATCTGGGGGCCGGCGTAGACGTCGGTGAGGCGGCCGAGCGCATCTTCAGCAAGCTCCTGTTCCGGATCCAGTTCCGGGCCGCCGGAATGACCCAGTCAACCAGTCAGCTGTCTCTTCGGCGTCACATCAGGAGGGAATTCCTGCAGCTCCTTTTCTCAGGCCACCACCCCCTGCTGTACGGTCAGCATGTTGTGCCCGGCCCGCTTCGGCTGCCGCTCTCTCGTCCTCGACGCCCTCTCCAGCTGCTGTGTGTGATCAGAGTCCTGCGCCGGCGAGCTCCATCCATGGGTCCTTTCCTACCACCCAGCAAGCGAGGGAAGGAGCAATGTCCTCTACAGCTGGCACCATCCTTCCTCTGGGAGACAGGCAAGTTCAAATTCACTCCCCTACTTATCATAGTGATCTGTCTTGTCTGACTCCTGGGGGTGAAGCTCAGGGTTTGCAGCCCCCTGAGTTTCCTCCTCCAGCTGTAGTTACCTGTACTGAGCCTGCTGCCTCTGTGTTTCCTCCTGCTGAGCGGACCTCGGCGTTAGGTCCACGCTGACATAACGCACGGCTCAGGAGACGCACACACACAGGCTTAGAGTAGTTCAAAGAGTTTATTAACAGCAGGAGTGAATGAGTGCGTGTCTGCGGGGTGTAAATGTGTTGGTGATGGCGTCTGCTTCAGGCACAGAGGCAGGTGACCGTTCAGCCGAGCAACCCTATGGAGAGAGCACAGGGAGAGGGTGACGGGCATACACCAACACAGGAGGGAATTATGGCGAGAGAAGGACTTACTTGGATTGTCAGGATAGCTGGCACAACAAGGGGGCGAAGCCCGGAAGACAGCCACCTGGGGAGCTCCGTACAGCAGCGAGGAATGGGCGATGGAGTGGAGATGTCCGCCGCCGGGGAATCCACCTGTGCACAGGGGAGCAGACAGGGAAAGAGAGGTAAGGGTTCTTACCCAAATAATGTTGCTGAAGAGAAGTAGCTCACAACGGTGAGGGACGAAGTCTGACGGCTTCAGGCCGAGCCTCCGGGCGAGACGGCCTTTATCCCTCGCCGCTGATGATTGTCAGGTGCGTGAGCAGATGGCGCCGCTGATGAATGGCGCGGCGTGACAGTACTCCCCCCTCTAGCAGCGCCTCCTGGCGATGGCTTATCCGGGTGCGCTCGGTGGAAGTCCGCGATGAGCGATGGGTCCAACACAAACAACGGGGGCACCCATTGTCGATGCTCGGGCCCATAGCCCTCCCAGTCCACCAAGTATTGCAACCCACGACCTCGGTGCCGGGAGTCCAGGATGGAGGAGACGGACCAGGCTGGATGGCCACCAATCATCCGGGGCGCGGGTTGCGCTGCAGGAGGAGGGCAAAGGGGGTCGGTGACTGCCAGTTTCACCTTCGACACGTGGAAAGTGGGATGGATGCGGAGGGAGGGGGGAATAGCCACGCGCACAGCCACCGGGTTGATGATCCGGGTGATGGGAAAGGGACCCATGAACCGCTGTGCCAGCTTCCTCCTCTCGCCTTTTAATGTGACGTCCTGGGTAGACACATACACGAGTTGCCCAACTCTGTACACCGGGGCAGGTCGTCTGTGCCGGTCCGCCACGGTCCTGTTGCGCTCCGCTGTGCGTAAAAGCGCATGACGCGCGGCAGCCCAGGTGGAGCGGAACTGCCTAAGGTGCGCCCTAACAGAGGGGACAGTTACCTCGCTCTCCTGCGCTGGAAACAGCGGGGGGTCGTAACCCAGGGACGCCTTGAAGGGGGACATCCCCGTTGCAGAAGAGCGGGCGGTGTTGTGGGCATACTCCACCCAGGCGAGATGGTTGCTCCAGGACATCGGCTTGGATCTGGTAACACAGCGGAGCGCAGCCTCCAGCTCCTGATTGGTCCTCTCACACTGCCCGTTAGACTGTGGGTGATGGCCGGAGGAGAGGCTCACCTTGGCTCCGATGGCGTTACAAAAGGATTTCCAAACCTCGGATGAAAATTGGGGGCCCCGGTCCGAGACCACGTCCACCGGAATCCCGTGCAGCCTGACCACGTGTTGGACGAGGAGACCCGCCGTCTCCAGGGCGGTAGGGAGACCTCGCAGGGGGACGAAGTGTGCCGCCTTGGAGAAACGGTCCACGATGGTCAGGACGGTGTCAAAGGAGTTGGAAACGGGGAGTCCGGTGACGAAGTCCAGTGCGATGTGCGACCAGGGCCTGCCGGGGACGGGCAGAGGCTGGAGCAGACCCGCTGGAGGGGCATTTCCCGACTTGCTGGTGGCACAGATTGGGCAAGCCCGGGCGTAGCGGGCTGCATTCCTCCGCAGGCCTGGCCACCAAAAGGACCGTTGGAGGAGGCTGATCATCCGAGAGGTGCCGGGATGACAGGTGAGCCGGGAGGTGTGGAGCCAGTGGATAACCTCTCCTCGGACCGCAGATGGGACGAACAGTCTTCCCTCCGGTCCGCCGCCAGGATCAGGTTCCACCTCCTGCGCCTTCCGGATCTTGTCTTCAATGTCCCAAGAGATGGCTCCCACGACGCACGACCTGGGCAGGATAGTGTGGGGCGTCTCCTCAGCCTCCATGGGGGTGAACTGCCTAGAGAGGGCGTCAGGCAGGCCGTTCTTGGAGCCCGGCCTGAAGGTGATTGAGAAGCGGAACCTGGCGAAGAACAAAGACCAGCGCGCCTGGCGGGCATTCAGGCGCTTGGCAGATCATAAGTATTCTAAGTTCTTGTGGTCCGTCAGGACCACAAACGGCAGGTCTGCCCCCTCTAGCCAGTGGCGCCACTCCTGTAAGGCGAGTTTAATGGCCAGGAGCTCTCTGTCCCCCACATCGTAGTTCATCTCCGCCGGGGACAGGCGCCGGGAGAAGAAGGCGCACGGTCGTTTGGCGCCATCGTCAGGTGACCGCTGGGATAATACTGCTCCCACTCCCGTGTCCGAAGCGTCCACCTCCACAATGCACTGCAGCGCGGGGTCGACCTGGCGAAGGACCCGGGAGGAGGAGAACTCCGCCTTCAGCGCCTTAAAGGCAGCAGCGACCTCTTCGGTCCAGCGGAACGGGACCTTCTGGGACGTGAGGCGGGTCAGCGGTCCGACGATCGAGCTGAAATTCGGGACAAAGCGGCGGTAAAAATTGGCGAAGCCAACAAATTGTTGCACCTGCTTCCGGGATGCGGGAGTAGGCCACTCCACCACCGCCTTCACCTTTTCTGGGTCTGGGAGCACCTGGTCTTGAGCGATGATGAATCCCAGGAAGGATGTGGTCCTAGCGTAGAATTCACATTTTTCAGCCTTCACGTAGAGCCGATTCTCCAGCAGTCTTTGGAGGACCCGCCTCACATGGACCTGGTGCTCGTCCCTGGACTTGGAGAAGATAAGGATGTCATCCAGGTAGACCAACATGAAGAGGCCGATGAAATCCCGGAGGACATCATTAATGAGGTGCTGAAAGACGGCAGGAGCGTTGGTCAACCCGAACGGCATGACTAGGTATTCAAAGTGGCCGTTCGGGGTACGGAAGGCTGTTTTCCATTCATCTCCCTCCCGGATCCGGACGAGGTGGCAAGCGCTGCGTAGATCCAGCTTGGTAAACCAGGTCGCCCCCTGGAGGGAGTGAAAGGCAGTGTCCATGAGGGGCAGGGTGTAACGGTCCCTCTCAGTGATGTCATTTAGCGCTCGGTAGTCTATGCAGGGGCGGAGGGATCCATCCTTTTTTCCAACGAAGAAAAACCCTGCCCCCACGGGTGACGACGATGGGCGAATAATCCCAGCGCTCAGTGATTCCTTCAGGTAAGTATTCATTGTCTCCTTCTCCGGCGCCGACAGGCTGTAGAGCCGACCAGAAGGTAGGGGAGCCCCCTGGCGGAGGTTGATAGCACAGTCATAGGGTCGATGCGGGGGAAGAGACAAAGCTTTTGATTTGCTAAATACCATACCCAGGTCGTGAAATTCTGGAGGCACCAGCGACAGGTCCGGAGGTGCTGCGTCCGCCACAGGAGGAGCAGCGGATGGGGAGCAGGCAGCGGACTGAAGGCAGGTGCCCATGCAAAAGGTACTCCACGCCGATACCCCAGCTGACCTCCAGTCCAGGACAGGGTTGTGGAGGCGTAGCCAGGGATACCCCAGGATGACGGGCGACACAGAATTGGGCAGGACGTAAAATGCCATCTCCTCCCGGTGGTTCCCTGAGATGATGACTGGGACAGGCATGGTTTGGTGAGAAACTCTCCCAAGGGAGGCACGGGAGAGATGGACCAGGGAGATGGGGTGTTTTAATGCCTGACAGCGGATGCCCAATCGGGTTGCCAGGCCTTGTGAAATGAAGCTGCCCTCTGCGCCCGAATCCACCAGTGCGTGGGTGAGGTGCCCAGTGGAATTGTGGCAGAAACGGATGGGCAGCTTTAATTGGGTGAGGGTGTCTAACCGGTTGAGATCCGCGAGGCTCCCTACAGCGATTCGCGGACCCCGCCGACTGGCTTTCCGCGGGCAACGCTCCACAATGTGTTGGTCACCTCCGCAATACATGCAGAGGCTCAACTCACGGCGGCGTTGTCTCTCCGCAGGGGAAAGCTTGGTCCAGCCCGTCACCATCGGCTCCGACTCCTCGGGGCACGATGCTGGCGGCGCCGCCAGGGGGCGAGCTTGGAACAGGTGTGGCGAGACTCCACGAGGGCGAGAAGAAGAAGACTTCCGCCCCGAGGAGCGCTCGCGCAGCCTGTTATCCAAACTTACCGCTAAGGATGTCAGCTCCGCTAGCGTCCCAGGGATATCCCGTCCAGCCAGTTCATCCCTCAGATCATTATTGAGGCTGCGGAGGAACAGGCCACAGAGGGAGCGTTCCTCCCAGCCCAATTCCTCCGCCGCTACCCGGAAGTCGACCGAGTAGTCCGCTGCCGACCGGCCTCCCTGCTGGGGAGCGAGAAGCCGATCGACCTGGACTGTCTCGGTTTGAGAATGGTCAAAGACCTCCAGAAAGCGCCTCACGAACTGGTCATAGGTGAGGGTGGCATAACTGGGCCTCGCCATTACGGCGTAGGTCCAAGTTAACGCACGCCCCTCCAGAAGATTCCCTATGTAACCAATCCGGCTGTGATCCGAGGGAAAATCTGCGGGCACACGGTGGAACACGGACTCACACTGCATAATGAACCCCCGCGCTCCGCCGAGCTTACCGCTAAAGCGGGCGGGGGTCGGAATCGGTGTGAGCCAAACCGGTGCCACTGGAGCCGGCTGGACGGCCGCTGGAACAGCAGGAGCCGCGCCACCCTGACGAGCCGGGGGGAACGGCTGTTGAGGATCCAAGCGGCCCAACCGGTTAGTTAAGTTTAATAATTGATTTAGGATAACCTGCTGTTGATAAGCAATTTGATCCACTCTAGCCTCGAGAGTGGTAAACCGGTGTGCGAGCCCGCCGTCCGCCGAGCCGCTCTGCTGAAGCCGTACTGACATAACGCACGGCTCAGGAGACGCACACACACAGGCTTAGAGTAGTTCAAAGAGTTTATTAACAGCAGGAGTGAATGAGTGCGTGTCTGCGGGGTGTAAATGTGTTGGTGATGGCGTCTGCTTCAGGCACAGAGGCAGGTGACCGTTCAGCCGAGCAACCCTATGGAGAGAGCACAGGGAGAGGGTGACGGGCATACACCAACACAGGAGGGAATTATGGCGAGAGAAGGACTTACTTGGATTGTCAGGATAGCTGGCACAACAAGGGGGCGAAGCCCGGAAGACAGCCACCTGGGGAGCTCCGTACAGCAGCGAGGATTGGGCGATGGAGTGGAGATGTCCGCCGCCGGGGAATCCACCTGTGCACAGGGGAGCAGACTGGGAAAGAGAGGTAAGGGTTCTTACCCAAATAATGTTGCTGAAGAGAAGTAGCTCACAACGGTGAGGGATGAAGTCTGACGGCTTCAGGCCGAGCCTCCGGGCGAGACGGCCTTTATCCCTCGCCGCTGATGATTGTCAGGTGCGTGAGCAGGTGGCGCCACTGATGAATGGCGCGGCGTGACACACGCCGTCGAACAAGGGGGAGGCCTGCGGCTCTGGGACATGATCCCGGCCCCGCAGCCTCGTTTTGGACAGAGGAGGAGAGCGGACTGCGGTGTGGAGCCTGAGCCGACGAGCAAGCGTCCTCAGGTCTCCACAGAGGAGCAGCCCGAGCCAGCGGGTCGAGGGTCCCCTGCCACCACGCCGTGCGGGTTATCGGTGTGGACATCAGCGCGAGAGGATCCAGCTGCAGAGACCATCAGGCCGGCTGTGGAACCCGACGCAGCTGAGTGGGAGCCCGACGACGAGCTTCTACCTGAACCTGGATCGACGAAGTCCTTGACGGCTCCAGAGCCCGAGTGCAGGCAAGTGCTCTTCTTTGTTTTTCTTTGTGGTGTGTTAGAGCATTTTTTCCTGCCTCGTGGGGAGGCGAGTGAGGGGCAGCCGTCTGCTGCGCCCGAGCTTGTCTCGCTGGGCTCTGGCGCTGCCGGTGATACTGATCCCGGTCCTCTCCTGTCCTCTGAGCCTCTCCACAGCATAACCGGTTTGGAGTCTGTCGAGGTCGCGGGGCTGGAGGTCCCAAGTTCGGGGATGGAGGTCATCGCCGGTGCAGTACCGACCCAGTTGGGGTCCGTCCAGACCCAGTCGGGGTCCGACGCGTGGGCTGAGGTGGCCCAATCGGGGTCTGACGCGGGTGCAGCGGTGACCCAATCGGGGCCTGCCGAGATCCAGTGGGAGTCCGACGCAGGTGCTGCTGTGATCCAATCGGGGTCCGACGCGGGTGCAGCATTGACTCAATCAGGGCCTGACGAGATCCAGCGGGGGTCCAGCGCAGGTGCAGCTGCAACCCAATCGGGGTCCGACGAGGTCCAATCGGGGTCTGACGCAGGTGCGGCTGTGACCCAATCGGGGTCCGACGAGGTCCAGTGGGGGTCCAACGCAGGTGCAGCTGCGACCCAATCGGGGTCCGACGAGGTCCAATCGGGGTCTGACGCAGGTGCGGCTGTGACCCAATCGGGGTCCGATGAGGTCCAGTGGGGGTCCAACGCAGGTGCAGCTGCGACCCAATCGGGGTCCGAGGAGGTCCAATCGGGGTCTGACGCAGGTGTGGCTGTGACCCAATCGGGGTCCGGCGAGGTCCAGTGGGGGTCCGACGTTGGCGCTGCTGTGATCCAATCGGGGTCCGACGCGGGTGCAGCTGTGGTCCAATCGGGATCCGATACAGGCGGAGCTGCGACGATCGCATCGGTCTGGACCGAGATCGGTGGAGGAGCCGCAGACCCTTTGCCGCCTGATGTGAGGTGGACCCATTGTCTTGATTATTCCCCTCTCAGGAGCCACCAGCTGGGGTCGTCAGCGCTGGGGGCCGTTGGAGGTTTTTCTCTTGCAGGCTGGCGCTCTCATGTAGTTTCTCCGTCTGGCAGGCCGCCGCACGCTATTCCTCCACGGTTCTGGTGGCTGAGGGATGCGTGTTGGCCACCCGAGGAACTGCTCCGCTGGTTTGGCGCCTTGGGTCGGTCACCCGATAAACTGTGTTTGCTACTGGGTGGCCTGGTACGGCCACCGGAGGACTTGTCTCTTGGGGCCTGGGACTGGGGCAGGCCGCCTGACCATGTACTGTTTTTTGTGACTATCCGTGGGCCATCGGATGCAGGGAGGTCGCCGGAGCTCTGCCTGGGGCGTTTGATCTCCGCCGATCATCTTCTGTTTGGGACCATACGGTGTAAGGTTATTTGGAACAATTGAGATTGCCTCGTGTATGTTTGCAGCATGCTTTTGTTTTTTTTTTTTGTTTTCTTCTCCTCTTCTACTTGAGGGGCTATAGCATGTATTTCTTGTTTTTTCATAGATACCGTAGTGTTTGAGGCTGTTGTTTTTGGGTTTAATTGTGGCTGGGTTTCATGTACTTGGGTGATTTGGGAGTATAATTGTGGTATTTCAAAGTTTGTGTGTGAACAGTGTGAGAAGATCTTTACTCTGATGAGTTCTAAACCACGTGGGGTTATGTACTCTGGAGTTAGACAGGTTGTCCGTGTTCACTGTGGGAAAGCTTTCGGTGTCAGGTAATTATGCTCTGTATGGTTTGTACCCCTTGTATTGTAATTCTTGCCTTGTTTTTTTTTCTTCATTGTTCTGGGGGAATTTGATGGATATGTCAGGGGATGTGTTCTTCTTTTTCCTTTTTGTCTGGGGCCTTGTTGGGTTTTGTTTGACTCCCTCCTTGCCTTTTCCTCCATTTACTCGCCCTGTGGTTGGGGGGGGTGGGGGGCTGGGTGTTACAAGACATTCGGAGCCCGCCTTTTGAGGGAGGGCTACTGTTGTGACCCGAGCACTATGTTATTTGTGCTCGGGCTATTCCTGTCAGGGCTTGACAGCGGCGTTGTTATCCTGGCTCTCCGAGCTCTTATTGTGACAGCGCTCGGGGAGGCTTCCGCTCAGCTGTCAAGTCCTGAACAGCTGTTCTGCATTTGCGGTCGTTAGCGACGGACTTCTTAAACTAACGCTAGCGGCCGCATCCTTGCAGCAGTGTCCGTCGCTGATCGTCGGAGCTTATGTATGCTTTGGACTGTTTCTACCTTGCCTGTCTGTGGTATGACCGTCGCCTCCTGTGGACCCGTAAGTGAGCTGTTAGCCTTACGCCTCTTGGTGTGTGTAGACTTGTATGTGTCATTGCCTCAGCAGCTGGTATTACTTCACCGTTAATAAAAAAACTCTTGCACAATTCTCTGGTGACGGTGTGGTGTCTTATGGTGGCTCGCGAGAGCCACCGCATGACAAATTGTTGTTTTAACAAGGTTCAGTATGAATGGAAGAGACTGAGGCTGAATGTCCAGACTGTACCATCACTCGACGGTCATGACTCTGAACCACAACCTGTAAGTAGAAATGTTGCCAGCGTGTGCTAGAGTTCAACATGTACATCTATTACAGTGCAAACATCATAGTTACCTAGAGTTAACAGTACTTTGTGTTGCTAAAGTTTTTCATTTGGTTAAACTTTATAGTGAAAAAATACTATGCAGTACACTGCATAGTGTACTGTATAATATACAGTCTATCACTGAACAATGACATAATTCATAATATTTCGCAATTGCAGGTGGGCGCAATACTTACTAAACAGAGACGTCCTGCTAGTCTTTGCTGTTGTGGTTTGTTGTGCGCTTCACTTTCATTTTCCAGAACAGATCCTGGCTGGAACATGCATGATGGGATTTCTGGTGTTGTCACTGTTGAAAAACTTAGCCTATTGTGGAATTTTCCTAGCTTCCTGGTCGGCAAATGATGCAGTGAATGTTCAGGAGCCACCCTAACCTGCCCCTGGCAAACCCCCAGGAATCTGATCAGTCAGAAGGCACTTAAGCCAAATCCTCTGGTTCTCAGACAGAAGGTCTTCCTTGGGAAATTGGTATTTCTTCTATAGATATAATTACAGACTATTTGGAGTTATGATGAACACAAAGATAATCTAGAAGTACCCAGAAAATGAACATGCCTTGTCCATTTTACATACTAGGCTGCAGAGACTACAACCTTTAGCTTAGCATCAATAGGCTATAGACAAAAGGCAGCTAGCATGCCTGTGGCTGCCAGATTGGTACCTGGAACTGGGCCACTGTGTATACAACTGGGCTTGTCCTTCAACTGGTAAGTCTTTTTTATCAGGTTTTATTCTGTTTAATGTAACATTAGCCACTATTATTAATTTCCAGGTCTCGGTACCTCAACAGAGCTACTGCCATCATTAAAGACTGCCCTCATCCAGGCCATGATTTCTTTCACTTGCTCCCCTCGGGAAAGCGGTACAGATCCCATAAAACCCAGACTACCAGGTTTAATCATAGTTTTTTTCCCAGCAGCAGTACGTATTTTGAACGGATTTATGTAACACGTACAGACTGCTGATATTATTTTATGTTATTTTAGGATATTTTGTGGCAATAACGCTGTGTGTCTAAGCTGGTCTTATATATTTATCGCTCAGTATGTTTTCATTATTGCTATGTACATATTGTATTCAACTTTTAGGTAATATTGTTTCAAGCATTATTTATTGTTTTAATTACAGTTAGGCCCAGAAATATCTGGACAGTGACACAATCTTCATGATTTGGGCTCTGCATGCCACCACGTTGGATTTGAAATGAAACAACTACAACGGAATTGAAGTGCAGACTTTAAGGTTTAATTCAAGGGGCTGAACAAAAATATATGATTAAACGTGTAGGAATTGTAGCTATTTTTATACAAACGCTCCTCATTTCAGGGGCTCAAAAGTAATTGGACAAATAAACATAACCCTAAGTAAAATGTTACTTTTCAATATTTTGTTGAGAATCCTTTGCAGGCAATGACTGCCTGAAGTCTGGAACTCATGGACATCACCAAACGCTGGGTTTCCTCCTTTGTGATGCTTTGCCAGGCCTTTACTGCAGCTGTCTTCAGTTGTTGCTTGTTTGTGGGTCTTTCTGCCTTAAGTTTTGTCTTGAGCAAGTGAAATGCATGCTCGACTGGGTTGAGATCTGGTGATTGACTCGGTCATTGCAGAATATTCCACTTCTTTGCTTTAAAAAACTCCTGGGTTGCTTTTGCAGTATGTTTTGGATCATTGTCCATCTGTACTGTGAAGCGCCGTCCAATCAACTTTGCTGCATTTGGCTGAATCTGAGCAGAAAGTATATCCCTATACACTTCAGAATTCATCCGGCTGCTTCTGTCTTTTGTCACATCATCAATAAACACAAGTGACCCAGTGCCATTGGAAGCCATGCATGCCCATCCCATCACACTGCCTCCACCATGTTTTACAGAAGATGTGGCGTGCTTTGGATCATGAGCTGTTCCAATTCTTCTCCAAACTTTCTTCTTCCCATCATTCTGGTACAGGTTGATCTTAGTATCATCTGTCCAAAGAATGCGTTCCAGAACTGGGCTGGCTTCTTCAGGTGTTTTTTGGCAAAGTCAATTCTAGCCTTTCTATTTTTGAGGCTGATTAATGGTTTGCACCTTGTGGTGAATCCTTTGTATTTACTCTCATGAAGTCTTCTCTTTATGGTTGTTATGATCAATGCAGCAGTCTCTGTCAAACATCCCCATGTTCAGACGTCGAGCGAGCGTTCCTCGTCTCAGACATCAGTTTTCCTTATTTGATTCCTCGGCTACGATCATCCCTCATCCTAATTCTCTATTGTAAGTGTGCTTGATCAGCCTTACAGTCCCTGTTCCTAGTATAGTGTGTTTTAGCCCACCGTGGCTTATTCCTTTGTTGCTTTGTGTTATCCTTGTGTCCTAAATAAAACATCATTGCAAACTCACCGGTGACTTGTGGCGTCTTATGGTGGCTCGCAAGGGCCACCGTGACAGTAGACTGCTGCCAGGACGCCTAAACAGAGGCGCCACACCGAGACACCGTTCCCGGTGAGTTTTTGCATTGGACTGTGCTCCTTCCTGTCTGGGTACTGCTTGCTGGAAGCATGCCGTCGCGGAGGGTCCATGCTCGGAGTCAGAGCAATGAGCTGGCGGATGCCCTCGAGTACGTTGATGAAACGCTCATCTCCGCCTCCCTCCTCGACTTCCACAGCGACATGCGCTAGTACCTGGACCGTGCTGAGGACGTGCTGAATCATCTCCCCCGCTACGCCGACCACCCTGAAGTCAGTGCGAGGAGAGATGACATCGCCGCACAGCGCGAGATACTTTGTGGGCTGGAGGGAAACCCCGGCAGGAAGCCGAAGAGGAGGCATCCTCGCTCCTCACGTCCGGATCCCATTCCTGTCGCCATTCCGGTCCAGGAGTTCGCACCACCCAGGGGTGATCCCTGCCGGAGAGTGTCATCATTCGGGAATCCCCCGGAGAAGCTACAACTCACAGCTTCTTCCCTCCGGGACCAAGTGGCGGCAGCTCGTTCCACTGTTCACCCCACACAAATAATTAAGCATGTGATGGCGGCAGTCAGACTGGTGGAGAGGAACCCCGAGTTGAGTGACTTCCATGAGTACGCCGACCTGCTCGCCTCTGTTTCTGCACAGGAGCGGCGATTCCCGGACCTCACCTTTGCCTCGCCTCCTGCAAGAAACCGTCGTCACACTCGCTCTAAACCTCAGCATGAACCATGTCCGGATCCAGTTCCGGGTCACGGCAAGGGCTTCACCTCTCACACAGCTGTCACTCCCGCGCCTCGTCTGGAGGGAATCCCTGCAGCCTCTCCCCCCGGGTCATCTTCTCCTGCTGTCCCGTCAGCGCTCCATGCCCGGTTTGTCTCTGCTGTTGCCCCCTCCTCCTTAACCCCTTCCCTGGCTGTTGTGTGTGCTCAGAGTCCTGTTTCGGTGAGCCCCGTCCCAGATCCATCGCGAGCGGCTCCCCCTCACCCTCCCAGGGGGCCCTCTGGGAGGGAAAGGGAGGAGCAACGTCTGCTACAGCAGGCACCATCCTCCCTCCGGGAGACAGGCAAGTACAAGTTCACTCATCTCCTCATTATTGTGATTTGTCTTGTCTGACTCCTGGGGGTGGAGTTCGGGATTCGCAGCTCCCCGAGCTCCCACCACCTGCTGTAGCTTGTATTATTAAACCCGCTTCCTCTGTGTCTCCCTCCACTGAGCGGTCCTCGACGCCAGGCCAACGTCGCCGGATGAGGAGGGGGCCTGCGGTTCTGGAGAGACTGGTTCCGGTCCTGCAGCCACGCCGTGGGCAGAGGAGGAGAGCGGACTGCAGCGTGGAGCCTGTCTGGTCCAGCGGGTCAAGGGTCCCCAGCCACCACGCCGTGCGGGTCGTCGGCGTGGACGTCAGTGCCGGAGGATCCTCAGGCTGCGGACACCATCATGCCAGCTGCGGAGCCCGATGTAGCTGAATGGGAGCCAGAGGACAATCTCCTCCCGTCTGAGCCCGGATCATTGGAGTCCTGGATGGCGTCGGAACTCAAGATCAGGCAAGTGCTCTGTGTTGTCTTTCTCTTCTCCATTTTAGAGCATTTTTGCCTGTCTCTTGGGGAAGTGAGCCGGGTGTAGCCGTCTGCTGCATCCGAGCTTGTCTCGCCGGGTTCTGGCACTACTGGTGATCCTGATCCCGGTTCTTTTCTCTCTCCTGAGCCTCCTCCCAGGGTCACCGGTGCAGATCTGATTCCGGTCGCTGTGCCAGAGGCTTCGGGTTCAGGGTTGGAGGTTGGTTCTGGTGTGGCACCGACCCAGTCGGGGTCTGATGCGGGTGCAGCACCAGCTGAATCCAAGGTCGGTGAGGGAGCTGCAGATCCCCTGCCACCGGACACTGGACTGGCTCATCTTCATTCTCATCTTCATCATCATCACCCTCATCTTCCCCCCAAGCCTTCTCCACCAGGTGCCGTTTGGGTTCCTCACTTTCGGCCCGGCTTGCCCTCGCTATTCCCCTCTGCAGGGAAGCCATTGTCGTTCTCTCCCCTGCGGTCCTGGTGGCTAAGCGATGCGGGTCGGCCGCCTGAAGGACTGCCGCGCCCATTTGGCTCTCTGGGCCAGCCACCCAACCCACTGGACTGTCTGTTTGGTGACCTGGTCCGGCCGCCAGAAATTCTGTGTTTCCGGGCATGGGACTGGGGTAGGCCGCCCGAACTGTCCTTTTTCCCCCTGCCTGCGATATGGCTGTTTGATGCTGGGCGGCCCCCCGAACTATCAGGCTTCATGCCACAGAACCAGGACTGCCGTCATCCCGGGTTTTCATCTTCATTGTGTCTGTAATCTTTGGGGATGTGCGGGGGGGTCTTGTGTTTGTGACTGTGCATTTCACCCTTTCCTAGTGGGTGTTTTTGTTCGTTTTCCCTCTGTTTAATGTCCATTCACTGCCCGTAACAGTTGGTGTATTTTTGCCTTTTGGAATTTGGTATTTTCTGTTGTTGCACTCTGTAATTGTTATTTTTTCCTGTCTGCCTTGATCATGCTTTGTGTTCTTGTAAATATCCTGTTCGTAGTTGTTTTGCCCTGTGATTGTTCCACCTTTGTTGCAATTCGTGCATGGCAGTGCCTTTTTTTTTCTCTCTCTGTCTGCCTACGCGCTCCTGTTGCCATGTTTGTTTTTTTTTTTGTCTTTGCTGGTCCGCTCCCCCCTGGCCTGCTCCCCCTTCCGCCCACCCTGGGGGGGTGGGGGGTGGGGGCTTGGGTGTCATTGGGCGTTCTGAGCCCGCCCTCGAGGGGGAGGTACTGTTATGATCCGAGCGCTGATCTCGTCCGCGCTCGGGTCATACGTCATCTCCTGCAGGCTTGACAGCAG
Organism: Pholidichthys leucotaenia; assembly: GCA_020510985.1. Taxonomy (NCBI): domain Eukaryota; kingdom Metazoa; phylum Chordata; class Actinopteri; order Cichliformes; family Pholidichthyidae; genus Pholidichthys; species Pholidichthys leucotaenia. The sequence continues at coordinate 400,835,304 of CM035839.1, forward strand.
TGATTACCCTCTGGCTCCCCGGGCTCTTATTGTGACAGCCCTCGGAGGAGCTTCCTGCTGTCAAAGCCTGCCAGCTGGGCTGCATTCAGGGGTCATTAGCGGCCGGCATTTAAAGCAGTCGCTGAATGCAGCTCGATGCAGCAGTCTCCGTCAAACATCCCCGTGTTCAGACATCGAGCGAGCGTTCCTCGTCTCAGACGTCAGTTTTCCTTATTTGATTCCTTGGCTACGATCATCCCTCATCCTAATCCTCTATCCTAAGTGTGCTTGATCAGCCTTACAGTCCCTGTTCCTAGTATAGTGTGTTTTAGCCCACCGTGGCTTATTCCTTTGTTGCTTTGTGTTATCCTTCTGTGTCCTGAATAAAACATCATTGCAAACTCACCGGTGACTTGTGGCGTCTTATGGTGGCTCGCGAGGGCCACCGTGACAATGGTAGACTTAGATACTGATACACCTACTTCCTGGAGAGTGTTCTTCACTTGAGTGGATGTTGTAAAGGGGTTGTTCTTCACCATGGAAAGGATTCTGCGATCATCCACCACTGTTGTCTTCCTTGGACGTCCAGGTCTTTTTGAGTTCCCAAGCTCACCAGTGCACTCTTTTTTTCTCAGAATGTACCAAACTGTTGATTTGGCCACTCCTAACATTTCTGCTATCTCTCTGATGGATTTCTCTTTTTTTTTTCCAGCCTCAGGATGGTCTGTTTCACCTCCATTGAGAGCTCCTTTGACCGCATGTTGTGTGTTCACAGCAACAGCTTCCAAATGCAAACGCCACACCTGGAATCAACTCCAGACCTTTTATCTGCTTAACTGATGACAGGTTAATGAGGGAAGAGCCCATGCAGCCTTGTTATTTTTTTTTGCAGCCTTCTGAGTCAATTGTCCAATTACTTTTGGTCCCATGAAAAAGAGGCAGCTTCGTATTAAAGAGCTGTAATTCCTAAACCCTTGCTCCAATTTGGATGTGAATACTCTCAAATTACAGCTGAGAGTCTGCACTTTAAGCCCATATTGATTATATAATTGTATCCTGAATATGTTTTCGTCCATCCATCCATCCATCTTCTACTGCTTTTCCGGAGGTCCGGGTCGCGGAGGCAGCAGTTCAAGCAGAGAAGCCCAGACTTCCCTCTCCCCAGCCACCTGCTCCAGCTCTTCAGAGGGGATACCAAGGCGTTCCCAGACCAACTGGGAGACATAGTCTCTCCACCGAGTCCTGGGTCTGCCCCGGGGTCTCCTCCCAGTGGGACGTGCCTGAAACACCTCAAGTGGGAGGCATCCAGGAGGCATCCTAATCAGATGCCCATACCACCTCAACTGACTCCTTTCAATGTGGAGGAGCAGCGGTTCTACTCTGAGCCTCTCCCGGATGACTGAGCTCCTCACCCTATCTCTGAGGGTGAGGATTGCTGGACTATGTTTTCGTAAACAGCTAAAATAACAAAACTTGTGTCACTGTCCAAATATTTTTGGGCCTAACTGTATAAGAATGTTAAATGCATGAGTGAACTGTGAGTGTGATAGTTTGTTTTTAGGGAGCAGTATCTCAATTTCGTTGCATTGTTTATTAGCAATGGAATGGCAATAAAGGCACTTTGACTTTGACTTATTAGTGTTGTGGGATGTGGGTGGACAGATCCTGGCATTTGAAGGAGGAGGAAAAGTGAAAAGATTTTGACACAAAACTGTAAGACAATGAAGGATTTTTTTTATGTAGAAAAAAGGCATAAGATACTGTTCTAGACAATATAGATTTGTTTTTATAGGGGATTTATATCCACCGGAGTGTGTCTTTAAAACCATATCTATTCAGTTGTAAATGAAATACATTTGTCATATATAAACACACTGTGCATGTGTGTACTTCGAGTGAAGTAGTTTTGCGGATGCGGGGTACTGATGTTGTTCTGGGTACCAATTGTGGCTCCACAATGTCATTAGACAGAAGTACACTAACAGGTTAGTGAGGTAAGTCTTTGATAGCCATGGATTTCAATATTAAAAAGATGGCTGTCTTTGTACCAGAATTAATTACCATGCTACCTTAAGCTAAACTCATGATGTGTTCTCATTTTATGTTTAAAGTTCACAATTAAAATTAATTGTAAGTGGCAAATTGAAATTTTTGAGGTTTGTTACTGTGGAAAAACAGCTGGATAAACACAGTTGCCAAAGTGTATGCATCTCATTAGCATTCTTATTTGTACACTTGTATTACAGCTAATAGAACACACCTATACAAGACAGTTGAATATTGGTATTCATGATGGAAATATATCAATAGCAATAATTTCACTTAGATTTGGCCAAACGAAAACCTTTGTGCATCTCCTTTAATACAGGGGATTGTTTGAGTGTTTGCCTTATACTTAAACGGAGTTCAAGAAAATAAAGAGCTAATGTTAAGCTATTACTTTAGAAATAAATTGCGCCATTAGAGTATAGTAGGTTAATATTGTACTGTTTAAGTCAGTGTTAACATCTTTAGTCATTTTTAAGAACATTTCTTTTTTATATATTTGCAACGCCAGTGTTTTTTTTAATTAATATGAAAACATTTTAAAATATGCTTCATATAACTTCATGAGTTGTCCATCTAATAAAGTCCCTGACTGAAGTGGGCACCATGCCATCAATCCACACATACTATGTGGTAAAAGAGTCATGGAAGACTGATTTCAAGTCAGACTTTTAAAGATTTTTTTTTTAGATTTTTAGATTTAGTATACTTTATTGATCCCCAGAGGGGAAATTGAGGGTCATCCACCACCTGGATGGATGAAGCAGCCACGATACGGCGCTATCCCTTAACCATTCACACACACATTCACACCTAGGGCCACTTTAGAGTCTCCAGTTAACTTAACCTGCATGTTTTTGGCATGTGGGAGGAAACTGGAGAAATCCCGGAGTAAACCCACGCACAAGATATTCACTATCCTGCATTTGGGGATTTTAATATGCCAGTCACTGAAGAGTTACCCACTTCTGGAGCCAGCTTCAAGTGACCAGTTTAGGAAATGCAGTTGTTGGTACTTGGGGAAGGCTTTGTCTTCTGGATATAGTGTCTGGACATGCTAGATAGTGAGTTTTAAAAATGATACATTCAAACCATTTCCTGTCATGTACTCCCTGAAGTAGCTTAAACAGCTACTAGATGCAGTTTTAAGAGACAAACCCACAACTATCCACAGAAAAGTAAATAAGCAGACTTTCCACAGCTTTGAAACATCGCTTATCCTACATGTCTGTTCTGTAGCTGACAACCGCAATTGATTGAGTAGATGACGAAAGGTGAAAAGAATGAAGCCAAAGCATTGTGGGTGTTGAGGGAGCCTGTCAAAAGGCTGATGTATGGCAGGGCAGATGCAGAGAGGGAAGTATGGGGTAGATGATGGGGGTCGTTATGGGCTTGGCTGAGCTAAGCTGGCAGAGAAGAGCAGAAAGAACAGAGAGACAGAAGAGGAGCAGGCATGCAAGCTATGTGATGATTATCAGAAGACACAGGGGCCGTCTGTTCTTTAGCCATGCCTGGGCTTGGAGGCACAGGGCTGGGTCCCTAAGCAGGTGTGCAATGTGGGGAAACGGGGGTGGGGTGGGGGTTGAGAGCGAGAGACAGCTTGGGAAATCGAAAATATGGTAGCTATACAAAGGAGGATGAAAGCGAAAAGGCTCTTGAGTATTGATGAAAAAACTGAAAGGCAGTCGACGCCGCTGAGATGAGAAGTGAGGTCAAAATAAGTGGAGGAGAACGGCACGCAAGGCTTGCTTGAAGCTATCTTGGTCATTAGCGTCTCTTGCATGGCTCAATAAAGAGCTCAGACACTGGAAGAATGTATGCCTTCCAGCATTCGCCTGTATGTTTACGCGTCAATACAAAAACAACAGTGTATCAGAAGACTCAGCGTTCTCAATGTAGAAGATAGGTTTGTGGAACTGGACCACCGTGATCCCCCCCGCCCCCCCCACTGACCCTTCATCATTAGGACACGGACTTGTATGTCACCTGTCCCACAGATGTACTGTCTGCAGTGCAAATGACACACACACACATGCGCACCCCCTTCCCCCCCACACACCTGAATTCTCATCTCATCACTTTATTACCAAAGCACAACTTATTCCAAAGTAAAGGGGAGAACACGTACATTTAACACAAACAACTGTGATGATAACTTCTAAAATCACAGCACAGATTAAGCCTAACATTTAAATGTGTAAAACATGGTGTGTTTGTGGGTTTTAATCCTCTAAAAGGCTTTCTTGGGTCATATGATTACTGTAAAAATATCAGAATGTGTCTCCACTTAGAAATATTTATATTTATGCACTCTGGCAGAAGCAGGTAGAGGTCTTCTGGGTTTCATTTCCTCTGTGTCACTAAAACAAAGCTCAGCCTCGGCCACTATCCTGTTGGATGTGATACTGTTCCAGTCCACAATCATGCCGAGGGTTTCCCTGAGCCTGAGGCCCATTAGCTTCAGAGCTAAAAATAACAAAAACCGGCTGGACCAAAAACAGTGAACATGCTGTACAGGGGACAAAGAGTTCTTTATTCGCCTCTGTGGAGTTATTTATTGATAAACACAGAAGTCTTAGACATGGCAGATTAGCAGTTGTTGGTAGACAAACACCAAAGAGATGTGATATTGAGAGAACAGGAAGTTACACCATCCGCACCTTCTGCCACGGTAAAGGCGTCAGTAGTTTTACCCCAATATAAACTCTCCTGTTTGTCTTCTTTTTCCACTGCCAGGGGCCACTGCGAATGTGTTCTATTAACCTCAGAGCAAATATTTGCTAACAGCTTGACTAAAACAAAGTTTAGGTTTCAACGTTAAAGAGGCACTGCAGTCAATATAAATCCCCTTAAAAACAAACCTACATTGTCTAAAATGGTTTCTTATGCTCCTTAAAAAAAAAACAACAATAAAAAAAAAACATTATTTGTCTTATGGTTGTTTGTAAAAAAAAAAATCTCTTTATCTCCTCCTTCAAACACCAGGATCTAATTAGGCCCCCCCCACATCCCGCCCACGAGGATGCTGAGGGGCCCCTTCTCTGCCAAGACCACAGCACACAGTAGTCTGCATGCTGGCAAATTTGAACAGCCAGTGCTTAGTCCTGATTGGTTCACCTGTTATAATGATATCACAAAAATGGTCCGTCTAAATTTGCCTTTTTCCAAGGGGAGGAGCTTAACTGTACTTTCACAGAAGAAAAACACAGACATTACACATAAGAGTGATTTCCCTCTTGATATGTCTTGTAAGTCATAAAAAAAACGCTACAGACATGTTAATAAGAAAAAACAACTTGATTTTCACCGGTGTGTGACTTTAAGCTGTTATTGAAGAAGCCAACATTTAAAATAAATCCATGGAAATGGTGATATTTATTTATCGCTCAGTATGTTTTTATTATTGCTATGTACATATTGTATTCAATTTTTTAGGTATTATTGTTTTAAGTGTTATTTATTGTTGTAATTATGAAAATATTAAATGCATGAGTGAACTGTGAGTGTGATAGTTTGTTTTAGGGAGCATTACCTCAGTTTTGTTGTATTGTTTTTTTTAGCAATGGAATGACAATAAGGCACTTTGACTTTGACTTTGATAAATGAGACTGTTAAGATGTCATGAAGGTTAAAAAAATGGGAGAGTTGCAACAACACAATATACTGGTTGGAGAACTTGTTTTCTCAGTGTAAGTTGGCATCTCTTTTTTGTGTTTAAATTAGGTGAATTAGTCTTCATCTATAAGTTGAAAGAACATCTAGTACTGCTATGTTGATATTTGTTATACTAAAGGACAGAAATGTTAATGGGTTGTTCTAATTTCTGCACTGAAAAAAAGACATAAGCATATACTATACTCCAAATAAAGAGTCAAAATTGTAAAATTCAAACTGCAGTATGCTGCAGCAGCAAAAATGTAGGGCTACCTTTGAACGCACACCTGATTGTTTCATCTTGACTAATAAAAATATGTTCCTCTTGCACTTTTTGCACATTCTGAAGATCTGAAAGGGCAAGTAATTGACTCGTGACTAAACAGTGTAACACAGTTAGTCACAGATAAATCAGCAGACACCAGTGTTGGCCTCATGAATTCACACACACACACACACACACACACACACACACACACACACACACACTTAAAGGCACTGTTGCTTCGTCAGCTGCTGCTGCTTCTGGTAAAGAGCACAGGTTGTGGGAGGGCAGGGACATTTCTAGCTAAGGGAAGTGGTAGGGTTTTGTGGTCTCGTTTTAGCCCTTCGTGTTGAGAAATGGCTGAACACTGCTTTCATTTCAAGCCGAGAGGCTAGCAATTACAATCTGGGGGTCACATGACTAAAATGCATGGATTTTTACTGCGCCACGAGGCCCTCCAAGGCTGATATGCCAAGAATGAAAAATAAAGAGATGGCCCCTCCCCCCCATTACCTCCTCCACCGCCCCATTCTCCTCTTGCACCCACCCAAATAAAACAGGCACACACACATGCAGTTGCTGTCTTGCCCTCTGAATGGCTTCCAGCTCCATATGTGCATGCAGCCTGGCTTTGCATTAATCACACTCATAGATTAAAAGGTTCCTCACCCTAGAATCTATGGATTTGTCAATAATGCTCCAAATTTTCTTGAACTACCATGGCCCTAGCCCTTAATTTTCTTTTTGTTCTTTGTTATATTTGCTCTACTGAAATACAAATCAATATAAAGAGACAATCGATGACCAGCAGCATCATGAAAAAAATCATTTGATTGGTGGAGAGTTGTCATTAATCTACACCAATGTGTGTTTGTTTGCTTCTTTTGCGTTGTGTGGCTGCTTCCAATTGTGTGCTCATCCTTACTTTGCTTCAAACTGCTATTTTTTTCTTCCTCTCCCCACAATGGGCAGACCTTGTTTTTTCCTGGTCAAGTAGGACATTGATGAATTGCTACTCAGTGAACTGGAGTGGAACAATTAAGATTCCATCAGGATAACAGTAAAGGTAAATTATTTATATTAACAAGAAGACCCAAACATTCCTCCACAAACAGACAAAAAAATCACCTCCTGCCCCTGAAAGCAAGTGGAGCTGGCTCCCATTTATAGTTTGTGCTTATAATTAATGAGTTAAGTTGATGTATGTGTTTGTAGCTCATTCGGGCAAAGCCGAAAGACTCTAATGCAATGATGTGGTGTCTGTCTGTCCCTCCACGTTTCACAAGAATAGCTACTCCTCCTAGGCAGTTGCCCTCACAGGTTGGTCTGCGTCCAGGTTGTGCTCAAGGTCAAGGGTCAGAAGCTCTCAGTACTTGTATGATTTGATGAAAATTTTTACGCCTTCTAGACAATTGCCCACTTCTCAATAAACTCATTCACAATGATCTCTAAGGTTTTTCTACATCTAAGCTGAGCTCAAGGTCATTGTCAAAGGTCAGGAGATTTGGGCATTTTTGTTTTCACAAAAAATGTTACTCCTCCTAGGCAATTGTCCCAGTGTTGTCCAAACTCATGCACAATGATCCTTAAGCGGGTCTACATCCAGGTTGTGCTCAAGGTCAAGGTCAAGGTCAAAGGTCAGGAGATCTTGGCACTCTTGGAATGATTTCATCAGGCCAGAATGTGCTACTCTGTCAGTGATGGTCTGGTTTGTATTCAAGCTTGTGAGGATATGGGTGTTTGCTTATCATGGTTTAGGCCTTGTTAACTCAGTGGTCTGCTTCTATACTAAATCAGAAGTATTTGATCACTAGTATTCGATCAGCCAATTAATTTTATAGTAATATATCTCAGCTGGAAAACTTGTTTTGTATGCTTTTCTAACCCCAGAGGGAAATTTAAGGGCATCCACCTGGATAAACTTAAATGTACAATGATTCATTACAGCAACAGAGTGTCATTGCAGATTGACATTTAGCCTCTAGCTCATCCCACCACACAAGTATACACATGAAAAAAGTGAAAATGATGAGTAAGTACCTCACCAGCAGCCTACAGGTTGAATCTAATCTAAATTTTTGCAAGTGACAAGAACATTGGCTTTGAACTGTTTACACATGCAGGGTTTGGGCACTTGTTGCACATCACAGTACCTCTATTGATTTTTTTCAGAGTAATGACTAACAATGCATTTTTAAAGTTTTTGAAATGCTCTGAAAATCCCCTTAGCATTAATAGTATGTTGGTGTTCCTCCACTTCTCTGTACTGTAGTTACAGTAGTAGTTGTAGTTTGAATTATGTCCACGAACCTGGTGGTGAATGAGGCGAGGAGAGTGGTAACATCAAACACAGCTTTATTGAGTATATAGTGAAGCAGTACACGGCTAGCACCTAGCGCGGTCATCCGGCATAAGAGGAAGTGCCGATGATGACCCACCCTATACCCTACATATAGGGCAGTGCGGTGATGTGACAGGAAGTCAGCGTTACCATACTGCACTTCACAATAAGTGCGCCAGCACAGCTTGCGCCTGTTCTTTGTTTCTGTAGATAGCCCTTTAAAGGAACTCAAACACTTTGGGCCATATTACAAGGATATGGTCCATATTCAGTTGTCACTGGTGCAGTGTGCATATATGGGCATTTCTAAGTTAATTTTCTTATTACAACAATGCACAATCCACACCAGAATGCACGCACACACACACACACACACACACACACACACACACACACACACACACACACACACACTCTCTCTCTCTCTCTCTCTCTCTCTCTCTGTTCATTCAGTCATTCATTCCCCTAAAAAAAAATCATGCATCAATGCTTGATCTATAGATTTCAATGGTTAGTCCACATTTAAAATGAGAATGTGGATGGAATTTTAAAAAAAAACTACTGACTCTATCATCATATTATAATTAAAATGACTGGTGATTATATTATGACTGTTACAACTCTCTCTATTAAAATAACTGAAAATCCCAGTGCATACTGTTTCCTCATGAACCCCGGAGCTGTGCAATTTCAAAAACTGTTGCTGAAATAGCATTAAACAATGCCCTTTTGACAACAGACCTCCTTTTTTCTGATCAAAAGTGTATTGTCATAAAATGCACCATAATGCCGATGCACATGAGATTGCACGCCACCACACCTCTTTGAAATGACTCTCCACCTCCCAGTGCAAAGCGTGTGCACTGCCTACTGGTAATTAGATGGCATGATGCAAAGCATAAAAAACAGACAGTGCTCAGTGGTATTCGGAATGGGACAGACATAAACAACAGGATAGCTGCGCTATGCCAAGCTAACTGGGCTAACAATGAAACATCACAGTATGATTACAAAAATGATCAAAATGTGAAACACAAACTTCATAAACAAAAAACAATCTGTCAGTACACTGTTTCCAATATGTACACTGATAACTGAAAGTGATAAAATTGATTTATTGATGAAAAAGCACTAAGTATTGGGCAAACATAATGGAACCAGAAGTGAACTCCCAGGGAGATCGGAAAGCAGAAGTATGTCATTCTATATTGTGCAAGAGGTCCATTAACTAAAATGTTTACTTTAACAACCTTATGCTCTCCATAAAGGCAAACCAAAATAGACCTGTTATGTATTTCCTTTTTATGGTCACATAAATATTATTGCTTTACATGGCCTAATTTTCAATAAAGAGGTTAGGGTATGAGGTGAGACTCATGATTAAATACATTATCATATAAGGACGATGTAAAAATAACACTACAGAGAAGTGAAAATTGAATATTATTACACACTAATTTTTAAGCTAAATTTGGAGTAAAAATAGCTCTATAAAGTGTAATCATATTACTCTGAACAGTGTGGGAAAAAACCCGGTGTTAAATATTTTTACACATTTCATTGTTAGTTTTGACATTGAATTGAGTAGGGAAGACCAGGGTAAGTTGTCACACTGGGCATTTCGCCAAAACTAGAGATGCTATGTCAAAACTGAAATAGTCTTTATGTGCAAACATGTTCTGTTGTCAACTTACCAATCAACTCTGATCTGAGTCACTCTAACCAATGGGCTCCCTACTAAAAGCTTTAAATAGCTTATTTGGGATGACCCGTTCACACTCCAAATCAATGTGAAAAAAGCCTATTTGTGTACTGCTATTCATGCTGTTGATAATTCATACTGTAATTTATTCATGCTGTTGATAATTCATACTGTAATTTATTCATGCTGTTGATAATATGAGATCTGTGTGTGTGAATAAACTGTTAAACCTGAGCTGAAGACTATTTTTGTATTTTTCATCATCAAATGTAAAAACATGACATGTTATACTTAATGTAATAAAACTTTGTTTACTATGGACGTGAGACATTCAAGTGTATTTTGATACTTTTATCACAGTCCTACATTCAGCTGAATTTGAGATTTAGCTCAAAATACCTCACATGTTAATTTGGGGCAAGATGTCACATACTGTACATGTGATAAGTATACAGTATATACGTACATACATTGACCACACTAAAAACAATACTGAAATAGTTTTATTTTGAAAGATGGAAGAGAGAAAGAAGGAATATTCCCCAAAGAAGTCCTTCAAGAAGGCATGAAGTGCAATACCATGATGCCTGCACCACAGGACAAGCAGTTTGTGTTCACCAGAACTGTAACTCTGAGGATGAGTTGATGACTGACATGAACGGTAAAGTTTTGATTTCCTGATGATTGTTTGGTGTTTAGAGCTATTTATTACATCTGCCAAGGGAGGATGGAGGTAATGTTTTTAGTGGCATTGTTTGGTTGGTCGGTATGTCTGACTTTTAGTAACATAACTCAGAAAGTTTAGAACGGATTTTGATGAATTTTCAGGAAATGGTGTATAATGATATGGGGAACAGATGATTATATTTTGGTGGTGATTTGGATCACGATCTAGATGCAGGAATGTTTTTTAATTTTATTTTTATATATTAATATGGCACTTTTCATGTACTGCCCCTTTAAGACGTGTCCACTGAGTTACGTACATGGCCTTGCCATAGGGCTACGTGCCTCGACAACCCAGAAGCCAAACACTGCAGAAAAAGTATTAGGACAGTGTCCACCAAACTCGTTTTTTTCTGCTGTGGGTGTCTATTTTCTATGCATTTTCTATGTAGTCCAGCGTTTACACTCGGCACTGAAACATTTTGATCGGTGGCCGCTTTTTGTTGCGGTACTCAGGGTTGAAAAAAGTTCAACTTGTCAGACTACTGTACAGCTGCGCTCATCAATGTCAGACCTTTCTAAGCAGCCAATCAGAATTAAGGAAGGACAGGACATGGGACGCCGGTACAGGAAGACGAGAACGGGAGATGATGGTGGAGGAGGTGGAGGCTGAACTTTGCTGCATTAAACAATCCAGGACTCGAATCCATTACATTTTGGTGATGATCTGAGAATGCATACCTCAGCCCAGGCTCTTATCTTTCACAGTGTGTTAGCAACAATACTCCAAAACTAATGGACAGACTTTGATGCGATTTTCACCAGAAGTGGCTCTAGGCCTACGCACAAACCCATTACATTTTGGAGGTGATCCATGAGGGACAGAAGGAGCCTTGGCGGAGGTCTGCACTCTCTGAGTGCTTTCTAATTGGTCTTGAATTTGGTTCACAATTTGCAATAAAAGTAAACTAAAATAAAAAAAAAAAAATACTGACAGCTAAGTAGTTGTGTTTCTATTGTTTGTTGATCATGTGACAACTTACGCCACCCACATTGTGTGACAGTTTACCCGTTGATGGGGAAAGCTGTCACATTTGCACTCACTGTATTTAACCCTCTACACTGCTGTACTGAAATGAGATATGAAGGTGTGATGAGTGCAAAATATGTGCAGACTCATATAATTCATTTGGTTTCTCATTTATACCACTGTGACGTATCGTGCCCTGTCAATGTAAGACAGTGAAAGTGTGACAACATGCCCCGGTTTCCCCTAGAATTAACTGTGAAAAGTTGATACTGGTCAGAGAGTAAATTTTACTCTAATTTCGAGTGGGTCCAAATGTTATTGTTAATGTTAAAAAAAAAACTCTGCACTTTTCAGTGCACTGATCCATCCGCAAAGTCACTACAAATGTGTGTATTTTTATACTTCATATCATTCTACTTGATGTAGGCTATTATATTTAAATGCGTGTTTTATATCTCTGTTTTTATATATGTATTTTTTCATACTTTACTGCACAGTAGCCAGGTGGAGCACCCACAATTTTGTTGTACTTTACAACTGTACAATGACAATAAAGCCTATTTTATTCTATTCTATTCTATCTGAAACAGAGTTGAATTCAATTCTCTATGAGTTAAACTGACACTCTGTGTTTTACTGTGTAGATTCACGCTATGGCGATGAAAAGGTCACTATCAGATAAAAATGTTATTTAGAATGCAGAATCATGCAAAACACCTCCAGAAGAATCCAACAATTAAAGCATGAACCTGGAAATTAGTATGAAGGTCCACTTTAAACACATAAAGGATACCAAGCAGTGCTGAGTGTTGGTCCATCCATCCATCCGTCCATCCATCAATCTTCTACCGCTTTTCCAGAGGTCCGGGTCAAGGAGGCATACCAACACTCTGCTGCCTCTGCTGAGTGTTGGTATAATTCTTTATTTTTTGTGACTTTAATGCAGTCATAACACAAAATAAGGAACACAAGTTATAGTGTCTGAAACTTAGTATTCATTGGCTGCAAGTCACAGAGAATGTCAAGAAAAATGTTATTGTTAGTTTTCCATTTTCATAATAATAAAATTTTCCACACTTGAGAAAGAAAGGGACACAGAAGAGAGACAAATATGGAAGGAATCAGAAACATAAACACATCTGTGTATGAAAAAAACTCACAGTGGGGAGATGTCTGATTATAAAATTATATACTCTGGACTGTGTTTGTCTGACAATTTTCCAAAACAAACATTTTTCCTCCTGTGACATTTAGATAATATTTCAAAATTGGCAGTCCACATCTCGGTTACATTTATTTGGAACATGCCCTATACTTGCTAACATTTATGTGCTTCCTCAGTTTTGAGCTTAGACTCTCCTCTTAATTTGCTTTCAGCATTCCTACTCCTTTATCGGGACCTGAAGCTTACAGGATGAAAATTATGTGACAGTTCAACCACTCTGGAACATCTGTACATTCACTCTTAACAAACTTTGCATGCCCTCGTACTCCATTTGTAAAAGACATTTTTTTTTTAATTTACCTACTTATTTATGTACCTTCTCTGAGCAGTGATCATGAACTAGATCTGTGGAATTTTTTTTAAAGGATTCTTTGTGAAAATTGATATTTTGCATACTGTATGTTCTCAAATTCAAATTAAAAATGGACAGTTGTTGATATTAGTCATTAACTTCTTGTTGAAGCTTACCCTCTCACATTTGCAGTTTTTAAATAACTAAGACTTGTTTTATAGGTTTGCAGCTTTACCCCACATAATTTACCAATGATGCTTGTTTTGCTCAAAGATTAATACTAAGATTATAGTAATCATGTATGCCAGATGTCCATGGTTGGGAAATCAGACGTGTTAGACTGCATGCCCTGTGTATATGCACTGTATATGTGTGTGCTTTGTGTTTGCGTGTCAGTGTCCCATACGTATGTGTGTATTTCCATATTTGCACAGCTGTATGACTGTAGATCCACCAATGCATGTGTGTGCCCACGCATGCTCAACATGAAAGTTTGCACTTGTGTGTGCGTGAGAAGGAGCCAGAAAGGGAGCGAGAAAGAGTGTGGGTGGGATACATTTTGACAAAGTTCCCCATTTTTCAGAAATAATCACTTGTTCCTGTTACAGCGACAGAGTCGTGTGACTGTGGGGCTGCTGAGAAGGCAAAGCTAGAAAAAAATATATCTCTGGTTTTCTGTCTCTCTCCTTCGGGTCTCTCTTTCTCTCCTCATGCATCCGACCCTTGTCCTTGTTGCTGCTAACGAGTGGGTGTGGTTGTCACTGGAGGCGCTTGGGCTAAATTACCATATTAATTAGCTCATCTTTTGACCGACAAACACAGAACTGAAATGTCACCACGCTCACACGGGCCATAGGAAACACAATTAGTGGAAGTCATTATTGTTTTAGCGATGCCTGTGTTTCTCAATCCATTTCCTGCGTCCTCAGACTCCTCATCTCCTTCCGCCCTCGCTCCCATCTTTGTTGCTTGACCCTTGTTGGCCTTTCTACTTGTCTGAATTGCAGAGCTCGTGTAGGAAGCCTGCAAGATGGAGTCATCAGCCATTTGCCTTCTACTGAACCTGCCGCTGAGGCCATTGCACTGAGCTAACAAGGCCCAGCGACAGCAGTGAGGTTTCACTTCAGCATGCTAATGATGACACGCTGAGCAAAACTGCAGGAATTTCAGTTTTCAGAGTAGCTGTGTGCAATAACTGAACCATGACCTCTTCCTGAGAATCTGGGAAGAATCCTCTAGCAGAACCTGTTGTGGGAGGCGGAAAAGAAGAAAAAAGTGACAAATGCCGCACAGGACAAACTGAAAAGTAGCAGGTAAACCTTGATGACATGCAGCAGGATGAATTTTCTGGTTTGATTAAGCAGTTGTAACTTTTTAAAGAATGGATTTTTCTATGGCACTATGTTTTTTTTTAAATCATTGAATATACTGTAGATTAGGTTTAACCTTCCCATGAGAGAAGCTATGGCTTGAAGTGAACAAACCGTGAACAGGCTTTGGTTGAAAAGATTAATCCTAAACCATTCCTAATTTGGTCTTGACCACTAGTCTTAAGTTAATGATTTACTAAATCTGATGATTGCAACGAAACTTCAAAAAAAGTTAAATTTGTCTTTGCTGCTTTTACAAGACCGTGTTTAGTACTTGCAGTAAGTAGCTTCTAAGTTGGTGGATAAACAGGTTGTACAATACAGTCTGGCATACACAGCTGAACTTTACGTATATATTAAAATTGATGCATGTGTTTTCTGTGAGTATTAGCATTAATGATATTGATGTGAAATACAAAATCCAATACATTTAAGCCATATATTGTGGCCCTATAGTGTTTTAAAACTGAAGATCTTATCAGACCTTTAACAAAGCATTTGATGCCCTGATGTTCTTTTGATGTTATGGATTATGTCAAATGGATTTTGCAGTTTATTTAGTGATACAAAAATTACAAAGATTGCAAGATGCAAAGAAGAGAGTGCAGGCAGGGTGGAGCGGGTGGAGACTAGTGTCAGGGTGATTTGTGACTGAAGGATAGCAGCTAGAGTGAAAGGGAAGATTTACAAGACGGTAGTGAGGCCTGCTATGATGTATGATTTGGAGACAGTGGCACTGACAAAAAGACAGGAGGCAAAACTGGAGGTGGCAGAGCTGAAGATGCTAAAATTTTCATTGGGAGTGACTAGGAGGGACAGGATTAGAAATGAGTATATCAGAGGGACAGCTTGGTTTGCAGGGTTTGGAGACAATGTAAGAGAGGCAAGGCTGAGATGGTTTGGACAAATGATATTGAAGATGGAGCTGCCTGGAAGGAGGAAAAGAGGAAGACCACAGAGAAGATTCATGGATGTAGGAGGACATGGAGATGGTTGGTGTTACAGAGGAAGATACAACGGACAGGGTGAGATGAAGGCAGAAGATCCGCTGTGGCGAGCCCTAAAGGGAGCAGCAGCAGCAGCAGAAGAAGATAAAGCAAAACACTGTTGAGATTTGACATACCCTCCATCAGGACAAAACATGCATATGTTGCCACCATATGCAAGCCATGTGTATTTAGATTAAAAATGTCTACAGAGAATGTAATGTGTCTGTTATACAATTGCTCGTATCCTGTAAACAGTATTGTTTTTGGTTTAGTAACTGACTTTGTGTATTCTCAGTGAAGCTGTTGCATAAATAAGTTAAGCCAGAGGGGGCTGCTTGCCTGTATAGTAGCTCTAAACCTGGATGGATAAACCCCATGCCTTATTGTCCTTCTATGCTCTCAGAATGATCTCATCAATTTGACATCAGAGCTGCTTTCCAGATATCACACCTTCATATATGAATGAGCTGGAGGTAACTTTGCTTGTTCTGTAAGCCTGCACATGACAGCACATGGTGCTCTGATGCATGCACGCATGTGTGCCGACACTCCTTTGTTCTCTGGAGCCGAAGATGTGGTCAGCAGTTGACAGGAAATGGTTTGTCTCCTGTGCTAATCTTGTGCAGCCAGACCTCTGAGTCATTAAGTTAATGGATATGTGGCATAATTTAGGCAAAGAAGTTGGTTTGTAAAGGGTGGTGCCTCAATGCAGCTACACAATGAAAAAAAAAAAGTTTAACAAACAAATAGAGGCACTATACCTACTGATGGATTTTTTTCCCCCTTTGAGCTTGTTTCATGTTAGCAGTCTGACTGTGTTGAGTTTGAGATTTTTATTACCTCCGCCAAGAGAGGATGGAGGTATTGTTTTTAGTGGCATTGGTTGGTTGGTTTGTCTGACTTTTAGCAACATAACTCAAAAAGTTGTCAACGGATTTGGAGGAAATTTTCAGGAAAGGTGTGCAATGGCACGGGGAACAGATGGTTACATTTTGGTGGGGATTCGGATCACGATGTGGACGCAGGAATTTTTTGAATATTATTTTATATATTAATCTGGTACTTTTCATGTACTGCCCCTTTAAGACGTGTCCACTGAGTTACGTGTGTGGCCACGCCATAGGGCCATGTGCTTTGGCAACCCGGAAGCCAAACACTGCAGAAAAAGTATTAGGGGGCGTGCCCACCAAACTCATTTTTTCTGCTGTGGGCGACTATTTTCTATTGATTCTCTATGTAGTCCAGCGTTTACGCTCAGTGCTGAAACGTTTTGAGCGGTGCCGCTTTTTGTCGCAGTGCTCAGGGCTGTAAAAAGTTCAACTTGTCAGACTACTGTACAGCTGCACTTGTCAATGTCAGACCTTTCTAAGTAGCTAATCAGAATTAAGGAATGGCGGGACATGGGACGCCGGTACAGGAAGACGAGAATGGGAGATGACAGTGGAGGAGGTGGAGGCTGAACTTTGCCGCATCAAAAACTCTTTGATCTGACACTAAAGGATATCATGATTAAAATTTGAAAGCAAACACTTGGAGGAACATGTCCGCATCTGTCGGCGTGCCAGGTGAGTGTTTGTGTCTTTGTCATGGTCATATTTCTTACAAGTTTGTTGCGGTAGATAATATAGATACTATGTGAATTTGTAGTTGATAACTGCAAAAAAATGGAATGATACCGCACTTTTGTGTAACATTGCTTAATAATTATGGACCTTGTCAGTAAAGTGTAATGAGAAGAGAGGAGGAAAAAAAAGAAAGAAAACCGACCTGAAAGATTCAATAAACCATGATGTTGATTTAAGGTGGAATTGCCCAGCCCCAATGTATGGTCAATACAATTATGACAGTCTTGTTATTATTATTATTATGTAGTCACATTGTTTTTGCTGTTGTTTCTCTGTCTGTTAATAATAATAATAATAATAATAATAATAATAATGGATTGCATTTATATTGTCAGGAACCAAGCTGGCTTGGTTTCCCCCGGCTCGGTCCTGATCTCTCTGTGGGTCCGGGTGCCACTGTGTATGTATATATACAGTAGTATGTATTTCAGTGTTTTTCTTTACCCATAGCCACTGCTTTCTGGCTGGCAGCGGTGAGGCAGCCTCTTTGGCTCACACTGGTGTGAGCGCTGTCTGACGGTCTGACCACGCCCCCTCTCTATTGCCATCAGCTGTTCCCATTCCCATGTGCCATCTTCTCGCTCCTCGCCCAGGTGTCCCTAATTACATCATCACCAGCAGTGCGTGCATTTAAGTGCCCTTTTGCCAGCCACGCACTGCTGGGTCATTGAATGGACTACTGACTGAAGTCATAGTCGTGTGTAATCTGTGTGTCACGAAGGATTAGCCACCTCCACTGCAGCCGTGGTTCCCAGCGTCCTTTGAGCGATGCCGGCTCTGGGACGCTCCGGTGGTTAATCACTTCCCCTCATGCGTTCACTGGGCGATGCCAGCCCAGGAATGCCCAATGTAAGTGTTTCGTCTTTTTGCACTAGACATGCGGTCGTAAATCGCTGCATGATAGTCAAAGTCGTCAAGGACTGTTTTTCTTGGGGCTTATTTGGACTAATTGGACTGCTCCAGCTCTGTGAATATTTACTGCGTGTGTTTTCCCCGGTCATTCTCCCCTGTAAACTGTAGAGCGTCCATAAGGACTCCTTAAGCTTCTGAGGAAACCATAATTGTAACTGTGAGTCAGTTTTGTCGTATTAATAAATATGTGTGGCGTTAACCTGCGCATAAATCCTCATTATTTCACCCCTCGCCGTGCGCACTGGAAAAGCGCACAGGAGGGTTCATGACATATATAGCGCCTTTCATTCAAATTTTCAGGAAAAGTGTGTAATGGCACACTGAACACATGATTAGATTTTGGTGATGATCTCAAAATGCATACCTCCGCTAAGGCTCTTATCTTCTCACAGAGTGTTCGCAACAATACTCCAAAACTACTGGATGGATTTGGATGAAATTTTCACCAGAGGTGGTTCTTGGCCCAAAGATGAACTCATTAGAAGCTGGAGGTGATTTGTGAGTGCATACCGCCGCCAAGGCCCTATCTCTCAATGTACAGATGGATGGCAAAATGGACGGACAACGGGACGGAGGGGAGGACAAAGAAATAGAGGGATGGAGCCTTGGCGGAGGTATGTGCTCTCTGAGTGCCCTCTAGTTAGATAAGCAATTACAAGTTCATGGCTCTAATAGCTCATTATTATGTATCATGAGCAAACTATTAACTTATCATACTTGGTTCTTATGTTATTGATACTTGCCAACCAGGGGTGGACTGGGACAAAAATTCAGGCTGAGAATATGATTTTATCCCAAGCCGCACTGTTGTTGCAAACCAGAAACCACCACAGTTTTAGTCGGCCAACATTTTAAAACATCAAACTATTTATTATAAGTGTAATTACAACCTTCAACCAGACTGTAAATAATGACTATTCTGATTGTAAGTAATGACTATTTGGGGGCGGCTGTGGTGCAGGTGTAGTGTGGCCAACTACTGATTGGAGGGTGAGGGGTTCGTTTCCCGCTCTGTTTGCTGTCTGCATGTTGAAGTGTTCTTGAGCAAGTCACTGAACCCCCAGTTGCTCCTGGTGGGTCAAGCCAGCGCTGGTGCATGGCAGCTCTGCCACCATCAGTGTGTAAATGTGTGCGTGAATGGGTGGATAGCATGATCTGTAAAGCGCTTTGGTCATCTAGAGATAAGTAAAATGCGCTTCATCAGTGAATGCCATTTACCATTTCTGAGTCAATTGATTTACTGATTATTAAAACAATTGATTGACTAATCTTAATTTAAATCTGGTACTGATTCTGATTTCTTCACCTTTTCAGAATAAAAACTCAAGAACAATGTCATAATCTGCCCTCCTGTCATGTGCGCCTCTATGTGGCGCATGGAGGAAAACAACCCAGGTGCTGGACTGCAAGTTTGTGAGTTTTATTAACAAAAATAGCAAACATCAGTGCAAAAGTTGAACTAACAATGAAAAAACAATGAGGAGGCAACTTACAAATGAGGCAAGCCAGAGTGAGATTGGGCTCTGGCTAAGAAAAGGAAGAACGTTCCTTCAAAGGCGAGGCAGCGACAATGAATATGAAAAACAATCTCCCTTAAACAGGGATCAAACTGATTACAAGAGGAGAGACCGGTGTGGGCTGGCCTGAACAGGAGAAGAAAACAACAACTAATAATTGGAAACAGCTTATCATAATAATGAGGGAGAGCGGCTGGCGGTAATGACAGGTGAGGGAGGGGCAGCTGGTAGTTTGACAGGCAGCAGGGCATGCCCACACGAGGCTGCACAACCCTGACCGCTGTCAACAGTGAAAGGAGGACACAGGAAAAACAATTCAATTCAATTCAGCTTTATTTATACTGCGCCACATCACAACAGAAGCCATCTCGTGGCGCCACAATGCAGACCCCCCCCCCCCCCCCACAGTCTCAGAAAAACCCAGCAATCAGACGATCCCCTGTGAGCAAGCACTTAGCGATGGTGGAGAGGATAAACTCCCATTTGGCAGGAAAATAAAATGACATCCTAAATAATACATATCAAAAACTGCAGATATAAGACACAACAGGGAGATGGCAAACAAAACCTAAATACAGGCAACAGATGATGATCAATACAGAGAAAACAGAAGGCAGTATGGAACTCACAAGAAATAATATGGCAGATAAATATGAATACACAGGAAAGTCATGAAAGTGAGTTTGAGGAAAAATCCAAACTCAGTTTATGACACCTCTGGGCACATGAGAATTTAGAGGCAGGACTCATGGTGCAGGCAGGAGTAGTGGTGCAATAATGACTTATTAACAAAACTAAAAGAACAAATAAAGGCACAGTACTGGGACTGGAAAATGACACTGAAGTTATAAACTAAAATAAACTCACTGGGACCACGAGAGACATAGGGATACAATGGCTAAATCAGGGAATCGGAGAACGACAGGGAATCACAACGACAAAGCCAGACAAAGCACAAGCACAAACTGATACAAATAGGGAAACTGATAATTACAAACGTGAGACAGCTAGGTGAACAATCAGGGACAGCAGGGAAGAGACTACGGGCGAGGCTACACAGACAATCATAGACAGGGGATGCACAAGTAACATGACAATGAACGTGCAGGGCACAACACAGAGAGGGCAGCGGCACAAACATGACTCTGAACATAATCATAATACTAAACAGCGGGACCAAAAATTACAGAGCATAATTAGAGGCATGATAATGAGAAATAAACACAATGACCAAACAAAGCCTGAGGTAGGGGAACACAGAAAACATCATAACTGAGGGTAAGAACATGAAATGACACAACAGACCGGGGAGACACAGAAGACCATAACAGAGGACACAGCAGGCAAATAATAATAAACACAGAGAGACAAAATGAACAAAAGGCACGGACATGGTTCCCTGACCATGCCCACATTCTGACAAACAAGGCATATAGTCAAGTTACTGTGTTGCTATTAATATACAGCGTGTGAACTTCTGATAGTTTAAATAGGGCACAAATAGGACACATCAATTGTTAGTCTATACTCTTCAGTCTCTTTAGTCTGTTTTGTTTTTGTTTTATCTGGTACTGTCTGTTTTTAGGTGTAAAGCACTTTGAGCTACACTTTGTTGCATGAAAGGTGCTGTATAAATAAATAAAGTTTGAAGTTCATTAAATAGCATAAAATATTTTGCAGGAAAAAGGTCACAAATTTGTCACCTAAAAAGTTCAAAATTGATCAAAAAATTTGTACTTTTATGAAAAGATGTTAAAAAATGAGAAAAGAAAACAAATTTAGAATGGTCACAAGTAGATGAGTGTAAAGTTGGTACTGCATACTACATATACATACTACATACATAGTATAACTATACTACATATAGTTTTGAAAATTATGCAGATTTTTCATAAAACATCAGCATAGTCCTGAAAATGTAAGACGGTCATAGGTAGCGCTAGGATATTTTTTTTGGTGTTGGAGTAGCTGTGGGGTTGCTATGTGACTGCATGGAGTTGCTGATTTCACAATTTATAAAACACCTTATGAGGCAAAATGATATGCAGCTTTTTTTTTTAAGGATTTGTATATTAATATAAATTAATTTTTAATTTTAATTAACTTAATTTTAATATTTAGATTTATTTTTAACATTCGCTTTATAAAGTGCTGTATAAATTTTGAGTTCACAGATATTGCAGCAAATCTTGTAACATCACTTGTCATTTTCTTGCCATATGAAAGACAGTCAGAGCCTCCTCACTAAGAGACGTGCCATCTGTTAGAGCAGAATGATACGTCTATTGTTGTGGTTCATTGGAGAGGTGTCTATGATGTCCTGCACATCAAGTGCCAGATACAACCTCCGACAGATGAGGGAGAAATTGGACTCAGTGTGGGCAGAACTCCAGTGTAACATAGTTTATTATTATTATTTAAGGAGAAAATAAATGAAGCTTGGTGGCTGTCAAACACAAAAAGTCAAGGACTTACAATGAACATATGATGATGATGATGATGATGATGATGATGATGATGAACTGGAGGGAATGCTTTGCAATGATGCCATGGGGAGAAATGAAAACAGCGGGTATAGGGACACATAAATTAACTAACACAGGACAGCTGTGTAACTAATTCGGGTCAAATGAAAACACACGTGAGTGGCTGGAGGTATGGGAGGATGATGGGAGACACTAGATAACAATAACTGAAATAAGAAACTAGGGATACACAAATTACTAATGATAACAAATTTGTGCCAATAGTTTAAAAAATAATAGAAAGCATGGACAGATTATCCAGATCATAACAGTGCCACCCCTCCTTAAGGGCGGATTCTAGATGCCCCAAAACAAAACAAAGAACACCCCAATCTGGCGGGAGGAGGAGGACAGAGGTATGGCGGGGCACAGGCAAGAACACAAACAACAGAAAAATGTTCATCAGGTGGTCGGCCAAAGTCCCATAACCACCACCAGGCGCAATATGGCATGTCTGGTGGCCTACCAAAGTCCATGAACCATCAGCTGGAGAAACATGGTGCATCGGGTGGCCTACCAAAGTCCAAATGCCACCAGATGGATGAATATGGTACGTCGGGCAGCCTGCCACAGTCCATAAACCACCTGACGGAAGAACACAGTACCGTAGGGGTGTAAAACTCCGGAGTCTTTTGTACAGAGAACAACAACACAGAGGCTTTAAACTCAGGAGATAATGACTTGAAAACTTTACCCTCTGAAACTTTGCCCTCTGGAGAAGACAACAAAGAACCTTTAAACCTAGGGGAAGACAACATGGAAATCTTGCATTCAGGAGATGATGACATAGAACCTTTATACTCAGAGGATGACAACATAGAACCCTTAAACTCAGGAGGTGTCAACAAGGAACTTTAAACCTTGGGAAATAACATGGAACCTACAGTATAACCTGAGGAGGTGATAGCATGAAACCCTTAACCTTGGAGGGTAACATGGGACCTGTAACATCAGGAGGTGATGATATGGACACTTTGAACTTAGGAGATAATGGAATCATGGAAACCTTACACTCCGGAGAGGCGTGTAAAGTTTCATAGGAACTATAAACTCAGAAGGTTCAATTCAATTCAATTCAATTCAGCTTTATTTATATAGCGCCATTTCACAACAACAGTCATCTCATAGCACTATCAACTGTAGGGAGGACCCCCACAGTTGCAGAAAGACCCCAGCAATCAGGCGATCCCCTGTGAGCAAGCACTTGGCGACGGTGGAGAGGAAAAACTCCCTTTTAACAGGAAGAAACCTCCAGCAGAACCAGGCTCAGGGAGGGGCAGTCATCTGCTGCGACTGGCTGGGGGGTGAGGGGACAGAGAAGAAGAAAAGAACAGACATGTAGAGAGCAAACAGCACGATGGGGACTCAATCTATGGGAGAGAACAAACAAATGTTAATGACCAGCAAAAAAAAAATATTTCATAGAGAGTGAGGAAAGGAGTGAGGCCCAGTGCATTACTGGAGGTCCCCCGGCTGACTAAACCTATTAGCAGCATAGCTAAGGGAGGGTTCAGAAACACATGATCCCTCCCTAATTGTAGGCTATATCAAAAAGGTAGGTTTTAGCCCTATTCTTAAAAACAGAGATCGAGTCTGACTCCCGAATCCAGATTGGCAGCTGATTCCACAGGAGAGGAGCTTGATAACTGAAGGCTCTGCCTCCCATTGTACTTTTGGAGATTCTAGGTATTACAAGTAAACCTGCATTTTGGGAGCGTAGTGCTCTGTTAGGATGATACGGTAGTATCAGATCTTTTAAATAAAAAGGAGCCTGATTGTTTAGAGCTTTGTAAGTAAGAAGAAGGATTTTAAACTTAATTCTAAACTCTATGGGAAGCCAATGAAGGGAGGCCAGAACCGGAGAGATATGATCTCTCTTTCTAGTACCTGTTAAAACTCTTGCTGCAGCATTTTGGATCAGCTGAAGACTTTTTAAAGATGTTTTAGGACAGCCTGATAATAAAGAATTACAATAATCTAATCTCGAGCTAACAAAAGCGTGGATCAGCTTCTCAGCATCACTCTGAGACAAGATGCTCCTAATCTTGGCAATATTACGCAAATGATAGAAGGCAGTCTTAGAAACAAATTTAATATGTGAATTGAAGGACAAATCCTGATCAAAAATAACTCCAAGGTTCCTCACAGAGCTATTAAGAGAAAGAGTAACTGCATCCAAACTGAAAGTTTGATTTGGAAAGGAATTTCTAAGGTTTTTTGGACCAACAAGAATGACTTCAGTCTTATCTGAATTTAATAGCAGGAAATTACAAGTCATCCAAACTTTGATTTCCTTAAGACAGGCTTCTAACTTGGCTAATTGATTAGTATCATCTGGCTTCATTGACAGGTATAATTGTGTGCCATCTGCATAACAGTGAAAATGTATACAGTGCTTTCTAATAATGTTGCCTAACGGAAGCATATATAAACTAAAAAGAGTAGGGCCAAGCACAGATCCCTGTGGAACTCCATGACTAAGCTTTGAGCTGAGAGAAAACTCATCATTTACATGAACAAACTGGAACCTATCAGATAAATAAGATCTAAACCACTGCAACGAAGTTCCATTAAGTCCAACATAGTGTTCTAATCTATCAAGTAGAATATTATGATCAATAGTATCAAAAGCTGCACTAAGATCTAAAAGGACAAGTACAGAAACTAGTCCATTATCAGATGCAATGAGGAGGTCGTTAGTGACCTTCGCTAAGGCTGTTTCAGTGCTATGATGGATTCTAAACCCAGATTGAAACTCCTCAAATAAACCATTTCCCTGCAGGTGGTCAAATAATTGCGTAGCAACAACTCTTTCTAAGATTTTTGAAATGAAAGGGAGATTAGAGATTGGTCTATAGTTAGCTAAAGCTCCTGGATCTAGCGTTGGCTTTTTGAGTAAGGGTTTAATTACAGCCGTTTTAAAAGCCTGCGGTACATGGCCTAAAGTTAATGAAGAATTGATTATATGAAGAATAAAGCTACCAATAAGTGGGAAGACTTCTTTAAATAACCTGGTAGGAATAGGGTCTAAAAGACAAGTTGAAGGTTTGGATGAGGAAACTATTTTGTCTAACTCACAAAGGTCGATTGGAGTAAACTCATCAAGACAGACATCAATAGAAGGAGTTGTAGTAGTTACAGTATTTAAGTTAACTGTGGGAAGAATCTGATTGATTTTATCTCTGATGGATGAAATTTTATTATTGAAAAAGTTCATAAAGTCCTGACTAGTAAGCTCTAAGGGGATGCTAGGATTGACAGAGTCCTGACTCTTTGTCAACCTGGCTACAGTACTGAAAAGAAACCTGGGATTATTCTTGTTCTCTTCTATTAATGCAGAGTAATAACTCGTTCTAGCTTTTCTAAGAGATTTTTTATAAATTAAAAGATGATTTCTCCAAGCTAAATAGATTTCATCTAAATTAGTAGAGCGCCATTTTCTTTCTAATTGACGAGTCTTCTGTTTTAAGCTACGAGTTTCTGTGTTGAACCAAGGAGTTAAAAATCTCTGATTAGACTTTTTCTTTTTTAAGGGGGCCACCAAGTCTAGAGCCTGATGCAGAGAAGCTGAAACACTATCCACCATGTTATCAATTACAGAAGGAGCAAGCTGTCTATAGCTTATTTCCGTTGTGTTGACACATGGCATAGAGGAAACAATCTGCATAAATTTGGAAACAGCATCATCTGAGAGTCATCTACTGTGATAATATTTTTCTTTAGGAGCCAAATAGTCAGAAATAGTAAAATCAAAAGTTAACAGACAATGGTCTGACAGTACAGGGTTATGAGGAGACATTACAAGATTTTCTATTTCTATGCCATATGTCAGAACAAGGTCCAATGTATGGTGGAGGTAATGAGTAGAATTTCCTACTTTCTGAGAAAACCCAATCGAGTCTAATATTGAATTAAAAGCCACATTAAGGCAGTCACTATCTACATCCACATGTATATTAAAGTCCCCTACTATAATTATTCTATCAGATTTCAGCACTAAATCAGCTAAGAAATCAGGAAATTCGGATAAAAATTCTGAATAGGTTGATGGGGGACGATAAACTATGGCAAATAAAATTGGGTTTAACCTGGAATTGCTAAAGTGCCCAATACTGAGGACCAGGCCCTCAAAGGAATTATAACATGTTTTTTGCTTTACATTAACTAGTAATTTGGAATGGTAAATTGATGCTACTCCTCCTCCACGACCAGAACTTCTGGGATTTTGACAGTTTAAATAACCAGAGGGAGTTGATTCATTCAAACCAACATAATCCTCTTGTCCTAACCAAGTCTCTGTAAGGGAAATTAAATCAATCTGATGATCAATTAACAGATCATGGACTAACAGAGACTTGGGAGTTAGAGACCTAATATTTAATAAACCACATTTAATTTTTAAATTATGAGGAGGAACAGAGGCCAAATCATTCAATTTAGAGGCTTTATGTGAGGTGATAACATAGGAACTGTAAAGTCAAGAGGTGACCAAATGGGCACTTTAAACTCAGAAGGTAATGACAACACAGGTACCCAAATACCAGGAGAGAATGATAACTTGAGATTTCCTTGTGCTAGAGATAACATCGAAGTTTTAAACTCAGGAGATAACATAGGCACCTCTAGCTCAAAAGAAAAAAAAAACATTGGAGTTTTAAACTCAGGAGATGACATTGGGGCTCTTTGCTCTGGAGACCACAAAGGAGCCTTTTGACCTGGAGACCATAAAGGAATTGTTTGCTCTGAAAATAACTACGTAGGAGCTGTTTGTTCTGAAAATAACATAGGAGCCTTTTGCTCTGAAGAAAACAACATAGGAGCCCTTTGCTCTGAAGATAACAATATGGGAGCCTTTTGCTCTGAAAATGACAACATAGGAGCTTTTTGCTTCAAACATAACAACATAGGAGCCTTTTGCTCTGAAGACAATATGGGAGCTCTTTGCTCTGACGATAACAGCACGGAAGCCTCCCGCTCTGAAGATGACGATAACAACACAGGAGCTACCTGCTCCGAAGATAAAGATAACAACACTGAAGTTTTTAGCTTTGAAGATAGTACCCGAGGGGCCTTCAGCACAGGGGCCAACAGCAGCTGAGGAGTGGCAACCCCAGGTGGTGATGGTGGAGCGGACTGCTCTGACGGCCCGGGTGAAGTGGAATTCTTTATGCCTTGGACAACAGATGGAGGTCTCCTGACCTCTTGGACAAAGGGTGGAGGTCTCCTGACCTCTTGGACGAAGGGTGAAGCAGACCCCTCGACTCCCTGGATGACGGGGGGAGCAGACTGCTCTGATGATGGTGATGATGGAGTGGCATGCTCCGATGATGGTGATGATGATGCGTGGTCCTCCTGCAGCTCCATCCTCGGCATGGCCACCTCAGACGATGGAGGGAAACAAAAGATCAGTGAGTCAACACCACAGTCATAAGCAGCAGAGACTGGTGGGGAATGTGCTTGGGTCCCCCCACCAAGAGCAAGGCAAGTCTTTTCAAAAATAGTGGTAAAACATAAATGAAGAGGTAGTTGCCTTAACACCTGGTCTCCTGCTGCCGGGGTGATTATCTCAGGAAGTGCTGCAGGAGAAATGGCCGATGGAGATGGTACTGGAGCTGGGAAGTGCCGAGGTGCAGGAACTGGAACCGACAGGCACCGTGGAGTGTGTATTGGAGCTGGGAGGTGCCATGGAGTAGGTATTGGAGCTGAGGAGCGATGAGGAGCTGGCACTGGAGCTGGGATGTGCATCACAGAGACCACTGAAGGTAAAGCCTCCTCCATCCCTGCTGCAGCTACCTCGGACGGGAAGGAAGGAACACGGAATGGGTTGCCACAGTTGTCAGCGGCAGAGACAGGTGGAGATGACCCAGAGGCAGATGGGAACTGCACTTAGGACCCCCCATCAGGAGCAAGACAAGTCTTTTCAAAAATAGATGTTGAAAATAAGGGGAAAGCACTTGCCTTAACTCCTGGTTCACTGCTGCTGGGTTGTCGGTCTCAGGTGAAGCTGCTGGTAGTGTGACAACCTTGGAAGATCTCGGGGGAGCTTGTGTGACAGCCTCTGGAGACACTGGCGGAACAGCAGAGGAGGCAGTCTGAGATAAAGCTGTGGGTGAGGGCACCAGCACAGCAACTGTGGGAGCCAGCACTGCAATTGCCGTGGAAACCAGTGTAGGAGGGCCGTCCAGGGCTAGAAAACTCCATGGGGCTAGAGCGGTGGCAGAATAGTGGGGAGGAGGAGAAAAAACTGGAGCTGAGGGTTTCTGAGGCTCCGCTAGAGGAGCAACAGTGGAACACCGGGAGAAGCGGCCTCTCCCAGAGACTCCTTTCCAACCCAGACCGCTGTGCACCCTGCAGGTCCCATTGTACTCCACAGGGATGGAGGGAATGGCAGCAGATGGCAGGTCGGGGAAAGCGGGCTGTGAGGCTGGCATTGGAGTTGAAGGGTGAGGAGGAAGGGATGGTATTGGAGTTAAGGACTGCTGTCTCGATGGCACAGGCTCTGGGCTTTTCACCAGTCCGTGGAGCGAATTTAGCCAGTCATTCAACAAGGTGAACAGTCCAGTCAGACCGGGGTTGTCCCACAGACTGGGGTGATCCATAACCACTTTGTCCGCCGCATCCAGGAACATCATGGACTGCTCCCGAGTGTGGCATGACCGGGCTTCACAAATGTACTCCTTGATCATCTGAGCTGCCCCACACTCAATCTTGTCCAACCCAAACATGCTGTTGTCCGTGCCCGCTAAGTCCTCATTTGGTGGCATCATTCTGTCAGATACAACCTCCGGCAGATGAGGGAGAAATTGGACTCACAGCACGGGCAGAACGCCAGTGTAAGATAGTTTATTAAAAGGAGAAAATAAATGCAACTTGGTGGCTGTCAAACACAAAAGGTCAAAGACTTACAATGAACACATGATGATGATGATGAACCGGAGGGAATGCTCTGCAATGATGCCATGGGAAGAAATGAAAACAGTAGGTATATATAGGCACACAGAAATTAAATAACACAGGACAGCTGGGGAACTAATTAGGGTCAAATGAAAACACAGGTGAGTGGCTGGAGGAATGGGAGGATGATGGGGACAAGAAAATGAACTGAAATAAGAAACTAAGGATACACAAACTATTAATGATAACAAAATTGTACCAATAGTTTAAAAAAATAACAGAAAGCATGGACAGAATGTGAAGAGTTTGTTTACAAAAACCAATAAATGCCACTTCGTAGAAAATTTCCCTCTGTACAGCAAACCACTGTTCACCATACCTACTTATAGAAGTTCAAATTGTTTTTTCTAAAAATCCGCTATATCCGCTATTATACACACTACGAAGTTCATGTTTTTTTTCAAAAGCCGATAAACACCGGGACCCTGTTTTTACAAAAGTCCACACACGGCAAATCAGCGCTTGGTATTTGAGTGACACGACTCAATGGTGCAGCAAGGATCAGCCAATCACGTGTCTAGATGCTGAGACCGACCAATCATGTGTCTATCTGCTTCGGCAGTATTCTGCAGAGACCCCTACTTGGGTGTGCTCGCTTTATGCGATTTCCCTGACAGTTTTTTTTTTTTATAATTTTGTTGCATTTTATGTAAAATATGGATAATTTTGATGAAGTAAATGAACCAATGATGCATTCACCAGACAAACTAGCATGGTTTTCGGGACATGTCTGTTTTTGCAAAAGTACGTGTTGTGGACTTATTTGTTTTTGCGGTCATAAATTGCCAAAAAATAATGAGATGAAGTTCAATTTTTGTCTTTATTATGTCTGAGATACTCATATTTCAAGTGACCATGTCTTACAAGCTGAACTGGAAATACTAACACATATAAACCAACAGATGAAAAAGTGTTTTTTCTTATTTTGAACACAACTGGACTTACCTGTTTTTGCAAAAGAACTCTTCATGTCCAGATCATAACATCAAGGGCTCTTGCTCATTTTAACTTGATGGACCAGGTTGCTGTTCCTGCAGTCTCCACTCTTGGTCCTAATATAATTTTTGACACATCGTAAACAAGAAAAATTCCTTTCACAGGTTCCAAGATGTGACAGGCAGGGTGAGCAATATGCACAAAAGTCTGTGTAAATCAATAAATGCATCCTTGTATGGCTGAAGAAAAGTAAGAAATTCTACCATGGAGTTCATACTTTTTCCCAGTTGCTTTTTTCAGTCAGTGAGCTGCAGAACTTGGTGCAATTCTGCAGAGAGATTGTCAGTTGGTACCCTGTAATGCTGTGCAATGGGTAACAGGTTTCCCATCTCAAGAAAGGATTTGTGTTTTGGGTTTATTGCAGGTGCACCCTGTAGATCATCACTGGATTCAGAGGGAAACCACCTTTTAAGATCACAGACAAGACTATCAATGGCAGGGTAGAAGCAGAGCTTTCTGAAGTCATCAGAAGACTAGAGTGGCGCATGTGCTCCAATTTGGGCCTCCACTATAAATGCCTCAAGGTAGCATGGTGGCTGAGCTTGTCGTCTCATCCCCTGGGATGGGGACACCAGACTTAGCACAGAGGTCCTGTGCCTTTGTCCCAAAGTTCATTCCAGAGCTTTCATTCCTCTTTCTGGAGACAGATAAAATAACACTCAACAAGATCTGCAACAGATGTCAGTTCCAGATCTGGGGTCTGTAAATGATCAGATAATAATTTGGTCAGTCCAAAATAGGTACTCAAATAAAGTGTTATTGACTGTATTGACCTAGCTTCAGTCTTTCTCTGAGAGTTTGACTGCTTGACTACATCATCAAGTGTTGCACTGTTTGCTGGCAGCGTTCTCAGAATAGCCAACAGCGCTGTTTACTGACAGGCCCATCGCATTTCTTATAGCTTTTTCAGTTCAACCAGCTTTGCAGCTGGACTGACTTCTTTTTGTTTCTTAAAGAAAACACAGCCAGAAAAAATGCAGCATTTGCACAACTTCAAAAAAGTCCCCTGCTGGTCCTACATTATTGACTCAGTCAACTAAAACTAAATTTAGCTGGTGTGCATAACAATGTATATAAAGAGCTTGCAGGACCTCTTTCTGAAATTTCTCCAGCATTCCATTATTACACTCTGACATGACCTCAGCTCTGTCATAACAATGAACAATGCACATGTTGTAATCAGTGTCACATTTACTGAGCATTGTTTTGATTGTTGCACAAAGTGAATCAGCATCTAGGTCATCAGCTGGGGTGAAGTGAAGGAACTCCTTTCTTATGTCAGTCTTATGCAGGTAACACATAACTACAGACACTTGCCCCTTTTTACTCACATCTTTGCTCTCATCCACTATTAATGCAAAATATCAAACTTCTTGTACTTTTCCACTAATTTGGTCTCTGGCCATATTTGCTATTGGGTCAATCAGTTCATCTTGTATTTCATGGTGAGTATATTTGGCATGTCGGGTTATTAGCTACTTTATTTACCACAGTTTTATCAAATTTCCCAATAACATGTAAAAGTTCAATAAAGTTGCCCCTATTTGATGTTGTACCCTCACCCTCTCTATCTCCTTGCTGTGCAATGGATTAGCATGCTGTATACCTCAAAGCTTCACATATATTCCAATTTCACGTACAGATTTCAAATGTCCTTCATTGAGTGCATTGCTTGTCTTTGAGCCATCCTCTTTTCTTAATTTAAACTCTGGTCATTCATCTGTAGCATATTTATATCCAGCACTCAGATCATGTGCATTGAAAGAATATGACACTTTAACCCAGGTGCTAAATCCATCACGGGTGAAAGCACTTTCTTTGTGGAACCCACTGCCACTGTGACCAAAATGTCGGCAGGCAAAACAAAATGCACAATCCATGCTGACTGAATATTCAAGCCAAGAATTGTAATGATCCAGGCTGCACTATGTTGTTCTGTCTCCTTAATTATTCTCATGCTCCATAGCTACTGCAGCTCCACCAGCCGCTCCTAATTAAGATAGCCTTTAAATAGACAGCAGAGCTTCACTTCAGCACGGGGATGTTTGATTACAGCCCGCATTGATGGACCTGGCTTCCCTTCTTCTTCTTCTCTTGGTTACTGGCGGATAGCAAGCAACTGAAAGGTGCATACCGCCACCTACTGTACAAGAGTGTGTAACATTATGTCATTTGAGCCCGACCCCTACCCTCTCTTCCCTGTCTGCAGCTTTCACCCTCTCCTCCAACGTGGGAACTGATTGTAAGCAATTATTTTCATCTCCATTCTGCTCCATCTTTCTCTCTGTGTTGTCCTAGGCTTACCTGTGCACAGGTGGACCATCTTCCCTGCGGACTAGGATTCATCCTCCCGGTGGACCAGGATTCATTCCTCCCGACGGAGGTATGAATTCTGGAATGAATCAAGGTAGTCAAGGAATGGATCCTTGACCACCCCTTCACCTGTAAGTGGACATTAGTGACATAATGTCCGGCTCAGGAAACACACACGCAGGCTCAGGATAGATTTAACAGCTTTATTCAACAAGCAGGCGTGTGTGGATGGATGTGTGCGATATGTATATGTGATGAGGGTGAACGCTGATGCACAGGAAGCAGAGCGGTGCGCCGTACAGCCGGGCAACCCTATGGAGAGAGCAGAGGACAGGGGTAAAGGGCACCACACCTTAACAGGGATAATGAGCAGTGTGCTGCTTACTTGTGGCTGACAGGTGGCTGGCGTTGGCCAAGGGAGAAGCCCGGAAGACAGCGTCCTGCAGAACCTGTGACGACGGTGAGGGTTGGATGGCGATGACGGGGTATCCGCCGCCGGGGAATCCACCTGTGCACAGGGGAGAAGACTTGCAAAAGGTAAGGAATGCTTACGTTGAAGTGTAGTTTCGCTGATGATCAGGAGATGATCCAACTGCGAAGAAGTGCCGATGCGAACAGATGGCGCCAGACCGCTGCACAGGGCTGAGTGGGCTAAATAGCCCGTGGCTGACGAGGCGCAGGTGTGCGTGCAGCTGAGGCCGATGATGAGCGGCGAGTCGTGACAGTACTCCCCCCCCTAGCAGCGCCTCCTGGCGCTGGTTTGTCCGGATGCGCCCGGTGGAACTCCGTGATGAGACTCCTGTCCAACACCAAGGAAGAGCGCACCCAGGACCTCCACTCAGGACCGAATCCCTCCCAGTCCACCAAGTACTGCAGCCCGTGACCTCGGCGCCGGGAGTCCATGATGGAAGCGACTCTCCAGGCCGGGTGGCCGTCGATCATCAGAGGCGCGGGCGGGGGACAGAGGGGATCGGAGACCATGGGCTTGATCTTAGACACGTGGAAGGTGGGACATATGCGGAGGGAGGGGGGGAGGGCCAGACGCACAGCCACCGGGTTAATGATTTTAGAGATAGTGAAGGGACCAATGAAGCGTGGGGCCAGCTTCCTCTTCTCAGCCTTGAGGTGGATGTCCTGAGAGGCTAACCAGACTCGTTGGCCCACCTGGTAGGCAGGGGCCGGCCTCCTGTGGCGATTCGCTGTGGTGCTGTTGCGCGTCGCCGTGCGTAAAAGCGCATCGCGCGCCCTGGTCCACAGACTCCAACAACGTCTCAGGTGCGCTTGGATGGATGGAACGGCCAGCTCACCCTCCTGCTCCGGGAACAAAGGTGGGTCGTATCCCAAGGATGCCTTGAAGGGGGACATCCCTGTGGCAGAAGACCGTGCTGTGTTGTGGGCATACTCTACCCAGGCCAGGTGCGTGCTCCAGGACGACGGGTTGGAGGAGGTGATGCAGCGTATGGCAGCTTCCAGCTCCTGGTTGGCCCGTTCACACTGCCCGTTGGACTGCGGGTGGTGGCCGGAAGAGAGGCTTACCGTGGCCCCCAGGGCGTTGCAGAAACACTTCCATACTTCTGAGACGAATTGGGGCCCCCGATCAGAAACGATGTCCACCGGTATCTCATGCAGCCTGACCACGTGTTGAACCAGAAGGTCCGCTGTCTCCCGTGCCGTAGGGAGGCCCCGGAGCGGCACGAAGTGGGCAGCCTTGGAGAACCGATCCACGATGGTCAGCACAGCGTCATAGGTGTTGGAGACCGGGAGACCGGTGACGAAGTCGAGGGCTATGTGGGACCAGGGCCTACCAGGGACCGGCAGGGGCTGGAGCAGACCCGCGGGGGGAGAGTTACCTGACTTGCCGGTGGCACACACAGGGCACGCCCGGACGTAGTTGGCGGTGTCCTTCTGAAGACCCGGCCACCAGAAGGAACGCTGGAGGAGATTCACTAGCCGGGAGACACCAGGGTGACAGGCGAGTTTGGAGGTGTGAACCCAATGGATGACCTCCCCCCGGACAGTAGATGGAACAAACAGTCTCCCCTCCGGTCCGCCGCCAGGGTCCGGTTCGGTCTCTTGCACCCTCCGGATCTTGTCCCTGATGGACCAGGAAATCGCCCCCACCACACACGAGCTGGGCAGAATGGTATGACCCGGCTCCTCCGACGTCTCGGGGGCAAACTGCCTGGACAGGGCATCGGGCAGGCCGTTCTTAGAACCAGGGCGGTAGGTGATGGTAAAATGGAACCGGGCAAAGAACAAGGACCAGCGCGCCTGGCGGGCATTCAGTCGTCTGGCAGATCTAAGATATTCCAGGTTCTTGTGGTCCGTCAGCACCACGAACAGCAACGCAGCCCCCTCCAGCCAGTGGCGCCACTCCTGCAGGGCGAGCTTGATGACGAGAAGCTCCCTGTCCCCGACGTCATAGTTACGCTCAGCCGGAGACAGGCGCCGAGAGAAGAAGGTGCAGGGTCGCTTGACCCCGTCAGTGGGTGATCGCTGGGACAACACCGCCCCCACTCCCGTATCAGACGCGTCGACTTCCACCAAACACTGCAGCGCGGGGTCAACCTGGGTCAGGACTCGGGAGGAGGAAAACTCTGTCTTCAACGCCTGAAACGCTGCTGCAACCTCTTCGGTCCACCGGAAGGGGTTTTTGGGAGAAGTGAGGCGGGTCAACGGGGCAACGATGGCACCGAAATTGGGCACAAAACGGCAGTAGAAGTTGGCAAACCCAATAAACTGTTGGACCTGCTTCCTGGAGGTCGGCGTGGGCCACTCAACCGCCGCTTTGACCTTCGCGGGGTCGGGAAGGACTTGGTTGTGTGAGATTACGAATCCTAAGAAGGAGGTGGTCTTGGCGTAAAACTCACATTTTTCGGCCTTGACGTACAGCCTGTTCTCCAGCAGCCGTTGTAAGACCCGCCTCACGTGGACCTGGTGTTCCTCCCGTGACCTGGAGAAGATAAGGATGTCATCCAGGTACACGAAAACGAAGAGGCCAAGGAAATCACGTAGGACATCGTTGATGAGGCATTGAAACACAGCGGGGGCGTTGGTCAGCCCAAACGGCATCACCAGATACTCGAAGTGACCACTAGGCGCTCGAAAGGCCGTCTTCCACTCATCCCCCTCCCGGATCCGGACGAGGTGGTAAGCACTGCGGAGATTCAACTTGGTGAACCAGGTCACCCCCTGGAGGGAGTGGAAGGCAGTGTCCATTAAAAGCAGGGTGTAACGGTCCTTCTCCGTGATGTCATTCAGGGCCCTAAAGTCGATACAGGGGCGGAGTGACCCATCCTTCTTAGAGACGAAGAAGAACCCAGCGCCGAGCGGAGATGAGGAGGGGCGGATGATTCCCGCGTTGAGTGACTCCTTGATGTAGCTATCCATAGCCTCTTGCTCCGGCGCTGACAGGCTGTAAAGGCGTCCAGATGGCAAGGGCGCGCCCGGGCGGATGTTGATGGCGCAGTCGTAGGGCCGGTGAGGAGGGAAAGACATCGCCCTGGACTTACTAAACACGAGGCCCAGGCCGTGGAACTCCGAGGGCACCAGAGTGAGATCCGGAGGCGCGGCATCCTTGGCCGGAGGGGGAGAGGACGGGGCGCAGGCTGCGGACTGTAGGCAGGTTCCCATACAGAAGGAGCTCCAGGCAGTTACTCTTCCTGTCTGCCAATCCAGCACAGGGTTGTGCAGGCGCAACCAGGGGTAACCTAGAATGACAGGCGACACAGAGGAGGACAGGACGTACAGGGTGAGATCCTCCCGGTGATTACCAGAGATGATAACAGGGATCGGCTGGGTACGATGAGTCACTCGTCCAAGGGGCGCACGGGAGAGGGTGACCAGGCTGAGAGGAGCGGCCAGAGGGTGGCAGGGGATGCCCAATTGGGTTGCCAGGCTCTTTGAAATGAAGCTTTGCTCTGTTCCTGAGTCCACCAGTGCGTGTATAAGATAAGATAAGATAAGATAAGATAAGCCTTTATTAGTCCCACAACGGGGAAATTCCAGGATTGCAACAGCACAGAGATAGCAACACTCAGAGCAACAATCAGAAGGCAAGAAAAAAAAAAAGCAAGCAAGCAAGAGCAGCTAATATACATATGTACATATTACTATAAATATATATATATACACACAGACACACAGTGTAGAGCATTGTAGCTGGATGGGATAAATATATGAGTATATAAACACACAGTACGGAGCATTGCAGCTAGATGGAATAAATATGTAAATATATAAACACAGTGCGGAGCAATGTAGCTTGATGGAATAATATGTAGATATATAAACACACAGTACGGAGCATTGCAGCTAGGTGGAAAAAATATGTAAATATATAAACACACAGTGCGGAGCAATGTAGCTAGATGGAATAATATGTAGATATATAAACACACAGTGCGGAGCATTGTAGCTAGATGGAATGAATATATAGATGTATAAATATAAACATAAACACACCCAGTGCGGAGCATTGTAGCTAGATGGAATAAATATGTAAATGTATAAACACACACAGTGCAGAGCATTATTGCTAGATGGGATGAAACAGCACAACCGTCTACAGTACTTAGTTATCCTACATGGTATGATTATGTGCCCATACATATTCTCACCCTCCGTAGTTACCGGTATTTTCCTAGTTGCATGCCGGAGGGGACCATTGTGTAAGTCTATTGCATCTTTTGCATTCAAAAAACTATTAGGTTGTTACGTCTTTTTGCTATCTCTGCGAGCAGCTAGGTTGTACAGTCTGACAGCCGTTGGTAGGAAGGACCTGCGAAACCTCTCGGTTGTGCACCTGGGATGATGTAATCTGCTGCTAAATGAGCTCCTCAGTGCATTCAGTATGTCCTGCATAGGGTGGACTAGGACTCCAGCAAAGATGACAGTTTAGCCACCGTCCTTCTCTCTCCTATCTCCTCCACCGGATCAAGGCGCTGCCCCAGGACGGAGCTAGCTTTCTTGATCAGTTTGTTCAGTCTCTTCCTATTGGCTGCAGTAATGCCACTGCCCCAGCAGACCACTCCAAAAGTGATGGCTGATGCCACCACCGTGTCATAGAATGTCTTCAGCTGCGCCCCTTGTACACCAAAAGACCTGAGTCTCCTCAGTAGGAACAGCCTGCACTGTCCCTTCTTGTAGAGTGCATCAGTATTGTGTGACCAGTCTAGTTTATTGTTCAGATGAACACCCAGGTACTTGTAGGATGTCACCATCTCAATGTCTGTTCCCTGTATATTTACTGGTGCTGTGAGGGGTTGTCCTTGCCAGGAGTTGTCCTCTGCTGTATGAGGTGCCCCGTGGCATTGTGACAGAATCAAAGGGGCAGAGATAAACTAGTGAGGGGATTCGACCGGTTAGAGTCCGCGAGGCCCTCTACAGTGACTCGCGGACCTCCACGTTTGGCTTCTCCGGGCAATGCTCCACAGTATGTTGATCACTTCCGCAATACATGCAGAGGCCCAACTCCCTGCGGCGCTGTTTCTCCGCTAGGGGGAGCTTTGACCAACCAACCACCATTGCCTCTGATTCCTCGGAAGACTCCGGAGGAGGTAACGCCAGGGGGCGAGCTTGAGGCGTGAGGATGGAGCCTCCACGCGAGCAGCCAATTAACTTCCGCTCGGCGGATCGTTCACGCAGCCTGTTATCCAAGCTAATAGCTAAGGAGATTAGCTCCGAGAGCGTCTCCGGAAGGTCTCGGCTGGCCAGCTCATCCCTCAGACCAGAGCTGAGGCTGCGGAGGAAGATACCACAGAGTGAAGCCTCACCCCAGCCTACCTCCTCCGCTGCGACCCGGAAGTCGATAGCGTAATCCGCCGCTGACCGGCTTCCCTGTTGGAGGCCAAGGAGACAGTCAGTGAGGACGCTATCACGCCGGGAATGATCAAATACCTCGAGAAAGCTCCGCACGAACTGGCTGTAGGAGAGGTTTGCGTAACTGGGCTTTGCCATAACGGCGTAAGCCCAGGTTAACGCTCGCCCCTCCAGGAGATTACCGATGTAGCCAATTCGGCTGTGGTCCAAGGGAAAATCCCCGGGAACGCGCAGAAACACCGACTCATACTGCATGATGAACCCCCGCGCTCCGCCGAGCTTCCCGCAGAAGCGGGCGGGGGTTGGGATTGGCATGAGTCGGGTTGGCGTTCCCGAGGTGGACTGGCCGGCCACCGGAGCGGCAGGAGCTACCCCTCCCTGACGAGCCGGGGGGAACGCCTGCTGGGAGTCCAAGCGGTCTAACCGGTGAGTGATGTTAGATAATTGATTCAATATCACCTGCTGT
Organism: Pholidichthys leucotaenia; assembly: GCA_020510985.1. Classification (NCBI taxonomy): domain Eukaryota; kingdom Metazoa; phylum Chordata; class Actinopteri; order Cichliformes; family Pholidichthyidae; genus Pholidichthys; species Pholidichthys leucotaenia. Next base: position 400,873,991 of record CM035839.1, read on the forward strand.
TGGTGGGCTAATAAATCCACCCGAACCTCGAGGGTGGAAAGACGGTGTGCGAGCCCGCTGTCTGCTGAGCCACTTTGCTGGAGCCGTACTGACATAATGTCAGGCTCAGGAAACACGCACGCAGGCTCAGGATAGATTTAACAGCTTTATTCAACAAGCAGGTGTGTGTGGATGGATGTGTGCGATATGTATATGTGATGAGGGTGAACGCCGATGCACAGGAAGCAGAGCGGTGCGCCATACAGCCGGGCAACCCTATGGAGAGAGCAGAGGACAGGGGTAAAGGGCACCACACCTTAACAGGGATAATGAGCAGTGTGCTGCTTACTTGTGGCTGACAGGTGGCTGGCGTTGGCCAAGGGAGAAGCCCGGAAGACAGCGTCCTGCAGAACCTGTGATGACGGTGAGGGTTGGATGACAATGACGGGGTATCCGCCGCCGGGGAATCCACCTGTGCACAGGGGAGAAGACTTACAAAAGGTAAGGAATGCTTACATTGAAGTGTAGTTTCGCTGATGATCAGGAGATGATCCAACTGCGAAGAAGTGCCGATGCGAACAGATGGCTCCAGACCGCTGCACAGGGCTGAGTGGGCTAAATAGCCTGTGGCTGACGAGGCGCAGGTGTGTGCGCAGCTGAGGCCGATGATGAGCGGCGAGTCGTGACAATTAGTTTGACTGTTCAGTTTTCCCTTTATAATTACCTCGGCCGAGGAAAGTCTTTCACAAGCACTGTGTATACCTGCACTGGGAACTCACTCACCGTCACCAACTATGACAGCCGGGAGAGGAACGAGGAGCGTCAGCAGTGTTCTGGAGCCTGCAGCCCTCTAACCAGTAAAGCCACAGTCATTTTGTCTATTGCCATATTGTGCATCACAGTTTGCTCATCCCTCTTCTCCCTTCTCCCCACAGGGTTGTCAGAGTCTCCGTCCATCATCATCACCTCCGCACAAATAAAACATTGTTTAACTTGCTAACTGAGTCCATTGTCTGCTTCTGTGTCTAAACAACAGAATCATGTCAGAACGTCCACGTCTGTCAGACCCAGCAGACGCTGCAAACAGTGCGAATGTGTACCGTCTTAACATCGCAGAGGCTCAGTTAGATCAGGTTTTAGACCAGTAGCAGGTTGTTCTTAATCAGTTTACACAAATTAATGAGCGGCTCTAACACTGGTTAGTCCCCTGCCCACTTCCTTTCAGTTGGCACGCTCACAGCACGTAACACCGGTAACCCACGCTGGCCTATTTCAGTGGTAAAGTGGGGGAGGGCCGAGGTTTTCTCCTTCAGTGTAGCCTCGTGTTTCAGTGCATACCTGAGGATTTCCCTACTGATCACAGCCTGATTAGCTATGTGGTTAATTTGCTGGAGGGGCAAGCTTTGGCTTGGGTGTACACTATAATGGATTGTCTTGATTATCAAAGTTATATCAATGATCGGTTCGGGCTAGAGTTTACTCAAGTGTTTGATCATTACAACTGAGATGACGCCAATACCACCCGCCTTCTAAATCTCCAATAGGAAGCCAGGCCCGTGGCCGATTATTCTGTGAATTTTCAGGTTTTACCAACAGAGGTGGGATGGGAGGCTACGTTTTTCTGTAGTATTTTTGTACGCAGTCTCAATTCCAGTCTTTGTGACAAACTCGCCCGGTTAGAAAAGCCTTTTGCCCTTAATGAGCTAATTTCCCTGGCTATCAAGCTTGACAACTGCCTTCGGGAATGCTCCTATGAGCAATGTCAGGCAGGCAGCTCTGAACGGGAGTTTACCCACTGTCCCAGCCAGCCTTAAAGGGGGGGTCTGCTCGTCACAGTAGGGGGACTGGCGGACAAGAAACGGTCAAAATCTCTTACCCAGTTTCATTTACCTATTCGTTTTAACCATGGTCACATTGATTTCGGCACTACTGCTCTCATTGATTCTGGCGCGGAACAGAGCTTTATTTCTGAGAGTCTGGTAACCCGACTAAAGCTTCTGTGCTAAGATTTGGAGGTTCCATAAGATTTGATAGCCATTTCTGGAGAGCCACTTACTAAAGTTTCCAAGAGAACACAACCCATTTCCATTTTAGTGTCTGGCAATCACAGGGAGCAGTCACACCTTTTTGTTTTACCTTCCTCGTCGTATCTTGTTATTCTGAGTTACCCGTGGCTAAGGCTGCATAATCCCGTTATTGATTAGCAGGAGGGGAGGATTATCTCTTGGAGCACTTTTTGTTTATCTGCTTGCCTTCAGTCAGCTGCATGTTCCCCACTGGTTCCCTTTAAACCATCGCCCACCCAAACACCCAATCTCGTCAATGTTCCTTCAGATTATCATGATCTGGCCCTAGTCTTGAACAAGGCCAAGGAGCTCTCTTTACCCCCACACCGCCCATATGACTGTGCCATTAACCTCCACCCCGGGGCCACCCTACCATCAAGCAGACTTTATAGCCTGTCAGCTCTGGAGCATGAGGCCATGGATAAATACATTAAAGAATCACTAAGTTCTGGCATTATTAGACCTTTGTTGTCAGCGGTGGGGGCGGGTTTTTTCTTTGTGGGCAAAAAAACCCCAGATCCCTTCGGCCCTGCATCGACTTTAGGGAACTCAATAACATCACCGTCAAGGATAAATACCCCCTACCTCTCATCAACTCTGTGTTCAATCAGTTACAAGGCACCTCTGTGTTCACTAAACTGGACCTTCGCAATGCTTACCATCTGATCTGGATTACGAAGGGTGATGAGTGGAAAACGGGGTTCTGCACCCATATCGGACATTTTGAATACCTGATGATGCCGTTTGGATTAACCAACACCCCAGCCATATTCCAGCAGCTCATCAGTGATGTTCTTATGGATTTTCTGGACTCATTTGTTTTTGTTTATCTTGACGACATCTTGATTTTCTCTTGCTCTTTAGAGAAACATTGGATCCATGTGAGGGCTGTGTTGCAGCGGCTGCTGGAGAACCAGTTGTATGTCAAGGTGGAGAAATGTGAGTTTCATACATCCACAACCTCATTTTTGGGATTCATTATTTCCCACAAACAGATGGTAGCAGACCCCAGCAAAGTAAAGGCTGTCACCGACTGCCCCGCCTCATCTTCTCAGAAGCAGTTGCAGCAGTTTTTGGGGTTTGCTAATTTCTATTGCTGTTTTATTTGGAACTACAGCATGGTAGCCCAGCCCCTCACGAAACTCAAATTCTGTTCAGATGGTCTGACGAGGCTGGCCAAGCCTTCACTAACCTTAAAAACTTGTTTTCTTCTGCTCCCATTCTTGCCCAGGTGGATCCGGAGCTGCAGTTCATTGTGCGGAGCTGCAGTTCATTGTGGAGGTGGACACCTCTGACTCCGGGATGAGGGCAGTCCTGTCAGCGCTCGGGCACTGACCATAAGGTCCATCCGTGGGCATATTTTTCTTGGTGCCTTTGCCCGGCTGAGAGGAGTTATGATGTCGGTGATTGGGAGCTGTTGGCTGTCAAACTCGCTCTGGAGGAGCGGTGTCACTGGCTGGAGGGGGCCACACAGCCATTCGTGGTTTGGACAGACCATAAGAACTTGGAATACCTGAGGTCTGCTAAACACCTAAACTCCAGACAGGCTTGTTGGTCCTTATTCTTCGACCGGTTCAGGTTCACTATTACCAACCACCCTGGCTCCAAGAACAACAAACCAGATGCCCTCTCCAGGCAGTTTGCTACCAACGAATCCTCACTGGAGCAGCACCCCATCCTTCCTCCGTCGTGTGTGGTGGGAGCACTCTCATGGGAGATCAAGGAGCGGGTTAGAAGAACTCAAAGAACTGAGCCTGACCCTTGGGAGGGGGGTCCTACATGTCAGCAGTACATCCGAATCCGAATCCGAATCAGATTTATTGCCATTGTTCATGTAGTACACAAACTAGGAATTTGTCTCGGTGCAATGCTACAACATTAAAACATGATAAGATAAAGAGATAAACTAAAGAAAAATTAAAGACTAAAACCATGCAATAAGTGTAGAATAATAATAATAATAATAATAATAATAATAATAATAATAATAATGAGTAATACTAGTCACAGCAGTTTTAAATAAATTAGCAAGTAGTAGTCGATAATGCAACAGAAAAACAGTGATGAATGACATGAGTCTGGTTGAGCTGCTGTATATAGTGCACGAGAGTCAATAAGTCACTTAATGTTCAGCAGTCTGATGGCAGAGGGGAAAAAGCTGTTCATGTGCCGGGAGGTTTTAGTCTGAATGGACCGAAGTCTTCTACCTGAGGGGAGGGTGGCAAACAGTACGTGACCAGGGTGTGAAGGATCGGCCATGATCCGGCCTGCACGCCTCCGGGTCCTGGAGATGTACAGATCCTGGAGAGATGGGAGCTTGCAGCCGATCACCTTCTCAGCAGTGCGCACGACGCGCTGCAGCCTTAGTCTGTCCCTGGCAGTAGCTCCTGCGTACCACACGATTATGGAGGAGGTGAGGATAGACTCGATGATGGCCGTGTAGAACTGCACTAACATCTTGGTGGGTAGCTTGAGCTTCCTCAGCTGCCGCAGAAAGAACATCCTCTGCTGGGCCTTTTTGATGAGGGAGCTGATGGTTGGCTCCCACTTGAGGTCCCGGGTGATGGTGGTGCCCAAGAAGCGGAAGGAATATGCAATGGTGATGGGAGAGCCTGTGATGGTGAGGGGGGGGAGGGGGGTTGTGACTTTCCTGAAGTCCACAATCATCTCCGCTGTCTTCAGAGCGTTCAGCTGCAGGTTGTTGTGGCTGCACCAGGACACCAGCTAGGCCACCTCTCTCCTGTAGACGGACTCATCGCCGTTGGAGATGAGCCCGATGAGGGTGGTGTCGTCCGCAAACTTGATCAGCTTAACAGACTGGTGGGTGGAGGTGCAGGAGTTGGTATAAAGGGAGAAGAGTAGGGGGGAAAGTACACAGCCCTGGGGTGATCCGATGCTGATGCTAACAGAGTCTGAGACAGACTTCCCCAGCCGCACATGCTGCCTCCGGTCCGTCAGGAAGTCGGTGATCCACCTGCAGAGGGAGTCAGGCACGCCGAGCAGGGACAGCTTGTCCTGGAGCAGAGCGGGGCGGATGGTGTTGAATGCAGAGCTGAAGTCCACAAACAGGATCCTGGCGTAGGTTCCCGGGGAGTCCAGGTGCTGCAGGATGGAGTGGAGGGCCAGGTTGACTGCGTCGTCCACAGACCTGTTGGCACGGTAGGCAAACTGCAGCGGGTCCAGGAGGGGAGTGGTGATGGACTTGAGGTGGGACAGGACCAGGCGCTCAAAGGACTTCATGACTACAGAGGTAAGCGCTACAGGTCTGTAGTCGTTAAGTCCAGTAATCCGTGGCTTCTTGGGGACAGGGATGATGGTGGAGGATTTGAGGCAGGTCGGCACGTGGCATTGCTTAAGGGAGGTGTTAAAAATGTCTGTGTAGACAGGAGCCAGCTCTTTCGTACAGTGTCTCAGGGTGGAGGGAGACACGCCGTCCGGACCGGGGGCCTTGCGTGGGTTCAGTCTGGAGAACTGTCTGTGCACGTCCTGCACACTGATGACAAGGGCAGGGGGGAAGGAGGAGGAGGGGGGGACCGCTTTTGATGAATTAGCGGCCAAGGAGGCAGTGGAGCTGGGTGGAGGGGGGGAGTTGGACACAGTTGACGAGGTGTCAAAACGGGCGTAATGTTGGGACAGTTTTTGACAAAGGGCTTTGCCATCCTGACCTTTAGAAGCCTGAGGCCGATAGTTGGTGATTTGCCTCAGTCCTTTCCACACAGAAGCCGAGTCATTAGCAGTGAACTGCTGCTGGAGTCTCTCAGAATACACAGATTTAGCTCTCTTCAGCTCTCTGTTAAACCGATATTTAACCTCCCTGTAGCAGTCCCTGTCTCCACTTTTCAACGCTGCTTCCTTCTCCTTCCTGATCTGTCTGAGCTTGGCAGTGAACCAGGGCTTATCATTAGAGTATCTCACCCTGGTGCGCGATGGAAGAATGTTCTCCTCACAAAAGTTGATGTATGAGTTCACAGTGTCTGTGTACTCATTAAGATCATGTGTGGCTCCTTTAAACATGTCCCAGTCAGTTATTTCCATGCATGTGTTCAGTTTCTCTCCAGCTTCACTGGTCAATTTCTTCCTGGTGGTCACAACAGGTTTAGTGAGCTTCAGTCTCTGTCTGTATGTGGGAATGAGGTGGACCATCACGTGATCAGATAATCCGAGCGCAGCGCGGGGAACAGCGCGATACGCGTCCTTCACTGTGGTGTAACAGTGATCTAGTGTGTTCTCACCTCTGGTTGGACATTTAATAAACTGTTTGTATCGGGGGAGCTCGTGACTCAGATTGCTCTGGTTAAAGTCGCCAACCACAATAACCAGGGAGTCCGGGAAAGTCCGCTTCGCATGTTGGATGTGATCTGCGAGCGCGCGCTGAGCCTCGCGCGCGTCCGCGTCGAGAGGGGCGTACACAGCGATCAATACGAATGAAGCAAACTCCCGCAGGGAATAAAATGGCTTGCAGTTAATGGAGAGAAATTCTAGGTCGGGAGAACAGTGCCGGGAAATCACGGTTACATCAGAGCACCAGCTGCTGTTAATGTAAAAGCATACTCCTCCTCCTTTAGACTTACCGGAGAGCTCTGTGACGCGATCAGCACGAAACAGCTGAAATCCCTCAAGGCTGATCGCGCTGTCCGGAGTAGAATCATTAAGCCAAGTCTCAGTAAAACAGAGGGCGGACGAATTAGCGAGGTCCTTAAATCGCATCAGCAGTCTCAGTTCGTCTACCTTGTTAGAGAGAGAGTTGGTATTGGTCAGAAATATTCCAGGCAAGGCTGTGCGCGTGCCCCTCTTCCGAAGCCGTTCGAGAGCTCCCGCACGTTTTCCTGTCTTCCGCCGTCTCACTTTTTGGGCTAGAAAGTGGACCAGATTGGCGGCAGGAGCCAAAAAAACCGGGAGAAGGTCCGTGGGAGTGAAAGACTTGATATTTAGAAGCTCTTCTCGGGTATAAGAGCAGGCAGACACACAACTGATTTTTTTTTTTTTTTTTTTTTTGTTACTTATTTGTACCCGTAGGTAGACTTGGTTTGCAGTCTGGTGACAAGCCACCGGCTGCTGGTCGCTGCGTGCGCGAGCGCCCTAAACCTACATGTTTTTTGGTGTGCGGGAGGAAACCGGAGAAATCCCGGAGTAAACCCGCGCAACACGGGGAGAGAACATGCAAACTCCACACAGCTCACTGTTGGTCGGGGGCTGGGATCGAACCCACGATCTCATGATCCCCGCGGTCCCCCGGCCGAGGGTAAAACTGTGCTGCCACAGTGCTAAACCACTGCGCCACCGTGCAGCCATGATGAACAGAAACAAACAAATTAAAGGGCAGCGAAGCACCATGGCGGCCACTGTGAGCGCGGCCACTGTGGGCGCCATCCCTTCCTCTCTTCAGTGGGCCGTCATCGACTGGTTACATAAGAACAAGTTCACATGTCATCCAGGGTTTCTCATATGTTCGCCCACCTCCTGAGAGCATTTTGGTGGCCATTTATGAGGAGACACGTTAGTAACTATGTTAAGGCATGTCCACAGTGCTCGGCTGGCAAGTCTCCATTTGCCTTCCCCGCTGGACTATTGCATCCTCTGCCCATTCCCAGCAGGACTTGGTCTCACGTAGCCTTGGACTTCATTACTGGACTTCCCCCCTTGGCTTGTCACACAGTTATGCTCACCATCGTGGCCCGGTACTCAAAGGCTGCACACTTTATTCCCCTGAGCAAGCTACCCTTGGCCAGAGAGACAGCTGACCTTTTTGTCCTCCATTTGGTCCGCCTCCACAGTATTTCCATTGACATGGTCTTGGACCGAGGTCCCCAGTTCATCTCTCAGGTTTGGCGGTCATTTTGCAAGATTATTGGAGCCACGGTCAGCTTGTCTTCAGGATACCACCCCACAGAGTAATGGTCAGTGTGAGCGTGCCAACCAGGAACTGGTGGCAGCCCTGAGGTGCATCACGGCAACCAATCTGGCATCTTGGAGTTCATATTTACCTTGGATTGAGTATGACCACAACACTGCCACCTCCACTGCTACGGGCCTCTCTCCCTTCGAGGCCTCATTGGATTACAACCCACCCCTGTACCCCACCTCAGAAAAAGAGGTTGCATTACCATCTATCCAGGCGCAGTTCAGACACTGTCACCATTTTTGAAGACCACTAGAGCTGCCCTCCACTGCACTGCTGACCAGAACTCTGAGATCGTCAACTGACAGAGGACCCTGGCCCCTGCCTACAGTGTGGGGCAGAAAGTATGGTTGTCTACTAGTAATATTAACCTGAAAACTGACTCCAGAAAGCGCTCTCCATTGTTTCATTGGTCCTTTTGCCATTTCCAAAATTATCAACCCTGCTTCCGTATGCCTTGCTCTCCCTCCAGCTCTTCGTATTTGCCCTACCTTCCATGTCTCATAAGTGAAGCCCATTTCCCCCAGTCCCCTCTGGCCACCCTCCAAGCCGCCACCACCTCCAGAAATGGTTGATGGGGGTCTGGTCTACAAAATCAACCGGATCATGGATGTTTGATGCAGAGGACAGGGCATCCAGTATTTGGTCGACTGGGTGGGATATGGTTCAGAGGAGAGATCTTGGGTTCCAAGGGCCTTCATTACCAATCCTCAGATGGGCTGGGCATTTCATTGCGCTCAGATGCCAGGAGGCATTCCTTGGGGGAAGGGGGGGGGGGTACTGTAATGATCCAGGCTGTACTCTGTTGTTCTGTCTCTTTAATTATTCTCATGGGCCACAGCTGCTGCATCTCCACCAGCCACTCCTAATTAAGACAGCCTTTAAACAGAAAGCAGAGCTTCACTTCAGCACGGGGATGTTTGATTACGGCATGCATTGATGGACCTCTCTTCTCTGTTTGCAGCCTTCACCCTCTCCTCCAACGTAGGAACTAATAGTAAGCAATTATTTTCTTCTCCACTCTGCTCCATCTTTCTCTCTGTGTTGTCCCAGGCTTACCTGTGCACAGGTGGACCATCCTTTTGGCGGACTAGGATTCATCTTCCCAGCAGACTAGGATTCATCCTCTCCGGCGGACCAAGATTAATTTGTCCCAGTGGAGGAACCCTCTTTTGACCGCCCCGTCACCTGTAAGTGGACATTAGTTTGACTGTTCAGTTTTTCCCTTTATAATTACCTTGGCTGAGGAAAGTCTTGCACAAGCATGGTGTATACCTGCACTGGGAACTGACTCACCGTCACCAACTATGACAGCCAAGAGAGGAATGAGGAACGTCAGCAGTTTCCCGCAGCCTGCAACCCTCCAACCAGTAAGGCGACAATCATATCTATTGCCATATTGTGCACCACAGTTTGCTCATCCCTCTTCTCCCTTCTCCCCACAGGGTTATCAGACTCTCCGCCCATCATCATCACCTGCGCACAAATAAAACATTGTTTAACTTGCTAACTGAGTCCATTGTCTGCTTCTGGGTCTAAACAACAGAATCACGTCAAGAATATTCATACTATCAGTGGTTAAATGACTGTGCTTGCAGTCTGCACCTTTGGGTGCTTTCTCAGGATAGGGCACCATGGTTAGCTGACTAACTGATGTCTTGGATGCTCATTCCACTGGAGCTGGAGTTAGAGGCAGTTAGTTGGTCCTGCTTCTATGGATCAGATAGCACGGGCTCAGGGTCTTCATCATCCCAGTCATCCTGGTGTGGCACATATGTTGGGTACATATTTTCCACAAATGTATTGCTGAATGTTCATTGTGTGCTTCACGTCTCGAGGGACAAAAGGACTGAACCTGCAGGAGGTATCGAGGAGGTGTGAGATTTGTCATTTGTCTCAGAGAGAGGCCCTGGAGGGCTTTCCGGACCATCGAAGGCTGAGAGACAATGGTGGAGGATCAAAGGGGTTACAATGTGACTGTATGTTTGCTCAGACACCATGTGACTTGAGTTTCGATGTTCCGGAGTATGAGAGAGTGATGTGACTGTGATCTGTCTCTTTTCTTGCTTGGAGGTTGATAGAGAATGTGTTCTGATAATAAAACTGAACCTGAGAAATAAACCCAGCCTCATCATTGAACACATCCTCTACACTGGTGACCCTACGACGAATTATGGCCGGTGACGATTCTTCTGCACCGGACTCATCAGGAGCCAGCCAGGTTAACGCAGCTACCACAGTCCAGCTACCTGATTTCTGGCAGCATAGCCTGCGCTCCTGGTTTAACGCAGTCGAGGCACAGTTCCACCTTCGGGGAATTTCAGCAGATGCCACGAAATTCTACTATGTGGTTGCGAAGCTGGACAGCCACACAGCCCAGCGGGTAGAGAGCCTGATTAACCACCCGCCAGATGACGACAAGTACGGCGCATTGAAAGCGGCTCTCATCCGTTCTTTCACCCCCTCGCTGGGAGAGCGAGCAGAGAAGCTCCTGGCGTTGACTGAAGGCGAGGCCGAGAGACCTGCAGACCTGCAGACCTGATGGCGAGGATGCGGAGTTTGAGAGACTCCGAAGATGATGATTTTTGCGCACCTTTTCCTCAGGACACTGCCGTCAGCGGTGAGAGTTACCCTGGCCAGTTCACAGCTGCTGGCCCAACGAGACTACCACGAGCTGGGCCAGGAGGCGCAGCGGCTCGTCGACGCTCATAGACAACACATGGCCACGGCCGCAGCAGCAGGGCTGAGCGCAACACCCGGAGATGGAAGGGGGCCAGAGGCTGCAGCACCAGACTCACTGACGACGGCAGCGGCGGAGGCCAGGGGGCGTGGAGCGGGCGACGTCTTTTGCTTTTACCATCGCCGTTTTGCTGAGAGAGCACGCAAGTGCATTCCACCGTGCCAGTTCAAGCGCTTGGGAAACACCAAGACCGGGAGTCGGTAGCAGCTGCGGCTCTCGGCGAAAAGAACAAGCTGCTCTACCTGCGGGACGAGCGATAAGGGAGGCACTTCCTGGTGGACACAGGCTCCCAGCTGAGTTTCATCACACCCTCCTACGCTGACTGGCTGGCGCCTTCAAGTGGTCCCCTGGTGTTGGCGGCGAACGGCTCGGCGATTAAGACCTTCAGGGAGAAGACTCTGCTCCTGTCTCTACACGGCCGAACATTCGAGTGGACTTTTGTCATAGCAGCAGTCAGTTTCAACATGTTAGGTGCTGATTTTTTATGCTCACATGGTTTATTGGTTGATCTTGCTAATAGACCTCTTTTCACTCTATTTCCTGCACAGCCCGGGTGGCTCCGCCGACTGCACAGGCCAACGTCATAGCCGCAGGTGGTAAGTTTCACGCACTGCTCACTCAGTTCCCAGCACTCACAGTCCCAATGTTTTCAGCGACAGTGGCTAAACATGGGGTGGAACATTTTATCACTACCACTGGGCCGCCCGTTTTTGCAAAAGCTTGGCGCTTGGACTCAGCTAAACTGGCCATAGCGCGCGAGGAGTTCGCCAACTTGGAAAAACTGGGCATCATTAGACGTTCTAAAAAGCCCCTGGGCTTCACTGCTACACATGGTCCCAAAGGCTGATGGTTCGTGGTGACCTTGCGCTGATTTCCGCAGGTTGAATAACGCCTCAGCGCACGACCGCTACCCGATCCCGCACATACAAGATTTTTCGGTTCATTTGGCGGGGGCGTGCATTTTTTCTAAAATAGACTTGGTGCGTGGTTACCATCAGGTCCCAGTGCGCGCTCAAGATATACCCAAAACTGCAGTAATAACTCCTTTTGGGCTTTTTGAGTTTTTGCGCATGCCTTTTGGATTAAAGGGCGCCGCGCAGACATTCCAGTGTATGATGGATGCGATTCTACGCGATCTTCCTTTCGTGTTCGTCTACCTGGACGACATTTTGGTAGCCAGCACGTCCCAGGACGAGCACGAAAGCCACCTCACAGAGGTTTTTCGGAGGCTGGCAGAGCATGGATTAATAATTAACCCAGCGAAGTGCCAGTTTGGGGTGGCGCAAATTGATTTTTTGGGGCATCGCGTTTCACCAGAAGGAGCGGTCCCTCTGCCCGATAAAGTACGCGCAATAACAGATTTTCCCCGACCTCAAACGGTTAAAGCGTTACAGGAGTTTTTGGGAATGGTTAATTTTTACAACCGTTTCCTCCCAAGTGCGGCGCAGCTCATGCAACCATTGTATGCTGCACTAAAGAAGCAAAAACCCACAAATAAAATCGAATGGTCTCCGGATCGGGAGCGCGCATTCTCCCAAGTCAAAACAGCCCTGGCAAATGCGGTTTTGTTGGCACACCCAGTCCCAATGGCCCGCATGGCGCTCTCCACTGACGCTTCTGATTTAGCGGTGGGGACGGTCGTTGAACAGTTTGTAGCAGGGACCTGGCAGCCGCTCGCGTTTTTCAGCGAAACCTTGCGTGATAGCGAGCGAAAATACAACGCGTTCGACAGGGAGCTTTTGGCCCTACACTTGGCCATTCGCCATTTCCAGTTCTGGTTGGAAGGGCGCCGTTTCACCGCGTTTGTGGACCACAAGCCGCTAACGTTTGCGATGGCCAAGATTTCGGAACCTTGGTCGGGCCGGCAGCAAAGACAGCTGGCTGCGATATCGGAGTTCACCACCGATATCCAGCATGTCGCAGGTAAACATAATGTAGTGGCAGACTGTCTCTCGTGTGCTGTGGCGGCGCCAGGCCCCATGGGGGCAGACTCTGCAGCTGTGGCCGCGGGCCAAGGTAGCGGCGCGGAAGCGCACGCAGCCCCGGTCCACGTAGGTTTAGATTATGCAGCCATGGCCGCGGAGCAGGTTAGCAATACGGATGTGCGCGCGCTCCAGTCTGGACCAACAGGGTTAAGGCTGGAGGACAGAGTGCTGCAAATGGATATGCCTCCCCTAGTCTGCGATGTCTCCACGGGACGGCTACGTCCCGTGGTACCAGCCGCGTGGCGCCGCCGCGTTTTTGACTCGGTCCATTCCCTGGTGCACCCCGGCTTGCGCGCATCAATCAAGATGGTGGGGGAGAAATTTGTTTGGCCGGGGTTGCGTAAACAGGTCAAGGAATGGGCGGCAACCTGCGTAGCGTGTCAGCGAGCCAAAATACACAAGCACACTAGAGCTCCTTTGGAGCCTTTTCACATCCCGGCTAAGCGCTTTGATCATATGCATGTCGACTTGGTGGGCCCCCTTCCGTTGTCACAGGGGTGCACACACCTTTTGACGATGGTGGATCGCACCACGCGTTGGCCAGAAGCGGTTCCTCTGGCATCCACCACTGCAGAAGAAGTTGCACGCGCGTTTTTAACAGCTTGGGTTGCGCGTTTTGGAGTTCCGTCGGACATAACGTCCGATAGGGGTCCTCAATTTGTTTCCGAACTCTGGTCATCGATGGCCTGCAGCCTAGGGGTGAAGATTCATCGCACTACTGCGTATAACCCCCAAGCTAATGGTTTATGCGAACATTTTCATAGGTCATTGAAAGCGGCCCTCAGAGCGTCGCTTACGGATACAAATTGGGTTGACAAACTCCCATGGGTTTTATTGGGGTTGCGTTCTGCACCTAAGGAGGATTTGCAGGCCTCCCCAGCTGAGTTAGTTTTTACACAACCTCTCCGTTTACCTGGTGAGTTTCTCCCCGACAACCCTGCACCAAATTGCCCCCCCGCTCAGCTGTTGCAGAGCGACACAGGATCAAACACACTTCCTGGCCCGGTTCATCACAGTTTCCCACGCGTTTTTGTGCCGAAGGCTTTAAAAAATGCAGAGTTTGTTTTTGTTAGACATGATGCTTATCACTCAAATTTGCGGCCACCTTATGATGGACCTTTCAGAGTGCTGGAAACAGGAGAGAAGCATTTTTTGCTAGATTTTGGAGACAGGAGGGAGTTGATTTGTATGAACAGACTCAAACCTGCCTTCGTTTTGGCTGATGAACAAGTGCAGTTAGCGAGGGCCCCCCGTCGCGGTAGACCACCGAGAAGGCTTTCTCCAGAACCCCCACAGAGTTTGGCTAACAGTTCTAATCCACAGGTGCAGGAAGACACTACAGAAGCAGCAAGGCCGGCTTACAGCAGATACGGCAGGAGGTTTAGACCTAGGCAACTGGTGGATTGAATTTTTGTTATGTGGTAATATTTTTTTTATGCCATGCATCTCTGATTATGTTGTCCCATATTAGACGTTTGGGAGGGGGTTATATGTTGAGTACATATTTTCCACAAATGTATTGCTGAATGTTCATTGTGTGCTTCACGTCTCGAGGGACAAAAGGACTGAACCTGCAGGAGGTATCGAGGAGGTGTGAGATTTGTCCTTTGTCTCAGAGAGAGGCCCTGGAGGGATTTCCGGACCATCGAAGGCTGAGAGACAATGGTGGAGGATCAAAGGGGTTACAATGTGACTGTATGTTTGCTCAGACACCATGTGACTTGAGTTTCGATGTTCCGGAGTATAAGAGAGTGATGTGACTGTGATCTGTCTCTTTTCTTGCTTGGAGATTGATAGAGAATGTGTTCTGATAATAAAACTGAACCTGAGAAATGAACCCAGCCTCATCATTGAACACATCCTCTACACTGGAAGTCATTAGAGTTCACATCTTTGGGTTGTATTACAATGACACGGTCCATAATCAGTTGTGACTGATGCAGAATGCATTTATGGGCGTGTCCAAGTTCATTCCCTTATCACATCAGAGCAAAAACAAACTTTCTCCCAGGTGCAAGGTGCAAAGAGGTGGGTCTAATTATTCAGAGGTGTGTTTTGGATAATCCAATCCAATGCACTCCTGCCCATCCTTTTTATCTAAAGTGAACTCTGATCATGACAGCTTGTTTAAAACGGGTTTTGTGCTGGCCAAAGGGCGTGCGTATGAGCAAAATTGCATGCAATAGTAACGCTGCTTGATAATGAGGAAGACATCAATCACAGTTGATGCCCAGTTGGTTATTTTAGAGAGAGCAAATGGGAAAGGGATAATGCTGGGCTCACAAATCAGCTGAATGGTTTAATGTAGTGCTCACAGATGTAGTATACAGACATGAATGGGTTTGAAACGTCAGAGGATGATGCCTGTGCAAACTTTCATAAAAGGATCATTAACGGTGGTGCGGAAGTTGCTCCTGGCCTGTAAGGAGATGGAGTGCTCCCTCATGTTGCTTTTTCCAACCAAGTGTCTCATGTGGGGGCCTGTTGAGGTTTGTGGCCCTCTGTCCCAGTTCCTCCTGGGCAGGAGGGAAGGAGAAGATCTGGTATTGGTATCCCCTCTACCACTGACCCCCGCCACGAAGTAAGCCCGCTGGGTGGCAGCTTAACAATCCCGACTCTAGGAGTGCGGTGGAGGCGGCTTCAACCTAGTTGGAAACCTGAGGGCATGCGGCCGCAAGCAGATGTGCATGCATCTCCTGTCTCTTTAGGGAATTACAGTGAAACGTAAAACCCCGTTCATTCATTCCTTCATTCCCCTAAAAATAAACACATTTCATCTGTGATAAAAACAAAAATGTGGATGGAATAAGAATCTTCAGCGCCCCCCCCCCACCGTGTGCCGCAGCCACACCAGAACGCACACGTTCCCTGTTCATTCATTCAATCACCTGAAAAAAATCATACATTAATGCCTAATCTATAGACTCCAACTGCAAGTCCACAATTAAAATGAGAGTGTGGATGAAATAAAGCTATTTAGTGTTTCATCATATAAATAAAATGATGGGCGATTATATCGTGACTGTTACAACTCTCTCCATTAAAATAACAGAAAATCCAAGCACGTGCTGTTTCCTCATGAGCTCCAAAGTTGCACGATTTCAAAACATGCCACTGAAATAGTATTAAACAAGGTGCTTCTGACGATAGACCTCTCTTTTCTTGATCAAAAGTGCATTGTCGTAACATGCACCATAATACCGGTGTGCACAAGATTGTATGGCATCACACCGCTTTGAAATGAATCTCCACCTCCCAGTGCAAAGCGGGCACACTGTCTACTGGTAATTAGATGGCATGATGCAAAACGTTAAAAACAGACAGTGCACTGACAGAAACTAACTAAAACACTGGCGTATGGTGGCAAGTTTGGCGCAAAAATCTGCTGATGACCATCAAAATAGGGCCCTTTGTTTTTGTCACTGATCATCTGCTTATCGGTATTATCTACACCATTGTTGGAGACAGCAAGGTTCTCCATCTGCGCTGGCATTCGCGGTTGTTTGCATTGACATGCTATGAGAAATTTCTCCATTTTGTTAGCTTCGTTAGCCAAGTTCACTTGTAAGACTCGCGAGAGTGACATGAAATAATGACCCCAGCCTCTGACCAATTGGATTTTTAAAAATTTTTGTAATACAGTATAATTTGTAAAAGTCATTTAAAAACTATTAAAATTTTGAAACCAATTTTGAAATATGTACTGTATGTAAATACATGCATATGTTTTCTATCTTTCCATAATTTTTGGGGTTGCTACGCCAAGCTACCTACTTATGTTGTGCCTCAAGATGGAAGTAATATAATTAAATTTAATACAACTTATTTTATTAGATTAGTGAATATTAACCTTAAACTAAGCTGCTACAACAGTATATAACCACTAATACTCATTTACCACATTATTTATTTCTTTTTCTCATTTTCCTCCTATATTTTCCTTTTTAGGCTTTGGGGCATGAGGGAGTTTTGGTCTTTTTGACATATTAGTATTCATTTAGTCTAGTATTATTTCACTGGGTCAAGAAGAGGGTCTAAATCAGGGGTCCTTAAATGTTTTTGCCAGGGGTCCACATTTGTTTTTTCCAGTGGGCTGCAGGTCCGGGGCAGTGCCAACATGCTGCATGGGTGGATATTTCATTTCCATGTTGGGAGAGACAATAAACAGACCATTTTCTCCAGAGTAAATACTGAGGGGACAGTATAAGTATTATTGTTGTCAGTCACAAATTCATGAGAATGTACAAATGTACACTTATGAGAAAAAAGCTCAAAATTTACAAGAAAAAAGTCATAAATTTATGAGTGAATATTGCAAATTTAAAAGAAATAATTGCATATTTACAAAAAGTCAAGTTTACTAGAAAAAAGTTGCAAATTTAGTGAGAAAAATATGTAAATTTACAAGAAAAACCTCATATCTATTATAAAAAGGTTACAAATTTACAAGAAAAAAATTGGAGATTTAAGATGCAAAAGCAGCAGATTTATGAGGAAAAAGTGGAAAATTTACAACAAAAAAGTTTTACATTTGCAAATAAATGTAGTAAATTAAGAGAAAAAGTTACAAATTTATGAGAAAAGCTGCAAATTTTAAAGACCCCCCCCCCCCCCCGGACCCCCTTGATTTACGGCCATATCACCAGGCTGTTCTATTGTGGGAGGACCTGGGTGAAGGCAGCAACTTTCAGTGGAACATTAGTGCATGTAATTGCACCAGAGATGGGCACGCCCACACACACGGACAACAAGTGTAGTCTTTGAGCTAATGACTGTGAGAGTGAATGGTTGTCTGTCTCTCTGTGTTGGCCCTGCGACGGACTGGCGATCTGTCCAGGGTGTACCCTGCCTCTTGCCCAAAGATGCTGGGATAGGCTCCAGCCCCCCCCCCCCCCCCCCACGACCCGAAAAGCCGAAAAGGATTAAGCGGAAGAAGATGGATGGATGGATGGGCAGCAAGGCCATGTTGGTCGGTCAAATTTGCTGTTTGAATGGCGTAATCATAAGCACAGGTGTCACTCAATCCGCGTACACAATGCTGAAGACAGCACAGCAAAGTTGGTAAGCACAGAGAAGTGAATATATTAAATAAAGGTGAAATAAAATAAACAGTAATGCAGTCCTTCAGTGAAAAGCACAGAATTTCGAACATATACACTACTCACAAAAAGTTAGGGATATTTGGCTTTCTGGTGAAATTTCAGGATGAACCTAAAATGCACTATAACCTTTACAGGTGAACTTATTTTCACCTTCTCTAACCTTTTGAATGCACATGGCCAACTGTTCAATGTTTTAATACTTTTTGCAAAAATTGCTGTTCTCTAACAAGGTGCTTAATGGCAAAATTCAAAATAGGTGTTTGATCCATGAGTCAACCAATAAATTTTCTGGTTCAGTTAGAACTGGTATTTAAACAGTCCTCTTCATCATGCTGTTCACATGTTAGCTATGTTCTGGTCCACAGTGTACTTCAACTGTATTCCCTACTCCCTGCTCCATTCTCAGGGAATATCAGTTAACTGCCCTTCACAAAATTTCTCCATTTGAAACACCCTGTAACCGTCGGCGCCCTCCTCCGTGCGCTACCACAGTAACCATAGACATATAGTGATTCTATGGTGGATAATCTATATTTCTTGAATAAAATATTAATGCAAATATATTTTTATTACAATCAGTTGATATAAACAATAACCAACATCAATTTAGCTTGGGCAGCGCGGTGGCGGAGTGGTTAGCACTGCGGCAGCACAGCAACTCACCCTTGGCCGGGGGATCCTGGGTTCGATCCCAGCCCCCGACCAACAGTGATCTGTGTGGAGTTTGCATGTTCTCCCCGTGTCTGCGTGGGTTTACTCCGGGATTTCTCCGGTTTCCTCCCACATGCCAAAAATATGCAAGTTAGGTTAATTAGCATCAAACTGGGGATTCTAAATTGTCCTTAGGTGTGACTGTGAGAGTGAATGGTTGTCTGTCTCTCTGTGTTGGCCCTGCGATGGACTGGCGATCTGTCCAGGGTGTACCCTGCCTCTCGCCCAAAGATGCTGGGATAGGCTCCAGCTCCCCCGCAACCCAAAAAGGATTAAGCGGAAGAAGATGGATGGATGGATGAAATAACCTTAGTAACAATAGTTTGTTTTACTCATATTTGAGGCGCAATGGCTTATCTTCTTGTCAGCTTCTGGTGAAGTGATGTATTGTTTTTCACTTCTTCCCTGCTCAGTTCTCAGTTCCCTTTGAACTGAAGACCGTTCGCTCCCTTCGGTGTGGAATCTCACTTAATATGGTGGAATACCAAGCGCAGTCCACTTCGGAGTACACTATTGGGTGATCGGAACACACCATTTGACATCATGAGACCAAGACAACACCTAACAATTGATCAACAGTACCTCACCATTGCGAGGCTCCAAACAGCATGTTCTTAGAGGGAAGTGGCCACTGAGCTTAGAGTGTCACAGAATGTCATCAGCAGGTTGCAATAGAGATACAGAGAGACTGGAAGAGTCACAGAAAGGTATAGAAGTGGACGTCCTTTGGCCACATCCCACACTGATGACCGCTTTATTGTGAACAGTGCCCTGCGGAACCTGATGATGAGTACCACTCAACTCCAGGCACATTTAAGGGAGGTGAGAGGCACCCAAGTGTCATGTCAGACTATTCGAAACCATTTACATCAGGGTGGTCTGTGTGCTAGAGGACCTGCAAGGGTATCTGACCACACCAGCAGGCACAGGTGTCATTGTCTTGCATGGGCCAGAGAGCGTTTGCGCTGGACAAGGGACCAGTGGGCCTCAGTGGTGTTCTCTAATAAAAGTTGATTCACACTGAGCAGAATTGATGGCCGCCAATGATGTTAGAGATGTCAAGGAGAGTGCTATGCATCGGCCTGTAGATGTGGCACAGGTGTGGTGTGGCCGAATGCTGATTGGAGGGTCAGGGGTGCGATTCCCGCTCTGTCTGCAGTCTGCGTGTCAAAGTGTCCTTGAGCAAGACACTGAACCCCCAGTTGTTCCTGGTGGGTCAGGCCAGTGCCTGGGTATTCAACTTTATTTAATTCAATTCAACTTTATTTATATAGCGCCATTTCACAACAACAGTCATCTCATAGCACTATCAACTGTAGGGGGGACCCCCACAGTTGCAGAAAGACCCCAGCAATCAGGCGATCCCCTGTGAGCAAGCACTTGGCGACGGTGGAGAGGAAAAACTCCCTTTTAACAGGAAGAAACTTCCAGCAGAACCAGGCTCGGGGAGGGGCAGTCATCTGCTGCGACTGGCTGGGGGGGTGAGGGGATAGAGAAGAAGAAAAGAACAGACATGTAGAGAGCAAACAGCACGATGGGGACTCAATCTATGGGAGAGAACAAACAAATGTTAATGACCAGCAAAAAAAAAATATTTCATAGACAGTGAGGAAAGGAGTGAGGCCCAGTGCATTACTGGAGGTCCCCCGGCTGACTAAACCTATTAGCAGCATAACTAAGGGAGGGTTCAGAAACACATGATCCCTCCCTAATTGTAGGCTAGATCAAAAAGGTAGGTTTTAGCCCTATTCTTAAAAACAGAGATCGAGTCTGACTCCCGAATCCAGATTGGCAGCTGATTCCACAGGAGAGGAGCTTGATAACTGAAGGCTCTGCCTCCCATTGTACTTTTGGAGATTCTAGGTATTACAAGTAATCCTGCATTTTGGGAGCGTAGTGCTCTGTTAGGATAATACGGTAGTATCAGATCTTTTAAATAAAAAGGAGCCTGATTGTTTAGAGCTTTGTAAGTAAGAAGAAGGATTTTAAACTTAATTCTAAACTCTATGGGAAGCCAATGAAGGGAGGCCAGAACCGGAGAGATATGATCTCTCTTTCTAGTACCTGTTAAAACTCTTGCTGCAGCATTTTGGATCAGCTGAAGACTTTTTAAAGATGTTTTAGGACAGCCTGATAATAAAGAATTACAATAATCTAATCTCGAGCTAACAAAAGCGTGGATCAGCTTCTCAGCATCACTCTGAGACAAGATGCTCCTAATCTTGGCAATATTACGCAAATGATAGAAGGCAGTCTTAGAAACAAATTTAATATGTGAATTGAAGGACAAATCCTGATCAAAAATAACTCCAAGGTTCCTCACAGAGCTATTAAGAGAAAGAGTAACTGCGTCCAAACTGAAAGTTTGATTTGGAAAGGAATTTCTAAGGTTTTTTGGACCAACAAGAATGACTTCAGTCTTATCTGAATTTAATAGCAGGAAATTACAAGTCATCCAAGCTTTGATTTCCTTAAGACAGGCTTCTAACTTGGCTAATTGATTAGTATCATCTGGCTTCATTGACAGGTATAATTGTGTGTCATCTGCATAACAATGAAAATGTATACAGTGCTTTCTAATAATGTTGCCTAACGGAAGCATATATAAACTAAAAAGAGTAGGGCCTAGCACAGATCCCTGTGGAACTCCATGACTAAGCTTTGAGCTGAAAGAAAACTCATCATTTACATGAACAAACTGGAACCTATCAGATAAATAAGATCTAAACCACTGCAACGAAGTTCCATTAAGTCCAACATAGTGTTCTAATCTATCAAGTAGAATATTATGATCAATAGTATCAAAAGCTGCACTAAGATCTAAAAGGACAAGTACAGAAACTAGTCCATTATCAGATGCAATGAGGAGGTCGTTAGTGACCTTCGCTAAGGCTGTTTCAGTACTATGATGGATTCTAAACCCAGATTGAAATTCTTCAAGTAAACCATTTCCCTGCAGGTGGTCAAATAATTGCGTAGCAGCAACTCTTTCTAAGATTTTTGAAATGAAAGGGAGATTAGAGATTGGTCTATAGTTAGCTAAAGCTCCTGGATCTAGCGTTGGCTTTTTGAGTAAGGGTTTAATTACAGCCGTTTTAAAAGCCTGCGGTACATGGCCTAAAGTTAATGAAGAATTGATTATATGAAGAATAAAGCTACCAATAAGTGGGAAGACTTCTTTAAATAACCTGGTAGGAATAGGATCTAAAAGACAAGTTGAAGGTTTGGATGAGGAAACTACTTTGTCTAACTCACAAAGGTCGATTGGAGTAAACTCATCAAGACAGACATCAATAGAAGGAGTTGTAGTAGTTACAGTATTTAAGTTAACTGTGGGAAGAATCTGATTGATTTTATCTCTGATGGATGAAATTTTATTATTGAAAAAGTTCATAAAGTCCTGACTAGTAAGCTCTAAGGGGATGCTAGGATTGACAGAGTCCTGACTCTTTGTCAACCTGGCTACAGTACTGAAAAGAAACCTGGGATTATTCTTGTTCTCTTCTATTAATGCAGAGTAATAACTCGTTCTAGCTTTTCTAAGAGATTTTTTATAAATTAAAAGATGATTTCTCCAAGCTAAATAGATTTCATCTAAATTAGTAGAGCGCCATTTTCTTTCTAATTGACGAGTCTTCTGTTTTAAGCTACGAGTTTCTGTGTTGAACCAAGGAGTTAAAAATCTCTGATTAGACTTTTTCTTTTTTAAGGGGGCCACCAAGTCTAGAGCCTGATGCAGAGAAGCTGAAACACTATCCACCATGTTATCAATTACAGAAGGAGCAAGCTGTCTATAGCTTATTTCCGTTGTGTTGACACATGGCATAGAGGAAACAATCTGCATAAATTTGGAAACAGCATCATCTGAGAGGCATCTACTGTGATAATATTTTTCTTTAGGAGCCAAATAGTCAGAAATAGTAAAATCAAAGGTTAACAGACAATGGTCTGACAGTACAGGGTTATGAGGAGACACTACAAGATTTTCTATTTCTATGCCATATGTCAGAACAAGGTCCAATGTATGGTGGAGGTAATGAGTAGAATTTCCTACTTTCTGAGAAAACCCAATCGAGTCTAATATTGAATTAAAAGCCACATTAAGGCAGTCACTATCTACATCCACATGTATATTAAAGTCCCCTACTATAATTATTCTATCAGATTTCAACACTAAATCAGCTAAGAAATCAGCAAATTCGGATAAAAAATTCTGAATAGGTTGATGGGGGACGATAAACAATGGCAAATAAAATTGGGTTTAACCTGAAATTGCTAAAGTGCCCAATACTGAGGACCAGGCCCTCAAAGGAATTATAACATGTTTTTTGCTTTACATTAACTAGTAATTTGGAATGGTAAATTGTTGCTACTCCTCCTCCACGACCAGAACTTCTGGGATTTTGACAGTTTAAATAACCAGAGGGGGTTGATTCATTTAAACCAACATAATCCTCTTGTCCTAACCAAGTCTCTGTAAGGGAAATTAAATCAATCTGATGATCAATTAACAGATCATGGACTAACAGAGACTTGGGAGTTAGAGACCTAATATTTAACAAACCACATTTAATTTTTAAATTATGAGGAGGAACAGAGGCCAAATCATTCAATTTAGAGGCTTTATGTTTAATTTGAGTTTTACCAATATTTTGCTTTATCACTTTGGGATGCTTATACATTATATTTTTATTCACTTTGGAGGGAGCAGACAACGATTCTCTGATGGGGAAGACAGGGGCTAAGCTGAGGGGTGGTGGATGAAGAGGAGCTGCAGAGAGGCGTGTAAGACTGCGACTCTGCTTCCTGGTCCCAACTCTGAGTAGTCATGGTTTTGGAAATTTGGATAAAAAAGATGCCAGATTGTTAGATAAATGAGAAGCACCATCCAAAGTGGGATGAATGCTGTCTCGTCTCATAAGACCAGGTTTTCCCCAAAAAGAGCTCCAATTGTCAATGTAGCCCACGTCATTTTTAGGACACCACACAGACAGCCAGCGGTTCAAGGATGACGAGCGACTAAACATGTCATCACTGGTCAGATTGGGGAGGGGCCCAGAGAATACTACAGTGGCAGACATCGTTTTGGCAAACTCACACACCGATTCTACATTAAGTTTCGTGACTTCCGACTGCCGGAGACGGATGTCATTAATGCCGGCGTGAATAACAATTGTGGAATATTTACAGTTACTTTTAGCCAGCATTTTCAAATTTGACTCGATGTCGCCTGCTCTGGCCCCAGGAATACATTGGACTATGACCGCTGGAGTCTCTAGGTTCACGTTTCTGACTACAGAGTCGCCAATGATCAGAGTTTTTTCCTCAGCGGGTGTGTCGCTGAGCGGGGAAAAACGATTAGAAACGTGAACAGGTTGGTGGTGAACCGGGGCTTTGCGACTAGGCTTCCTTCTCACCGTCACCCACCCAGTCTCCTCGCTGCTGAGGAGAGCCGGGGAACCGCTGACAGGGGGGCCTAAGCTAGCTAGCTCCGCTGCAGCTAATGGGCGTCCGTCGAGATTAACTGGCGCAGACGGTGTTTCAATGCAGCGGAGCCGGGATTCCAAATCAGACAACCTCGCCTCGAGCGCCTCAAAAAGACAACATTTATTACCTTTACCGTTATCGCTAAAAGAGGCAGAGGTGTAGCTAAACATCTGACAGAGAGAGCACACCAGAGGAGAGGAAAGAGAGGTAGTAGCCATAGCTAGTGGCTAGAGAGCTGGAGAGCAAACCACACAGGCAGACAGCAAAACAGGAAGTGACGATCAATCTCCAGCTAGGGTATGGCAGCTCCACCACCATCAGTGTGTGAATGTGTGTATGAATGGGTGGATAGCAGGATCTGTAAAGTGCTTTGGTCATCTAGAGATGAAAAACAGCACTATATAAGTGAATGCCATTTACCATAGTCACAGTTGTCCCCAGACAAGCCTTTGGTGGTAGTGGTGTTACAGTCTGGGCAGGTGTGTCTAGTCAACACAGACCTGCCCTACACTTTGTGAATGGTACAGTGATAATTAATTAAAACTAATCACCCTTTATTGTCATTCAACCATACAACCAATCATGTACAGTAGAATGAAATTGTGTTTTTCCTATCTACAGTGTTAATCACACATACCCCATATGTAGAATCAGAGGGCCGCTGCCATGCAAGGCGCCGCCACAGATTTCCCTCCTCCATTCCATTATTGCTGAGCACCAAGCTGGACGGCAGGAAGTTCCGCTTTTATATGGTCTTCGGCATGACCCGGCCGGGATTTGAACCCCTGCCTCTCGGGTGTGGGGTGGATGCTCTACCAACTGAGCCACCACTCCGGTGGTGTAAAATAAGTAAATATAAAATAAAATTAATAAATAGGTAACTAAATTATGTGCAATATATTGTTACATCTTGTTCAACTCTTTGACAGCAGCAGGAACAAAGCTGTTTTTGTAGCGCTGGGTTTTACTTTTTGGGACAGCAAACCTCCGTCTGGAGGGAAGAAGCTGAAAGTGGCAGTGCAAAGGGTGGGAGTCATCATTTAAAATGGAGGTAGCCATCCTCTGTACCTGTCTGGTGTACAGGGATGTCAGGCTCAGCTGTGACTCACCAAGCAGACGACTGGACCATCTAACAACCTGATCCAAGGACTTCCTCTGTTTCATCATAAACCGATACTACCTGAAGTCAGTTAAGTTAATCCCTTCCACAGCATGTGGGACACCATGTGGTGTATGGGACGATGCTTATCTCCGTTTCACTGACCCTAGACCACACAGCCACTGTAAATGGTGAAAGCTACAGTGGGGGGGGGGGGGGGGGTCAGTCCTCTGGTAGCTCTGTGCGTTAACTTTCCTTTCCCCATGTATTAAAAGTTATTACAAGAGGAGTCTATAAATAATTTACAGTACATAGATATATGCTGTATAAAACCTCCTTTTGGCTAAGTAAATCTGTTTGGCACAATAAGGGAAGCAGATTTCTGTTCTGCTTACCTAGCTGCTTGACAGGACAAGAGGGAAGAAAACCCCTTTCTTTTCCCCATTCTATTATGCTGAGCACCAAGCTAGAAGGGGGGAAGTACCATTTTTATATGGTCTTTGCTATGACACGGCCAGGATTTGTACGGGCAGATGCTCTACCAGCTAGGCCACCACTCCGACACTACCTGAATAACATCATTAATCCAGTCATTTTGCCCCTGCATGAACAACACAGGCTTAATTTCATCTTCATGGACAACAATGTTCTAGCTCATCAAGGTCACATCATTAGGGATTGGCTCCTGAAGGCTAGGGTACCTCATATGGAGTGGCCTGCACTTTCTCCAGACCTGAATCCCATAGAAAACCTATGGGATCAGCTGAGTTGCCATGTAAAGGCTCGTAACCCTGCACCCCATAACTTCAGTAACCTGAGGGCCGCCCTTCAAGAAGAGTGGAATGCCATGCCTCAGCAGACAACAAGTGGACTTGTGAATAGCATGAGACGTCATTGTCAAGCTGTAATTGATGCTCAAGGGCACATGACAAGTTGAGACATTGACATTTTTTGTTGTGGTATACCCACCACTGTTGTTGGCTTTTGTTTCAATAAATTGTTTAATATGAGGAAATCTGTCATGAACCCTCCTGTGCGCCTCTCCATTACGCACGGTGAGGAGGTGAAAAGATGAGGATTTACATGCAGGGTTTACACCACACACATTTATTAAAGACAAAGACAACAGTCCCAAAGAGTGCAGACATACAAAGGTTAAACACTTACTTTTGGCGTTGCTCAGAGGGCAATTCACAATTGTTGACAATGCTCAATGACCCAGCAATGCGTGACTGGCAAAAGGCTCCTTTAATACACGCATTGCTGGAGATGGTAAGATTGAACATACCTGGGCGAGGAGCGGGGAGATGGCAAATGGGAGAGGGAACAGCTGACAGTAATTAAAGAGGGGGAGTGGTCGGACCGGCAGACAGTCAGACAGCACTCACACCAGTGTGAGCCAAAGCGGCTGCCTTACCGCTGCCGGCCAGACAGCAGTGGCTATGGGTAAGGAACCAGCACAGAATACATAATATGCACATACACAGTGGTGCCTAAACCCACAGAGAGATCAGGACCGAGCTGGGGGCTCCTGACAGAAATCACCATTGCATACTTCTACTTAAATGCTGTGCTTTCATGATATAATATCACTGTAGCATGAACTTTTTACATTTTCCATAAATTTCACCCGAAAGCCAAATATCCCTAACTTTTTGTGAGTAGTGTAAATATCAGACTTCTAATAAAACTGGAAGTAAGCCTACCGCTGTCTGACGGTGGCTCTCTGACTTTTGTTTTTGCGTCATGTTTTGATCACTGGTCCGTGGTATCAAAAAGACTTCGGTTCTGGATGGAAGACCCTCTGGGTCCGGATGTGGACCGGGGTCCACTATTTGAGGAGACCGGGTCTAAATAAACCAGGGAGGGAGTGGGGTTCTTTAAAACCATTAGTATTTCATAAGTTTTCTTATCATACCTAACATATATGACCTACTTGCCTGCTGTTTCCCTCAAACAAGACACTTCTGTAGGTGAACTTCTGGTAGCAGAAGAAGAAGAATCTGCTGCATCTCTCTCTCTCTCTCTCTCTCTCTCTCTCGCTCTCTCTCGCTCTCTCTGGACAATTTGGAGGTATTCACCAATAGATGGACTGTAGGGAATATTTTGTGTTCTGTGGGGGAGGGGGATGAGTTATGTTTGCACTTTTGAAATGTGAGACACGTGGTGGGATGATGGTATTGGTGATCTTACATTTTTGAATTGTACAATAAAGGGATTTTTTAAAACTCAAAACTCAAAACTCTCTCTCTCTCTCTCTCTCTCTCTCTCTCTTTCTCTCTTTCTCTCTCTATGATGTTGGTGCGCTTACATTTTTTTGAATTGTGCAATAAAGGCTTTTTTTAAAAGTCAAAGTCTCTCTCTCTCTCTCTCTCTCGTGTGTGTGGGGGGTGACTTATGTTTGCACTATTCCAATGTGAGACACTTGGTGGAATGATATTGGTGCTCTTACATTTTTTGAATTGTGCAATTTTTTTCCGGTTCCGCCGGACCGGTGGCGCCACACGAGTAGGCTGCCCGTTGCAACAGCCTTTTTTTTTTAATCTTCCTTCTTCTTTCTACACCTTTCACTCTGTATATATATCACGGACGCACGGATCGCCCCGGGGGTCTCCCGGGTCGGCGGACGGAGCCACGGTTTGCAGCGGGAGACGTTACAGCAGGGAGGAGCTAGTGCTAGCTAGCACTTGGCCGCTGCCCGGTGCTAATGGGAAACTCGACATACCGGGAGCTGTAGCGAAAATGACGCGGGTGCCGAGCTGGAGTTTAGGCGGCGTGCAAGAAATATAAGACAGAATAATAAAGAGCGATGGCAAGAACCAAGCAGACCGCCCGTAAAATCTACTGGAGGAAGAAGCCCCCCAGGAGACAGCTAGCCACCAGGGCTGCTCGGAGAGGCGCTCCGGCCACCGGCAGAGTGA
Organism: Pholidichthys leucotaenia; assembly: GCA_020510985.1. Classification (NCBI taxonomy): domain Eukaryota; kingdom Metazoa; phylum Chordata; class Actinopteri; order Cichliformes; family Pholidichthyidae; genus Pholidichthys; species Pholidichthys leucotaenia. The sequence continues at coordinate 400,901,980 of CM035839.1, forward strand.
AGAGGCCTCGCCGTCACAGGCCCGTGGCTCTGAGAGAGATCCGTCGTTGCCAGAAATCCACGGAGCTGCTCATCCGTAAGCTGCCCGTCCAGCGCCTGGTGAGGGAGATCGCTCAGGACTTCAAGACCGTCCTGCGTTTCCTGAGCTTCGCCGTCATGGCTCTGCAGGAGACCAGCGAGGCCCACCTGGTGGTCTCTTCTTTGCTAAGGGGGTCACCATCATGCCCGAAGACTTCCAGCTGGCCCGCCGCATCCGCGGAGAGAGAGCTTAGACTTTCTGCTGCACATTCACCAACCAACCATAATGCTCTGCACTGTGTGTCTATATATATACATTTATAGTAATATGGACATATGTTTACTAGATGTTGTTTTTTTTTTCTTGCCTTCTGATTGTTGCTCTGAGTGTTGCTATCCCTGTGCTGTTGCAATCCTGGAATTTCCCCATTGTGGGACTAATAAAGGCTTATCTTATCTTATCTTATCTTATCTTATCTTAAAGGCATTTTTTAAAACTCAAACTCTCTCTCTCTCTCTCTTTGCTCCTGCTTGTCCAGGCCATTTCATGCTTATGGCAGGCCAGGCCGCCAGAAAATGTCCCAGTTCTCCCAATTGCCAGTCCGCCCCTGTTGTCAACAGATTGTGTATCAAAAATAGTAGGAGCCACCAACAGCTCCCAATGTATTAGCTTTTTCTGGCCATTGAGATCTTGATTATCGGGAGCAATGAGCAATCCTGTTTAGAAAATCCATCCATGTATCAATTCATTGTGATTATTAGCTGAAATTAGCCCACACACCCTTCACAGAGAATTGATGCTGTTGGATTCCCCATAACATTCTATCGTTCACTACTCACTAACTCCGTTGGTGGCCATAAGTGAAAGAAGGGTAGATCAACATGTAAACTGACAGTTTTGCCTTTATGCTCAGCTCTCTCTTTGCCACAAACGACCCCTGTGGCGTTCACATCTTTACATCTTTACTTTGATATAAAACTAGTATATAAATCAAAACTGGAAAACCTTATACTTTAGTAAATAATGTTATTTCTGTGAGGGGCACGCTATGAAAAGGAGGTGCTTTCGTGAAGGTGGGTTGCAAAGCAGCTTGCAGCAGCATAGCACCTCTGTAGGTTCTGTCAACTTAAACAAAGCTCCTCATCTGAGAGTTACCATTTGGATGTTTTGAAAGGATTCACTTGCGTTATTGTGCCTGATTAATTGGCTTCTTCATGTGGTTACAGACCCACGAATGCTAATCTCTTTCAAGTGCAGTTTTTTTTTTTCCTGCCTCTAAGATGTGAATGATCTTGAGGTGCATCAGATGCCACGCTTCAGCAAAGGAATTATCAGGCATTCATCAGACTACGCGACCTTATGCATGCGCTCATGTATAACGTGATGTGTTTATTCTAGTGTGTGTGTGTGTGTGTGTGTGTGTGCACGCACTTTGTTTCTCTCGAGGGCCTTCGCTTGAGCCCACCGCTGTAAGAAGTGGGTCAGTCCCACTGTGCTGAGCCACAGGAGTGAAGTGGTGACAGGTCTGCGAAAAGCCCTCATGAATCAGAGGCAGTGTCGCATGTAACACTCAAGGCATCCTGCTCAAAACATACAGCACGCATGCAGTGTATACACAGCGCGCTACATATGGGGGTGGACTGAGCAGTGAGCTAATCAGATGTGTTATGTGCGCTGGGTGAAAGCGTGGCAGTTCACGGAATATGTGAGAAATCTTTCTTTGACCTTGAATCTTACTTTCATTCTGCAGCACTTGGCAACTCATCACATGTGGTCCGATTTAAACGCATTTTGAAGGACAAGTCAAGGTTTGGTGGGAGAATACGGACCCTTCAGAGAAATGGACTGTGTTGTATCAAACTGAAAATAATTCTATGAATCAGTAAAAGATGGTCGCTTGGCTGTTTTGATATAATGATTATATGTGTTTTTTTTTTATGCTGACTGGATTTAGAATGAGTTTCACATACAGCAAATCTGATACCACTCTGCCGTTAAATTCTGAGTTCTGGCTCCCACTTTGATTTTGTTTGCACAGTGGGGGTGTTCCTCTTTTCTTCTCTTCTTTCCTCTCCATCCCTAATAGAAGATGCCGTTAGAAGTCTTCTCCCATGGGAAGAATGCGACAGATCCCACATTGTTCATTGTTGTTTGTCTCTCCTTGAAAGAAACTCTACAGTGGTGTGGGCTGGGATGGGGAAAAATGGAATTACAAAGATCACATTTTCATCTTCTTTGATCCAGTGTGTTAAGAGAAGGTTTTGGTGAGTTGGTGTGCATGTGTAGGGGGGATGACAATGTTTTATATGAGCGTGTCATGACAGAGTGGGGGAGAGAGAGAGAGAGTGAGAGAGAGAAAAAAGCCAAGTATATGAGAGAAAGGGACAGTGAAAGGAGGGGGTATAGTGATGTGTAGCTGTCCTTGAGGGTTTGAGACGCATGAAGGGAGGAGTTGCTCCCTGCAGGGAGTGTGGGCTGTTTATTTACTGCAAAGAAGCTGTCTTCCTCCAGGGCTTTCCAGGGGAGCTTGTCCCCATCACTACCTCAGTTCCTGCATCTACCCTCTAGCTAAACACCCAAATTAAGCTCAACCAAACCGGGAATGATGGCAAAAAAGAGAGAGCAAGAAAATGAAAAAGAGTGACTCTCCTCCTATAGCCCTTGGCCATGTTCCGTCCTACCCCCGTCTGGGGCTGAAAATGGGGGGGGGGGGGGACCACGCAGCGCCTCTGCCGCAGCACCATGCAAAACAAGCAGACCCCTAATGCCAAAGAAGTGCTTATTAAATCCCAGGCAGCCTCGCAATTGCACTGCCGAGCCAGTCAAAATAAGAAATTGCTTGTTGTTGGTTTATTCACCCGGCCTCCCTCTTATTCCTCATGCTTTCTTAACCTCCTCCGACTAAGCCCAGACCCCCCCAACTAACACACACACACACACACACACACACACACACACTTTTCGTTCTCCCCCGCCCGCCTTTCATCTTTCCGTTTTTGAGAAATGATGTGCGGCTGAGGCAAAAAAAAAACACGGGACATGACAGCCAAGCAATGAAAACATGCAGATGTGACAGTATGAGAGGGCCACTGGAGGGCAGAGAGAAGGAGGGTGTATTAGGAAGAGAAAATGACAGGCATAAACAGAAAATCTGATATAAGTGGGATGAGACATAGCCAAAAAAGTACTGTGCGGGAGGTAAAGAGCGAGAGAGAGAGAGAGCGAGAGCCAGAGGGATGAAATATTTGAAATAGTGAAGGAGGTTGTTAGTGTGGAAAGGGAAGAAAGAGAGATGGTAGGGGTACAATGTGAACAGCAGATTGTGGGGGCGCGTGTTGTTGAGGTGGCCTGGGTCCCTGGTGCCCTCCTGTTTCATGGCTCTCACAGCCTGTCAGTGAAAACAGCCCAGCCATGTAGACAGCTGTGCTCAGGAGGCTGTGGGGGCGAGAGAGAGAGAGAGAGAGAGAGAGAGAGAGAGAGAGAGAGATTGAGAGGACCTTTGTTTTGCATTTTGCTCCTCGTCTCCATCATTGTCCTAATTTCTCTGGCTGTACATCCACTCCATCCAAATATCGGGACTCTGCCATGTTTGTTCCCGTCATTTCCAGAAGTACCACAAAGGAAACCAAAAGCCCTGGTTTCACATTCAGAAGCCTTGACTATATTTGCATGTGTGTTTATTTTGGACTGTGTTTATTTTCTTGCCATTGTGAGTCAACTCAGACAATATAGACTAAACCTCGCCCTCCTTGCCTCTTGGTCCATGCCCCACATTAACCCAGATCCTTGAGGCTAGATTACAGTCTGGAGAAATGGATGCGTGTGTGAGGGTACATCAGAGGAGAAGAAATGCAACTTGAAAGCATTAGACCAACCGACGCATGGGATGAAGTAGCAAGCTGCCATTTCCACCCTCTTGAAATCAATCACAGGTTTGTTCGAGTGATTTTTATTGCCCCTAAAAAGTCCTAGCCACAGGCTAATGGAATGGATTCATCTTGACTTTCCTCAAACAATTTATCTCCCATTGTGGAAACTTAAGAGTATGGCAGTTTGTCGTCCAGCGCGTCTCTGTACCTTAGTATCTTGTTGTGCTTGTGTCCTTAACATCAGAGGGATTGCAGAGATCAGGGCTCTCTCCTCTTTCCTTTGAAGGGACAAGTGCTGGTCCTGTGGTGCCCCCCCCCCCCCACCAATCTGTGCCTCATGAAGGCCTCCTCTTCACCTCTCCATCTCCCTCCACCTCCTCCCCTGCTCCCCCCATCGTTTCCTGCCATCTCTGCTTTGTTTACGAGCCTCTCCCCTGGAAGGACAGGTTAATAGAAGACCTGGCTCAGCTCAGGCTGGCCTGCTTCCCATTCAGTTCCTAATAAGACATTTCATCTCCTGCATGCCAGCGGCCAAGCTTTCCTCAAAACCTCTCAGACCAGTATATGTGTGTGTTTATGCACCTTATAGCTGCGGTGTCCCTGGAAGGTAAAACACAAACAAAATAGGCATAAAAATTGTGGTGTAGAATTTTTCAGGTAACATATGTATAAGCAAAAAAATGGACCTGGAGAGAAATAACTCTCCCACTTGAGATTGTGTTTGGAAGTTCTTTCCTTTATGTTGGCTACACATTTTGCGGTTTCGATCAGCCTTATAAGTTCATTTCTAGACCACACTGTGCAACATCAGGTTTTTCTGTGTGTGGACTCTACGACAATATCTAGGCAAGAATGCATGTTGAAAGAAAATATACAAACATAAAACGGGGCAGCAAGTTTTTCAGAAAATCTGGACTGAGAGGGAATTGACTGTGCAGGGTGAGTGCTGAAATTTTTGTGGAGAGTGTAAGTAAGTGGCCAAGGGATCCAGTAAAAAGGAGAAAAGGGCAACAGTAAAAGTGATTGTATGGTTAAATGAATAATTAAATATTTCTTTTGGTTTTTGACATGACTTTATACTTTTTTGACATTTTTATTTCTAAATACTTGAAACATGGCATCTCTTGGCTGCCATACTGGAGCCTACAGTTAAAGAATGAAGAACATACCAACTAAAATGCCTCCCTGCACACAAGGTTACCTTGTAAATCAGCTCCTGAGGATAAGGTAACAGCTTCCTGAAAGCATAGAACCACAAGGATTGTGATCTTTTTACTGGGGGATGAAAGAAGGGCAGGAACTGGAGGAATGGTGAGCCAGGTCTGGTCCATAATGCCTGGACTTTCAGTCGTTTAAATCTCTTTTACGGGCAAGGCTCTAAAATGCGGCCAACTCCCTGCGGTATAAAGGCAGACTATAGAGACCTGGTGTCTAAAGTAAGCAATGACCGCCGTACGCCCTGCAACCCTGGGAGGAAGAGGAAACGGTGTGTCCTTGGGGCATCAACTTTGACCCCATCTCCTTGATGAAATATGGGCCCTGCCCTGTATTGGAGACTTGTTTGAACTTGAGTTCCGACCAAAGTATGTCTTTTATTCTGTCTTTTAGGGTTTTTTGAATGCATCTTTCTGCATTAGCTTTATGAAAACTATTTAAAACTGGACTCTCTTAATTATCTAATACACCTTTTCTAGTTTTAATACTTGCATTAGCCTCATTTAGATTCCACATTTACAAGTTGATATACAGTGTCCCCTAGCAGAAAACAATCTACAGTGTATCTGGAAAGTATTCGTAGTGCTTCACTTTTTCCACATTTTATGTTACAGCCTAATTACAAAATGGAATAAATTCATTTCTTTTTTCTCAAAATTGGACACACAACGCCCCATAATGACAACATGAAAAAACTTTTTTGAGATTTTTGCAAATTTATTAAAAAAAACAACAACTAAGAAATCACATGTACATAAGTATTCACAGCATTTGCTCAATACTTTATTGATGCACCTTTAGCAGCAATTACAGCTTCAAGTCTTTTTGAATATGATGCCACAAGCTTGGCACACCTATCTTTGGGCAGTTTCACCCATTCCTCTTTGTAGCACCTCTTAAGCTCCATCAGGTTGGAGAGTAAGTGTCGGTGCACAGTCATTTTCAGATCTCTCCAGAGATGTTCAATTGGATTCAAGTCTGGGCTCTGGCTGGGCCACTCAAGGACATTCACAGAGTTGTCCTGAAGCCACTCCTTTGATATCTTTGCTGTGTGCTTAGGGTCGTTGTCCCGCTGAAAGATGAACCATCGCCCCAGTCTGAGGTCAAGAGCTTCTGGAGCAGATTTTCATCCAGGATGTCTCTGTACATTCCTGCATTCATCTTCCCCTCTATCCTGACTAGTCTCCCAGTTCCTGCTGCTGAAAAACATCCCCACAGAATGATGTGGCCACCACCATACTTCACTGTAGGGATGGTATTGACCTGGTGATGAGCGGTGCCTGGTTTCCTCCAAATGTGATGCTTGGCATTCATGCCAAAGAGTTCAATCTTTGTCTCATCAGACCAGAGAATTTTGTTTCTCATGGTCTGAGGGTCCTTCAGGTGCCTTTTGGCAAACTCCAGGGGGGCTGCCATGTGCCTTTTGCTAAGGAGTGGCAACTGTCTGGCCACTCTACCATACAGGCCTGATTGGTGGATTGCTGCAGAGATGGTTGTCCTTCTGGAAGGCTCTCCTCTCTCCACAGAGGAACACTGTAGCTGTGACAGAGTGACCATCGGGTTCTTGGTCACCTCTCTGACTAAGGCCCTTCTCCCCCGATCGCTCAGTTTAGATGGCTGGCCAGCTCTAGGAAGAGCCCTGATGGTTCTGAACTTCTTCCATTTAGGGATGACGGAGGCCACTGTGCTCATTGGGACCTTCAAAGCAGCAGGAATTTTTCTGTACCCTTCCCCAGGTTTGTGCCTCGAGACAATCCTGTCTCAGAGGTCTACAGAAAATTCCTCTGACTTCATGCTTGGTTTGTGCTCTGACATGCACTGTCAGCTGTGGGACCTTATATAGACAGGTGTGTGCCTTTCCAAATCATGTCCAATCAACTGAATTTACCACAGGTGGACTCCAGTTAAGCTGTAGAAACATCTCAAGGATGATCAGTGGAAACAGGATGCACCTGAGCTCAATTTTGAGCTTCATGGCAAAGGATGTGAATATTTATGTACATGTGATTTTTTTTTTTTAGTTTTTTTAAATCTTTAATAAATTTGCAAAAATCTCAAAAATCTTTTTTCATGTTGTAATTATGGGGTATTGTGTGTAGAATTTTGAGGGAAAAATGAATTTAATCCATTTTGGATTAAGGCTGTAACATAACAAAATGTGGAAAAAGTGAAGCGCTGTGAATACTTTCCGAATGCACTGTATATGGTTTACAGATTTTTACAAACTACTGTCAATTAATTAAAATTACATACTTACTTACTTAACCCTCGCCTGGCCGCTTAAGTGACCGTTGCGGCCAATCATCTGAAGGCAGGGCGATCTTGGGCTAGGGCAATGAGGTCAGCCAGAGATCTTATCATTGCAACCTGGGTTGTCCAGGACAGTCTGGGCTGACCTTGGGTGTGATGCCAGCGCTGGGGGTGGGGGTGGGGGTGGGGGGGACGGACGACGAGCGCTGGCGGAGAGGGCCTGCTTGGCTGGTGTCCCGTCTTCCAGCCTGGCCACGTAGCTGAGGAGCCACAGCCTCCCTCTTCTGATGACGGTGGAAATGGGGATAGGACAGCCAGCCCTCCTGTAGACCTCATCGTTTGTGGTATGGTGGAACCATCGGATGCCAAGGATGTTGCGAAGGCAGGTCCGATGGAATATATCCAGATGGTGGGTGCTTGTGGTGGAGAGGGTCCAGGTCTCGGACCCGTAAAGGAGGATGGGGATCACACAGGTGTTAAAGATTTGCAACTTTGTGGTCGTGCGGATCTTCCCGCTCTGCTAGGCTCTCTGGAGGCGGCCAAAAGCACTGCGAGACAGCTGCAGGTGGTGAATAATCTCTGGGTCTGATGAGCAGGAGCTGGTGATCTTAAATCCGAGGTAGACAAAGTTGTTGACAATCTCAACCGGCTCGTTTTTGATGGTGATGATTTGTGGTGGTGGTGACAAGAAGTCTGACAGTGACTGGATCTTTGTCTTTGCCCAGTTGATGGTAAGGCCCAGGGGTGATGCTTCCTCTGCAAGCAGCTCCAGTGCCTCAGCAATTATGTCTATATGCGTGGTGAAAAGCACCACCTTGTCTGCATAGCACAGGTCTGTGAAGTGGGAGTGGAAGTCAGCTCGGAGATTGGGGCAGCGTTCCATCGCGTTCATGACCCAGTAGTCAACTGCAACCTTGAAGAGGTTTGGCTCAGCGACGCATCCCTGCTGGACTCCAGAGGTGGTGACAAAAGGGTCTGACATGTCACTGTCAACACGTACCCTGCAGATGGTGTTGGTGTAGAGATCCCGGAGAATGTTGATGTACCTAGGCGGGACTCCAGTGCCACAAAGGAGCTGCCAGAGAGCGTTCCTGTCTAGGGAGACGAAGGTAGCTTGGAGGTCGATGTAGGCCGTATATAGAGGTTGGCGATACTCCCTCCATTGCTGTGCCAGGACACTCAAGGCAAGGATGTAGTCCACTGTGGATTGGCGAGGGGTGAAGCTGGCCTGCTGGTGGCAGTGCTTGGCAAGGAACAAGGGGCAGATGTGGCTCAGAATGACAGCGGTGATTACCTTGGACAGCAGAGTGATGGGACGATAGCTGGCTGTGCTCCAACGGTCACCCTTGTTTTTATAGAAGGACAGAATTACCCCATCCCTGCACTCCCCAGGGACACGTTCTTCTGCCCAGATAAAGCAGTACAGATGTTCCAGCCAAAGGGATGACAGAGGTGAGGGTGGCTTTCATCCTCTCTGCTGTAACTCCATCAGCGCCAGTGGCTCGCCCAGAGGGGAGCTTCTTGACGGTATCTGACAACTCACTGTTTGAGGGCGGGGCTAGGCTGATTGAGTTGACTTCAACACCGGCATCGGCATACTGCTGCAGCTTATCTGAGGTGGGAGGAGGGGGCTTGCAGAGGACACTCATGTAGTGCTCTCGCCATCATTGGAGTTTGGTCATTGGATCTATGACGAGTCTTGTGCCATCAACAGCTAGCAGGGGGGATGACGACTGCCATTTCTTGCTGGCTTGACACAGCTCATTGATAGACTAATAAGCAGACCGGAGGTTCCCTGCTTAGAAGCTGTTGTTGGCCTTGTCGGCGATACGGTGGAGACAAGCGGCTTCATCATGCCAGAGGCTGCGGCTTTTCTCTATATTCAGATTGTGGTACTTGTCCTTCCCCTGGAGTCTGGCTTTACGACATTGATTGACCAGCTCCAGGGAGGTGTCAGAAATCCATGGCTTAATCCTCTAGTGCAGTTGTCCCCAACCTTTTTTGTGCCACGGACCGGTACCACAGCTGTGGAAAACATCTTGTGTGGTACCTGTACCAAAAACTTCCCACCCCAAAGACCTGAACAGCTACAGACCGGTGGCCTTGACGTCCCACATGATGAAGACCCTGGAGAGACTGCTCCTTGCTCACCTCCGCCCCCTGGTGGGACCAGCGATGGATCCACTCCAGTTCGCCTACCAGCATGGCATTGGGGTGGAGGATGTGGTGATCTTCCTCCTTCACCGTTCTTTGTCCCACCTGGAGAAGCCCGGGAATGCGGTGAGGATCATGTTCTTTGACTTCTCCAGTGCTTTCAACACCATCCAACCGATGATCCTGAAGGACAAGCTGCTGTGCGCAGGGGTGGACCAGCACCTGTCATCATGGATCCTGGACTACCTCACGAACTGGCCTCAGTTTGTGAGAACCCAGGACTGTGTGTCCGACACGATCATCAGTAGCACGGGGGCCCCACAGGGAACGGTTTTGGCTCCCTTCCTGTTCACCCTTTATACTGCGGACTTCTCACGCAACACAACACACTGCCATCTACAGAAGTTCTCTGATGACTCTGCGATCGTTGGCCTCATCTCCAATGGAGATGAAGCTGAGTACAGAGGGCTTATCCAGGACTTTGTGGACTGGTGCCATCGGAACTGCCTCCAGATCAACGCGAGAAAAACTAAGGAGCTGGTGGTGGACTGCCGCAGGCAAGGACAACCCCTCACAGCACCAGTAAATATACAGGGAACAGACATCGAGATGGTGACATCCTACAAGTACCTGGGTGTTCATCTGAACAATAAACTAGACTGGTCACACAATACTGACGCACTCTACAAGAAGGGACAGCGCAGGCTGTTCCTACTGAGGAGACTCAGGTCTTTTGGTGTACAAGGGGCGCTGCTGAAGACATTCTATGACACAGTGGTGGCATCAGCCATCACTTTTGGAGTGGTCTGCTGGGGCAGTGGCATTACCGCAGCTGATAGGAAGAGACTGAACAAACTGATCAAGAAAGCTAGCTCTGTCCTGGGGCAGCGCCTTGACCCAGTGGAGGAGATAGGATAGAGAAGGACGGTGGCTAAACTGTCATCTCTGCTGGAGTCCGAGTTCCACCCTATGCAGGACATACTGAATGCACTGAGGAGCTCATTTAGCAGCAGACTACATCATCCCAGGTGCACAACCGAGAGGTTTCGCAGGTCCTTCCTACCAACGGCTGTCAGACTGTACAACCTAAGCAGGGCTGCTCGCAGAGATAGCAAAAAGACGTAACAACCTAATAGTTTTGAATGCAAAAGATGCAATAGACTTACACAATGGTCCCCTCCAGCATACAACTAGGAAAATACCGGTCGCTATGGAGGGTGAGAATATGTATGGGTACATAATCATACCATGTAGGATAACTAAGTAGACGGTTGTGCTGTTTCATCCCATCTAGCAACAATGCTCTGCACTGTGTGTGTTTATATATTTACATATTTATTCCATCTAGCTACAATGCTCCGCACTGGGTGTGTTTATATATCTATATATTTATTCCATCTAGCTACAATGCTCCGCACTGTGTGTTTATATATCTACATATTATTCCATCTAGCTACAATGCTCCGCACTGTGTGTGTTTATATATTTACATATTTATTCCACCTAGCTGCAATGCTCCGTACTGTGTGTGTTTATATATGTACATATTTATTCCATCTAGCTACAATGCTCCGCACTGTGTGTTTATATACTCATGTATTTATTCCATCCAGCTACAATGCTCTGCACTGTGTGTCTGTATATATATATATATATATATATATATATATATATATATATATATATATATATATATTTACTGACCTAATTTTCATTGATTGGCATTATTTTGTAAAATTCTGTTCTCACTTTTACATGAAAAAAGCTTCTTTTTTTTTTTTTTGGCAAATGGCATTGACCAAAGCGCTTTACAGATTCTGCTATCCACCCATTCACACACACTAATGGCGGCAGAGCTGCCATGCACAGGCCTGTGCCCACCAGGAGCAACTGGGGGTTCAGTGTCTTGCTCAAGGACACTTCGACATGCAGACTGCAGATAGAGTGGGGGTTGAACCACTCACCCTCCGATCAGTAGTTGGCCACACTACACTTGCGCCACTCCCTGTGGTGCCCCCCTTTTCTGTCAAAAAAGCCTAATTATATTGACCATGATTTCATTTATGAACACAATAAAAGGTTGAAACATTCAAGGGGGGGGGGGGTGAATACTTTTTATAGTCAGTGTAGATATGTACATTTTGACATTAAGGGTGTTTTCACAGCTGAAGGTCTGCACCACGGTCCAAATCAGGGTTTTTGTTTTTTTTTGTTTTTTTTACATTGCATACATTTGTTCTGGTTAGGTTTGGTTTCACACTGCTCCTTAGTCAACAAAACAGCTTTATGTGGTGCATCTACATCTTGTTGTATTGATGACGTTTATGTTGTTAACACAGACTGGTAGTTAGCAAACATGCTACTCACCCTCTGAGGAGTATTCTGCAGCTCTGGTGCAACATCCCCCACTCACCTGTGTACTTGCAACAGACTTGCAACAAACAGTGGGCAAACTGGGGAAACGCAGTGAAATGTGCTGATGATACTAAGATGGTACACATGGTTGTATTCTGAGGTTAAGAACGCATGCTCTAATTTTATGTAGTTGGAGGACCTGTTAAATATAAATAGTTAATAATCTTTTATATAAACACTGGAATACAAAAACAAGTAACTGTATCTCAGTGAATTTATGTCGCTCTTTTCTGTTATGTCAAATGGAACTGTTTTTTATTTTGAGTTCTTCCTGAGAATGATTACAGTTTCATTACTGTAATGAGTGCGTATGGGTTAAGAGGTGTTATGAGCATGTTTGCACAAGCTTCTCTGGTGCTTTGATAAATGTTGTCGGAAATGACCTGTGTGTAATTCCACTTACTATACTCATTCATATTCGATATTATTCTTGGCACATGATCCATCAGCAAAGCACAATGACCTTTACCATGCTGATGGTAGGAGCTTTACTCCCTATGTTTCAGATAAGGGGGGATTTATCTCTTAAGAAAAAAATGGTACAGGGATTTGAACTGTGACTTTTTTAAGAATTAGGGAGCTATACTTTTTCTTTTTAAAGGTCATGTCTTAGAACTCACCCTCATTTCACCTCATTCTGTGTCTTTTTGTGAACACTTTATATAATCAAGTTATACTAGAATAGAGGGGATGCATTGGAACATAATTCTTGGCAGTTATAGGCAGTGTTGGGAGTAACGTGTTACAAAGTAACGCATTACTGTAACACCACTACTTTTACAGTAACGCGCTATGTAATGAAATTACTGTTTAAAAATTGAGTAATGCATTACAATTACTGAAATTTGATCAGATGCGTTACTCGTGTTACTCGTTTTATTAATATGGATAGATATTTTTAGCGCAAATAAACTGACCCTACCATAGCTGACACAGCTGTCAGTCTCTTCCATGGGTCGGTTTCCTGTCCTGCCCCAGTTCACGCCGCAGTCCAGTAGGAAGAAATGCCGTGGCGGTGGTGACTTCTCATATTGAGCCCTGATCGCCTGTTGTCCAAGCGGTGAGTAGCCCCCAACAGCTCCTACCTCTGTGGTTAAACATGAGTATTTTTTGAGCAAGAAGCTCGCATTTAATGTCCGCATTAAATGCATTTAAAGTTTTCTTACACACAGAGAAAAAGTGACTGGGATTTATTGCAGTAAAGAACAGCTTCTTCTAAGCGGTGAACTTTCATTTATCTGTGCTTTCTGTTTTATTTTATCTTATTAATTTACATGCGGTTGTAATATGTAACTATTTCATGGAAGTAAATCCTCTAAATATGCGTTTTTAATGGGCTGGTCCAGGGGTGTCAAACATATAGCTCATGGGCCAAAAACGGCCGACCAGGGGGTCCAAAATTTTCTCTGTGAATTCACAGCTTTAGTTCTAGTAAATTTCTGACTTTCTACTGATTACAATAGTTTATGTAAATCTGAGACATTTTTTCTCTGTAAGATGAGACTTTTTCTCATCAGTTTTCTTTTTCTTCTTTTTTCTGATGAGAACTAGGGGCCCTTGATCTTGCTATGTGTGCAAGATGATTTAAGTATGCATTTAAAAGTAACGTGAAAGTTACTTTTCTGTCATGGCGGCCGTTGGGCTGTCATCATCCTCAGCTGCGCACACACCGGCTGCTGGTAATCAATGGGCTTTAAAAGCCAGGATCTCAGACTGCTCTGCACAGAGTCGTCTGTCGCCTTTGCCTCGCAACGCTTCTAGGACACGACCTCGAGCCAGAGTCAGAACCAAGTCGCCACGCCAAGCCACGTCACGTAAGATACCGCATCATTCATCCCTTCCTAGTGTTCTTCCCTGTGCACAGGTGGACCTCCCTGGCGGCGGACTTACCTTCCCTGTCAACGGGACGCCATCTCCTCCTCCTCGGAGCTCCTCCTCACCACCTCAGTGTCGGGCACCACGTGCACCACGCTGCACCGGGACACGGAGCCAGCAAGATTCCCTCTGTGGCACCTGCAAGTAAGCAGCACAAGCTTCAGCTTCCCGTTCTTATGAACTGTAATAATCCCCTGTGCTTGTGTGTTCCAGGGTTGCCAGGTCGCAGCAGGAAACGCTCAGCTCCAGTGACCAGACAGCATCACACTCACTCACTCATTCACAATACACACAACACTTGTCACCTTAATTAATAAATAATTGTCAAACAATCTACTCGTGTCAGCGTCTGTCTCCTGGGTCCCTAATCATGTCATTTTCCAAGTAACTAGTTACTTTAATCATGCAGTAACTCAAAAGTAAACTTTTTTTTTTTGTAACTTAGATTTTTATTCATTTTTCATCATATATAATGCATTCAGATCACATTCTACATTTAAAAAAACAAAGGGTTTAGGGTAGGGAAAAAGAAAAAAAAAAATCAAAGGGGGGGGGGACAAATGTTGGAGCATCAAGTTTTTAGTTTCCATCTCTTAATTCTTCTGGTTTTTTCAGTGTCTTTGGTTATTCTTTCAATTTCTGCCTCGTTGTTGCACTTTGTAGTGTGTCCATTTCCGCCATTTTTTCTCCCATATTCCTTCTTGCATTCTTCGTCGATATGTTAGTTTTTCCATCATACGTATGTCCTCAACAATGTCAGTCCATTGTTCTTGGTCAGGAAGAACTTCTGATTGCCATTTTTTTGTGATAGTTTTTTTTACATGCAATCAACAAGATTTTAACTAGATATCTGTCCTCAGCCTGTATAACATTGTCTTTTTTAAGATCACATAAGTACATCAGGTTACAGTTCATTGGTATATTATATCCTAATATCCTCTGTATTGTCACATGTATAGATTTCCAAAATGATGATATTTTGTAGCATTTCCAAAACATATGTGAGTGGTCTGCATTTTGAGCCCCACATCCCCTCCAGCATAAAGATTGGGTATTTGTATATTTTCCTTGAATCTGTGGTGTAATGAAAAAGCGAATCAGGTTTTTCCATCCAAATTCCCTCCATGTCCTTGAATTTGTTGATGTGTGTTGTGTTTTCCATATTTCCTGCCAGCTTTCTTCTGTTATGTTTAAATTGAGCTCTTTCTCCCATTTCTCCTTTATATAGTTACTTGTATGATTGTTTGTCATAAGTTTCTGATATAGTTTTGAAATAATTCTTATTTTATTTCCTGCATATGAGCTTAAAATAAGTTGTATAATCTCGTTCACATCTGTTTGGAGGTTATGCCTAATCTTCTTCATATAGTAATCTCTCATCTGCAGATATCTGAAAAAATCCGATCTTTCTAATTTAAATTTTCTCCTGATATTTACAAAGCTCCCGAGATCTTTTTTTCCGATATTGCCCCATGCTGTGATTCCCTTGTTCACCAGATTTTTGTATCCCCTATCTTGTTTTGCCGGTTCAAACTGACTGTCAAATGCTACCCATTTCAATAGTTTTATGTCTTCCCTTATATTATATTTTTGTACTATTTTATACCACACTTCTAAAGTAAATTTAGTGATTGGGTCTATTTGTTTGATTTGCTTATATGCATCTTTATCTCCTATTATGCTTTGTACTGGGAGTCCCTCAATTTCCTTTTCCATTTCTTTCCATTTTGCCTCATATCCCTCGTTGCACCAACATATGATATATCTTATTTGTGCTGAGTAGTAATATTCCTTTAGACTCGGTAGGCCCATGCCTCCTTTCTCTTTTGGTAATTGGAGGGTTTTATATTTCACTCTTGGTTTTTTACCTCCCCAAACAAATCTCGATATCATCCTGTCCCACTTTGAGAATTGGGCATCTGGAATCTCTGTTGGTATGGCCTGGAAGAGGTAAAGTAATCTAGGTTGTATGCTGATTTTGACTGTCTCAATTTTTGAATTCAGATCCATATTTAAGATTGACCATCTATCAATATCTTTTTTTATTTCTTGTTCCAGCCTATCATAGTTTGCTTTATATATTTTGCTTAGGTCTTTGGGTATGTTCACTCCAAGGTATTTTATTTCTTTTTGGTTCCAGTTTAGTTTGATCTTATCAGTTATCTGGTTTAGAGGGTTATAGTGGAATGTCAGTATTTGTGTTTTTGTTATGTTTATCTTGTATCCTGATAATTTTCCAAAATTTTCTATCAAGTTCATCATTTCCATTATTGATTTATCTGGTTGTTCGAGGTAAACTATAATATCGTCTGCAAATAGCCCAATCTTGTGTTCCGCCTCCTTTATTGTTACACCTTTTAATTTCTTATTTTGTTGTATCGCTTGAGCCAATGGTTCTATGAACAGAGCAAACAAGGTGGGCGATAAGCAGCATCCCTGCCTAGTTGATCTTTGTATATTTACTTTGTCTGCTAAGCTACCGTTTATCTTGATTCTTGCCACAGGTTCTTGATATAGCGTCCTTATGCATTGTACTGATTTTTCGTTAAATCCAAAGCGCTCCAGTACACTATATAGGAATTTCCAGTTAACCCTGTCAAATGCTTTTTCTGCGTCTAAACTCATTATTACTGCGCTTTTCTTTTCTTTATGTATTTGGTTAATTATATGTATTGTTCTCCTGATATTGTCATGTGTTTGGCGTCCCTCTATGAATCCAGTTTGATCATCTTCTATCAATTCCGTCAAGAATGTCTTTATTCGTTTACATATAATTGTTGTGTATATTTTATAATCTACATTTAATAAAGAGATTGGTCTATAGTTTCCGCATTGTTCTTTATCTTTCCCTGGTTTTAAAATAACTGAAATGATTGCTTCGTTCCATGATGGAGGTATTTTGTTGTTGTTCAACGTCCAATTAAATGACTTTAGGAGTTGTGGCGTGAGTTCTTCTATAAACAGTTTATAAAACTCAGATGGGTATCCATCACTACCTGGTGATTTACCATTTTTAAGTGACTTAATCACATCTCTGATCTCTTGTGTTGTTATTTCTGCTGTTAGTTTTTCATTTTGTTGATTTCCTATTGATGGCAAGTCCAATGTGTCTAGAAATTTTTTGATATCTTTAGTATTTGTTTCTTCAGGTTGCGAGTATAGTTCTTGGTAGAAATTATGGAAAATTTCTTCGATGTTTTCTGGGTTAACTGTGGTTTTATTTGTGGTGGGGTCTTTAATCTTGTATACATTATTCATTGTTTGTTGTTTTCTTAACCGTTTTGCCAGCAGTTTTGTGGCTTTTGGCCCCGTTTCATAATATTTTTGCTTTAGATATCTATTTTTCCTTTCAATTTCATCCATTTGTGTTTCTTTTATCTTTGTTTTTTCTTCTTTAATTTCTTGATATATTTTTGGATCATTTGTGCTTTGATGTTTACGTTCTAATTCCCTCAGTCTCTCACATCTTTGTTCATACGCTTCCAGTTTAGTCTTATTTGCTTTTCCTGTTTCAACAATTAATTTACCCCTTAACACGGCTTTTAGTGCGTCCCATAGTATTGTTGGGTCCACTTCTTCATTGTCATTCTCTTGGATATATTCGTTTATGTTTATTTTTATTCTTTCTTTCATTTTCTCATCATTTAACAGTCCTACGTTAAGTTTCCATGTTGTTTGACGTTTTCTATTGTTTAAATATATTTCCATGTATATAGGATTATGATCTGATATTTCTGCCCCTCCAATCCAACAATTTCTCACCCTGTGTCTGTCACCTTCATTCATAAGGAAGTAATCTATTCTAGAGTGTACTTTATGGACTGCTGAATAATGTGTATAGTCTTTTTCGAGTGGGTGTAGGTCCCTCCATATGTCTACCATACCCATTTCTGCCAGTGAGGTTCTTATGAACTTTGTTACATGTTTTTTTGTCTTCTTAACACTTGTTGTGTCAACTTCATGATCCATGATAGCATTTAAGTCTCCTCCACAAATTAGGACTCCTTCACTGTGTGTTGCTATGAGATCAAACAGATGTTGAAAAAAACCCTTGTCACTTTCTGGTGGGGCATAGATGTTCATTAATGTAATCTGCATACCATCTATTCTTCCCTTTATTATTACATACCTGCCTTCTTTATCCTGGATTTCCTGTTCACTTTCAAATTGTATTTTGTTTGAGATTAGTATCATCACCCCCCTTTTAGCTCCTCCCTTAAATGAACTGTAGTAGGAGTTCTTATAGCCAAATCTCTTTAGTTTCACATGTTCTGCCTTGCTCAAATGTGTCTCTTGCATAAATATAATTTCAGCTTTTTCCTTCTTGAATTTTCTTATTATTCTTTCCCTTTTAACAGGTGAGTTCAGACCATTCACGTTTAGTGTCATTATCTTAAGATTTTTACCCATATTCATGTTTTTCCATTTTTTTAACTTGTGCTCCTAGCCCCTTTAACAGCAAAAATAACACATATTTATATAAAAACACATTAAAAAATCTCGACCTCCGTACGTTGGGCCTTTCTTCTGCCCACTGGTCCCTGTTGGTGGGTGGGGGGTTTGTCTTCACAGAGTGAAGGGCCCTCCCTAGACTTCTAATTACTATCAAAGTAATAGTCATAAGTCTAGAAATGTCCAACAAATATCACTTAAACCTCTCCTAGCCGTCTGTTTCTCTTTTACCTTGTCTTCTTGGCCTTCATTTCTTCTGTGCCTTTCTTAATCTTTGTTATGATCTAGGCTTTCAGTTGAAAGCCTTGTAGCTTGTCCTGGGCCCGCTGCTCTACGTCTCTCCCCCTTCTTCCGCCGCACGCTCGTCTCCACTCCGTCTGCTGTGGTGCGTTCAGGGCCGCCGCTGCTCCAGCCGTCTCCTTCGGCACGCTCACCTCAAGGCCCCGCTCCATCATATCCCGCGCTGCCTCTTCGGCCGTGTTGTAGGTTCTTGTGCCTTCCTCCCAATGAATCCTCATTTTCGTTAGCGGCGTTTGGAATCTAATTTTTTTCTCTTTCAGCGTTTTTTTAATGTTGGCATATTTCTTCCGCTGCTGCACGATTTCTGTCGGGTAGTCATGGTCAAAAAATACCTGTTTGTCGCCGATTCGTATCTTTTTTTTCCATGCTTGCGTCAGGATTCTTTCCTTTATGTCATATTTCACAAAGTTTACCACAACTGACCTGGGTGTAGCGTTTGTTTTCGGGTTCTGTGCCGGTGTTCTGTGCGCCCGTTGAATCTGCAGATCCGTTTCTCCGGGTATTTCCAGTTCTTTTTTTAAGAACTGATCCATGAATTTTGTCATCGAGTTGCCTTCAATGCCCTCCGGAATTCCAAAGATGCGCATATTGCTTCGTCTGGATCTGCTCTCCAAGTCGTTTATTTTCTCCTGCATCCTCTGCGTTTGCGTCGTCAGGGTCTGTAGTTGTTCGTTTGCCTCGCTTTTCCAATCTTCTAGTTCCGAAATTCGGGTCTGTGCTTCTGTCATACACGCCCGCTGGGAGCGCAGCTCCTCCATGTTTTCCGTTAATTTACGCTCCATTTCTCTTCGGAGGTCCCTGATTTCCTCCTTAATTTCTTTTTTCAGTTCCTCCTTAAGAGCCGCTAAATCCTGTTGTAGCTGTCGCTTGAATTCTCTTAACTCTTCACCCAAACTGGCGATGCCAGTGTTCATGTTGTCGAGTCTGGTGTCCTCCATTTTCTCTGCTGCGGACATCTCGTTTTTTTGGGCTTTGCGTACAGCGGTTTTTCCTGCGTTGTTGGAGAGGAATTCTTCAATTTTACCCTGTTTTTGTCCTTGTGCCCGGTTCCTTCGTGTTTTCATCCCTTAGTTTATTGATCCGTTTATGTCGAGTTGGCCATTTACCGATGATTTTTAATCCGGCTAGGGAGAGCTCTTTGTTTAAGTGTTATGTCTCTCCGCCATCTTCCCGGAAGTCCAAAAGTAAACTTTTGAAAACAAGTAACTAGTAACTGTAACTAGTTACTATTTTTTAGTAACTTGCCTAACACTGGTTATAGGACAGTTACCATAGCAACACAGCACTTCAGTGGCCATCACATGTGACAGCTTTATTTTGTATGCACCAAAACATAAAAATCACACAAAATATTTAGTCACAGCAGTGCACAGAGTACTTTTTTTTTTTTACTTTAGATGTTAATACCAGACCATTTATTTGACTGTAGTGGTTTGGGTAAAGGCCAAGGAGCACATCAATCAATCAATCAATCAATCAATCAATCAATCAATCATTCAATCAATCAATCTTTATTTTGGATAGATTAATAGTACAGATTAAAAGAAACAGAATAATATAACAAAGGGGGAAATCAAATCCAACAAGGTCATATTAGACAATAACTCCTCTGATTATACAGTTCAACATAAGTTATCTGAAATGGGTGATGGCTGAAGCCGCAGCTTATATTGCCCACCCATATTCCATCCAAGAATTCAAAAGAAAAACAAAACGAGCAATTACAATTCAGAACAAAGCTAAGACAAAATGTGACAAAAAGAAACTAAGCAACAACACAACGCAGACTGGATATGACAATCCTTATATGATTTTATATGTCATCTTGTATATATGTTTGGAGTATTTCTTCCTTTAGTTTTTGTTTAAATTGTCCAAGCGTTGTACATGATTTTAATTCAGGTCCAAAATCGTTCCATAATCTGACTCCTTGCACTGAAACACAGTGTTGCTTGGTGGTAGTTCTCACTGAAGGTTTTTGAAATATGCATGTTCCTCTGAAATGATATTGTTTCTCCCTTATTTGGAACAGCTTTTGGATATTTGCGGGCAGTGATAGATTCTTCACTTTAAACATTATTACTGCAGTTTTAAAGTCAACCAGATCTTTCAACTTGAGAGCTTTTAATTTAAGAAAAAGTGGGTTTGTTGGTTCCCTGTAAGCAGCTTTGTTTATTATTCTAATAACTCTCTTCTGAAGCATAAAGACTGGATATATGTTTGTTTTATATGTATTTCCCCATACTTCAGTACAATATGTCCTGTATGGGAGTATTAATGAATGATACAAGGTATATAGTGTGGGTTGATTCAGCAAATATTTCACTCTGTGTAGTATTGCAATTGACTTGGATATTTTCCCTTTAACCTCTTGCACTCCGGTGTACCGCGGGTGGACACGTCTCTGCGTCCTAGAGCGCACGAGGGCGCCCTCACTGTGCGTCCTAGTGTGCACTGGAAAAAAAAGGCTGCATTTCCGTTCTTCCACTACAGACACAGCCGCGAACAGAAAGCCAAAGGAGTGCTTTGATTGGTTTAGATGTGATTGACCTCTCATTCGACTAATAAAAGCCTTGAATTGGGTTTCTGAAACCTTGAAGAACCAATGACTGAAAATCTAGCAAGAAGGACCCGCCTACCAACGGCTGCGAATGCAGCGAGCCAATTGAAGCACAGAAGTTCGAAAGCGTGCGTTCCTTGCAAAATCTGTTTTGTGTAAGGCTGGGTGAAGAGAGACTGACTGCTGTAGCAGATGAAAAAAGGACCCGCAGGAAGGACCGCCACAGACCCAGCAGCACGGAGACCACCCACAAGTGCGACCTGTGTGACAGGGACTGCCATTCGCGCATCGGCCTGTTCAGCCACAGGCGGTGCTGTCCCAGCAGAGTAGACATTTAGGATTCTCTTCCATGGTCATCATAGACCGACGGAGGCCGACAACGAAGGCTGGGTGACACACACGCGCTCGCCAGTCTTTTTTTCTTACTACTGTTCTTATTTGTTTTGAAAAATCGTTCGCCAAAACCGCAATCATGGAAGCGCAAAACCGCAATAATGGAATTATGGTTTGACTGGGTCGTGTGACCAGAACCACGAGTCCGTAACAAGCGGACCAGCGTCATGTTCGTCTGACAATGAGGAAGAGAAGTTCACCAGCGACACTGCTGTTGTGGACAGGTAAGTGTTATAAGCTAAATTATTCTTTATCCCTGAAAATTGTAATCAAAAATGACTTTTGACTGATCGGTAAATTACAACTGCGCGTAGTAGACCGTGGCGCACGAAGTCCGAAGTCCGTGCGCTGCGGTACACGGTTCGTGCGCCGCGTCCGGACTGTGAACCCCGCCCCCCCCACTACTCTTCTGTAGCGGATTGCAGATATATTGCAGATATTTCAGTACAACTGTGCGTAGTAGACCGCGGGTCGCCACATCGCCACATGACTGTTCCGTCATGTGGCGATAGGCGATGTCTGTCCTCTGTAGCGGGGGGGGGGGGGGTTGTTATCTTCTACATTACAGATATTTTAGAATAATTTTTAGTGCACTGTAGGTTATTTTTTCTTGTAAAAAAAAGCCACACATTTTTTACGTGGCATACTTCTTTGTGTGTGGGGGCTTGTTTGTTCATTCATTCATGAATGAATGAATAAACAACTCCCCCCCCCACACACACACACACAGCCCTGAGTGTCACCTTTCATTAGAGCCCAAGATGAAGCTTCTATATTGAATCATTCAAAAGTTACAGATGTTTTTCCAAACTGTGCCATTTGGCACAATTTGGCACAGTTCAAAAATGCCTGGGAACAACCTAAGAAAAAAGCTGTGTAATATATTCATTTTTTGTGGTATTGTTACAAAATTTTGACCTCAGCTTGATAACACTTGGTTCTACATTTCTGTTGCATTTTCCAGCCCGGATCTGACAGCTGTGTGCTATTTGCAAGCATTTGTATCCAAAAAAACACCCAGGCGAAATTTATTTTCTTCAAGTTCAGTATGTTTAGATGACTGTTACTCAGTGGCAGGAGCACTTAGAGAGATTATGACTGTTTTGCCAAAAAATTCAAAGTGTTTCCTTTTAAATGAGACCAACCCCATGAAGATGCTGCAAAGGGTTGAAGAACAGCTTTTGATTTACTTTGGGTATGTTATTTTTTGGCGTTTTTAGGGAAATTGACCAGAGTGCAAGGGGTTAATATAATTAGTATGTGACTTCCAACACAGTTTATTATCAATTATTACACCAAAAAATTTAGTTTCGGATACCCTTTCAATCTCTACACCATTTACACTGAGTTTAGATACTAAGTTGTTGTGATGGTTGTTAAAAACTATAAATTTTGTCTTACTTAAATTGAGCGTTAATTTGTTTGAATCAAACCACAGTTTAAGCTTTCCTAATTCCTTTCCGAGTGTATCCAAAAGTTGTTCCAAATTGCTTCCACTGCATAATTAATTAGTGTCATCGGCAAACAATATTAAATCCATTTTTTCTGAAACTTTACATATATCATTTATATACATATTGAATAACAATGGCCCCAAAACTGAACCCTGTGGGACTCCACAAGTAACCTTCAGTAACTGTGAGTTTTTGTTACCAACACATACATACTGATATCTATTATTTAAGTAACTGCATTACCAGGACAGTGCTACCCCCCCTAATACCACAATTTTGTAGTTTCTTTAATAATAAATTATGATCCACTGTATCAAATGCTTTTTTGAGATCCAAGAATACCCCAACTGAATACTCTTTATTTTCAATGGCAGTTGATATTTTTTTTATAAATTCCATTAGAGCAAATGCAGTTGTCCTCTTGTGTCTGAACCCATATTGCTGCTCACACAATAAATTATTCTTCAGTATGAAGTTGTCAGTTCTCTCATAGAATATTTTTTCAAGTATCTTGAAAAATTGCGGCAATAGTGAAATTGGTCTATAGTTTGAAAGTTCCCCTCTGTCACCCGTCTTGTATATCGGAATTACTTTAGCTAGTTTCATTGCATTGGGAAATATACCCTGTTTGGAGAGACAGGTTACAGATATACGTCAGTGGTTTCACTAAGCATTCAATAATAGTTTTGACTAAGAGCATGTCAATACCATCACAGTCCGCAGATGTTTTACTTTTAAACGATTTTACAATTTCAATGACCTCTCTCTCGTCTGTGTTCTTTATGAAAATGGAGTCTTTTATAGCAGTGTTTTTGCTTATTGTATCACCTGTGGGTGCCGTAATGGGTATTTCTCGAGCCAAATTAGGACCAATGTTAACAAAAAAGTTATTAAATTCATCTGCAGGTGAAGCTGCATTCACACTCTGAGTCGTTTTATTATTTTTTGAAAAATCGGTTGGGTAGCATGTATTTCTGTTTTTATTTCCAAGAATATTGTTAAGTATTGTCTATGTATTTTTAATATTGTCTCTGTTTTTCTCCAGATCTTTACTGTAATAGTCTCTTTTACTACATCTTATTATATATGTTAACTTATTTTTGTATGTTTTATACTGCTGCTCTGCTTCTTTTGTCCTTTTCTTTAGGAAAGCTTTATATAATAAATTTTTTCTTTTTACATGCCTTTTGTAATCCTTTGGTTAACCATGGCTTATTGGCAAATTTATGTTTAAGCTTTTTCTTTACTAATGGACAATTTTTTTCATAAAGAGTGGTTACAATGTTCATGAATGTGTCATAGGCTTCATTTACATCTGATACATAGACTTTTGTCCAGTCTTGCTTCAGCAAGTCTTCTTTAAAAGAACTGATTGCATTTTGTGATTTGTATCTGAACGATTTAAAAAATTTTTCTGTATTGGCCCCCGTGTGGCCATGGATAAGTGCAAAGGTTGGCAAATGGTCACTTATATCATTTATCAATAATCCACTTTCTATTTTCTTATCAATAATATTAACAAACAGGTTGTCAATAAGTGTAGCAGTGTGAACTGTGATTCTACTGGGATGTGTTATTGTGGGATATAGACTCATACTGTACATAGAATTCATGAACTCTGTAATTACATTTTGTTGATATGGATTTAGTAAATCAATATTGAAATCTCCACAAATTACTACCATTTTCTTACTAGTAATATTATTGTACAGCTCGACTAATTTATCTCTGAATGTCTCAATGCAAGTTCCCGGAGTTCTATATATACAACTTATAATTAGATTTTTTTTTTATCTTGGTCAATCTCAACAGTAACACATTCCAAAATCCCTGGTAGTGCAAAGGACATTCCATTTACAAGCTTACACCTATACAGGTCATCAATATACAGTGCAACACCACCACCCTTTTTTTGAGATCTGTTAATATGAAACATCTGATATCCCTCTATTGCCATCAGGGGAGCCTGCTCTTCATTAAGCCAAGTTTCAGAGAATGCGATGGCTGTAAATTTTCTGTCTAGCTGTTTTAAATAGTCCTGAATCTGTGGAAAGTTTTTGTTAAGACTTCTGCTGTTGAAGTGTATTATTGATAGTTTACCATCTAGTTGCACTTGACTTTTGAATTGCTTTTCAGTGTAATATTCACAATGATTATGAATATTATTGAAAAAGTGGTTATCAGGATCAATATCATTTTCCATCTCTTGTAGTTTATGTTCGGCATAATGGCATATTTTCAGAGTTTGAATTTCCTCACTCTGTGTCAAATGACTTCCTCCAACTGGGGATAATTGATGTCTACTCTAGTCAGTCATAAGGTTTTTTGTTTGTTTTGTTTAGTTTTTTTTTAAGTACTTTGACATGGTATGTCAAAAGAAATATTCTTGCCGTGTGTGTGGATATGGATTTTTATAGTCTCTTAATTTTCTTAATCAGTGTTCATCTGTATTTATTTAAGTCAGTAACATCTCTGATTATTATACTCTTTGCTTCCTCAGGTGTTCCATTTAGTTTGATCCAAACTCTACAATTTCTTGTCCATGTTGCTTGTATCTTATTTTGTTTTATCAGCATCCGTGCTTGCCGTGCTATTTCAGCATTAGTTTTTGTTAGATGTTCATTTACC
This sequence comes from Pholidichthys leucotaenia, assembly GCA_020510985.1. Lineage (NCBI taxonomy): Eukaryota > Metazoa > Chordata > Actinopteri > Cichliformes > Pholidichthyidae > Pholidichthys > Pholidichthys leucotaenia. The sequence goes on from CM035839.1 coordinate 400,927,563, forward strand.
AAGTCTACCTACGGGTACAAATAAGTAACAAAAAAAAAAAAAAAAAAAAAATTAGGTAAACTTCTGTTCCCCGTAGCTTTCTGGCCTGCCTCAGTATGTCATTCTTTACCCTTCTGTTCACAAAGCGCATCACAATTGATTACTGTTATGATTGAATACTGTGTGTACTTTTTGTTTTAATGCATACACCCTAATGCTGCCACTCATTTTTGCCACTGTTTTTTAACTGCCAGGAGTTCTGTTTGGTGGCATCATATGCATACCCTCTGTATGCCTTAATATTAACAGAAGAAGAGTCATTTACACTGACAGTTAAATTAGAAATTATATTTTAAAGTGCTTTGATCGGCATAGATTGAGAGACAGTTTAATAGATTAGTACAAAAAATACATTATTCATTCATCTTCTTCTTCCGCTTAACCCTTTTCGGGTCATGGGGAGACTGGAGCCTCTCTCAGCATCTTTGGGCGAGAGGCAGGGTGCACCCTGGACAGATCGCCAGTCCATCACAGGGCCAACACAGAGAGACAGACAACCATTCACTCTCACAGTCATACCTAAAGACAATTTAGAATCCCCAGTTTGATGCCAGTTAACCTAACTTGCATGTTTTTGGCATTTGGGAGGAAACCGGAGAAATCCCGGAGTAAACCGGGCAGCACGGTGGTGCAGTGGTTAGCACTGTTGCCTTACAGCTAGAAGGCTCCAGGTTCAGATCCCCAGGCTGGCAGGGGTTGGAACCTTTCTGTGTGGAGTTTGCATGTTCTCCCTGTGCTGCGTGGGTTTACTCCGGGGGCTCTGGTTTCCTCCCACAATCCAAAGACATGCATGTTAGGTGAATTAGTTGTTCTTAATTGTCCCTAGATATCTGTCTCCTATAGGCCCTTAGAATAGAGGGTTAGTACTAGTGAAAGCGCTTTGAGTGGTCTTTGTGACTAGAAAAGCGCTATTTAAGTGCAGGTTAGTTAGTAAACCCACGCAGACACGGGGAGAACATGCAAACTCCACAGAGATCACTGTTGGTCGGGGGCTGGGATCGAACCCAGGATCCCCCGGCCAAGGGTGAGTTGCTGTGCTGCTGCAGTGCTAACCACTCCGCCACCGCGCTGCCCGAAATGTACACCGGAATACATGGGTGATGAAAAAAATGAAATTTTTCTCCTCCCTTTTTTCCAACTTCTTCTGGTGTGGCTGTTTGTTGAGGCAATTTAGTGCTGTCTCAGTTTCCATGGTGCATCTGAAATACAAGCAGTCACTGTGCAAATTGATCTGCTGGATGTCCCTCACACTGCGCTTGGTGTTCCCCTAATTGGCAATACACACGTTTCCATTTCTGCTCTTTTAAATTTCAAATGATGGATGAATAACAAGGCTCCCCTTTTTCGCCTATGCAAAAAAAAAAAAAAAGCACCTTCAGACTGGATGGCCACCATAAGTGTCGTAACCTAGCAACCAGGAAGTTGCTGTGAGAGAGAGAGAGAGAGCTTCCTCTTGAAAGAAAAAAAAACCTTTACACTCATTCTGGTTTATTCATGCCTTTGTTTGACTGGCTATTTTAGGAGCCTTGAGTATTTTTCTCCTCTCACCCAGGGATTCATTTATTTTTAGCGCTGTGTCGTGCCTCCTGCTTCTTCTTACTGAGTGAATACTGTTTAACCCTTTTCTGTTTTTTTTTTTTCCTTTTTGTTTTGTTTTGCTGCCCGCATCTGTTCCACAGAACCATTTGGGAGAACAAAAATAGGAGGATAGTGGCAATGTGCGTGCGTGTGTGTGTGTGTGTGTGTGTGTGTGATGGAGAGAGGAGAGACAGAGGGAGTGTTTTCCATCTGTTTTTTTGGATGATTGTTGTCTTTTTGTTTTAGGCCATCATGTCGAGTAGCATGTTCTGTTTTTGAAGATGCTTATTTCACCATCTGGGGTATCACCTAGTATAGAAGATTGTCTTTGTACTTGATTACAGAGCATTTGTGTTAGTTTTGTGCATTTGGTTGCATTAGACTTGGTAGGTTCTTATGTTGAGTCCAGAAATACAGTTGCAGCAATCATATCAGTTTTTTTGCCATTTTAAGAGGTAATTATGATTTTGTTTATCATCCAAATGACTAAAATTAAGAAAATCAAAAGATAATGTTAAATCAGTCAAAAATAAACACTTCTGCTTCTCTGTTAATAATAAAAAAAAAACATGTTTGTAACAACAGAAAAAAATAAAAATAAAATGAGCTTCTTTTGCATCAAATGGGAGATGTTAGTTGTGACTAATGTGGAACACTAGCCTTCACTCAAAGCAACTATAAAGAGTCCATGTCCAAGCAAGCCTTTTATCATAGCTTCAAAAATAACTTTCATCTCTTCCATGCATGTCTGTAAATGCATATCACATGACCATGCATGCAGGCTAGACTGCACTTCAGGAAGCAGTGGCTTGGCTATTCTTAACAATACTACTTTTGACCAAAAGCATTACTAGATTATATAGGCTGACTTGGTTCTAGACTATTGCTAAAATGCTAGTAAAATAAAAAGACAAATTAAGGTTAATAAAGATATAGCTAATTTGTTTGTATTTTTGAGAAGTATGCCTATAGGCAGTATGGAAGCTTTTTTGCTAATAGTCACAGTCAATGCTTTGTATCCATACCACACTGATGAGTAACCTAGTATTTCATCCAACCTGGTCTCAGTAAAAAAAAAATGTAACCAATGAATGCTTTCAACCCCTTTAAAAATATACATTTGTATGTAAAACCAAAAAATAACGTACCTGGATACGTTTTTGCAAGCGGAGTCCATGTCTTTACTCACTGCGCATGCGCAAATGCCCATAAAAAAACCCCAAAACATGGTCCTCACTGTGCATGAGCAGAGCAACACCTGTTTTTGGTACTCTTCCACACTCATATGGAGGTGGGACAGGAATGGCGGCTGGTTAGTTACAAACACTTTGAAGCAATGAGGCCAGCAACACACAAGTTCAAGTCCCGTACTGATCTATGAGTGACTTTTTTTTTTTTCGCTTGTTAGTTTTCACTCCACTAATGAAAGGTTCGGTTTAGGCGTCACCTTCTGTAGTGGTTAGGGTTAGGAAAAATGTTTTGGAGAGGTGTTAGATGGTGAAAGAGAAAGAAAGTGAGAGGAATAGAAACTGGTAAGCCAGGGGTCTCCAATCATGTGCCAAGGAAGGCCAAAACCCTGCAGGCTTTACCTCCAACCATTGTCTTCAACAGCAGATTTCACTGAATTTCTTCCCACTGATTGCTGATCAGTGAAAACACCTGCTGAAGAGACTGAGTAGAAGAGAAAACCTGCAGGGTCTTGGCCCTCCATGACACATGATTGGACACCCTTAAAGATGCCGGTAGACATGTTTCTTAAAGCTGTAAACACCACACGTCCAAAAATGTTTTTTACGTGTCTATGTACGTTTTCTCAAAGTGAGAAAATGTGCAATTTGACATTTTTTTGGTGAGACTGGACTGATTTCACCACTAAGACTGTCAATCAGCATTCCATAATCCTATGTTTTTCAACCTTTTTTGAGAACTGGAACCCTTTCTATAGAGGGGTTGCACTGACGTCACACAGGTCACATGTCTTTTGTTTACTGCGCCATTTTGGACGGCAACAAACATTCAAATCACCAACAGCAAGAATGAATGAGTGTAATCAATGAGCTAAATGGCTACACACAAATCAACACCATGGTCCAACGATGAGGTGCAGATTTTTCTTTGTTTGGTAGCTGATTAAAGAAATCCAGAGGGAGCTGAACAGAGCGACCCGAAATCAATTCACGGCCGACGAAGACAGACGGGAGGCAGAGTGGCGTGGACCCCACCACGGCATCATCATTGTTGAAAACAGTGATAGAAGATGGTGAGTGATGTGTTATTATGCATCTTTACCGTTATTTATCCCAGTGGTAGAAAAGCTCACTTTGAACAAACAACACCGTTGTCTCCTGTATGCAGACAATGAGCTAGCTTGTTAGCCATCAATGCTAACTCCGTGCTGTGCTTGTGTTTTGCGCTTGTGTTGACAACATCTGACAAAATAAGCTAGTGTTAATCCTGGTTAAAGAGTAGTTTTTTACATGTTGCACTTTCGTGCTGTACATGTACTTAAGTTGTGTGTGTATTTTCATTCTAGAATCCCACCGCAGGCTGAAGATCTGCTGAACAGGGACCAGCAGCACAGCCAGTGTCAACAGGATGAACAGGTCAAGTGGACCCCTGGCCGAGTGAGCACCTCATGTGAGCACCCCAAGTGGACCCCAGGGTCCAGTCTGTACATGTACAAGTACAGTACATTTTCAATCCAGTGATTTACAAACTGATTCAGAGCTTTCTAAAGCCTCATTCAGAACATTATAGTCCCACATACCTATTCTGTGGATTTTCATCTGGGGGCAGCCAGTGGTGACGAGCAGCAGCAGTGGAGAAGAAAAGTCTTTTGAAAGCAGAAACAGAGCCAAAACCTTCTCCAGGTCAACTTAGTTGTTATCTTACATATATATATTTTTCACACTTCTTGGTGACCAGGAATAGACTTTTCAACAGTTTTACACAAATTTTTGTTGTTGTTCTCCTTCTTAGCCTTTACAAATCACTGGCTTGAGAATGTACTTGTACATGTATAGACTGGATCCCGGTCTCCACTTGGGGTGCTCACTTGGTCAGGGGTCCACTTGACCTGTATCTCATGAAACTACCCTGTGAAGGGAGAAGATGGCTTAGAATCAATCAATCAAGCATTCCTTGGTGTGCTGGGCCACCTTGTGAAGGCGATGAGTGGCTGGCATGTGTGACCCATTCTGAGATTTTTATTTTTTTTTTCAGTTCAAAGTTTGAATTTTGCACATTCTAAATAATCTGGCTTTTGCTGGCGATTGTAATATAAATTTAGGGACTTATGTGTTTGTATCATGATTTTCTATTTGTCTGTTAAGACACCGGTGGGAACAGTCAACACTATAAACCAAACATTTATCAATGACAATGAAAATAATGTCTCATTTTTAAGAAAAAAGGAACCAAAAACAATTATTTTATTTACTGAAGACTGTATTGTTGGATGTGCACACTTTAGTGATAGTACCAGTATATGGAGGAATTCTGGGCCAAATTAACATCTGTATTTCCTAATAATGAGTTAGGGTTTAATGGGATTTAACATGTTTTAATACAAACTACTTTATGGTTCATAATTCTGTTGACAGACTTATACTAAACCAAAAGTGATTTTTCAAACTGCTGGATTATTTAGACAGCTTTTCCAGTCTTTTTAGCATTTAATTTATGTCACTAAATCTTGGTAACCTTCACAAATAAAACAAAAACAAAAGTGGAGACATATCTGCAAAAGACACAAAAGTTTATTTTAAAAATTCCTAGTGCAATACAAAAGGAGGACATAGTACATTATTCACACATAGAATATATATTTATACAGTATCTACATGTATATATCCAGTAAATCCATGTAGCCTTGTGACGGCATTATTTTAACTGCTTTTAATCCTTGATGAAGTTTGTTTTGGGTTAAAAATGCATCATAATTGTTAAATATATCTTATTATATCTAACTCAGTACTGAAATATATATTTTATGGCTAATATACAGTGGGGCAAAAAAGTATTTAGTCAGCCACCAATTGTGCAAGTTCTCCCACTTAAAAGATGAGAGAGGTCTCCAATTTTCATCATAGGTATACCTCAATTATGAGAGACAAAATGAGAAAAAAAAAATCCAGAAAATCACATTGAAGGATTTTTAATGAATTAATTGGTAAATTCCTCGGTAAAATAAGTATTTGGTCAATAACAAAAGTTCATCTCAATCCTTTGTTATATACCCTTTGTTGGCAATGACAGAGGTCAAACGTTTTCTGTAAGTCTTCACAAGGTTTTCATACACTGTTGCTGGTATTTTGGCCCATTCCTCCATGCAGATCTCCTCTAGAGCAGTGATGTTTTGGAGCTGTCGCTGGGCAACACGGACTTTCAACTCCCTCCAAAGATTTTCTATGGGGTTGAGATCTGGAGACTGGCTAGGCCACTCCAGGACCTTGAAATGCTTCTTACGAAGCCACTCCTTCGTTGCCCGGGCGGTGTGTTTGGGATCATTGTCATGCTGAAAGACCCAGCCACGTTTCATCTTCAATGCCCTTGCTGATGGAAGGAGGTTTTCACTCAGAATTTCACGATATATGGCCCCATTCATTCTTTCCTTTACACGGATCAGTCGTTCTGGTCCCTTTGCAGAAAAACAGCCCCAAAGCATGATGTTTCCACCCATATGCTTCACAGTAGGTATAGTGTTCTTTCTCCTCCAAACACGACAAGTTGAGTTTTTACAATAAAGTTCTATTTTGGTTTCATCTGACCATATGACATTCTCCCAATCCTCTTCTGGATCATGCAAATGCTCTCTAGCAAACTTCAGATGGGCCTGGACATGTACTGGCTTAAGCAGGGGGACACGTCTGGCACTGCAGGATTTGAGTCCCTGGCGGCATAGTGTGTTACTGATGGTAGCCTTTGTTACTTTGGTCCCAACTCTCTGCAGGTCATTCACTAGGTCCCCCCGTGTGGTTCTGGGATTTTTGCTCACCGTTCTCGTGATCATTTTGACCCCACGGGGTGAGATCTTGCGTGGAGCCCCAGATCGAGGGAGATTATCAGTGGTCTTGTATGTCTTCCATTTTCTAATAATTGCTCCCACAGTTGATTTCTTCACACCAAGCTGCTTACCTATTGCAGATTCAGTCTTCCCAGCCTGGTGCAGGTCTACAATTTTGTTTCTGGTGTCCTTTGACAGCTCTTTGGTCTTGGCCATAGTGGAGTTTGGAGTCTGACTGTTTGAGGTTGTGGACAGGTGTCTTTTATACTGATAAAGAGTTCAAACAGGTGCCATTAATACAGGTAACGAGTGGAGGACAGAGGAGCCTCTTAAAGAAGAAGTTACAGGTCTACAGGTCTGTGAGAGCCAGAAATCTTGCTTGTTTGTAGGTGAACAAATACTTATTTTACCGAGGAATTTACCAATTAATTCATTAAAAATCCGTCAAGTGTGATTTTCTGGATTTTTTTTTTCTCATTTTGTCTCTCATAGTTGAGGTATACCTATGATGAAAATTGGAGACCTCTTTCATCTTTTAAGTGGGAGAACTTGCACAATTGGTGGCTGACTAAATACTTTTTTCCCCACTGTATATCCACTGCTCTTATTTATATTTTTCGTATCTTCTTAATTATTGCTCTGAGTGTTGCTATCCCTGTGCTGTTGCAATCCTGGAATTTCCCTATTGTGGGACTAATAAAGGCTTATCTTATCTTATCTTATCCTCACGTCTTCCGCTTTATACTGCTCTATGGCTTCCTAAACTCTCTAGTACTTTTCCAGAGCGTTTCGTCTCGCCGCCTGTAGCCTTCTCTGGCTCTCCTTTTTTCCCTTTACTCTGACAAAAAGCCAGCAAGCAGCAGGCTTACCTCAATATCCATCTTGTATTTTGCTTGTCACATAAAAGTGATGTCATGGGAGTGTCAGGCCACCTTGCTGTAAACATCTCACTCACTTGAGGTGGAACTCACTTGTAATGGAAAACGAACAACCTTGTGGTGAGTCGGGCTGAGTAGGTGCTTGTGGAATTATTATTATTCTCAACACAGGGCCCATGCAATTTGTCGTCCAATATGACAAATACATATTGGACGACAATATGTATTTGTCGTCCAAATACAAATTGGACGACAATTTGTATTTGGAAATACAAATCAGGGTGACCACTGACGTCACGTGCAACCCCTCTATACATGGAAAAAATCCCATGGAGCACCAAAGGTAAAACATGTTATACACCAACATATTGTAGCCTATTATGCAAACATCTAATGACAATTTAGTCTTGTAGTTTGGAAGAGGAGTTAACTTGATGCTTTCGTTGTCGGCATTGGAATTAGTTTGAAAATGAAAAGCACTTACCGGAGACATCGCTCCCATGAAGTAGGTTGTTTTCAAGGCTTTTCTCAGCTCAGCACCGTTGGACCTCCATATCCACTGCTTGTTTGGTGAGGGGGGGCGGCCGACGCCAGAATGCAGTTCCTGGGGCAGGTGATGACAATTTGCCCATCCTGTAGTGTTGTGAGCTTGACAATAGTAAACCTGAGGGTCCTGAAACTACTGCGGTCCTGAAACTGCTGCCTCCTGTTGTGAAGGAATCCCCAACTCAGCTTAGAGGAGGAGGAAGTGGAGAGATTGCATTCATACTGCCACCCACTAACATGGAGGAGCTGCTACAGGTACCAATGCACAACGGCAAGTTGTTTGCAATTTCTGAACCAATTAAGAAGTGAAATTAGACAATTTCCCATGGACCCCTGAATGTTCTCTCGAAGTTTTCAAGGATAGAGTCTTTTGCTTGTCTCATAAAATCTGGCAACAATGTTGCCAGGATAAAAGCAGAAGTGAAATTTACCAGCAGAGAAAAACATCAAAGAAGGTGACCTGTGTTACCGATTTTTTGACTGTAGTCAGTAAATGGGACAAAAACAAAGAAGCACCAACCAAAGCAGTGAGCAAACCACAACAGCCCTCCACGTAGCATTGAGGAGAAAAACGCAACTGAATGAGTTTGACTCCAACCTTCAAAGCTTTGTCCTAAAAGCAGCAACATGGTAAGAAGCAAAAGCTTTAGACTATACATAGAGGCCGAGTTGTGATTTAATTTTTGTTTCATATTGAGAAAACTAAAATTGTTGCTCCTTGCTGTTAACAGCACACTTGTTTGTTCCTCCAGTAACTAAATTAACCATTTATCAGACTGCTCTGGACAGTCCTGTCAATCTTTAGAAAAACAGACACCTTTATGTTAGATTAATAGCACGCCTATGCAATTATTCTTACTGCTCATATGTACTCATTTTATTGGCTTGTCCTCCTGTGGGTACACGCACTGTGTACGATTTAAATAGTTTTATTACTTTTATTAAAATGTCATTTTAGGACAGTTTTGACAGCTCTATTCACCACTGCTGGACTGGTGGAGTATACAAGTGCAGGAGAAATGTCAGAAGTGTGGAAGTATTTTATAGTAAGAGATGGTGACAAACAAAAAGGGAGGATGTATACAGTGTGGAAAAGCATTTTATGAAGTGTTAGCGAGTACTAAAACTGGTAAGACATTTACAACAGGGCATTTCGATGTTATATGCAGCAGGCTTGTATTTATATGAGTAATTTTCACTGGTTCTTGTTGTTGTGTAGGATGCATCATTGCACACGTGTTGGAAATGAGAAAGAATTGATATATTTTCGTAATGACTCCCATTGTCCGTGTGCCTCTCAGTCTCTGTACCCCTGAATTTGCATTGTCAAAGCACTGATCATTTGCATGATGGCTTTGGTGCATTTCATTCTGAAGTCCCCACTCCCTGAATAAGACACTGCAGCTCTGGAATTAGTGTCTGTGGGGAATGATAGGGGGAAAAATACATGAGGAAATCATAAAGGAGTGCTTAGGAGCTGATGTGTGGCTCTCTAGTGGCAATGTGATTTTACTGTCATTGGCTGCAGAAAGGTCAAAGCTAATGCGCATTGAAATGGGGGAATAAATAGGCAAGCATACTGCGCCGCATAGGGAGAGTGGGCCTGCCAATGAAGTCCCAATCTATTCCCCTCACGCTCCCTGTTCACTCCCATTACAGACCTCATCAGCATCAAATCCCCACTAGCAGGAGCAGCACGCCCTTCCCCACATACAGTATGCTCCCTCATTCTCACGGATGCAAATACACACATGTGCGCGCGTATACACACACACACACACACACACACACACTTGCAAGCCTTGCTAAGGGAAGCTATTTGTTTAAATCTTCTATGCAGTCAGTGAGTTTATACAGTGTACATGATTTTTTTCCTGTGTATTTCAACTGACTTTAAAGCAAAGAGCATAGCATAAATTATCAAATTTGTCAGTTTGTTTTCCATACTGCTCATTGCTTAAAACACTTTATTTGAATTTGTGAAAGTAATTTCACTCTGATTAAAGATGACTTTTTTTCTGTAATTGTTTTTCTTTATGACCAGCTGGAGGTCACAGTCTATTAATTACAGCATCCGTGCACTTCCTGTTCATCCCTCCATGCTCACCATCTCCTTCAAACTCCTCCCTGTGACACTGCCTGTGGCAAAGGACCTGATGCCTTAGCTGCATCTAGACAGGCACACCTCCTCCTCCTCCCCCTCCACCACCTTGGAGTCCGATGCATCCCTCTCTGTCCCACCTCAGCTCAGCTCCACTAACATGACAGGCCTGGCAGATGATGATAAATGCAGAGGAGGAAAAGCAATTACTGGATCAGTTAGGTGTAGTAGGGAGCGCTCAGGGCACTCATTACCAACAGACTGTAAAGTTTTGGGATGCATGTGCGCACTTGCATCCTCACCGAATCGAATGCATCAACAGCAACCGTTTCATTTGACAAGGTGTTGGTCTGTTTCGTTCTTTCATACTTTCCTTTTACTTAAGCGTGCCGAACCAATGAAGCTGTCACCATGGATTTAATGCATGTAAACCATTCAAAACACAGACTAATGGTGACACAAAAAAACAGATCACAAGTGGCAGGCATGATGACAGCGACGCTGCTGCAGATGCTCAAAATGAATAGGTTAATATCGGTGCTGCGGTAATGTGCCGTGGATTTCTCATTGTGGGCTGTACAGTTGTGCGACGAGCCATCTGCACACCTGTCAATGCTGAGGAAGCTGCATGTATGGAGCATAAGTGAAAGAGGATAAGGCAGGCCTGGTGATTGACAGTAGCACTGAGGTTGTCATGGGGACAGCTGCAGTCCTCACTGTCCCCTGAGGAGGATGTAGAAACAGCATTAATAAGGGACAGACACATTCATACCGATGGGAAGAGGAATACAGAACACACACATGCACACTCTCTTGCAATCTCTTTCTTGCAGGCTAAGGCAGAGGGAGTTGCCTGGGCTATGAGTTGTGGGTGGTGAGATCGCAGGTCAGGCCCACGCAGTCCCCACTCAGCTGTACAGTGCGCAGCACATAGCGGCTGCACAGAGGCCAGAATGGCAGACGGAACAAATAGGAACTCATGCATACACACACGCACAACCACACAATTACACATACACACATACAATAAAAAACAAAAACTTGCTGCCCCTTTCAGTCAGAGACATGATTGTTATTACACCAAGAAACCTCACAGTAATCAGGAAAAAAAGGTGTTCCTTTATTTATTGATCTATTATTTTTTTCATAATGGTATAATTCACCTATTGTACTGTAGTATATCTCTTTAAAACCTTGTTTTTCATCCATGAGTTCTCAAACCCCAGGAGTTCCAAAAGCAAACATTCAGGAGTCCCCAGGAAATTGTCTAATTTCACTTCTCCAATTGCAAATAATTTGCCATTATTGTGCATGGGTGTCTGCAGTGGCTCCTCCATGTCAGCGGGTGACAGTACGAACGTAATCCCTCCTTCTTCTTCTTCTTCCTCCTTTTGACGACAGGAACCTTCACTTTCACAACCCCACTGCCACATTGCATCTGCTCTGTACCCCCCCCCCCCCAAAAAAAAAAATTATGCCATGTCTTCGGCCACCACTTCCAGCACAAATTCGTTGAAAAAAATGTTGAAAAGACAGCTTTACCAACAGTCTAAAAAATGTCATTATTTGATTGAAAAGTGAAAGATGAAACCTTTTACAATCGTTGAAAAGATGCCTTCATAAAGACGTCTCTGTATCATCTGAATTTACTTGAAAAATGAAAAAAATGTCATCATTTAGACATCTATAACCAACTTTTATTACACCAATATCATTCATCTTCTAGTCAGTTCAATTCAACTTTATTTATATAGGGCCATTTCACAACAACAGTCATCTTATAGCACTGTCAAACCGTAGGGGAAAACTCCACAATTGCAGAAACACCCCATGCAATCAGGCAATCCCCTGTGTGCAGCACTTGGCAACAGTGGAGAGGAAAAACTCCCTTTTAACAGGAAGAAACTTCCAGCAGAACCAGGCTCATGGAGGGGCAGTCATCTTCTGCAACTGGCTGGGGTTGAGGGGATACAGAAGAGGAAGAAAAGAAGAAGAAGAAGAAGAAAAGAACAGACATGTAGAGCACAAACAGCACAATGGGGACTCAATCTATGGGAGAGAACAAACAGATGTTAATGACCAGCAAAAATATTACACTGAGAGTGAAGAAAGGAGTGAAGCCCCGTGCATCGTGGGTTGTCTAAAGCTATTAGCACCATAACTAAGGGAAGAATCAGGGTCACCTGATTCAACCCTAACTACAGGCTTTGTCAAAAAGGAAAGTTTTAACCCTATCGAGTCTGTCTCCTGAATCCTGATTGGCAGCTGGTTCCAAAGGAGAGGAGCCTGATAACTGAAAGGTCTGCCTCCCATTGTACTTTTAGAGATTCTGGGCATTACAAGTAATCCTGCAATTTGGAAGCGTAGTGCTCTGCTAGGATGACCAGGTACTATCACATATTTTAAATAATAAGGGGCCTAATCACTTAGAGCTTTGTAAGTGAGGAGAAGTGTTTTTAACTTAATTCTAAATTCTATGGGAAGCCAATGAAGTGAGGCCAGAACCGCAGAGATATGATCTCCCTTTCTAGTACCTGTTAAAACGCTAGCTGCAGCATTTTGGATCAACTGAAGAATTTTTAGAGATGTTTTAGGACAGCCTGATAATAGAGTTACAATAATCTAATGTAGAACTAACAAAAGTGTGGATTAGTTTCTCAGCATTGCTCCAAGACAAGATTTTCCTAATCTTTTTATTTTGTATACTTCATTAATCCCAGAGGAAAATTCAGGGCATCCATGGTGCAGCGCCAATCCCTTCACACCCAGGGGAAATTAAAAGTCTCCAGTTAACCTAACTTGCATGTTTTTGGCCTGTGGGAGGAAACCAGAGTAAACCCACACAGACACAGGGAGAACATACAAACTCCACACAGAAGGGTCACTGATTGTCAGGGGTGGGATCAAACCCACAACCTTCTTACTATGCTACCACAGTGCTACCCACTGCGCCACCGAGCTGCCCAATGTTGCTGCCCTAATCTTGGCAATATTACGCAAATACAGAGGCAGTGCATCAATAGATGGCGCAAGTGTGCCACCCCCTTAAAATATTCAGAGATAAAAATATTTCCTAAATAAATCATTCGTGATATGCAAAATAAATGAGAGACATAGCATGTCCTTCTGTAGTTGATATGTAAGCTTCTGTAGAAGCAGACAGTTTAGATAACATTTCAATATGGAGGCTTGCATTATAGACCACTTCCAGGTTAAGGGTGCCAGACTAACTAAGAATCATTGAAGCCAGCAAACTTTTTTGCTCCATTTGAGCAGGAGCAACTTTTGATTGGCCATCCAAAACTCGATTCTGAGATGCATATCTGGGTGCTCTGGAGCCAATTGTTTTGTATTTTTATCTTAATGTGATTGGGAGTAAAGGCTGTCAATCATCAGATCCCTCCCGCTTGCCAGAAAACATGGAGTCGCTAGTGGAGCGGCTAGTTTCATTAAAACAAACACCATTTTGATGCAGATAAAAGAGGATAAAAGAGCTGGGACCCGATCGTCCAGATTTAATCATCCAGCAACAGGGCAAAGTTCGTGGGAGGACTTACACAAGGAGCTTTTCTCAGAATGCGACCATAAAAGGATTGCTGCAGAGGTGAGTTTGTATTGTAGGAAGTTAAGAAAAATGGCAAGAATTGTGAAATTAAAGATCACAAGTTGATCCAAGGAATTTAAAACTACAGAAAATAATAATACTAAAAGAAGAGGCTTCTTTGTGTCTATAAGTGCAATAGATGCAGTATTTTCCTCAAAAATGTTTATTTTGAATTCATGCTTCTTCAATATAAACCAAAACCACAAAAGCCACAAAAAGAGCTCTACTTTAGTTTGACAGGAACCAAATCTCCTTGGTTTGAGAAGATACAACTGTAAAATGCATCATTTAACCGAGTATAATCTGTAAACTGGAATATAAGCAGAGGTGAGTATAGTAACCAGAAATTGTACAAAAGTAAAATTAGTGTTATATTAATAACTTGAGTAAAAGTAAGAGTAGTTATTAAAAAAATACTTAAATATGAGTATCTTCTGTTACTTAAGTAGTAAGAACTTTACTCTCACTTATTATAATTATAATATAGTGAGTTTTTTTCTAAAAAACTGTGACCCGTGTATTTTTGTGGTTTTTCTATTAGTCTGCTGTGGTAGCACAACGGGGGATTATATTCGACCCAGTGACTTTGGGGAAAAGGGGGTAGATTGTGAGAGATGGAAATGAGGAGAAGAAAAGAGAGGAACCAACAACCGGTGCCAGAGCGCCGGGGGGTAATAAACCCAAATGAAGATGCGCCTTCGTTCCTGGTATGCCAGGCGTGAATGTATTGTGTTGGGTGGAAGACGTGGTTTCACACCAGGTGTGAAAGTATTGTGTTGTGTCATGCTCTGTTGTCCTGTATGTAAATGTGTGTACTCCAGGTGCCAGGGGTGGGAATAAAGCTGTATAAGGGGATTCACTCTGACACCCAGATTCATTCTGTTCTGTTTGTTGGAGGAAATAAAGTTGTGTGTTGTCAGCTCGTGTCTCGTCTGATGCATCCTCCACACTGGTGATCTCGAGACGTGAAAGTGGAAGACAGACTGAGCACCTCCGTGAGAACATCCACGCTTGGGGTTCCCCCTGCTACGTGCGCTGTGGCGGTCAAACTCTCAGACTTTTGACTTCACGACCTGGCCGCTTGGTTCATTCACGTGGAAGCCCAGTTCATTCTCTGCGGAGTCTCAGAGGGATAAGGGCATGGACTTATATAGCGCTTTTCTAGTCTCAAAGACCACTCAAAGCGCTTCACTAGTACTAACCCTCTATTCTAAGGGCCTATAGGAACAGATATCTAGGGACAACTTAGAACAATTAACCTAACATGCATGTCTTTGGATTGTAGGAGGAAACCGGAGCCCCCGGAGTAAACCCACGCAGCACAGGGAGAACATGCAAACTCCACACAGAAATGTTCCTACCCCTGCCAGCCTGGGGATTCAAACCTGGAACCTTCTAGCTGTTAGGCAACAGTGCTAACCACTGCACCACCGTGCTGCCCAAAGAGGCCATGGTACTTTGTGTCATCAGAGGATGACACAGTGTACCATTATGTGGTGGCTTCACTGGACCCGCGTGCCACTCGGCACGCAATGAGCCTGCTTCACGCTCCCCCAACCCAGGGCAACCCAGCGCCGGAGAGAGAGCAGAGAGGCTCCTCTCACACACAGAATTAGGAGACGGATCGGCTGTGGAGTTAATGGAGAGCATGCTGGCTTTGCTGGGTGCAGATGACGGATCTTTCCTCTTTGCCCACCTCTTCCTGAAGAAGCTACCAACTTTGGCGAGGGCACTCCTGGCCAACTCACCGCTGCTGGCGGCCGGGAACTACTGCTTGCTGGCAGAGGAAGCAGATCGCATTATCCTGGTGAACAAGAGTTTCGGCGTCCAGGCAGTCAGACCGGGATCATCGGCAGAGTCTAACAAAGTTGAGGAGCTGCAGATGGTGGCCGGGACGGCCACTTGGACACACAGGAACGATATGGTGTGTTTTCATCATCAGTGTTTAGGTGCCGATGCGCAACGTTGTCTGCTGTGTGTCGTTTCCAGAGAACACAGAAATGGACCAGCAGCTGGGGCCGCTGACGACAGGGAGAAGCTGCTTTTCATCAAGAACACATTCTGGGAGACGGTTCTTGGTGGACTCTGGCTCCCAGAAGAGCCTCATTTTGCCAGTCAGTGTGGATAGGCTGGCAGAAGGCTGTGGTTTGTCATTATCAGCTGCAAACGGATCCCCCATCAAGACGTTTGGAGAAAGGTCGGTGACTGTATGTTTGCATGGATGCAATTATGAGTGGGACTTTGTGGTAGCTGCATATTCGGTTCCTATTTTAGGAGCTGATTTTCTGTGCTTATGGTCTCCTTGTTGATATCGACTAACAGACATTTAGTGTATGCTGTTTTTTTTTCATCATTGCCCTGCATAGTTCGGTGAGTTGGGCCACTAACACATGCAATGTTTTAGCTTTGGGGGATAAGTACCAGCGTTTGCGTTCCGAGTTTCCCGCACTCACGGTGCCCACCTTTTCCACTACTGTAACCAAGCATGGCGTCAAGCACTTTATCACCATGAAGGGCCCGCTGTTTTTTGCACATCTGCACTGCCCGGACGTGGCTAAGCTAGCCATCGTGCATGAGGAGTTTGCTAACTTAGAATGCCTAGGGATCGTTAAGTGCTCCAACAGCCCTTGGGCATCCCTGCTGCACATGGTGCCCAAGTCCGATGGTTCGTGGCGGCTGTGCGGTGATTTCCGTTGCTTGAACAATGTCGCTGAACACGACTGTTACCCCATCCCGCATATACAGGATTTTTCCATGCATCTGGTCGGGACGCGCATTTTTTCAAAAGTGGATCTGGTCTGCGGTTACCACCAGGTCCCAGTTCACGCCGAGGATGTCGCCAAAACGGTGGTAATAACTCCCTTTGGTCTGTTCGAGTTTTTATGCATGCCGTTCGGGTTAGAGGACACAGCACAAACTTTTCAAAGGATGATGGATGCGGTGCTCTGTGACTTGCTGTTTGTTTTCGTCTACTTAGATGACATTTTGGTGGCTAGCGCGCCGGAGGAGCACCTCACCCATCTCAAGCAAGTTTTCCAACAGTTGGAATCACATGGGCTGATTGTTAATCCAGTGGAGTGTCAGTTTGGGCTGCCGGTAAATGACTTCTTGGGCTACCGCATCTCACCGGAGGGCGTGATCCCACTGCCAGATTAGGTACGCAAGGTGTCAGATTTTCCACGTTCGCAGACCGTGAGAGCACTGCAGGAATTTTGGAGGATGGTCAACTTTTACACCGCTTCCTTCCCCGGGCAGCCCAGCTGCTGCAACTGCTGTATGGTGCGCTCAAAAAAAAGAAATCCGCAGATAGCATCGACTAGACCCTCGATTGGGTCCAGGCATTCACAGGCACCAAAATGGTGCTCGCTAATGCAGCTTTGCTGGCCCACCCAGCCCCGTCAGCACGGATAGCGCTCTCCACAGACACATCTGATGTTGCGGTAGGAGCCATGGCGGATTTATTAAGATTTATTATCTGCAGCAGGCAAAGAGCACTCAGGGGACTGTATTATCTGAGTCTCTTTACCAGGAGTCAGGCAAGACAATTCATCAATAATTTGAATAGAACAAGAGTGAACTTGCCTGTTCTCCTGGTGTGCAGTATTGCCTGCTGTGTCTGGAGCACAAACTGCCCTCTCCACGTCCATGGCAGGCCTGGGCTACTCTGTGGGTTGAGGAGGAGCTGCTTCAGCCGGCACGGAGGTGGGCGGAGCCGGGGGAGTAACAGCCAAACCCGCATCAGCAGATGAGTATGCAGAGAAGAGAGTGGAGGCAGCAGCTACGGAGGAAGTGGACGCTGCAGAACTCTCCTCTCCCTGTGAAGGAGGGGTTGCTAGCTGAGAAGTGGTACTGACCTTCTGCCGACTCCTCTGGGATCAGCGGCGACGAGTGGGAGAAGGAGATGTAGGTTCATCGTGGGGGAGAAGCTTCGGGATCTGGGAGCACTGGATCACCGGCTCAAACTCTGGCTGTCTTGGAAAAAACTCCTCCAACTCGTGGATTCAATTCCAGAAGGAGCCATGGCTTCACCTCCAGGAGGAGATCCATCTCAGCAAACAACACCAGTCTTTGCTCCTCCAGCTCCTCGGCGGATGGAGCGGGTCAGGGCTCAGGTGGAGGAGGCGAGGCTGCTGCAGGAGAGGCTGAAGGCTTCTTACGGCACGAGTGTTTCCTCTTCGTAAGGGACGGCTCTGGCATTGGGGCTTCTTCCACCGGCTCATCACACTGTAGGGAGTATATGGAGAAGAGTAGGTCCATAGCCTCCGGGTGATTCCATAGGCTAAGGAACGCTTCCATTACCTGTGCCGCGCTGTCCCGACCCTCCCGGACCATCTTAGGGGAAAGGGAAGCCTCCATCTGCACCAGGATGCCCTCCAGAAAGCACACCGCCTGCTGCCCCACTTTGTACAGATGGGACATGGTGCTCCAAAAGACAGGTGGGTGGAAAAAAACACAAAAAGGGAAAAGGGGAAAAAAAAACAACTCACGGCCCCACAGCTGAGTTCTGTTCTGGCCACTTTGTACTGTCATATGCGCCTCTTAGAGGCGCAGAGAGAAACGAACTCAAGCGCTGAATGGTGCCGAGAGTTTATTAAAT
The DNA here is from genome assembly GCA_020510985.1 of Pholidichthys leucotaenia. NCBI lineage: Eukaryota > Metazoa > Chordata > Actinopteri > Cichliformes > Pholidichthyidae > Pholidichthys > Pholidichthys leucotaenia. The sequence continues at coordinate 400,945,911 of CM035839.1, forward strand.
AAAAGAGCCACAATACAAAACGTGCCAAAAGACCAAATGGAAAGAGCTCGCATAAAAAGCCTCTGAGCAGGGAAACAGCTCAGGAGAGTAACATCAGCACTACAGTGAATACAAACAGTGTACAAGAGGAAAAACTCACTTGCAGTGCCTTGGAGCGGAGGGAGGCTCCCGAGGGAAATGTAGCATAACAGCTGGGAACTCAGAAATACAGGAGGTTGACATTCAACGAAGCGGCAAGAGACCAAGAAATGGCAGAGCTTAAATACAGTTGAAATTAATGACATAGGTGAGCCCTGGTGTCAGCTCGCATAAGCAGGCAAACAAAGCACAATAGAAATCAGCTGATAGTAATAAGAGATGAGGGAGGAGCAGCTGATCTGGCAGCTTGACAGATGACGCCCATGCTGGGCACAACCCCGGAAGTCATCTGACGGCTGCCAGCCCACAGAATAAAAATGAGAAATAAACATGATCCAACAGAAATACAACTCCAACAGGGCATGGTCAAAACAACTACAACACAACTGGAGAAAACAAACAGTAGAATAATGCAAAAAGGAGCACGATAATACAACAGATAAATAAATACACAGAAAAAGCCACAAAGCTGGGTCTGGCAGGAATCCCAGCCCCAGTTCGTGACACCTGTTGCCAATGCCATCATTATCTTTTGCAACAATAAGTTGTTGTGAAGGTCTAGAGAGAGCTCTTTGCTTCTACCAATGATGAGTTCTTAGTGGTGTGATAATCTGCTATTCATAGACCTATTTAAAGGCTATCATTCAGGACTGAACCAGCTGAAATTAATCTGCACTGATTTGGAATGGGATGGCTCCCTAAATTCTGATGGATTTCAGCTGGTTTATTTGCTTTCTATGCCTTTTTGCACCTCTTTTTTGTGTTCAATACTTATTCCCCGTATCATTCCACTTTATTAACTATAACTTGTTTTGTGAACACAGCCACCTTGATTTTTTTGTATGCATGGATTACTTAGGTTGCTGCTGATATCTGGTGAAAATCTCAGGTCAATGGCTCCATCAGAAATATGTTTAATGAGAAAAATATTGACACGTTCAATACTTATTTTCCCCGCTATAAATAAATTTGCTCAAACCCATTTTAAAATTTTCCCTTTAATTGCTACCTGTGATTCTTCACCTGGTTTTTAAAGAACTTGCAAAGTTATGTTAATTAACTACCCCTGGCCTGCGCTTTTACACAATAGCACTAGCACTGCTTTCAAATACTTCCAGGTATTATTTAACAATGCCAAACTATGCCAACAATTAAATTTACTTAACAAGAGCACTCTGTGGTGAGTGCGATATCCCCTGCCTCTGCTGTCTTTGAAGATCCCAATACTTAAGCCACTTTTCCACTAGCACCTACTCAACTCGACTCGACACAGCTCTACTTGCCCCGACACTGTTTAGGTCATTTTCCATTACAATTGAGTACCACCTCAAGGTGGGTGGGTTCTGTGGTGTATTAAGTTGGGCATATCTGGGAGTGGTGCATGTCCTGTGGATGACACCATATTGGGTGGTCCGCCATCTCAGGTTAGTCTTATGAGAGAGTGTGTTAGGGGATATGAGAGTGAGTTGGCAGCCGGTCATACTTACACTACCACACGTACTTTGTACTTTATCATTTTATGTAATAAAGTTCAGTTCAACGGCAGCATCCTCTTCGGTCATCATTGCTAGGTTTGTGGACATAACATTTGGCAATGAGAGATTAACCCATGGAGGCGTGCTTGAGACCGCTACAGCCCTTTCTTGAGTCCCCGGGTGAACCAACAGTCCCGTGGCCATGATGGCTAGACGCATTTGAGACCTACGTTGCAGTGTTGGACCTAGGAAAACTCAACAAAGTAAGAAAATGAGCACTTCTTGTCCACAACCTCAGCATAGAACGTTAGAAAATTTTCCACACGTTAGGACCAACGGAGTCATATGTAGATGCCGTCAAGCTTCTTGGTAGCTACTTTGCTCTACCAGACAACGTGATTGCATGACAAATTCGTTTTTACCACAGATGACAGAGAGTCGGTGAGTCAGTTCAACAATTCATTGCAGACCTGAGACATTTGGCTAGCATGTGCCATTTTGGACTGTTAGAAGATGAAATGGTGCGGGACCACTTAGCCAAACACACGTGCAACACGAGGCTATGAGCTATGATGCTAACGGCGCCAAACAACATGACGCTAGCTAACACGATAGAGCTAGCATTCCAGCTAGAGGCAGTGGAGAAGTTAGCCACAGAGCTAAGTGGGTGCCAAACACAGAAGCTACCCGGATAGACAATGCTTGCTAATGCGGTGGGCACAGAGGAAGAAGAGGACACAGCAGAAGAGTACGAGACGAATGCCGTTAGCTGAAGGTCCACTCCAAGAGGCCCCGTCTGTGGTAGCTGTGGGTTCCCGATGCACCAGGACAGAGCACGTTTTTGCCTGGCAAGAGGACAACAGTGTAACAAGTGTGAACGCTTAAACCACTTTGCCAGAGTGTGCCGGTCACATGCGCCGTGGAACCTGCCAAACAAGCAAAGTCGCCCGCCAACAACCGCCATTCACACGGTAAACCCTGACATCAATGCTTATTCATACAGCATGGTTGAATTAGGTGAAGAAACTTTTCTCCAACTACAAAATTAAGATGAACCCAACGGAGCTGTACAGATACGACGGTCACAGACTGTACAATGTGGGAACAGTGAAGCTGACGGTTTTCTACAAGTCCAACATTGTGTATGACTTTACATTCCAGGTAGCAGTGCACAGTGACAACATTATGGGATGTGACCTTTTCTACAGACTGGGCTTCACTATCAGAGACAGCGCTGGGTTTGAATGGTCCAGGTGCAGCAGCTGGAGGACGGCAGACCTCGACGACGACGATGTGGTGTGGGATGAGGTAATTCAGAATGGCACAACACCAAAGTGTCTGCCCCGCGCTCTCAGGAGGAGAGCCGCCCGGGAGGGGGGGCAGCCAGACTCACCTCCATCCCCCGCTCAGCCAGAACCAGAGCCAGAGGAGAGGAAGCCCGAGCATGCAGAAAGCCCCGACGCGCAGCAACAACAACCAGGCACAAACACAGGTCACAACGCGGCACAGCAGAGTACTTCAGACTGGAGAGAGGAGGAACCGGACTGCTTCCGTACCCACACTCAACAAGCTACGGAGGTTACAACCGAGCTGATGGGTGAAGAGTCCGCTTCAATGAGCGACACCGGAGAGACACCGGACTCCTTCCATACCCACGACGAGCTTCAGCCGACGACGGAGACAATGGGTGAAGGGACCACAATGAACATGGTGACGAACCGCCACGGCACGACGGAGGTCCCAAGCCAGACCCAGCATGCAGAGCCACCGGGATCACAACAATGCATAAAACCAAGTAAGGCGCCGCTTCAAGTCATGGACTGGGTTCAGGTTCGCACTGGCGAGAGACCAGGGTGGTGACTGACTGGGCCACAGCCGGCAAGACAACGGATGCCGCTGAGGATCGTGATGAAACTGGGATCAACGTGCTTTTGGCTGACAGCCGGTTCGGTTTGGCACGCAAACCAAATACAGCATGTCCAGGTGGCTGCTCCAGACGGCGAGGCTTCGCAGGAGTCAGCTATTGCAGTGTGGGACCCGGGCCCCAGTGTCACAACGGTTGGCCCTGGCCCTGGGGTCCGACAGTTCTAGGGAGGCGGCCGCCACGGGCCTGCTACAAAGCCCCTCAGGCAGAACTGTTTTCCCCGTGGAAGACTGTTAGGAAAAAAAAGACTGTTCAGGTAGGAGCACGGCTGAGACGGTGGCAGAATAACCCTCCCAGCCGCGTTGGGTCCTGTGGTGGTCTACCCGTGGACCCTAGCCGCTAGGTTTGGTTGGTGTTCCATGTTATATAAAAAAACCCAAAAAACCAAGAGTGTTTATAAAAAAAGTGTGTGTTCTTTAAATAATTAAAGAAAAGTGTTCTTTACAAATAATATACATAAAATAAGAGTTCTTGGAAATATAGAAAGTAAGTATTTATACATTATACCTGGACAGTAATGCTAATTGTTTGATTTGATAATATTGAATAAGAATGTTTCATGTGTGATATAAGCTAATGTTTAAATAAAGTGTGTTTAATAATAATAAGTGATTGATAAGGGGAATTTATTAAACTGGAGAGGGCTATCTGCTAAGACTAATATTATATATTTTTCAATTTTTGCAAGAGGGGGGCAAAATGTGGTGTATTAAGTTGGGCATATCTGGGAGTGGTGCGTGTCCTGTAGATGACGTCACCACGGCATATATATATTGGACAGTCTGCCATCTCAGGTTAGCCTTATGAGAGAGTGTGTTAGGGGATATGAGAGTGAGTTGGCAGCCAGTCATACTTACACTACCACACATGCTTTGTACTTTACTATTTTATGTAATGAAGTTCAGTTCAATGGCAGCATCCTCATCGGTCGTCATTGCCAGGTTTGTAGACAGAGCAGGTTCATTACAGGAAAGCGGACCATCATGCTGTTGACATGCTGAAGTTTTGCTGTCAGAAGCAAATACTTATTACAGCAAGCACAAAATACAAGCAAAGCACAGAGTTGGCATTGATGGCTAGCTAACTAGTTAGCTCATTGTCTGCATACAAGAGACAATGGCGATATCCTTGTTTGTTCAAAGTGAGCTTGCCACCAATGGGATAAATACCATAAGAGATGCTTAAAATCACAAAACACTCACCATCTTCCCCGTGACCAGCCATCAGCTCGGAGACCTCCTGGTATACTTTTCCATTTCAGGTAGCTCCGTCAGAGGGGCTGAAACGTTCATAGTGGTCAAATTTGACCAAACGTGGTTCATTTTTCAACCGCAGGGATCCAAGCACTGCAACACAGATGGAAGAAGTGTGTGGACCGAAGGGGAGACTATGTTGAAGAATAAACCACATTTGATCAAATTTGACCACTATGAACTTTTCAGCCTATGAACTTTTCAGTCCCATAGCTCCCTCTGAATTCTTTCGTCAGCCACCAAACACAGAAGACTCCGCCCCTCGTCGTTGGACCATGGTGTTGATTTGTGTGTAGCCATTTATCTCGTTGATTATCACTGAAATAATAAAAACTCATTGCCGAATTTACAAATGACGGTTTTGAATCTTGTAACAACATTGCTCTCATCCACTAACGTTACACCTTGGCCAATCAGTGGCCTGCAATCTTATTTTCAGCTCAACTCTGCTCACTTGGAACCCCACCAAAGTAGGTACTCAAAAGTACCTCATACTAGGTACTAGGTACTAATGGAAAACCCTACAAACTGAGTAGAGTTGAGGTGAGTCGGGCTGAGTAGATGCTAGTGGAAAAGGGCCATTACTGATGGAAAGCAGTTTTCAGGGTAAACCTGTGTGCCAAGTTTGGTGGCCCTAGCTTTACTCGTTGTAAAGACATAGGGAATGTTAACCTTGACTTTTGACCTTCTGACCCAAACCCATAGTCTGAGGTCAGGATTCCAAGGTGAACCTGCATACCAGATTTGGTGGCCCTACCTTTACTTGTTTTATAGTAATAGTGCAAAGGGAATGCTAACCTTGACCTTTGACCTTCTGACCCCAAACAGGAGGTCATAGGTCAGCGGCTATAACTCCTGCAAAAATCATTTGATCAGAACCAAATTGTAATTAGGGCTGCAACAAACGATTATTTTGGTAGTCGACTAATCTAGCGACTATTTTTTCATTAGTTGACTAATTGCGATTATTTCAGTCATGTCCACCATCTCTGCTTCCTGTTGGCACGGCTCTTGTTTGGGGCTCTATTGCATGTTTTACCTCACCTGTTTAAGCCTGCACACCTGTGAAAATCACTTTGTTGTCAGTCCCTTCTTTAATATAACATTTTATAAGCAGTTTCCAGAGCTAAATAAAATGACCCATGAAATATCATTTTGAAACTGAAGCAAAACAGCTTACTGAAATGTATTTTTAGCCAAACAATTGATACAAATTAAAAGCAGTCTTGAACAAAAAGGTAAAGTTCAAAAGAAAAAAATAGCAGCCTCTGCTTAAGTCTGTGTACACGGTCTCTATTTAACATAACAAAAAAAAGGTATACTGTAGGACCATATATATATATATATATATATAAGGTATGATATTCTAATTAACTCAGATGCACTAATATTCAGAATGGGGGCTAATATTAATGAAGATGAAAAAGAGATAGCTACACCTGTAATTCAGTTATTTACTGCATTCAACACGCTAACCCTGATTTAAACAGCTCAGCCCTCAGCAACCATCCGCCAAGAGAGCTTACTGTCAAACAGGTAAGCTAACATAAACAGCACGTACTAGCAATACCATCATTTTTCTGAAGCTTCAAACAGTTGACCATTGAAAATAAGCAGCACTAACATTCTTTATTCACTAAAACTTACCAAGCAGAAGCAGCAGTAAACGTCGCTGCTCTGTGGTGTCTCAGTTTCAGATGCTCATGCATCACCGTAGTGCTGTCATGATAAGCCTGCTTTGCAGAGTCTGCATTTTACTTGTTTTGTTTCTTTAATTTCTGTAAAATTTTCCCATACTTTCGAAAGTTGGGTGTCGCTTTTTTTTTTTTTTTTTAGCTCCTCTTCTCCTTGTTTTATCTTTTCATACTGGAAATTGTTCACCCATGCCAGACAACAGAAGCGCTGCTGGCCGCAGCTGTTTCAGTAGTGCATTACAGTTGCAATTGAACATTTCTGCCGCATGTCTATAAACTTTAAAATCAAACAATGCGTTAACAATAAAAGTTTGCATTGACAGATCTTTATGATTGACACTGCCGACAACGTTGGCTAATTGTTGCAGCCCTAATTGCAATATGCACATCATCAGTGTATATGAAATCCTGGTACCAAGTTGCAAAACAATCGGAACAAAACTGCAGGAGGAGTTAATTTCACAAAAGTGGGGCAGACAGACGGACGGGTGGACTGACCTATAACATAATCCCCCTTTGGTCTTCGCCCAACTGGTGGAGGATAAAAAGTGTTTAAAAAATCTGCATTTCATAGAGCACAGTGGGAGTTGAAGCGGCTTTAAAAGTGTGTTTGACGTTTGAGAGACAGACCCCCACCACCGTCACCAAATGCCAAAAACTATTTTGAGGATAAATTTGGACCAAATCCAGTGGACTAAACAGCCCAATTATAGAGCTTTTCTTTTTTTTTTTTTTATGGTTAGGCACAGCACAATTTACAACTGTTTTCTGGTTACATATGATCTGTATTAAATGGATTAACCACATCCCAGTTTACAACATCTATTTTTGGGTTAAATATGGTCCATATTAGACGGCCAAACACTACCCAATTTTCCAATGCGTGCATGTTGACGACTTTCCATTGACTTTCTTTGTAATCACACTGCATTTCATTCTGAGTAGAAATTACAAGACTAAATTGTCATAAGATATGCCATAATAGACATTTTAGATTTTTGGGGTACCGTAGCATATTTTTCTATGTAAAAAGGGTTCTGTGGCTCAAAAAAGGTTGAAGAACACTGCTTTAGAATACAGTTTTAACATGTAATCCTAAGAACTTTCAATTTTCTCTGACCAAATGTCCAGCCACAATTACATAACAGCCCTTAGGTCTTAATTGTGGGTTTCTTTAACCACTACACACACAGTAAACATGTGATTACAATAACAGCTTGATTCTGCTGGACGTCTAATCACTGCTTGCATTGCGGTTCACCGTAATATCACTTTCCCTAATCTTAACTGACAGGGAGTATGGGGGGGGTAGTCAACTTTGATAGCATGTATATTCTGTTTTTTTTATCTTGCAGCAAGTATTTTTGTCACATGTCGAACCATATTTAGAGTGGACAGGATGTTCCAAACAAGTTTTGTGTTCAAGCACCGCTGGGGTGGTGGTGGGGGGGATGATGTAGTGCCACTGTAGGTGGCAGAGATACACAAAGTTTCGAAGTATGTTTACGTGTATTTGTATGTGTGTGTGTGTGTGTGTGTGTGTGTGTGTGTGTGTGTGTATGCTTGTGTGCATGCGTCAGAGCCAGAGTGAATGTTTGTGTATATGGGCGAGTGGGGGTGGCAGGCCTATAATCTGCTCCAAACTGCTTGCGGGCAGAGGCGAGGTGGGCGAGACAGTGATACAGAAAGGGGGGGGGGGTACAAGCAATGAAGAAAGGAGTTGGCAAGAGGGAAGAAATACAACAAGAGAGGAGGGGGGGGGGGTGCAGAGGTGAGTCGAGTGCATTGAGGATTCATACAGCTTACCAGTGCTCCACCGCTACTGTACCCACTGTCCTCGCTTCTCTCTCACCCATTGTCATGCCGGGCTTCGTGGGCGCCAGCAAGGCAGCTAATTCCTTTGACATTTACGCCGCTTTCTCAGCCCTCAAGTGACGCAAGCTCGGCCACGGTCCCCGTCAGCACCTACAGTAGTCTCAGGTGAATAAGAGATGATGAATGGTGGAGAGCCGACGATGGACTGCCTGATTCTAACTGGGGCCCAGCCAACGAGAAGACCCTTAGAAAACTCTCTGGGAGCCAAGGTCCTGCATATTGTGTTGTATTATACAGTATGTCTTGAATAAAGTAGGATTGGTGTGGGTGGACGAATAGGAGAAGATAACGGCGTGCGAATGAAACTGATGGAGAGAAAGAGGCAAAGGACTGAAGAAGTAGGAAAGTGGAAGTGTGATAAATTTGCAACTTTTTAAAGCTTCCTTGCCAAAATATGCACTTGGGCTTTAAAGTACGGTTTGTATGAATTCACTTAAAAACAAACTCCACCTAAAAAAACACAACTGGAAACGATCACATAACCTTTACACTGTGTGACATTTGGAATGTTTGATCTGAACGTTTGGGGGTTGTTTTATGCAAGAAAATAACTTGAATTTTATAAATGTCGAACAGTTATACCCACATATTATCATGTTCTTGTATGAAAAATAACAGCACAAATACAGTAAATACCCAAATGACTACTTCGATGTTTTAATAATTCAGTCATCATCCAGCTATTGCCAAGATAACATTAAGTCTACAAATCTATATTGTAGGATTTCAGCGTGCCTTAGAAAAAAAGCTGCATGCTACCAACAACCGATTATGGATTGGGACTCATATTTTAGAACTATAAAGAAGAAAAGCAGTGAATCAAATTTGAGTCAAAACAGCTAGAAATGTATAAATTATGACTTAGATCTAAAAAATGTGTGTGAAAATATTTCACAAATGGTCATATAGTAGCTGGTTCAAATAGCAATTTCTGCAGGAGCTGTGAACATCAGCCTCAAAATTTGCAGCATTTTCACCTTTAGGGCAGGGTGGCGGAACATTGGTTAGCACTGTTGTCTTACAGCATGGAAGGTTCCTGGTTCTAATCCCCACGAGGCTGTGTAGAATTTGTGTCTTCTCTCTGCTGTGTGGATTCACTCTCACAATCCAAAAACATGCATGTTAGGTTAACTGATTATTCTAAATTGTCCCTAGGTTTCTGTTTATGTAATTGTTAATTATTAACAGTAATTTACTATCATTTCTCTGACAATTGCAGTACTGTTTTGGATACCTTAATTTCCACAGTAAGACGCTGTTTGACAAGAAATTATACATCCGTGACCTGGAAGTCCCACCCTTTTGAAAAAACTCTTTCCGCCTACCTGTCTACCCTTCCGTCATTAGGCTTGTTAAGCTCATTAAGCAATTTCACATCTGTTTTAAAAAATAGGCAGTGCTAGAGTTTGATTCATTGTCTCATTAACAAGCCACAATACCTTTATGGTGATGGACTCTTTGCTTCATCTGAAAATGCAAAGAGAAGTGCTCAAAGTGTGCTAAATCGCTAGCATGCTAACTACTAGCTACCGGCTATCTACCGGTGGTTTTGATGACTGGCAATGGATACGTTTTGATCTGGGGTTTTCTGCAGTACAGACTCAACAGGTATATGTTTTATAAACATTACTTTTGCACTTAATATTTAATTTGTTTACATGTGTGTGAAATGATAATAGGATAAGCCATCTTTATTGTCATTCAAATCTATATAGCCAATCATGTACAGTAGAACGAAATTATGTTTCTCTTATCAACAATGTTAATCACACACATATAGAATCAGAGGGGTCCCTGCCATGCAAGGCGCCACCACAAATTTCCCTCCTCCGTTCCATTATTTGCTGAGCACCAAGCTGGACGGCAGGAAGTTCCGCTTTTATATGGTCTTCGGCATGACCCGGCTAGCATTTGAACCCCGGCCTCACTGGTGTGGGGTGGATGCTCTACCAACTGAGCCACCACTCCGGTTAGACGTCTTCATGCTGAAAGAGATATTTAGCGACAGTTACTGACTACATTTAGAAGGGACTATTTTTTTTTCTCAGCTGAGCAAAATAACTGCCTAAACAAACAAATCATAATATTTTGTGAAGTATTGCTGTCATTTAATAAATTGTGCTTGCCGGAACTGTTGTATAAAAGCAATATTACACTCGACGTTGTTATGGTATCATGAATATAGTAACTCTGGGTGTGATACTCTGATGCTCCTCGTACCCTAGTTACTATAATTCATGATGCCACGCTTCATCTTGTGTAATATTGCTTAATTAGCAGTGTTTTAGCTGTGTTTTAGCAGTGTTTTAGCATTGTTTTAGCAGTGTTTTAGTTGTGTTTTAGCTGTGTTTTAGCGTTGTTTTAGCAGTATTTTAATGTTGTGTTAGCTGTGTTTTTAGCGTGTTTTAGCAGTGGTTTAGCTGTGTTTTAGCACTGTTTTAGTGGTGTTTTAGCGGTGTTTTAGTGGTGTTTTAGCAGCATTTTAGTGGTGTTTTAGCTGTGTTTTAGCAGTGTTTTAGTGATGTTTTAGTGGCGTTTTAGCTGTGTTTTAGTGTTTTTTTCTTAGCAGTGTTTTAGCTGTGTTTTAGCAGTGCTTAAGCAGTGTTTTAGAGGTGTTTTAATGGCATTTTAGCAGTCTTTTGGCAGTGTTTTAGCTGTGTTTTAGCTGTGTTTTAGTGGTGTTTTAGCAGCATTTTAGCAGTGTTTTAGCGTTTTTTTTTTTTTTTTATCTGTGTTTTAGCTGTGTTTTAGTGTTTTTTTCTTAGCAGTGTTTTAGCTGTGTTTTAGCAGTGTTTTAGTGATGTTTTAGTGGCGTTTTAGCTGTGTTTTAGTGTTTTTTTCTTAGCAGTGTTTTAGCTGTGTTTTAGCAGTGTTTAAGCAGTGTTTTAGAGGTGTTTTAATGGCATTTTAGCAGTCTTTTGGCAGTGTTTTAGCTGTGTTTTAGCTGTGTTTTAGTGGTGTTTTAGCTGTGTTTTAGCTGTGTTTTAGCGTTGTTTTAGCAGTATTTTAGCGTTGTGTTAGCTGTGTTTTTAGCGTGTTTTAGCAGTGGTTTAGTGGTGTTTTAGCAGTGGTTTAGCTGTGTTTTAGCACTGTTTTAGTGGTGTTTTAGCGGTGTTTTAGTGGTGTTTTAGCAGCATTTTAGTGGTGTTTTAGCTGTGTTTTAGCAGTGTTTTAGTGGCGTTTTAGCTGTGTTTTAGTGTTTTTTCTTAGCAGTGTTTTAGCTGTGTTTTAGCAGTGTTTAAGCAGTGTTTTAGAGGTGTTTTAATGGCATTTTAGCAGTCTTTTGGCAGTGTTTTAGCTGTGTTTTAGCTGTGTTTTAGTGGTGTTTTAGCAGCATTTTAGCAGTGTTTTAGCGTTTTTTTTTTTTTTTTATCTGTGTTTTATCTGTGTTTTAGTGGTTGGCATTTTAGCAGTGTTTTAGTGGTGTTTTAGCGGTGTTTTAATGGTGTTTCAGCAGTGTTTTAGTGGTATTTTAGCTGTAATTTAGCAGTGTTTTAGTGGTGTTTCAGTTGTATTTTAGCGGCATTTTAGTGGTGTTTTAACTGTATTTTAGTGGTGTTTTAGTAGTGTTTCAACAGTGTTTTAGCGGTGCTTTAACGGTGTTTCAGCAGTGTTTTAGCATTTTTTTCTATCTAAATAATAATTTAGTATTGTAAACAGTAGTATTAGTATTGTTTGTGAGAGTTTTGGAGTGCAGTGTTGCCAACTCCTCAGTAAGGAAAGTAGGTATTGGCTGTCCTAAAAGTTGCTAGACATGTCGCTGAATGATGCCTTCGCCTAATTTGCAGAATTGGTCATTTGCATGTAATTGTAATGGATGCTGTAGGAGAGAAAAATAATGTCGCGGGAGAGACAAACGTGAATAAAAAACACCCTAAACATGTTTAGAACTACAAATGAACTTTCTTCTGTTGATTCTTCATTTGCCATTTAAATAGGCCATCACTTCTCAAAATAACTTCACGACTTAAATGCTTTGTCTAGACCCACATTATATACAGTATATATCAATTTTATCATGCATTGTTAAATGTTTGGAATATCAAATTTAATCAAAAGACTGTTATGTGGGGTGGAATTGCTTGCTCTACGTCCAACCCTTCTCCTTTATCAAGGCTTGGGACAGTACAGGCAGTATGGCTGTGTATCATTTCCAATAAATGGCTTCAACCAGCTTTTGAATTCAGGCTTTGATTCCCACTCCTTTCTGTATTTTTGAGTGTACAATTTAGACTGTGACATGATGAGCTAGCTAGCTAGATATTTAGCTTATGTCACAGAGAGACACACAGTGGACGAAGTGAGTACGTGACTGAGGCTGTAAGTCAAATGCAGTGATTTATTAGTGTGACACTGACAGTGAAGAAACATTTACATCCTGTTCTGTAAAACAATGTGGGATTGGCGGGGGGGGGGGGGGTGCACGAGCAATTCATTTGCAGTATGGACGTGAGTGGGGTGAGTCCCCTCTCTGACTGCAGCTACCTGCTGCACGAGGCTACTGTGAGACTGACTGCTTGTGAGTGCTTTGGGATGGGGAGAGGTTCATGATAGCACCCTCTGCTTGTTGAGGACAGTAACTGCAGAGCAAAAGTGCTTTCACATCAGAGTCTCCAAAACACCAGGAAAGTCTCTGATAGTGCCAGAAAAAGTTGCTAGTCGCTTTTGACCCAAAAAAGTCTCCAAGAGGACTTGAAAAGTTGACAGATTTAGAGAGAAAGTTGCCAAGGTTGCAACACTATTGGAGTGTGGCAAACACAAATGTTTGAAATGCCTTCTATCATTTGCGTAATATTGCCAAGATTAGGAGCATCTTGTCTCAGAGTGATGCTGAGAAGCTGATCCACGCTTTTGTTAGCTCGAGATTAGATTATTGTAATTCTTTATTATCAGGCTGTCCTAAAACATCTTTAAAAAGTCTTCAGCTGATCCAAAATGCTGCAGCAAGAGTTTTAACAGGTACTAGAAAGAGAGATCATATCTCTCCGGTTCTGGCCTCCCTTCATTGGCTTCCCATAGAGTTTAGAATTAAGTTTAAAATCCTTCTTCTTACTTACAAAGCTCTAAACAATCAGGCTCCTTTTTATTTAAAAGATCTGATACTACCGTATCATCCTAACAGAGCACTACGCTCCCAAAATGCAGGTTTACTTGTAATACCTAGAATCTCCAAAAGTACAATGGGAGGCAGAGCCTTCAGTTATCAAGCTCCTCTCCTGTGGAATCAGCTGCCAATCTGGATTCGGGAGTCAGACTCGATCTCTGTTTTTAAGAATAGGGCTAAAACCTACCTTTTTGATATAGCCTACAATTAGGGAGGGATCATGTGTTTCTGAACCCTCCCTTAGCTATGCTGCTAATAGGTTTAGTCAGCCGGGGAACCTCCAGTAATGCACTGGGCCTCACTCCTTTCCTCACTCTCTATGAAATATTTTTTTTTTTGCTGGTCATTAACATTTGTTTGTTCTCTCCCGTAGATTGAGTCCCCATCGTGCTGTTTGCTCTCTACATGTCTGTTCTTTTCTTCTTCTCTGTCCCCTCACCCCCCAGCCAGTCGCAGCAGATGACTGCCCCTCCCTGAGCCTGGTTCTGCTGGAGGTTTCTTCCTGTTAAAAGGGAGTTTTTCCTCTCCACCGTCGCCAAGTGCTTGCTCACAGGGGATCGCCTGATTGCTGGGGTCTTTCTGCAACTGTGGGGGTCCTCCCTACAGTTGATAGTGCTATGAGATGACTGTTGTTGTGAAATGGCGCTATATAAATAAAGTTGAATTGAATTGAATTGAATTGAAATGATAATTTCAGAAAATAGGTTCAGTTTCATTTTCCATCCATCCAGCCATCTTCTACTGCTTTTCTGGAGGTCCAGGTTGCCGAGGCAGCAGTTCAAGCAGAGAAGCCCAGACTTCCATCTCCCTAGCTACCTGCTCCAGCTCTTCAGAGAGGATACCAAGGCGTTCCCAGACAAGCTGGGAGACATTGTCTCTCCAGTGAGTCCTGGGTCTGCCCCGAGGTCTCCTCCTAGAGGTACATGCCCAAAACACCTCAAGTGGGAGGCGTCCAGGAGGCGTCCTGATCAGATGCCCATACCACTTCAACTGGCTCCTTTCAATGTGGAGGAGCAGCGGTTCTACTCTGAGCCTCTCCCAGATTACTGAGTTCCTCACCCTATCTCTGAGGGTGAGTCCAGCAATCCTGTGAAGAAAGCTCATTTCAGCCGCTTGTATCCACGATCTCGTTCTTTCGGTCATTACCCAAAGCTCATGACCCCATAGGTGAGGGTAGGAATGTAGATTGACTGGTAAATGACAGCTTTGCCTTAGAGCTTAGCTCTTAGCCAATCCGTCTGTCAATCTCTCGCTCCATTCTCCCCTCATTCGAGAATAAGACCCCAAGATACTTAAACTCCTCCACTTGAGGCAGGAGCTTGTCCCAAACCCAGAGAGGACAATCCACCTTTTTCCGGCTGAGGACCATGGACTCAGACTTGGAGGTACTGATTCTCATCCCAGCCACTTCACACTCAGCGACAAACCATCCCAGTAAGACCTGTAGGTTATTGCTGGGTGAAGCCAGCAGGACAACATCATCTGCAAACAACAGAGATAAGATCCTGTGGTCACCAAGCATGACACCCTCCATTCCCTGGCTGCGCCTAGAAATCTTGTCCATAAAAATTATGAACAGGATTGGTGACAAAGTACAGCCCTGGCAGAGTCCAACTTTCACTGGGAATGAGTCCGACTGAGTGTTGGCAATGTGAACCAAACTCTCGCAATGGTTGTACAGAGACCGAATAGCTCGTAACAAC
Organism: Pholidichthys leucotaenia; assembly: GCA_020510985.1. Taxonomy (NCBI): domain Eukaryota; kingdom Metazoa; phylum Chordata; class Actinopteri; order Cichliformes; family Pholidichthyidae; genus Pholidichthys; species Pholidichthys leucotaenia. Next base: position 400,961,077 of record CM035839.1, read on the forward strand.
AAGCCTGATACCCCATACTCCCGAAGCACCCCCCACAAAAAACCACAAGGGACGTGGTTGAATGCCTTCTCCAAGTCCACAAAACACATGTAAACTGGTTGAGCAAACTCCCACCAACCCTCAAGGATTCTCGAGAGGGTAAAGAGCTGGTCCAATATGCCATGGCCAGGACGAAAACCACACTGCTCCTCCTGAATCCAAGGTTCGAACAACGGCCGGGCTCTCCTCTCCAGTACCCTGGCGTAGACCTTCCCAGGGAGGCTGAAGAGTGTGATCCCTCTAAAGTTGGAACACACCCTCCGGTCTCCTTTTTTGAAGAGAGGAGCCACCCCCCCGGTTTGCCATGCTAAAGGCACTGCCCCCGACCTCCACGCAATGTTGCAGAGGCGTGTCAACCATGACAGCCCTCCAACATCCAGGGCCTTGAGGTACTCAGGGCAAATCTTGCCCACCTCTGGGGCCCGGCCACCAAAAAGATTTTTAACCACCTTGGCAACCCCACCCCCTGTGATAGGTGAGTCATCCCCCTCGTCCACAAGCCCTGATTCCTCTGTGGAAGGTGTATCAGTGGGATTGAGGAAATCCTCGAAGTATTTCTTCCACTGCCCGACGATATCCCCAGTCAAAGTCAGCAGTGCCCCATCCGCACCATACACAGTGTGGACAGGGAGCTGCTTCCCCCTCCTAAGCCGCCGGACAGTTTGCCATAATCTCTTTGAGGCCAACCGAAAGTTTTGATCCATGGCCTCACTGAACTCCTTCCATACCCGAGTTTTTGCTTCAGCAACCACCCGAGCTGGCCTCACCGAACTCTTCCCATACCCGAGTTTTTGCTTCAGCAACCACCCGAGCTGCACTCCGCTTGGCCTGCCGGTACACTTCAGCTGCTTCAGGAGTCCCACAAGCCAACCAAGCTTGATAGGACTCCTTCTGCAGCTTAATGGCCCTCCTCACCACAGGTGTCCACCACTTGGTTTGGAGGTTGCCACCACGAGATGCCCCGACGACCTTGCAGCCGCAGCCCTGGGCAGCCGCTTCAACAATGGAGGTGGAAAACATGGCCCATTCAAACTCCATGTCTCCAGACTCCCTCGGAATGTGGTTGAAGTTCTTCTGGAGGTGGGAGTTGAAGACCTCCTGGACAGGGGCCTCAGCCAGACGTTCCCCGCACACCCTCACGTTACGTTTGGGTCTACCAGGTCTGAATGGCATCCTCCCCTGCCATCGGATCCAACTCACCACCAGGTGGTGATCAGTTGACAGCTCTGCACCTCTCTTTACCTGAGTGTCCAAGACATATGGTCACAGGTCTGATGACACAATAACAAAATCGATCATCGGCCTGTGACCTAGGGTGTCCTGGTGCCAGGTGCACATATGGACACCCTTATGCTTGAACATGGTGTTCGTTATGGAGAAACTGTGGTTAGCACAGAAGTCCAATAACTGAACACCACTCGGGTTCAGATCGGGCAGGCCGTTCCTCACAATCACCCCCCTCCAGGTTTCACTGTCGTTGTCCACGTGCGCATTGAAGTCCCCCAGTAGGACAATGGAGTCTCCAAGTGGAGCACTTTCCTGCACCCCAGTCAGAGACTCCAAAAAGGGTGGATGCTCTGAACCATCACTTCGTGCATAGGCACAAATGATGGTCAGGACCCGTTTCCCAACCCGAAGGCGCAAGGAAACAAGCCTTTCATCAACTCCAATATAGAGGCAGCAAGGTGGTGGATACAAGAATACCCACCCCTGCTCATCACCTCTTGCCAGGGCAACTCCAGAGTAGGCCAAGCTCCAGCCCCTCTCCAGGAGACTGCTTCTGGAACCAGACCTGTGTGTTGAGGTGAGGCCGACTATATCTAGCCAGCATCTCTCAACCTCATGCATCAGCTCAGGCTCCTTCCCCACCAGAGAGGTGACATTCCACATCCCAAAAGCCAGTTTAGGAAGCTTGGGATCAGACCGCCAAGGTCTCCGCCTTTGATCGCCACCTGATCCACATAGCACCGGACCCCCATGGTCCCTCCTGCAGATGGTGGGCCCACTGAAGGGTGGACCCATGTAACTGTTTTGTGCTGAGCCCAGCTGGGTCCCATGGGCGGAAACCCGGCCACCAGACGCTAGCCATCGAGCCCCTCCCCCAGGCGTGGCTCCAGGGTGGGGCCCTGGTAACCTCATACCGGGTGGGGTACACTGAATCCTTGTTCTAGCATTCATCATGAGAGTCTGTTGGATTGTTCTTAGTCTGGCCCTTCACCCAGGACCAGTTTGTCTTGGATGACCCTACCAGAGGCAAATTGCCACAGACAGCATAGTTCTTGGGATCACAAGGGCACGCAAACCTCCCCCACCATGATAAGGTGATGATAATCTCACAAGTTTTGTTCATATACAGCTGAAATATTTATAACGAGAAATCTGATGAAAGTGTTTAAGCATTTATAACATAATAATAATGACAAATACTAGCCAGAGTTTGAAAGTTACATTTCTCTTGGGAAAAAAAAGGCAAAATAATTTACAGAAAATACATTTATTGACAAAAAGATGAAAAACAGGCGAGCTATCATAATTATAGTTCTAAAAGGGTTTTAAACAGTTAACTTCCATTTGCTTTTCCTCTTTGCCTTCTAGTTGAGTTGCTTCCCCTCCTTGCTCTCAGCAGACTTCACTGATAGAAATAAGTGCCTGCACATTCACAAAGCTTGAGCCAACTCCCTAACACACAGACACATTCATCATCACCTTATAAAACCCAGTCCCTGAAATGTACATTGAGTGAATGGAATGTACAATCAGGTGTGAGCTAACATCTGTCTAATGGTGACACAGCCTTAAGAAAAACTCCCATAACAATGGACGAGAGGCGTTCTCTTAAAGCACAGTCACTCTTGTCATTCCTGAACTGCCTTTGCAAATGACTGTAAAGAGAATGCAAATATCTCTTTGTGGATTTTAACGCTTCAAGCTTAAACATGCAAATGATAGATGGAATCCATTCTCCTCCGGAGCATTGCTTTGTTTTCTGTTCCAGTCGCTGTCTGTATGCCGGCTCATACTCTTACCAACATTTGTATTTCAACATTTGATTTGCAACTCCGAGTGATGGCATGTTCCTTTGTCCCAATTTTTCAACCTGCTGGGTGGTCCAGCAAAAGTCCTCACTGTCTAAAATGGAAGAGCAAAAATGCTTAACTGGTTTTACCACTGTTGCAGCACAAGTATCTAAGATTAATCAGCTTCAGATGGGAGAGGTTTGCCTTTAAGCATTTTAAAGTTTTTAAAAGGTGTGTTTTCACCCAAACCAAATAATTTCACTTCCAAAACCTACCGAAAAGTGACAAATGAAGAAAAAGAAAAACTGCTAAATAAGTAATTAAGTTATGCCACCTTTACACAGGGCTGGGGATCATTGAGAGATCGCTGGGTGATGACAAAATGGCCAGATCTCCAAATGATCTCTCAATGAGATCGTTGAAGGCTCCTTGAGCTGTCCTTCAACAGTCTCATCCCAATAATCTCTCAGCAATCTTTCAATGAATGCCAAATTTTTCCACCCTGAATGTAAAGATGGGTGAGAGATCAGTGAGGGATTGCTGAGCGTTCGATGAAAGACCAATAGAGTTCATTGAAAGATCACTGAAAAATCATTGAGCACTCCTTGGGAATTCATTGAAAGTTTGTTGAGAGATCGCTTTCCTTTGGTGATCATGGAGAGACTGTTTTGGACTGACTCAAAACAGTCTCTCAAAGATCACAGAGATCTTGGCGATCACTGAGAGACTGTTGAAAGTTTGTTGAGCGATATGGCCATTTTTCATCGTTCAATGATCTCTCAATGATCTCCAGGATTAGAAGAGCACTGGAAACCTCTCAAATATATACAAACCTCTTTGGTTGCCCAACAAACTCAATGATCCCTTCGCGATCTCTCCTGGCCTCTCAGCAATCTCTACTGGTCTCTCAGCAATCTCTCCTGGTGTCTCAGTGATCTCTACAGGTCTGTCAATGATCTCTCAAGGATCTTTCAAAGATCTCTATAGATCACCGTGAAAATCCTATAAATCTCTCAAACATTTACACAGAAATGTTTTTTTGAGGTTGTGTCAATTTCTTGATCCCTCAGTGGTCACCCAATGATCTCCATCTGAGTAACGGTGCCCTTATAAAGTAAGTATGAAAATAAATAAATAAGGTTCACTCTCTGCCTCATTTTTGCTTTCTTTCCACCTTGCATTAATTGTAACGAGAAGAGACTTCTGAATGTGAGAACGTGCTAAAGGTTGCCCCCCTGGCACCGTAATCTCCTGTCAGCACCTGTCTCACTCAACTGGATGCTCTCTGATGTTATATACTAGCTTTGTTTGTGCAAAGGCGTGGGTTCAAACAGAGGTCAGGGCTGGAATGGAAAAGATCTGTAGGGACGTTATCTTGGGTGGGACGACAGGAGTGGCACTGACCACGCAGAGATGAAATGGTGAGATGAGCAGCGCATGACAGCTGACACTTCCTTTGGTCAGTAGGAAATGAGGACAATCACTTTCTGATAATCCAATAAGAGGTAAATTATCAATTGATTGATTATTTATTGTTCATATTACTACAACTGTGGAGATGTTGCTTTATTCTTCACAGCCCCTTGCATACCTAACATTTCATGAACACGCATATAAATACATGCATGCAGATTGGATTCAGTCACGGCCTTGGCTTCCGCAGACAGAAGACAACATCATTACGATCGAACTGCATCCGCAACTCCCTCCTCGCAGCCTCCAGTACTCACCCGCACAGATCTAAATGATATTGACAGTTGAATAAATTTTCTGCATGAAATCATGTCAGCTCGAGCATACCATCCTTCCACCCCCACACATCTGTGACCCATCGGAGTGCTAAATAATTACATTAATGTCCAGAGGCTAATGTGACCAGGAGCAATAATTGTGGTCCTATTTCACCATAGCTGTTTTCACATATTTAAAATCGGTACTGGTAAATGAAACTGAACCACAGGTTATCGTTGTTATAGGAGGTGATAATAATCAAGACTTACCTGCAGGGTTAATGACACCACGGTCACTGTGCTTGTCACCATCCAATAAGATCTGTAATTGTCCGGGTATCTGGGTGTATCAGAGGAAAAACCTACTACAGCATACACCGGTAACTAATCTGTGAACTCTGACAGCCAGCAAACGTGGAGAAATGATGGGCATGCACATTTAAAGTCCAAGATGACCTCCATAAAAACATTTTCATGATGGAAAATGAGCGGGTGAAGACACACATGAGTGAAAAGAAAACATCTAAATTACATAAAAGAAGAGACCTTTGAAGTGGAGACAAAAGAGCAACATAAATATCAATTAGAAGTATGGTAACAGGAAAGCCAGGAAACACAGCATAGAATGCAACACCGACTTCCTGAAATTATAACATCTGCTCCAAGTTTTACTCATGTGTCATGTCTTATCTGACTTTAATAGACTCCTAATAGATTCATCCATCATGGTCTGTGTGCCAAACAGCATGACTTCTGAGGCCTGCATTGCTTTTCTATCTGTTTAATGACATACTGTAAGCCTCTAATAGTCACTGCTTACTCTTTAAGACCTGCTTCCCACAGAGCTACAAAAACATTGTAATTTATAGCTCTGTCAGATCTCCCGTGTCTATTTAATGACGTCGCAATTACAGAAATAACACAGTATTAACACGGCGTATTATAGCTTGTGTTTATTGCTGACTGATGCTTTGACCTTTACACGTTTCCAGGCTACAGCACTATGACATTATTTGGCTGCAGATGGGTTTATGTGATTTGGGTGAAGAGGCTGTCTGGACGTGACGTTTCGTGAGTGCGTTGGGTTGGACTAGTCTGTCCACCACTGTAGTTTCGGCCCCCCTTGTACTTGGAGCAAATGTCTGACTCCTGTCTGTGACTACAAGACTGGACTATCTTCATCTCTGTGTGCTTGCGTGTGTGTGTCTGTGCGAATCAAAGAGAGCGATCTAACAGCATAATAAAGAACAGTTACATCATCTATAAAGAAAGAGTGAATTCTCCTTTTTTGCCTACAGCCTTTCAGCTGAAACAAGAACTGCATTGTATGTTGTTCAGAGTGGTTCAGTGTGTTTCCTGTTAAAAATGAAAGCAGTGTATTTTGACCGGTTGGCCACAGTCACTCCAAAATATGAAAACCTATTCAGTATTTGTAGATTTTTTTGAATTATTTTTATTTTGGTGCATTGTCATTATTTCTGGGAAGAGTCGTGTCATGTGAGGCCGGAAGTTTGGAAATCAGACAACAGGCAAAAGGTCAGCGGCTGCAGGGTTAAGACAATACGGGTTAAGTGGTGGGAAGGCTTCCTCTCAGTGAAAAGCCATTTAATCCTCATGAAGGGAAACACACACACATGCACGGGTGTTCAGTAACACATACAAAAACACACAGTTTTCTGATGAGAGAGCCTGCGGGTCACCCTGAAGGATAACTGCTGATAATGATAAAACCAGAGCGCCCTCAACACAAGTCAAACAGAGACATGGGTGTCAAAAGAGAGGTCCTATTTAAAAACAGACAAAAAAATAAGTTTTATATAGTGCTACTATTTCTTTCATACTTAGGGGTTGTACGCACAGCAATGTTTTCATTGAAAATGGGAAAAAAAAGATCCGCGTACACATGTCAACGTCACAGAGACAACGAGGGACGCACACGGGACCACCCAAGGTGTGAAAACCGCTGCTGTATCTATGCTGGGCCAGTAGGTGGCGGTGCAACTTTACAGCACCATGCGTAAACAACTTCCTGTCAGCTTCAGGGAGCTTGTGTTGAACCTTTCAAATAGCTTGACTTCTTTGTAAGAAGGCACTTCCCCAACTAGATTTGTGGTGCAAAGCCAAAAATATCCAGTTCAAAAGCAGAAAGCAACACACACCAACCTCGACAGTTCAATACCTTTTAATTTACCATTTATTTTAGCCAAAGTCAAAGAGTCCTGCTAACATTTCGACCTGTTAGCCTTCATCAGCACATGAAAAAAAGAGAATAATTGGGGGAAAAAGAGAAAAGAAAAAAAAATGAAAAGAATGAAGCCTATTAACAAAATAATATTATATTAAAATAAAATTGAAAAAAGAATTAAAAAATTTTTTAAAAATTGTTAAATGAAAGCCCCAAGGTGCTGATGCCTCAGTGCCAGAGCCTTGGCGGGAGTATGCATTCTCAGATCATCACCAAAATATTGTGGGTTCCTCTCTAGCCCAAGGACCACCTCTGGTAAAAATTTCATCCAAATCCATCTAGTAGTTTTGGAGTACACGCATGTGCAGTGAAAATAATCTACAGTTCACATGCCCGTACTGTCGGCGGCAGCCAAGAGACACCAAACTGATTTTAACAGCTGCAATCCAAACAAAAGAAGAGCATGGTGGCAGATGTTTTAAATGGCAGAAGCGATGGAGGTACATGAATACAATGACAGTCAAGACGAACAGGAGCTTTTGCTGTTTAGTGGCAGAGGAAGAAAACAGACGGCAAAAAGATGGATATTTGTTCACCCAGTACTGCCAGATTGCTCAGTACTTCCCTGTGGCGGGAGTTTCCTGGCGCATGCGCAGTTTACTGCAACCATTTGCGAGTGAGGAATGTTGGGACTGGGAGCTTTCAGCAAGTTTTTAATGAGTTTTACCTCGTCCTTCCTCTGCAAAACTAAACAGCAAAACCAGTGTGAAGACAATTGATGTAATGAATAAATGGTGTACTTGCTGAATACATGTTTTTTTTCAGTAACCATTATTTTATAACACTTCAGCTCCACGTGCTGTAAAAAATCGTGCCGTGTTGTACTGTAAAAAAGTCCCATTGCCGCCTTTAGTGGCCCGGCATAGTTATTACAATACCTTTTTCCCTGGCTTCATTGACATTAAAGGTGAGTTAAATTTGTGTTTATTTCGAAAACAAGCCTTATCTCAGAATTTTGGCAAAATTAAAAGTCGAGAAAATATGGTGATACAATGATACAAGCCTTTAGTTGCACTTAATTTTGACTGGGCGAGCTGAAAAGCTGGTAACAGACAGACAGATGGACAGATACAACCATACACACACACACACACACACACACACACACACACGCACACACACACACAGACGCATTAACTGATTATCGTATGCCTCTTCGTTTCACAGAGGCATAAAAATGTGAATAGGAGACAAAATGAGTAAATCTGACTAAGGTTACATTTAGAAGGTGACATAACGTTCGGCTCAGGAGACGCACACACACAGGCTCAAAGTAGTTCAAATAGTTTATTGGCAACAGGAGTGAATGAATGAGTGTCTGCGAAATGTTAATGTGTTGGTGGCGGCGTCTGCTTCAGGCACAGAGGCAGGAGACCGTACAGCCGGCAACCCTATGGGAGAGAACACAAAGACACAGGGTGACGGGCACACACCAACACAGGAGGAGAATAGGCGAGGGAGAGGCTTACTTGCTAGGGACAGATGACTGGCACAACAAGGACGGGACCCGGGAGACAGCCACCTGCAGGGCTCGGTGCAGCGGCGAGGAACGACGAGGGAACGGGATTGTCCGCCGCCGAGGAATCCACCTGTGCACAGGGGAGCAGACTGGAAAGGGTGAGGTAATGGTTTCTTACCACACAGCATCGTGCTGAAGAGTTGATAGCTTCACGTCGAAGGGGAATGAAGTCTGGCGGCTTCAGGCCGAAGCTCAGGGCGAGGCGGCTTATATCCCTCGCCGCTGATGATGAACAGGTGTGCGAACAGGTGGCGCCGCTGATGAACGGCGCGGCGTGACAGTACTCCCCCCTCTAGCAGCGCCTCCTGGCGATGGCTTTCCTGGGTGCGCTCGGTGGAAGTCCGCGATGAGCGATGGGTCCAACACGAACGACGAGGGTACCCACTGTCGATGCTCGGGCCCATAGCCCTCCCAGTCCACCAAGTACTGCAACCCACGACCCCGGCGCCGGTAGTCCAGGATGGAGGCGACGGACCAGGCCGGATGGCCACCAATCATCCGGGGCGCGGGTTGCGCAGCAGGAGGAGGGCAAAGGGGGTCGGTGACTGCCAGCTTCATCTTAGACACGTGGAAGGTGGGATGGATGCGGAGGGAGGGGGGAATAGCCACGCGCACAGCCACTGGGTTGATGATCCGGGTGATGGGGTAGGGACCCATGAATCGCTGTGCCAGCTTCCTCCTCTCGCCTTTTAAGGTTACGTCCTGAGTAGATACGTAGACACGTTGCCCAACTCTGTACGCCGGGGCAGGTCTTCGGTGCCGGTCCGCCACAGTTCTGTTGCGCTCCGCTGTGCGTAAAAGCGCCTTGCGCGTGGCAGCCCAGATGGAGCGGAACTGCCTGAGATGCGCCCTAACCGAGGGAACAGTTACCTCACTCTCCTGCACCGGGAACAGCGGGGGGTCATAACCCAGGGACGCCTTGAAGGGGGACATCCCTGTAGCAGAAGAGCGAGCGGTGTTGTGGGCGTATTCAACCCAGGCAAGATGGTTACTCCAGGACGTGGGTTTAGAGGCTGTTACACAGCGGAGCGCGGCCTCCAGCTCCTGATTGGTCCGCTCACACTGTCCGTTGGATTGGGGGTGATGGCCGGAGGAGAGGCTCACCTTTGCTCCGATGGCGTTACAGAACGATCTCCAAACCTCAGAAGAAAATTGGGGCCCCCGGTCCGAGACCACGTCCACCGGAATCCCGTGCAGCCTGACCACGTGTTGGACGAGGAGATCCGCCGTCTCCAGGGCAGTTGGAAGACCTCGCAGGGGGACGAAGTGCACAGCCTTGGAGAAGCGGTCCACGATGGTCAGGATGGTGTCATAGGAATTGGAGACTGGGAGTCCGGTGACGAAATCCAAAGCGATGTGTGACCAGGGCCTGCCAGGGACGGGCAGGGGCTGGAGCAGACCCGCTGGGGGGGCGTTTCCCGACTTGTTGGTGGCACAAATTGGACAAGCCCGGGCGTAGCGGGCAGCGTCCCTCCGCAGGCCCGGCCACCAAAAGGACCGCTGGAGGAGGTCTATCATCCGGGAGGAGCCAGGGTGACAGGTGAGCTTGGAGGTGTGCAGCCAGTGGATGACCTCACCACGAACCGCGGATGGCACGAACAGTCTCCCCTCCGGTCCGCCGCCAGGGTCAGGTTCCACTTCCTGCGCTCTCCGAATCTTGCTCTCTATGTCCCAGGAGATGGCTCCCACGACGCACGACCTGGGCAGGATGGTGTGGAGCGTCTCCTCCGACTCCTCGGGGGTGAACTGCCTAGAGAGGGCGTCAGGCAGGCCGTTTTTGGAGCCAGGCCTGAAGGTGATGGAGAACTGGAACCTGGCGAAAAACAAGGACCAGCGCGCCTGGCGGGCGTTCAGTTGCTTGGCAGATCGAAGATATTCCAAGTTCTTGTGGTCCGTAAGGACCAAGAACGGCAGGTCCGCCCCCTCTAGCCAGTGGCGCCATTCTTGCAGCGCGAGCTTGATGGCCAGTAGCTCTCTGTCCCCTACATTGTAGTTTCTCTCCGCCGGGGACAAGCGCCGGGAGAAGAAGGCGCAGGGCCGTTTGGCGCCATCGTCAGGCGACCGCTGAGATAGCACCGCCCCCACTCCTGTGTCCGAGGCGTCCACCTCCACGATGCACTGCAGCGCGGGGTCGACCTGGCGAAGGACCCGGGAGGAGGAGAACTCCGCCTTCAGCGCCTGGAAGGCAGCAGCGGCCTCTTCGGTCCACTGGAACGGGACCTTAGGGGACATGAGGCTGGTCAGTGGTCCGACGATGGAGCTGAAATTGGGGACAAAGCGGCGGTAGAAATTTGCAAATCCAACGAACTGTTGCACCTGCTTCCGTGACGCAGGTGTAGGCCATTCTACCACCGCCTTTACCTTCTCTGGGTCAGGGAGCACCTGGTCTTGAGAGATGACGAAACCCAGGAAGGACGTCGTTCTGGCGTAAAATTCACACTTTTCAGCCTTCACGTATAGCCGATTCTCCAGCAGTCTTTGGAGGACCCGCCTCACATGGACCTGGTGCTCGTCCCTGGACGTGGAGAAGATGAGGATATCGTCCAGGTAGACGGACACGAAAAGGCCGATGAAGTCCCGGAGGACGTCATTGATGAGGCGCTGAAAGACGGCAGGAGCGTTGGTCAACCCGAACGGCATAACCAGGTATTCAAAGTGGCCGTTTGGGGTACGGAAGGCTGTCTTCCACTCATCTCCCTCCCGGATCCGGACGAGGTGGTATGCGCTGCGTAGATCCAGCTTGGTGAACCAAGTCGCCCCCTGGAGGGAGTGGAAGGCGGTGTCCATGAGGGGCAGGGTGTAACGGTCCTTCTCAGTGATGTCGTTGAGAGCCCGGTAATCTATGCAAGGGCGGAGGGATCCGTCCTTTTTCCCAACGAAGAAGAACCCTGCCCCCACGGGTGATGACGATGGGCGAATTATCCCAGCGCTCAGTGATTCTTTCAGGTAGGCGTTCATCATCTCCTTCTCCAGCGCTGACAGGCTGTAGAGCCGACCAGAAGGTAAGGGAGCCCCCTGGCGGAGGTTGATGGCGCAGTCATAGGGCCGATGAGGGGGGAGAGACATAGCTTTAGTCTTACTAAACACCATACCCAGGTCGTGAAATTCCGGAGGCACCAGAGACAGGTCCGGGGGTGCAGCGTCCGTAGCGGGGGGAGAAGCGGACGGAGAGCAGGCAGCGGACTGAAGGCAGGTGCCCATGCAGAACGTACTCCATGCCGATACCCCAGCTGACTTCCAGTCCAGGACCGGGTTGTGGAGGCGTAGCCAGGGATACCCCAAGATGACGGGCGACACAGAGTTGGGCAGGACGAGAAAGGTTATCTCCTCCCGGTGGTTTCCAGAGATGATCACCGGGACCGGGATGGTCTGGTGGGTGACTCTCCCAAGGGAAGCACGGGAGAGGTTGACCAGGGAGATGGGGTCCTTGAGCGCCTGGCAGCGGATGCCCAATCGGGTTGCCAGGCTTTGAGAAATGAAGCTGCCCTCTGCGCCCGAATCCACCAGTGCGTGGGTGAGGTGCCCAGTGGGGTTGTGGCAGAAACGGATGGGCAGCTTTAATTGAGTGAGGGGACTTAACCGATTGATGTCCGCGAGGCCCCCTACAGTGACTCGCGGACCCCCCCGTTTGGCTTCTGTGGGCAAAGCTCTACCGTGTGTTGATCACCTCCGCAATACATGCAGAGATTCAATGCACGGCGGCGTTGTCTCTCCGCCGGGGAGAGCTTTGTCCAGCCCGTCACCATCGGCTCCGACTCCTCGGAGTGCGATGGCGGCGGCGTCACCAGGGGGCGAGCTTGGGGCAAGCACGGCGAGGCTCCGCGAGGGCGAGAAGATGACGACTTCCGCCCCGAGGAGCGCTCGCGCAGCCTGTTATCCAAGCTGATGGCAAGGGAAGACAGCTCCGCTAGCATCTCAGGGAGGTCCCGCCCAGCCAGTTCATCCCTCAGATCATCATTGAGACTGCGGAGGAAAAGACCGCAGAGGGAGCGTTCCTCCCAGCCTGCTTCCTCCGCTGCTACCCGGAAGTCGACCGCATAGTCCGCGGCCAACCGGCTTCCCTGCTGGAGAGCGAGAAGCCGGTCGACTTGGACCGTCTCGGTTCGGGAGTGGTCAAAGACCTCCAGGAAGCGTCTCACGAACTGGTCATAAGTGAGGGTGGCATAACTGGGCCTCGCCATAACGGCGTAGGTCCAAGTCAACGCGCCCCTCCAGGAGATTCCCGATATAACCAATCCGGCTGTGATCCGAGGGAAAGTCTCCGGGCACGCGGTGGAATACGGACTCACACTGCATGATGAACCCCCGCGCTCGGGGCCGGAATGGGTGTGAGCCGCGCCGGTGCTACCGGAGCCTGCTGGACGGCCACTGGAGCGGCAGGAGCCGCGCCACCCTGATGAGCCGGGGGGAACGGCTGCTGGGGGTCCAGGCGGTCCAATCGGTTATTAATGAGAACCAATTGATTTAGGATCACCTGTTGCTGATAAGCTAATTGATCCACCCGAGCCTCGAGGTTGGTAAGCCGGTGCGCGAGCCTGCCATCTGCCGAGCCGCTCTGCTGAAGCCGTACTGACATAACGTTCGGCTCAGGAGACGCACACACACAGGCTCAAAGTAGTTCAAATAGTTTATTGGCAACAGGAGTGAATGAATGAGTGTCTGCGAAATGTTAATGTGTTGGTGGTGGCGTCTGCTTCAGGCACAGAGGCAGGAGACCGTACAGCCGGCAACCCTATGGGAGAGAACACAAAGACACAGGGTGACGGGCACACACCAACACAGGAGGAGAATAGGCGAGGGAGAGGCTTACTTGCTAGGGACAGATGACTGGCACAACAAGGACGGGACCCGGGAGACAGCCACCTGCAGGGCTCGGTGCAGCAGCGAGGAACGACGAGGGAACGGGATTGTCCGCCGCCGAGGAATCCACCTGTGCACAGGGGAGCAGACTGGAAAGGGTGAGGTAATGGTTTCTTACCACACAGCGTCGTGCTGAAGAGTTGATAGCTTCACGTCGAAGGGGAATGAAGTCTGGCGGCTTCAGGCCGAAGCTCAGGGCGAGGCGGCTTATATCCCTCGCCGCTGACGATGAACAGGTGTGCGAGCAGGTGGCGCCGCTGATGAGCGGCGCAGCGTGACAGAAGGTACATATATACTAGTGCACTTATACTTTAACTACAGTGGTGTAAAAAAGTTTTGTCAAACTTAAATGTTTCAAACAAATTTAAATATTAAACAAAGATAACACAAGTAAACACAAAATGCAGTTTTTAAATGAAGGTGTTTATTATTAAGGGTAAAAAAAAAATCCAAAATCTGCATGGCCCTGTGTGAAAAACTGAGCCCCCCCCCCCCCGTTAAAACATAAATTAACTGTGGTTTATCACAAGCTGAGTTTAATTTCTCTTTCACCCAGGCCTGATTACTGCCACACCTGTTCTCAGTAAAAAAAAAAAAAAAAAATCACTTAAATAGGACCTGCCTGACAAAGTGAAGTAGACCGAAAGATCCTCCAAATCATGCTGCGATCCAATGAAATTCAAGAACAAATGAGAAACAAAGTAACTGAGATCTATCAGTCTGGAAAAGGTTATAAAGACATTTCTAAAGCTTTGGGACTCCAGTGAACCACAGTGAGAGCCATTGTCCACAAATGGCGAAAACATGGAACAGTGGTGAACCTTCCCAGGAGTGGCCAGCCGACCAAAATTACCCCAAGAGTGCAGCGACAACTCATCCAAGAGGTCACAAAAGACCCCACAACAACATCCAAAGAACTGCAGACCTCACTTGCCTCAGCTAAGGTCAGTGTTCATAACTTCACCATAAGAAAGAGACTGGGCAAAAATGACCTGCATGGCAGAGTTCCAAGATGAAAATCACTGCTGAGCAAAAAGAAGATAAAGGCTTGTCTCAGTTTTGTCAGAAAACATCTTGATGATCCCCAAGACTTTGGGGAAAATACTCTGTGGACTGATGACACAAAAGTTGAACTTTTTGGAAAGTGTGTGTCCCATTACAGCATCCGGCGTAAAAGTAACACAGGATTTCAGAAAAGGAACCTCATACAAACAGTAAAATATTGTGGTGGTAGTGTGATGGTCTGGGGCTGTTTTGCTGTTTCAGGACCTGGAAGACTTGCTGTGGTAAATGGAAGCATGAATTCTGCTCTCTACCAAAAAATCCTGAAGGAGAATGTCTGGCCATCTGTTTGTGACCTCAAGCTGAAGCGCATTTGGGTTCTGCAGCAGGACAATGATCCAAAACACACCAGCAAGTCCACCTCTGAATGGCTTAAGAAAAACAAAATGAAGACTTTGGAGTGGCCTAGTCAAAGTCTTGACCTGAATCCAATTGAGATGCTGTGGCATGACCTTAAAAAGGCAGTTCATGCTAGAAAACCCTCCAATGTGGCTAAATTACAACAATTCTGCAAAGATGAGCAGGCCAAAATTCCTCCATAGCGCTGAAAAAGACTCATTGCCAGTTATCGCAAATGCTTGATTGCAGTTGTTGTTGCTAAGGGTGGCCCAACCAGTTATTAGGTTTAGGAGACAATCACTTTTCACACAGGGCCATGTAGGTTTGGATTTTTTTTTCCCTTAAACACCATTTAAAAACTGCATTTTGTGTTTACTTGTGTTATCTTTGTCTAATATTTAAATTTATTTGATGATCTTAAGCATTTCAGTATGACAAACATACAAAAAAAAAAAGAGAAATCAGGAAGGGGGCAAACACTTTTCATACCACTGTATATCTGTTACGGCAGCGCGGTGTCAGAGTGGTTAGCACTGCGGCAGCACAGCAACTCACCCTTGGCTGGGGAATCCCAGGTTCGATCCCAGCCCCCGACCAACAGTGATCTGTGTGGAGTTTGCATGTTCTCTCCGTGTCTGCGTGGGTTTTCTCCGGGATTTCTCCGGTTTCCTCCCACATGCCAAAAACATGCAAGTTAGGTTAATTGGCATCAACTGGGGATTCTAGATTGCCCTTAGGTATGGATGTGAGAGTGAATGGTTGTCTGTCTCTCTGTGTTGGCCCTGCGATGGACTGGCAATCTGTCCAGGGTGTACCCTGCCTCTCGCCCAGAGATGCTGGGATAGGCTGCAGCCCCCTCCGTGACCCAAAAAGGATTAAGCGGAAGAAGATGGATGGATGTATATCTGTTCTCAAAGGAAACATTTAAAGTTAAAATCGTCATTCAGTCCAGCAGGTGCCATTGTGTTTAGACTAGAGATCCAAAACATCTCTCTTTGAGGCAACAATTTGGATAAGTTGCCTCCCCATGGTTAGAAGTGTTACATGTTCATTTTAAAATACTTTAAATATTTACATGTAGACTTTAAAATAGCTGTGGCCAGTGAAAAATAAACACACATTCAGCAACTGCACCATTTATTTCTTGCCTTGATTGTTTTCAGAAACAATGTTTTGGTGTTTAGTTTTGAAGATATATTTGACAAACATCCCGGCACTTAGATACGGGTACACAGCCTTGAACAGGCTGCCCACCAGAGGACACATCAACCAGTAAGGTGCAGCTGGTGCGTTTTGCCACACGCAAGCAGCACAAACATATGTCAATCTTTTTTTTTTTTTTTTGTGGCTCCTGTGACGCTGACATCACCGTTAGTGTTTTACTCCCATGCACACAGAGGCGGAAAAAAGGTGTAAGCAAAACATTCCGCTCTGGAGACTGGTTTCCAATTGTAACACGTTCACACCTCCAAAATCCTGGCGTCGTAAGCAAATCAGCCAACTTCCAGTGCAACAAATTAGAAAACCCAGGCTCCACTGTCCCCAACCCCTGGGTTGGGCTGGGTTGGGGACAGGTTCCTGCCCCAAGTGGAGGAGTTTAAGTATCTTGGGGTCTTATTCACGAGTGAGGGGGAAATGGAGCAAGAGATTGACAGATGGATCGGAGCAGCATCTGCAGTGATGCGGACGTTGTACCAGTCTGTTGTGGTGAAGAGGGAGCTGAGTTCTAAGGCATAGCTGTCGATTTACCAGTCAGTCTACGTTCCTACCCTAACCTATGGTCACGAGCTTGGGTAATGACCGAAAGAATGAGATCGCGGATACAAACGGCTGAAATGAGCTTTCTCCGTAGGATTGCTGGACTCACCCTCAGAGATAGGGTGAGGAGCTCAGTCATCCGGGAGAGGCTCAGAGTAGAACTGCTGCTCCTCCACATTGAAAGGAGTCAGTTGAGGTGGTATGGGCATCTGATCAGGATGCCTCCTGGACGCCTCCCACTTGAGGTGTTTCGGGCACGTCCCACTGGAAGGAGACCCCGGGGCAGACCCAGGACTCGGTGGAGAGACTATTTCTCCCAGCTGGTCTGGGAACACCTTGGTATCCTCTCTGAAGAGCTGGAGCAGGTGGCTGGGGAGAGGGAAGTCTGGGCTTCTCTGCTTGAGCTGCTGCCTTTGCAACCCGGACCTCCGGAAAAGTGGTAGAAGATGGATGGATGGATGGATGGACTCTACTGTTAGCCATTGTTTGCAATGCAGAGTGAAAACCATCCATCCATCCATCCACTGCTTATCCGGGGGTCTGGGTCGTGAACACAGTAGCCCAAGCATAGTAGCCCAGACTTCCCTCTCCTCAGGAACCTCCTCCAGCTCTTCATAGATGATACCAAGGTGTTCCCAGGCCAGCTGGGAGACTTTGGACACTATTTCATTGATCTAACATGTGCCCAAACACCTCAACTGGCTCCTTTCGATGTGGAGGAGTAGATACTCTGAGCCTTTCCCAGATGACTGAGCTCCTCACCTTAAAGATGAGTCCAGCAGAGAAAGCTAATTTAAGCCATTTGTGTCCATGATCTCATTCTTTTGGTCATTACCCAAACTTCATGGCCAGAGGTGAGGGTAGAAACGTAGATTAGCATTAGAGCTCAGCTCCTGATTCACTACAACAAACTGGGTGAAAACAATGCAGATCATTTGCATATACAGTAAAATCACTGCAGCTGCATGCTCATTGATAGAAATCGGGTTGTACTGTGTGCACAGTCGACTCTAAGAAACATATAAAACAGAAGTGCTAATAAATGGTACATTTTTCATTGCTGCTGATGTACTGCACGTATAGGTACAGCCATTTTTGATTTATACATTTGTAATGTCCAGACTTGCTTGACTTCTGAAAGACTAACTTCAGGAAAGGAAGTACTTGTAGGGCATGCCCCCAAACCGACTTGTCAGAAGTAGAAGGAATGCCACATAGTTTTGGATATATTTCCCTGTCTACAGCATCTCATCTCCATCCCCTTAGTATCCATGCCAACACCCACTTCCAGTCTTAAACAAATCTTTCGCCCTGCCCTTGTACACCATGCCACACCCCATCCCCAGCTACAGGATGGCCGAACTGACGACTCTATGAATGCTGGCAGTCAGTCCCAGAACAACATTGATTTTGTTCCAATCAATCCGGAGTGATTGCAATGCATGGTAAATGACATAACCTGTGTGCCATAGCATACATTTCAACAGCAATTGTTGCTGGGCAGACTCGGCCGGCCAAATGGTGGGCCTGTCCCGTCAGTCTTAACAGTGGGAACAATCAGCATACTGTCTGGTCTCTAGAGTGCTGTAGGAGGTCCAGCTGTCACCCATATCTGAAGTCCAACTTTACAAACCTGATCCCCATTTGACCAAAATGGCCGTCAACATCATTCCAAGCTCTCTAGTTTTAACTGAACATGAAAAAAAAAATCTACACATGCCAGATTTGAAGAGGAACAGCTCTAAGATAATTGTCATTTATGATTAGAATTAGAGCAGGCTTGAATCTGACTGTCTTTATATCTTTATGAAATTACAGTTGCTGCAAACTAAGAATACAGGAGGTGGTTACATAGTAAAAGATGAGGAATTTCCCCCTGATTTTAACATAGTTCTGTCTTAAAACTTTAGATTACATGAAATTAACATGATTTTAGTTTTATCAGGAAATATGTGCTGCTCGTGTTTATTATAACAGCAAACGGGCCAGAAATTTCTACACTCTTCTAAATAATAAAGCCTTACTCTCAGCCAGAGGTAGGTAGTAACATTAGTGGTTACATTTACTCAAGTACATGTACTCAAGTAACTTTTTCATAAAATACTACTTAAGCAACTCATACCGGCTCGGACGTTGCCCGGGTTAACAAGGTCAGGAGTTCCTGGCAGTGGAGGGCGAAGGACAGAGCTGTGTGGAGGAATCTGATCAGACCTAAATGAAACAGTCATTGTCGCCCCCAACAGACTGCTATGATGATGATGACTTATGTGAGTAGTTGTATTGCTGGATACTTTTTACTCAAGTATATTTTTAGGGGTTAAAAAAAATGTACTTTTGCTTGGGCAGATTTGGTCATGTTCTCTGAGTTCCTGTTGATTTCACTGATTTCAGAAATGGTTGGAAATGCATTTGCTTATATAGTAATAACTTTTTCTCACCTGAAATGACTCCATCTTTGGTCATTTTAATTAATTTATAATCTTATTTCATTGACACCGATGGTGATATCGTTATTCTTGACTCAATTGTAAAGAAATAAGAAAATGCTACGTCATTTATGAGAAAAAGATAGCAAAATTATGAGCTAAAAGGTGAAAATTTACATGATAAAAGTGACAATGTTCACAAATTAAAGAAAGATCATTAATTCAATAGAAAAAAATATCTAAAATGTACAAAGAAAACCTCACAGATTTATGAGAAGGAAGTGTTAAATGTAGAATAAAGTCACAAATTTATGAAAAAAATACAACTTTATGAGTAAAAAGTTGAAAATTTATGTTGCAAAAATCACAGCATTATGTGAACAATGCATTTTTAAATTTATGTGGAAAAAGATGCACATTCAAGAAAAAGATATGGGGCTGTTCATTAAAGATTTCCCCTGACCCAATGCTGGTTATTGTATGAGGCTGAAATTGCACATGTATATTAATACATATCTCTGTAGGATATGTGGTAATTTGCAGCTCTGAACTCCTCTGAGTTTCTCTGTTGCAGGTACTAAAGTGGAGTAAGGTCTGATAATGGAGCCAGTTGAATTCAGAACGGTCATCAGGTTCCTGTACTTGAGAAACTGCACACCACAGGAGACATCTGATGAGATGAAAGAGACTTATGGGGAGGATGTTCCATTGTACGATTAGTCAAAGTACTTGCATCGACAGTTAAAGTGTGGTTGGAAATCGGTGGAAACAGCAATACAGTGCGTCACTGATGAGGACACTATCCAGCAAGTGGAGGCCACCAATTTGCTGGACAGCTGGATAACCATTCACCAACTAGTCCATGATGTCAAAATCAGTGTGTTTTCTGTGGAAAAAAAAATCATCCATGACCATTTGCGCATGTGGAAGTTGTCTGCATGATGGATTCATTGGTCGCTCAAACCTTTCTAGAAGCTGGAACGAGTCACATGCTCCCAGGCTGTTATGGTCTTGTGCCAAGAAAACCAGGAGGACTTCTTTGACAGACTAATCACACAGGATGAAACATGGGTCCATCACTATGATCGAAAGACTAAAGCCCAGTCTAAGCAATGGAAGCATTATGACTTACCACCTCCAAAGTAGGTACAGTGGGGAAAATAAGTATTGAACACATCAACATTTTTCTCATTAAGCATATTTCTGATGGAGACATTGACCTGAGATTTTCACCAGATATCAGTAACAACCCAAGTAAACCATACATACAAAGAAATCAAGGCAACCATGTTCACAAAACAAATTATATTTAATAAAGTGGAATGGCACAGGGAATAAGTATTGAACATATAAATAAGAGGTGCAAAAAGACATAGAAAGCCAATAAGCCAGCTTTAATCCATCAGATTTTAGGAAGCCATCCCATTCCCCATTACTGCACATTAATTTCAGCTGGTTAAGTCCTGACTGATAGCCTTTAAAAAGGTCTGTGAATATCAGATTGTCACACCACAAAGAACTCATGATGGGTAGAAGCAAAGAGCTCTCTCTAGACCTTCACAACCTTATTATTACAAAACATAATGATGGCAATGGTTAGAGGTGCATTCCTAAACTGCTGAATGTTCCAGTGAGCACTGTTGGAGCCATCATTCGGAAGTGGACAGAACATCATCTTATCATAAAATGGCCATGGTCAGGAGCTCCTCACAAGATTTCTGACAGATGAGTCAAAAGAATTATCAGAAGAGTTATCCAAGAGCCAAAGACCACTCGTGGAGAGCTCCAGAAAGACCTGGAGTTAACAGGTACTGCTGTTTCAAAGAAAGCAATAAGTAATGCACTCAACCGACATGGGCTCTGTGCACAGTCACCTTGCAAGACTCCATTGCTGAAGAAAAAGCATGTTGAAGCTCATTTAAAGTTTGCTGCACAACATTTGGGCAAGCCAGTAAAAAGTAAAATACTGGGAGAATATAGTCTGGTCAGATAAGACCAAAATCAAACTTTTTGGATGCCACAACACAGCATGTTTGGAAGAGAAATGGCACTGCACATCCCACTATGGTGTGGGGGTGTTTTTCGGGACATGGTACAGGCAGCCTTCATATAATTGAAGGGAAGTTGAATGGACAAATGTACAGAGACATCATTGATAAGAATCTGTTGCCATCTGCCAAGATGCTGAAGATGAAACGAGGGTGGACATTTCAGCAAGACAATGATCTCAAACACATAACCAAGAAAACTCTCAACTGGCTCTAGAGAAGGAAAATAAAGCTGCTAGAATGGCCCAATCAGTCACCTGACCTGAATCCAATTGAAAATCTATGGAATGAACTAAGATCAGAGTTCATAGAAGACACCCACGGAACCTTCAAGATTTGAAGACAGTTTATGTGGAAGAATGGGGTAAAATCACTCCTGAGCAACATCTGCGCCTAATTACCCCATATAGGAGGCGGCTGCAAGCTGTTATTACCAACAAAGGCTTTTCTTCTAAATATTAAATGAATTTCACCAAGCGTGTTCAATACTTATTCCCTGTGTCATCCCACTTTTTTAAAATATAACTATTTTGTAAACACAGCTGTTGTCATGAGCGGTGTGCTGGAGATTCTGCCAGACTCGGTCTCATGGCTTTTTCTGCTTATTTACTCATTTGTTGCATTTTATGCATTGTGGGATTTATGTATTCTTGTTCTACTTACCGCTGTTCCTGTTTATGTCAGTGTTATATTTCTATTTTGCAATTATTTATATTTATTTGGAATATTATTTTATTCTTTTTATCTTTAGTATTATCTTCTGACTGTTGACAGCTGTCAGGAGCATGAAGCTTTGTGTGGGCATGCCCTGTCAGCTGTCAGTTTTTGGTTTGCCTCCCTCTCACTGCCTCAGCTGATCCCAATTATGTACTCTTCCTTTCTCCTGCCCGTTCAGGTACCCACACCTGTTGTTTATTATGTTAATGGGTTTTGACCCCTATTTTAGGGGCTGTGGACTTTTGTCTAGGGCAGCACCCTACTTGCAGCTTTTACTCCAGGAGCAGTAAGTGTCTCTGTACTTTCTATTTTTTCCCTAGCGTGTGTCCCATGGCTAGTCTACCAGGTTTAGCCAGCAATATCCCTTGCCTTAGCTTCTGCCATCTTGCTTGCCTGTTCACAAATTGTTTTAGCTCCAGGTTTAGCCAGCGACATCACTCACCTTAGCTTTAGCTATTTTTGCTTACCTGTTATTCTCCCTGTCCACAAGTTTTTTGGAACTCAGTGTTTTTCTTTTTACCAATAAATCTGCAAACTCACAGCCTGCATATGGAGCCTTTTTCCCTGCCCTGAAGGGTGTTTATGACAGTTGTCTTTGTTTGTCTTTATTTCTTTGTATGGATTACTTGGGTTGTTACTGATATCTGGGGAAAATCTCAGGCCAATGGTTCCATCAGAAATATCTTTAATTAGAAAAATGTTGACAAATTCAATACTTATTTCCCTGCTGTATGTGTCAAACCCTTGGCAGGCAAGGTCATGCTCACAGTCTTTTGGGACCATCATGTGTAGTGATCCCGAGCGCGGGTCTGTCCCGTGCTCGAGTCACTGATTATTTTCCCTATTTTCTGTCTGTTATTTAGTCTCGCTTATTTATGGGGTTATTTGTGCTCTTATTCTGACAGCGCCATGGCAGGACTTCCAGCTGTCAAGCCTGCTCACGGCCTGTCACAGCTGAGTGTATTTAGTAATTACTTTCAGTCGGATCGGATTTAGTAATTACTTTCAGATCGCTAGCAGGGTTTATTCCTCGCTGCGACGTCGCCCTGTCCAGGCTGGAATCCTCAACCCTGATTCCAGTCTATTCTCCAGCGTCAGGTTTCGCCTTCGCTAAGTATATGTAAGTGACTGTTTTGATTCTTTGTCTGTTCAGTTATTCACCCTTTGAGGTCATATGCATAGTTGTTGTGTTTTGCCCCTCGTGGCATGTTCTTTTGTTCCCTTTTTCATTAACCCTTTCAGTGTGAGAATTTGCGTGCCCCTAGTGGCAGAGCGCGGCACTGTGCCTGCCTTCTCACTCTGACTTTGTCAAAAGTAAGTGAGAATTTTTTTTTTTTAAATGTACTGATTTCTTGTCTATATACTTTGAAGATGAGAAGATGAGGCACCTCTGTACAAAAAACTGTCAAAAGACTGAACCATTCTTTGAGTAAATATGTCCAAAGTCCAGTTTTGACTGAGTTATGGAATTTAAGGAGGTGCCACGACATTATGCAAATTAGATGCATATTTTTTATTCCTATTGGAATCTTTCGATCATATTTTACATCTTTCTAATTGACAGTAAGCCATTATCTCTTACCACTTTCAAGCTATAGCCTTTTAAATCTGAACTATTTTATTGACAAAAAATATTTACCACTCTTGACCACTAGGGGGTATGTCGCAGTTTGGCAACATACACACCCAGAGGGTTAATAAATAAGCAAACTCACTGCTGGCGTTTGGTGCCTCATTTATGCCCTGAAAGGGGCATACATAACATCATGGGGTCTTAACCCTTTGAGTTAGTGAATTTGCGTGCCCCTAGTGGTAGAGCGCAGCACTGCGCCTGTCGTCTCCCTCTCATATGATTGCCTGCATTGGGGATTTATACTGATTTGTACTGATTTGCCAGTTTCAAAAGGTGGCAGATATCCGTCGGAGGACTCAATGGATGACACATAATACACCAAAGAAGAAGAACTCCTCATTTCCTTTTCATGTTTTTTAGCATTTTAGCCCAGAAAGCTAATATGTCTGCGATTGGTCACCGTCACTTTTATCGGCTTTGTACGTGGAAAATAGCCACGGAATACAAGCAAAATTTATGTGGGATAATCATAAGACTTTGTAGATGTGGTAGAGACTTTAAATGACCGACAGAATGCAATCAACCATGATGGGTGAAAACGGAGCAACCACGCCAGCCAGCCAGCCAGCCAGCCAGCCCCCCTTTGTCAAAAGTAAGTGAGAATTTTTTTTGTGTGTGTGTGTGTGTTTTTATATTGTACTGATTTCTTGTTCATATACTCTGAAGATAAGATGATGAGGTACCTCTGTACAAAAAATGGTGCAAAAGACTGAACCATTCTTTGTGTAAATATGTCCAAAGTTCAGTTTTGACTGAGTTATGGAATTTAAAGAGGTGTCACGACATTATGCAAATTAGATGCATATATTTATTCCTATCGGAAACTTTGGATCATATTTTACATCTTTCTAATTGACAGTAAGCCATTATCTCTTACAAATTTCAAGTTATAGCCTTGGAAATCTGAACTATTTTATTGACAAAAAATATTTACCACTCTTGACCACTTGGGGTTATGTCGCAATTCGGCAACAAACACACTCAAAGAGTTAATGATGGATTTCCTGACAAATGGTACCACAATTACCAAGACTTACTACACTTCACTGCTGCAGAAATTGCAGAAGGCCAACAAAACAAATAGGTGTGGCACACTGACCAAAGGTGTCTGCATCCTAGTTCACAACTCGGATATTGCCCAGAGGGAAGCACAGACCTGTGGCTGTGAAATTCTTCCTCACCCCCTTATTCTCCAAATCTTACACCATCTGACTTTCGCCTCTTTCCAGCCAGGAAGCAACTTTTGAAGGGCAAGCACTTCTAAGACAATGAAGCCCTGATTTCCAAGGTCAAGTCATGGCTTCTGACACAACCTGCAGACTATTACAGGTGAGGTCTCCACAGCCGCATAAAGCGATGAAAGAAGTGCGCGACCCTTGGTGGTACCTATGTAGAGAAAGACTAATAACTGTGCCAAATTTGGTTCCGCTCAGTCAATGGGAAATGAGTCAGGGGAAATCTTTAACAGCCCTAGTACAAGGAAAAAAACTTCTACATCTATAAGAAGAGTCACAAATTGAGAAGAAAAACCTCACAATTGAGATGATTTAGTTTATAATACTATTTTGCAAGTTACTAAACAATTCAGGCAAACTACTCTCCCCATTTCAAAATATCACACTAAAAGGCTAGAGAATAACATTTTGTCTAATCCTTCATAATCTGATATTATCACATCACACACCCATACTTTGAAAGATAAAATCTAATGCAGAAATTTGAATTGAAATAGAAATTAGCTGCCAGTGTGCCCGCAATGCTAACCACCCCATAGCATCTTTACAACTACTGAACTACTAAGCTCCTGTTATTCCATTAATGGCTGTTTTGGTCATTTCTGTAAGGAAACCCCATTTCCTTCACCTATGAGCTTTAGATTGCTAATGTAAATTGATATTGCAGGCTCTTGTCTGAGCAGTGTATGTATGGTCAAGGAACTGCTGTGGATGTTATTTTAGCTGTCAGGCTTTGTTTACCTTTCATTCAAACATTTTCCTGCCTCCCATTCCTAAGTTTTGTATGTTTTCTCTTCACCCTGCGTGTTGTTTTGTGTCATAACAAAGCAAGTTATATTCCCTCCTCCAATATTTTTCTCATCCCTCCTCCTTTCTGGGTGATTTTGATGTTTATGTTTCCATGCCATCACTCTCCCCCACTCATATGGACCAGACAAGGGACAAGGCCTACGCTTCAACTGATACGGGCTTAGATATGTAGGGCAGGTTTTATTTGGATAGTATATCAAAATAGGTGTGTGCTAGATGTGTGACGTCAGCGATGCAGGTCCACCAGCTTGTGTCTTACACAAGCTGCATCATGCTGCGTTTCCTCTGAATTCATCTTTACAGACACAGACTGTAGGGGAGTCTTGTGGTGACAGCCAGCCTGCTGCCTCCTGACTGCAGAAAAAATATTAATCTACCAGTGAGCAGAAAAGCTGCCAGCTCTCTCTCTCTCTCTCTCTCTGTGTTTGTCCATGTCTGATTGCGGGATAAGACTTCTAGAGTTCTCTGAGTTTTGCTGGTGGACCTGCCGCAGGCTTGGCTTAAGGCCCTGACAGGGATCACAGTGGCACAGCGGCACTCATGCCAGGGAACACACAAACATGGTGCGGATCGTGCACTCATCCTCACACTCACACCGGAGTGAATGCACCTGGTATCAAATGTCAATCGCACGTTTGTCCTTTGTGTTTTGTCACAGGCAATTCTCTACGAGTGAGGTAAGGATGCAGGAAAAAGCTCTCGCGTGGTTACAACGGTCATACTAATGCACTGTAACTATGTTAAGAACAAGCAGAGGCAAGCTCTCAGGGTCTAAACATGTGACAACACGTGTGACTGAGAAAAAGGCACTGGGAACAGTGTGATGTATGGCGAGCAATAAAGTATGTAATCACGTACAACAGAGAAGCTGGACACAGATAACAAAGATATCTTTTCTTTTACCTTTGATCCAGTTTTAACTATTTTTTTATCCTGTTTTTATCTGTTTATCCTGTTTTAACTTTTTTCCTCTTCCCTTGTTTTCCTTTTCTTACACCTTTTATTCTGTTTTTACTATTTTTTTAATGTTTTTTATCTGTATTTATCCTGTTGTTATTGCTTGGTTTTATGTCTTATTACCTCTGGTTTTTCCTCACTGATAGCGCTTCCTCAGTTCAGTTTTAATGTTTTATGTGGTGTTTTTTTTTTTTTTACATGGTTTTATATGATAGGTCGATTAGTAGTGTGCTGTGATTGTGTGTGTGTAGGTGGGGGTGGGTGGGTGGGGGTAAGACTATGTTATGGCTTTTGGTCTATGTTGCTTATTATTTTGTACAGCACTTTGAGCTGCTACAGTGTATGAAAAGTACTTTATAAATAAAGACTGATTGATTGATTGATTGATAAATATTTGCTCTTCTCGACATTTCCTGAACTTTATGCTAAATTTGGACTTCTTGGCTTAGGCTGCTTTGCCTTTCTCTAACAGATATGAAAATCCACAGTAAACGTTAATGCTGACACGAAATGAAAGGCAGAGAAAATAAAACTTTGCTAACTTTTGACCACAAGTTCAGATGAATGCATAGAAAGTGTGAAGCAGGGGGGGGGAAACGGTGAAAACAAAGTGGAGAGAAAACCTGAACAATAGCCTTTTGAGGTTGACGGCTGTGTTGTAAAAGCAGCAGAGCAGAAAGAGAAGAGAGGTACTGTCCCCGCTGGTAAAGCGCGCTCACTGCCCTTTGTGTTTGGTTTAGAAGAGGTGGCGTAACTGCTGACCACATCAACCACAGGCCTTTAACTCACAGTGCAAGCACTTTCTGCATGACCTTCACATTAGAGCTGCTTTAAACTGATGTCTGGAGTTCAGCTCAAACAAAGAAGAAAAGGTCCACTAAAATCATGATTTTCAGACAACAAAGGCTCGATATTAGGGGAAGCCCTATTAAAGCACAATCCAGTGGCTTTTCTGCAGTCCAATTTTTGTAACTTCTAAACTTTTTGTAAAAAAAAGGAAAATATGTATCACAAATGATTAGCATATATCTTTAAATAATGTTCCATAAAAATTATTATTTTTTTAACATTAATAGATAAAATATTGTTTATAAAATCTTTGACTTTAGAGATTATTTCAATGTTTTTCAACCAGGGTTCCCTGGAACGTTCAGGTGTCTGTTGGGAATTTTCTAATTTCATTTTTTTTAATTAGTCCAAACAATTGAAAATAATTAAATGGTCCAAAAGACTGCAATTTTTTTTTTTATTTTTTTTTTTTCCAATTTTTGAACCTCTTTGAACCCTAGTTGAAAAACACTGGGTTATTTCACCTCTCCAACATGTCTTGTTAGAGTCTATTTTACACACATTTCTTAATGGTGAGCAAATTAATGAATTATCGCACAATAATGTAACACCGTTAATCACAGAATCAATCACAGAACTTTTGAAACACAGGTACATTTTTATGGACAGGATGTCTAGTTGCAGCCAAGGAACGGAGGGTGTCGTGTTCGGTGACCACATGATCTCATCTCTACTGGTTGCAGATGATGTTGTCCTATTGGCTTCATCGAGCAGTGACCTATAGGTCTTACTGGGGCAGTTTGCTACCGAGTGTGAAGTGGCTGGGAAGCTTTTTCCCATTAGGAAACAAAACATCCAAAAAGGTAAACGAGCTATTGTTTCTGTGGATAGACTGTATATAGATGGCAAGCTGTTTATGGATAAAACTATAACACCCTGGTTATTCTAGAGCCAATTTTGTTTTTTGTTGAGTTATTTTTATTTATTTATTTTAGCTATAGGTGGAAAAGAGTGTGATTGTGCGCACGTCTTTTACTCAATCTCAGTTTAATTTGTTAACATTTGTCAAAATGTTTATTTCTTTGTTGTTGAGGTTGTTGTTTGTTTGTCTGTTGTAGTTATTTTTTTTGAAGTTCTTAGGTCATTGTTGTATGTTATCTGCATTTTTTCACCACTTACTAACCTTTATGATGGCATTATTGGTAGTATTAATGATGGTAATATTAATCTGTACTTTTAATCTATCCGAAATAAAGATTGATTGATGTCTGTTTTTTCTCATACTTCTGGTTTATAGGAAATAACTTGAAGTACATGCACCCCATTTGCTTGCAATTGCAGGCAAATGGCACAGAGACATCATGCGCGCACACCCAATTATATATGCGTAGGTGTATACTTTACACACAGCATATATGTACACATATATGCATACATTACAGACATATAATCACATAGGTGTGGGGAGCGTGAAATAACGAGGCTGAATTATTTCTGAATTCAGGTTTTAATGATACCTTCACATCCCCAGCCATCTCTCAAGAACAGAAGAGGATGAGCTGTGTCAAAACCCCCTCATTTATATATACAGGATCAAAGGAAGAATCACATATCACCGTCAAAATCCCTTATTGACAATAACTCTCCCCCCCAAGTCCCTCAGTCCTCCGCCTGGCCCCCAGGAGGTCAAGAAGTCCTTTCAGCTACTTATCGCCGTACCTCCGTCTTCTTGCTGTTATCCACAGGCGGTCCAGACATATTGTCCCATCCAAGACGTGAGGTCAATCCACACATGCAATCTCAAGCATCCCATTGTGCTTTTACATATGTAGTAAAAATACATGAGCTACAATAGGCACATTTAGTTAGTCTTTAGTACACAACCGGTTAGTGAAAACATGTCCACATTTAAGTTTGTCACGTGGAACATACGTGGAATTGGAACCAGGGAGAAAAGGCTAAAAGTTTTTAATCGACTGAACGATCTACAGGCAGACTTTGTCTTATTGCAGGAGATACATGTCTCTAAGTCGTCTGTAGATGCGCTCACCTCCCCGGAATTCCCCCACATGTACTCAGCTGGCTTTAATTCTAAACAAAGGGGGGTAGCTATACTGGTAAACAGAAGGATACGCTTTGTTGTGAATAACACCATAACAGATCCAGAAGGTAGATTTATAATACTAAAAATCTCAGTCCAAAATTTGGATCTATGTATTGCAAGCGTTTATGGCCCAAATGTTGACAACCCATCCTATTTTCACACTTTTTTCACTTCTCTTTCTGAGCACTTGGACACTACACTTATAATAGGAGGGGACTTCAACCTGGTATTAAACCATGCAATCGACAGGCTCAGTACATCGGGGAATCACCGAAAATGGCAGGCTACTGACACTCTCAAACAGTACATGAATGATTGAATGAATGATGATGAAACTAGGAGCTGGAAATTTAATACTGTATATCACTACTGAAAGACAAAGACTTTATTAACTACTTTAATAAAGGGTGGGAATCATATCTGGAATATAATGATGTGCCAGGAATATCCCCAGGTGTTCTTTGGGAAGCAGCAAAAGCGGTCATGCGAGGTAAAATAATCTCTTACTGTTCATATAAGAATAAAAAAGAAAAAGCACTGGTACTGGACTTAGAATAGAAAATTAAATCACTGGAGACAATGTGCCGTTTCCCCACAGGAACAGACACTTAACGATCTGAGAAAATTAAAGCTGGAATTAAAAGAAATTACAAACAAAAGAGCACAGTTTTTAATACAAAGACTGCGTCTTCAGAAGTTTGAACACAGTAATAAATCAGGGCGATATCTTGCGAACCAGCTTAGATTGAATAAAGGAAAAACAACTATCTACTCTATCAAGGATATGACTGGAAATATTACCCATGAGCCTGAAGAAATAAATAACTCCTTCAGAAAGTTTTATGAAAACCTCTACTCATCTCAGGTTAACCCATCTGATTCAGAGATAAATAAATTTTTGGACGATATTAATTTATCACAATTAAATAATGAACAGATTGCAGCTCTGGATGCACCTCTTCAGGTGTCTGAACTCCAGGAGGCACTTAAGCACATCCCAAACAACAAAGCCCCGGGACCAGATGGTTTTCCAGTAGAATTTTATAAAGAATTTTGGCCTATGATGGCACCTACTTTTTTTTAAAATGGTGAACCAAATTAAAGAAGATAATGTAATTCCTCCAAATATGAATTTGGCTAGTATTATCCTGCTCCTTAAACCTGGAAAAGAACCAACGCTTCCATCCAGCTACCGTCCCATCTCACTTATGAATGTCGATCTTAAAATAATTTGCAAAGCTCTCGCCAAAAGACTGGAAAGGATATTTCTGTTTATTATACACCCAGATCAAACAGGTTTCATCAAGGGTAGGCACTCGGCTGATAATACACGTAGGCTATTTAATTTAATAGACTACTGCAAGATCAATAACATAGAAACTACAATCTTGTACCTGGATGCAGAGAAAGCCTTTGATCGTGTTAACTGGAAATTTCTTTTTATGATGTTAAACAAGTTCGGGTTTGGTTCATCTTTCATAAACTGGATTAAAACACTATATAGGTGTCAAGCTGCGTCTGTTCGAACAAATGATCAGACTTCCCAAAGCTTTAATCTCCAGAGAGGACTTATTATAATAACTTACTAATGGATTGTATTAGCCTGGAGAGAATGTCAGCCTCCTCAAATAATCAATTGGTGGAATTCAATTCTCTCTGGTCCCTGTTTATTACTTCTATAATCTAACTAACTAACTAACTAACCTGCACTTATATAGCGCTTTTCTAGTCACAAAGACCACTCAAAGCGCTTTCACTAATGCTAACCCTCTATTCTAAGGGCCTATAGGAAACAGATATCTAGGGACAATTTAGAACAACCAATTAACCTAACATACATGTCTTTGGATTGTGGGAGGAAATCGGAGCCCCCGGAGTAAACCTACACAGCACAGGGAGAACATGCAAACTCCATACAGAAAGGTTCCAACCCCTGCCAGCCTGGGGATTCGAACCAGGAACCTTCTAGCTGTAAGGCAACAGTGCTAACCACTGCACCACTGTGCTGCCCATCTGAGGAGTGGCGGACGGTGACTCGCTCTCCTTGGCACCTCTGGCGGCTGACTGTGCCCCAACCACGGGTGTCTGTGGGGCCTGTTCCGGGGTGGCCGTCTGTCTGGCCCTTGGTGGGGGGGAGTTGGTTGGGGGGGGCTGCGGGGTGGGCTGGGGTGGTTGGGCTGTTGCCCCCGGCCGGCTGGCCTCGCCCTTCGGGGGGGGGGGGGGGGTCTGGGTCTGTCCCTGGTCCCCTGGTGCTGGGGGAGGGGGCGTCCCCCCCCCCCCAGCCGGGGTCGGGTGTGCGCCAGTGGTGGGGGTTGTCACCGGTGCATCCTTGCACGGCAGGGTCGTGTTTTCCCTGGGGCCCTGGTGGCACCCTGGGGTTGGTGCCTGCATCCTGGGTCGCCCTCCCCATCCACTGGGGTCTGCGGGTGTGGGTGTGCGTGTGTGTGTGTGTGAGAGTGGGTGAGAGTGGGGGCTTGTGTATGAGTGGATGCAGAAGCGGGTGTGTGTTGAGTGGGCAGGTGGGGCTGTGTGTGGGTGTAGGTGGGCATGTGTGATGGTGGGTGGGGATACATATGTGTATGGAAGCAGTTACTTGTGGGTAGGTGTCTGGGGGATGGAGGATGTGTGTATGAGTAGGAGAACTTTGTTGGGTGGCAGGGGTTGGGCAGTCCATCTAGTGGCATGGGGGCTGGTGTTTCGGGGCCTGCTTGTCCTGGCCACCCTGCTGCGGGGTGAGGTGCTTTGTCGCATCGCCCCTGGTGTCATTGGCGGCGGGTGTGTGTTGGTGCTTGGGGGTGGTTGGGGGGCCATTGGCGTGGGTTGATGGCCGTGTTGCCATCGGGTTGCTCCGGGGTGGCTGTGGTTGCAGGGCAGCCTGCGGCCATCGGTGTGCGTCTGGGGTGGGTGGTCGTGGGCGCTCGGGGGTGTCGCCTGGCATGTTGGGTGCCGTGTGGGTCTGGCCCATTGTTCACTATTGTGACTGTTGTTGTCCATGTTTGTGTGTGTAAGATGAGTGGAAATATGTATGGCTGCCCCATCATGTTAGTGGTGCTGGGAGCGCCGGGGCGTGATGCTGGTGGGTCTTGGGCTGCTTCCACTGCCGGCCCTCACCCTGGGTTGGGATTTGGGGGCAGTGGGTGGCCTCATGAACCAGTCTGCAAGCTGGCTTCTGGGAGGGATGGCCTCGCTTTTAGACCGCCTACCTCCCAGTCTTATTTCCTGCCCTCCCCCTCCCCCTGACTCTGGGTGGAATATACATCTTTTTTGTTACATTTAGGGCTTTGGGGTGGGGGTGTGCCACACTGTGTCGGTGAAGGGGATACCTTTGCTGTGTGGTGGGGCTGCACTCACCTCAATTTTAATTGCATTTTAGACACTGAGGGCTTGGGGGGATGGGGGCCCTGCTGCCCATCACAGTGGCTAGCGGTGCTCCAATCACTATCCCCCCCAATTTTAATTGCACTTTGGTAGTCCACACATTTACACACAATTATATCATATAACTGACACACACCCACCATGTTCTGTGCGGGCGGGAGGGGGTCTTCCCCCACTCCTGTTGCCCTGCTCTTGCTGGGGGCGTGGGGGCCTGGTGGGGAGCCTGGGACCTATCATGTTGTCAAAATCCCTGGGTGCTACTGAATATATAGATACAACCAAGGAGGTGAGAGTGGGGATGAATATGAGTCTAAGTGAGAGTGAGGGGGTGATGAATAGAGGTGGTAATGGTGGGTCAGTTTTGTGCGGCGCTTTGCATGCCGGGTGGCATCTCGGGGCACCTGGGGTGGTCTGCTGATTGTTTGCTCAGATGGGCGCTGGGGGTGGGGGTCTGCTTCTGTGATCTGCGCCGGTGGTCTCCCTGGTCACTTCTGGACACTGGTGCGTGTTCAGGCTCGTTGCATCTGCTTCACAGCCGCCTTATGAAACAAAGGTGAATGAGGGGTGAGTTTGAATGAGTACAGGAGTGAGAGAGAATGGGTCGGTCTGGGTGAGTGAGAGGGGTGTGCATGGGAGCATGTGGGTGTGAAGGTGTGGGGAGGGGTGTGTCTGCAAGTCGGGAGGTGCTGGATTAAGGGGGGGGGGGTAGTACCTCTTGGCAACGTGGGCTCCCCTGGGCGGGGGGACTTCTTTTGACGTGGGTGTCCCCGGGGTGTGCGACAGAGGTGCTGGGGCGGGCCTGCTGTGGGGGTGCCTGGGGGAGCTCACGCCGGGGGGCATGGGCCGGTCTATGCCCCAGGGGTGGGGTTGCTGGCCTCCTGGTGCCTGGGGCCCGAGGGCGGATGTTGGCCCCACTGGGGGGTGGGGTGGGGTGGGGGGGGTTCGGGTTAGGGTTGCCGGCATTCGAGCAGCCTGGCCTCCCTTGATCGTCCCTCCGGGGGTGGATGCCTGGCTTTCTTGGGACTTGCTGACCTCGGACGTTTGTGCCCTGTGGGGGTTGGTGGCGCTGCCTTGCCTGCTCGGGGTTCCCAGGGGGAGAGCTGCTGCGACCGGCCTTCCGCTTCGTATGTTTTCTGACAAACCACTCACATGCACACACTTATTTTGCGCGCATTCTCATATATATGCACACAGACATACACGCACATGTGTCTCTCCTTTAACAGGTGCAGAAACCAGACTCGTGTTGAGACATCTTTGGTGGAAGAAGCAGTTTGTCTTTTGTTTGTTTTAGTTGTTGGTTTGTTTGTTCTTTTTTTTTTGTCTGTTCCCCTCCCTTTTCTTTTCCCCCTTCACACACTTCCTTTCCCTCTTCCCCATCCTGTTGAGTCTTCCATGGGTAAAACAATTAAAATAAAGTATTAAAAGTTATTACAGGAGGAGTTTACAACAATATACAATACACAGTTAGGTACTGTATAAGCTCCTCTTGGCAAAGTAAATCTGTTTTGGCACAATAAGGGTGACAGGTCCTTGTTCTGTTTGCCTAGTTGCCTGACAGGACAAGGGGGAAAAAAAAAAAGTGGCTGGGATGAGAATCAGCACCTCCAAGTCTGAATCCATGGTCCTCAGCCGGAAAAGGGTGGATTGTTCTCTCCGGGTTGGGGACAAGCTCCTGTCCCAAGTGGAGGAGTTTAAGTATCTTGGGGTCTCATTTGTGAGTGAGGGGAGAATGGAGGGAGAGATTGACAGACGGATCAGAGCAGCATCTGCAGTGATGCGGACGTTGCAGCACTTGAATCCCTGCGGTTGAAAAATAAACCACATTTGGCCAAATTTGACCACTATGAACTTTTCAGTCTATGAACTTTTCAGCCCCCACCGTACAAAGCCTCGGACTTGTACACTGGTAGGACCAAGCAGCCCATGGAACAGTGGAGCTGTTTACTAACAGGCGGCTGTTCCTGGACAGGAGGCGGCTGCTGAGGAGGGCTAGCAGCTAAATTCTAATCCTGGGCAA
Source organism: Pholidichthys leucotaenia (assembly GCA_020510985.1). Taxonomy (NCBI): domain Eukaryota; kingdom Metazoa; phylum Chordata; class Actinopteri; order Cichliformes; family Pholidichthyidae; genus Pholidichthys; species Pholidichthys leucotaenia. The sequence continues at coordinate 400,995,763 of CM035839.1, forward strand.
ACACCACTTCCATCGGCTGGCAAATGTCTGTCCCCTTGAGAACAAACTGGACTATCTACTACTGGAACTCAGATCGCTACTCAGTCCTGTGTAACTACGGTAACTATCCTACAACTACCAAGAGTCTCTTCCAGTTCTTTTTTTTGGGGGGGGAGGTATTCTGGATAGTTGTTGTCATTTTTGACATGTTGAAAGCTTTAAATAAACCTGCATTTACAGAAAGGAAGCACATTTGTCCACTCCCTTATAAACTTGAAAAATGACAAGTTTAAGGTACATTACATAGAAAAAAAAATGCATTTAATTGTAATTAATCGTGAATAAACATGTTTTTTGGGGAGATTAATCATGATTTAAATTTTTAATCACTGCCCACCAGTAATATGTTTTCATTAAAAGCATACTATATAACATGCATTAAATCATTATGTTTATGTTGTAGTAACTTTGTTTAGACTGGACTAGAATTAAAAAAACAAAATATACCAGCAACTGAATACTTATTCAAAATCACTCTTCCCACCACTTGCATTAAAGGTCATGTTCTAGGAAGTGTGATCAACCACATGTACTAATGGCACCTGACAGGCAAGCGAATGACACACCAGTGAGAAAGTCACACAAGTGGCTCAAAACCCACAACCTCCCACACAAGACTGCAAAATCCCAGTTTGACCAATGAAGTATTTTTTTTTAATTCATACTGTCTCATATGTATCACCTTCCTTATTATGAAAGCATCAACTCATGACCTGTTTTCAGGTATTGAGACCAGCTGAAGGTGTCATAAACTCCCCGTGTGCTTTTCCACAGTGCACGGAGGAAGAGAAGGCTGGATGGAGTTATGCACAGGGTTACACCAAACACACATTTATTGACAACACACAGTTCAAAACGTAAACACTTACAGAAATGGAACAGTTGTGCACATAATGGCTCACACAAATAGCGTGCAGCAGGAAGACACTGTGCACCGTGGTCACAAAAACTGACAGGACAAAATGCTCGGGTAAACTTAGAATTCTCAAGGACGCTTGACTGGCACGGGAGAAGAGCCGGGCAGCAGTGCCCAAGCGTAGCAGTTGTGCTGCAAGAGGAAACGCTACAGACAAGCGTTGCAGCACAACTGCAAACAGAAACGCAGAAAAGCTCTTACTCACCATGCAGGAACAGTCCGAGTCGTCCAAGTCTAAGTCTAAGTCCAAGTCCGCGAGCACACACACAAATAATCCTTCGGGACGTGACTATTAGACGGCGGAGAATAGCCATCCAACACGTACAATGGTCCAGCGGTGTTTGTCTAGCGAAGAGCCGCTTAAATACAAACACCGCTGGCCACACAAATTTGGCACACCTGGGCGAGGCGCGGGAAAGATAATTACCAGGGCTGGGAACAGCTGATGGAACCAGAGGGAGAGTGAGGAGGCATGGCTGGACCGACAGACTGTCAGCAGTGTGGGAGAAAGTAGGTCACCGAGGCTAACAGCTGCCGGTCAGGCAGTGGCTATGGCTATGGAATAAGTACAAAAATACACAAAATGCACATAAGCAGAAAAACCAAAACCCACACAGAGATCGAGGCCGAGCCGAGGAAAGCCAATCCGGCTCGGCTCATGACAGAAGGTCAAGTTCCCAATCTGTTCTCATTTTGACTGCATTGCTATCTGGTCAATGGTGCTCATGTCTCAAGAAACACGGACAGTGCCCATTGGTGTAAGCGCTGTGATGCATAGGGTTTGTAAACCTATCTTATCCATCAGTGTTTGAAAACGGGAGCACATAGTATGTTTTGCTCCTTTGGTGGTACGGCAATATGAGCCATCAAGGGATAAAGGCAACCTTTTAAAATAGCCGCAAAGTCTTCTTAAGGGATTGTAACCATGATAAAATAAGTTGCCAAACAGTTCACACCCTGTGTCATTTGTGCTTTCACTTAACTTGCTGGTTAGGTTTAGGCAATGTCCTTGTAGATTTTGACTTGGAAGAGAATACTTGGTTAGGTAAAGACTTTTTGACCTTTTTAGACCTCATTGACACCCATAATGTCTCCTTATAGACCTTTTGAGCAATGCAGAGTGACCACTGATCTCTATAGAAAAGCTGGATGGCGCATGCCCCATTAGTGAGCACAGAGCTGAGTGAAGCCACTGGGCCACCATTTTAGTACACCCAAAACACTGGGCGAGTCAATGGAGAACGAATGGGTTTAGTAGTAAACAGTGCCACTTTTACCTCAATAACTTCCCAAAACATTAACAGATTTTGAACTCCTTGGTATGGAGACACAGCTTATAATCTTGTGCAACCGGTGAACTATAGAAATCAAATTGACGTTATGTTTAGCGGCCGTGGGAAGGCTGGATAATCGGAAAAGTCAAGCCAAGGCGAGTAGTTCTGAGTATCAATCAATCAATCAATCAATCAATCAAAGACTTTATTCCAGACTCAAGGTCCATCAAAAAAGTAAAAAAAAGTAAAAACAAGACAGTTGAAACAATCAAAAAGTTACAAAAAACACTAAGACACAACTGCTAAGAGAAATACAAAGACAGTACAGACTTTAAAAAGACTTAAAAAGACAACTGTACCAGTGCCTTCTAAACTGTGACTGACAGCGAATAGAACTGAGCTTAATGCTAGACATGACTTGAATGATTTCATTTCTAGATACATCAAGCCGGCAGATGAATTTATACATAAGACTCCTTATTACTGCATGCACAGTATTAACACGTGATGAGACAAATAACTCGGAAGCACTGCACCATCGAGGCTTTTTAAGTAAAATTCTTAAGGCATCATTGTAGGCAACCTGTAATTTCTGCATACTTTGTTTCCTATAATTTATCCATAAATGAGCAGTGTATAAAGGTCTACAATAGGTTTTAAAAAGAACCAGTTTCACCTCATCTGAACAAAAACCAAATCTGCGTGCAAGAATATTTGCTTGCATGTAGATTTTGCGGCGTTGTCTGAAAATATCATCATCATCAGTCATTCTATCATTAATAAAATGTCCCAGATATTTAATTTTATCCCTGACAATTAATTCCCTGCCTGCCAATTCAAAGACAGGGAATTTCATTAACAAATCTTCTTTAGGGCGGCAAATCAGCACACAACTCTTATTTGTATTATATTTTATGTCATTTTCCTCTCCATAAGCACTACACACTCTTAATAACTCCTGGAGACCAGCACTACTTGGACTGAGAATAACTAGATCATCAGCATACATAAAATGATTCACTAACTTATTCCCTATTAAACACCCAGTTTTACAGGCATTCAGTTGCTTTGACAACTCATCCATGTAAAGATTAAATAGAATAGGGGACAATATACTGCCCTGTCTGACACCACTGCTCACACCAAATGGGGATGAATGACTCTTCCCCCATTTCACCAGCATCTTCTGATGTGCGTACCAGTAAATCAGGATACGTACTAAGTACTTGGGAACCCCCCTGTCAATCATTTTCCTAAACAATATCCTGTGATTAACACGATCAAACGCCTTGGAGGCGTCAATAAAACACAGAAAAACTGAAGAATTTTGATTTCTGTACTTATTTATAATTTCTTTTAAAGCATATATGCACAGATCTGTTCCATGATGGGGTTTGAATCCAAATTGATGATCAGTAGATTTGATGAATACATTTAATTTTTCAAACATGATTTTTTCCAGTACTTTAGATATTATATTGGCTATAGCTATGGGCCTGTAATTATCCAGGCTACACAGCTTGCCAGCTTTATCTTTAATGACTGGTACCAACACAACAGACAATAAAGATTCTGGTAACATCCCATGAATCATGAAGCTGGTGAAACAGATTGCAAGAAGAGGAGCAATTCTTGAGCTAGCATATTTAAGATGCTCAGCAGAAATACAGTCTAAACCACTCGCTTTGTTATCTGATAGCTCTCTAATGGCTTTGGTCACTGCATGAGTGTCAATCAGGAGCGAATCGTCCCTTTCTACTTTCCGTACCTTATAAGTTTCATCCTTAGTTGAATTAAATAATGAGTAAAAGTGTTGCCGCCAAAGATCCACAATATTTTCTGTACCTGAAATGCCTTCCAAAGTACAGGGCAAAGACGTTCTACTGTTACTAATCCGTCTAAGCTCCTTCCAAAAATCTGTGACATTCTTATCTAACAATTTCTTGGCCAAGGAATTACTTCTCATTAGCTGCTCATTTTTAGAAATATGACGAATAGCATACTTAAACTTTGCATTTGTACATTTCTTCATCACAAATTCTGGCCCTTGTCTGGGTCTCCCAGCCACCACCCATGCTTTATATGCTTCCCGAGCTTCAGAATAAGGCACAGCTACGGCCTCATTCCAGCCAGGTCTAACATTATGTGTTTTACGTATTTTCTTATAATAAGGCTTGCTGTCCTTATACAGGGAGTTAACTATAGCATTGTACAAACTACAAAGGTCTTTCTTATGCTCAACAATGCTACAGTTCACATCGCTGCACATTACAGCATCTCTAGGAAGACATATTTTACTCAAGGATTTATCTGTATGAACACAATATTCTACAATTTCTTCCTCAGAAAGAGTGTCCCAGTCTAATTTTCCCACCTCATCCTGACTGACATTTTGACAAAGTGCAGGTAGACAGTCAACATTAATTATCATCTCAAACGGTATATGATCAGACATTGCTAACCCATAATAAATACTCATGCCACCCAAAGAAGCATGTGCATCACCAGTGCTGATGCAATGATCTAGCCAGGACGTAGTGTGCCAAGCCTCACTTATATAGGTATAACTATCAGGAGGCATTAGTACCTTACTTGACAAGATTAAGTTGTTCTCATAACAAAAATGATACATATGTTTTGCAAATAAGGAGTCAGTGTCAGATATGTCTGCATTCAAGTCCCCCATAATAAAAATACAAGTATTATTATAGTCTTGCATATAAGAATTAATAAAGGCAAGCTTATTTAAATATTCATCCTCATTCTGTTGACACTCAAATGGCGTATATACATTAATAATAAGGAATTCCTTATCATTACAATTAAACTGCACACCAATCTACACCAAGTCGGACCACTTTTATCAAGGAGTCCAGCTTCTTTCTCCAGAGGATAGCCACCCCTCCAGGTATCCTCCCCCTGATAATCCCCTTGCTGAGGTCAGTTGTAGACTCCCCAGCACCATGGAAATCAGGGTTAAGACAGTTCAAACGTTCCAAGTCTTGTTCTGAAAGAAACGTCTCCTGAAGGCACAAAATATCACAATTGTTCAATAAATTGTCAATAACTAACCGGCGAGCTTTCTCCCCAGCACTTTGCCCCAATTTAAGGCCACGACAGTTGTAAGACATGACCTTAATACCCATCAAAAAAAGAGGAAGAGTTAAGAAAGATCACCATCATGCGTGGGTGCCCGCATATTCTCCACAGCAGCCGCTCCACTAGCTCCAGCCCTCCCAGCCCCCCCAGCCCCCCGGGGCTCATAATATCGCCGCACCAATGCGCCCTCTGGCCAGAGCTCTGGCTGGTACATGTCCCCGACCTCAGAGCATTCCGCCGTTACTTTAAACGAGCCAACCCTGCCGTTCCCAGTGAGGATTTTCTGACAGAAAACTTCTCGTCCAAGCTTATCTTTAAGATATGCAGATAAAGTGTCAGCTTCCAAATCACGATGAAAACGGGTAGCAAACACACTCACCGTCTTAGTCCGAACTGTTTTAATATTACCAGAGCCCGTACCCACAACAGGGGCCGTGTTGCTGGCTTTATTCCTGCGGCTGTTTGAAGCAGAGGATGGCTTGGGTTTATCCGCAGCGCGCTCAGATCGTCTTCGTCCCTTTTTCACTACTTGACTCCATGTTGGAGATCCTGGTGAAGAGGCTACTGTTCCAGAATTTTCTCCGGTTATAGGCTGATCCACCGGGTCCGAATTCACATCCAAAGCCTTCTCTCCAGCGGTCAAGTGAGATTCCCGTGTATCTCCAGGTCTTGAGTCGATCATCGGGCAGGCCCCCTCCTCCGCTCCGACATCAGCAGGGCTGACAGGCCCTCCCAGGGCGGGCGCCTCCTTATCCACGGCCCGTGCGGCAGACTGCTCCAGGCCACTTACACGACGGGCAATATCCGCGGTTATCGTGCGTAGATCTTCACTGGAGCTAGTCTGTAACAGCATGGTTTGTTTCATGGCACAAACCTCTGCACGTAACTGCTCCATTCTCCTCAGTAGGCTTGAGCAGTCCAGGCTGGAAAATGTAACCAGCGGCAAATCATCCAGGTAATGAGAGACAAATCTAGGTAGATTTTCACCACATTCATTGATCACCTTAAGGCAACTCTTTAAATTATTTACATCTTTCTGGGCCCCCTTGTGTGTAACACACCTTTGTGTAGTGGGGCAGAGCTCAAACAGCACTTTTTTCGAGGCCTCAATCCACTCAGAGTCAAAGGTATTTGAGGCCAATAAGACGATCTCATCCTGACTCAGAGTCTTAATTTTCACTGCAAGGAAATTTAGCAGCTCATCCTCAACAATTATTTTCCCCTCAGAAGTTTTATATACTTCAGGTTTTAAACGAGACCGTTTTACCTCAGGGGCCTCCACAGAGCCATTCCAGCCAGGACGCGTGGATTCCACCATCTTGTGCCAGCTTGTTTCACCGTCCTTTTAATCCACTTTGTGACCAGAAACGGAATCAGAACCTTCTCCGGTCAGCTTAGTTGTCTCACAAATATTCCTCACATTTGCTGGTGTCCAACAGAAGACTTTAGAGCAGTTTTACCAGGAAGTCTCAGTTCAGGTCTCAGAGCTCCTCAAAGCACCTCTGGTCTCGTCGCCATCTTGTGGCTCAGAGTATCTGAGTAATGCATACAGTAAGTGTCTTTAGGCGTGTCGTCATAATAATAGTCCTAATGATAGTCCTATTTGAGTAAACTAAAATATCATGCAGTGCTTTAATCTTGCTATTAAGTGCCTAGGCCTAATCTAATTAGCAAAATATGGGATCACAACCTTTTCACAAAGGTCCTATTTAAATTGAGGTAAAAATTTGAGAAAAAAAAGCCTCACATATTTTTTGTGATGATGTAGATCTAGGCCTTGCTATATATAGCCTATTTAACTAGTATAGACTAACCATACAGTATATTGAAATAATTTGTCTCACTGTGATGAATAGGCCCAAATGGAATAAAGGTTAAGGCCTATTGCTAATTCTTATATAATTATCTTCATCAATTTTAGGATTCTGATACAAAACATGACACCTTCCCTCCTGCTTACACATCCTGGACTTGGGACCAGACAATGATGCAGTTAAAGGTGATTGGTAATCAAGAAAAATTGGCATGTAGAATTGATCCTGTCACGATTGTGAGAAGGAAAAGCTCACATGCAGGCTGCTAACACCAGAGAATGCACACGACACAGACGGGCAACGTTAAACACAACTTTATTGAAAATAAACCTAACAGTAGAGAAAGCGTCGCTCACCAGAGAAGCACACAGCCTGTGAAGAGAGGGAGACGAGAACGGGTTAGGAATGAGGAGGGAAGCTGGGAGCAATGGATAAACAAGGGTCGATCTTACGGTAGGTGAGCAGACAGCCAGGCAGAGGAACCCAGTGGAAATGGAGGAACCAGCGAGGTAGAGCTGGCGGGAAGTGGGAGAAGAGTGGAGCTGGGAGGAGAGTCTGACTGGGTGGAGAAAGCAGTCTGGAACAGAGATGATGATGGAGCAGATGAGTGTGCTGCAACCCCGGAGATGCACCGCGGAGATGGCAGCTAGTGATGGCAAAATCGAAACAGTGTTTTGGAACGTACCGGAACCTAGGCGGAACTTGTGATTCGAAACGCTGTTCCGAGGTCTGTATCAGAAGGACGGTGTCACGTGACTGTTCCATATCGCGTTCCATTCCGCCCCCAATTGTTTTGAAACGTCACAGTCGTTTTTGTTTCAGCAAGTGAATACAAATCCGTGTATGGTCCCTTCATTTGTAATTCCAATTCAAAATAAAATCAGAAAAAAACAAATTTTTGGTCTCATTTTTGTTTTGTCCTTTTCTAAACTTAGGTAGAAAAAAATATATTATCAAATTTTTGGACATACCTGTGTTTAATTTTGCTCTTATTGTTTTATAGTCAAAACAAAAATATTAAGTTATTATTTTGGTTTATTATTTTGCGACACCGGAAGTGTTAGTGTTAGTGTAGGTGATGAGTTTAATCAGTTATTTAAAGTGTCTCTAGTTTTATCTATGATGTCTGACCTCCATTACACAAAATTAAAATGCCTATTATATGAAAACTAGTGATGGCAAAGTCAAAACAGTGTTTCAGTGCGTACCCAAACCTAGGTGGAACTTCTGAATTGAATCAATATAAGCAATTGAATTGCAATATAAGCTGCAGCTTCAGCCATCACCCATTTCGGATGACTTATGTTGAACTGTATAATCAGAGGAGTTATTACCTCCGCCAAGGAGGTTATGTTTTCGTCGGCGTTGGTTTGTCTGTCTGTCTGTCTGTCTGTTTGTTAGCAAGATAACTCAAAAAGTTATGGACGGATTTTCATGAAATTTTCACAGATTGTCAGAAATGGGGTATCCTACAGATGATTAGATTTTGGTGGTGATCCAGATCACCGTCCAGAAGAAAACCGCCATTACGGAAAATGACATTTTCGTCAATAACTACTGAACCACTAATCCTATCATTGTGAATCCAATTGCTAGTTATATGTTTTCATGGTCAAGGAATCTGAAAACGTACACACAAACACTGTATGGGGGGGAACTGTGGCGCTTGGTGGAGGTCTGCGCTCTCCGAGTGCTTTTCTAGTTGTCTAATTTGACCTTGTTGGATTTTTTTCCCCTTTGTTATATTATTCTGTTTCTTTTTAATCTTTACTTTTAATCTATCCAAAATAAATAAATAAAAATCATTGTTCCGAGGTCTGTATCAGAAAGAGGATGTCACGTGACTGTTCCATTTCGCGTTCCATTACGTCACCAACTGTTTTCAAACTTCACCGTTGTGAAGTGATTCACAATCTTCACCGTTCGCAGTGATTGTGTTATCCCGTTTCTCAAATGGAATAATAAAATGCTGCCATTACACAATATTAAATTGCCTATTCTATGCACAATTTATGTATTATATAAATACTTTATATGTAAAATACTAATTTCTCGTGTCCTTGCCTGATTGGCTGCTGATTCATCAGCCCACATGCCTGAAACATTTCAAAGCTCCTCTGAAGTGCAGTTTGTTTGTGAAATCTTGCCTCTCTGAGTGTCTTGTACTGAGCTGCTTTTGGATTTACATTATTTGGAAATGGATGGGGGTAGAAAGCGTCCCAGGTCAGCTGTTTGGGATCACTATGACCTTCTTGAGGGAAAAAAAGTTAAATGTATGCACTGTATGCAACATCTTGCATTTTGTAACAATACAAGTAGGTGGAGACGCCTACGGACAAAACATCCTGACGCCTGCATTCCTAGCACAACACAACCGAGTGCTGAATCAAGCCATGGCCAGCGTAATGTTTATGGTATGTATTCATGTTCTTTTAATACACATACGAGTATACATTTATTTATACACCTTTATTATTATTTACAATAAATATAATTATGCATGTAATCACTAAAAGAAGCCATATTGTTGTACATTTACATATAGTTATATATTTTACATATATTGACAATATATGAAGTTGCATGGCAGCATTCCTCCTAACTCAGTCTTTTTGTTGTTCCTTGACAGGAAGGCAAAAAGAACTGAATGTACACAAGCACCCCCTAAAAACAGTGACTGATGTCTATTTTGTAAACAAGCACCCCCTACAAATACTAATTGAAAAAATATATATTTTCAGACAAGTAATACTAGAAACCCAAACAAAACACGAAACGTTGAGATAAAGACCCGAAAACACTTGACCGGTTCAGTGTAGTATTATAACATTTGGCCACCAGATGTCGCTGTGGGGAAATGTTTCAAATGTTCCAAAACATCAATTCTTTTTCTGAATTAATTGTTCCAAATGATTCAATCTCTCGATTGTTCCATTTCTGCCATCACTAATGGCAGCAACCTGAGGAGAGAGGAGGAAAAGGAGAGTGTTAGGCTGAGTTCCCAAAAATGCGTACAATTCTAGTCCTCGTTTGAGGCAGCTATACCCAACGAGCCAGCGCCGGAGCATTCACAAACAGGTCCTTTTAAGTGCTGTCAGAGAAGAGGCAGCAGGTGCGTACACTCACACAGGTGTGCTGATGACCTGCAGAGCCGGGAGCCTGATGGAGAACCTCCCACAGAAAGGGAGGGGGAGCGAGCTCACCTGATCAAAACAGATCCAGTGTTGATTGGCAATCAGTAGTTGACGACGAGCATCAGGAATAATTTAGCACAGATATGAACACTTTCAAATGATCAGGAATCAGAAATCCTCCTTAGGTATCCTTGGTGATCACTATTCCTGGTAAGTATATTATAAATAATTCAGTCATATGCGTACCACCATCATGACCATTATGCAAGATGACCAGCATCACAAGTAAATTATGAGTTCACAGATATTTACACTGTATGATGACCAGCATCCTGATTAAATTAATTTATTCAGCATGCTGGTCATCATATTTTGCAAATTAGATCAGGCCTAGGCACTTAATAGCAAGATTAAAGCACTGCATGATATTTTAGTTTACTCATATAGGACTATCATTATGACGACATGCCTAAACACACTTACTGCCGCTAAACATAATGTCAACTCGATTTCTATAGTTCACCGGTTGCGCAAGATTATAAGCTTTGTGTCCATACCAAGAAGTTCAAAATCTGTTAATTTTTTGGTAAGTTATTGAGGTAGAAGTGGCACTGTTTACTACTACACCCATTCATTCTCCATTGACTCGGCGTGTTCTGGGTGTACTAAAATTTCATCTACAGTTTCCGGTGGCTTCACTTCTGCCGGTCAATGATCCATCCAGCTTTTCTATAGAGATCAGTGAGAGTGACGTATTTCCCCTTTCCCATCTCTCCTCTTCCAGTTCCATAATATTTGCCCACTAATTAGTTCTTTCTTGTCAATAAGTCATTTTTTATCATTTTCACATACAGGATGACCACATATTGGAAATACTGTATTGACAGATTGCTTTTTCGTTATAAAGTTTTTGTTTCACATTTTGATTGTTTTTGTAATCATACTGTACTGTTTCATTGTTAGCCTAGCTCGCTTAGCCTGGCACAGCTATCCTGTTTATGTCTTGCATTCCAAATACCTTTGCATGGGCTGTAATGCAAGTGTGGAACTCACCGAAACATGTCCGACTCCCAGCTGTTACCTCACTTGTTTAATAAATTGCTTTGTGTATGCAGCGTCTCTATTGCTGTTAACATTACTGTGATTATTATTAGCCTAGTTATCTTCCAGTTGTTAATGTGTTATTTAATTCTCTTATTAATTAAAATCAGAGTCTTTACCATACCAACTACAGTGGTGTGAAAATGTGTTTGCCCCCTTCCTGATTTCATTTTTTTGTGTGTTTGTCACACTTAAATGTTTCAGATCATCAAACAAATTTAAACATTAGCCCAAGATAACACAAGTAAGCCCAAAATGCAGTTTTTAAATGAAGGTGTTTATTATTAAGGGAAAAAAAATCCAAACCTACATGGCCCTGTGTGAAAAAGTGATTGCCCCTAAATCAAATAACTGGTTGGGCCACCCTTAGCAGCAATCAATCAATCAATCAAACTGTATTTGTATAGCACTTTTAAAACATTAGATGCTGCGCAAAGTGCCTTACATAGATAAAAACAGTAAACACATTTAGTTACATATTACGGTACATATAGTACATATACGGTGGCTAAACTGTCATCTCTGCTGGAGTCCGAGTTCCACCCTATGCAGGACATACTGGATGCACTGAGGAGCTCCTTTAGCAGCAGACTACATCATCCCAGGTGCACAACCGAGAGGTTTCGTAGGTCCTTCCTACCAACGGCTGTCAGACTGTACAACCTAAGCAGGGCTGCTCGCAGAGATAGCAAAAAGACGTAACAAACTAATAGTTTTTTGGATGCAAAAGATGCAATAGACTTACACAATGGTCCTCTCCGGCATACAACTAGGAACATATCGGTCGCTATGGAGGGTGAGAATATGTATGGGCACATAGTCATACCATGTAGGATAACTAAGTAGACGGTTATGCTGTTTCATCCCATCTAGCAACAATGCTCTGCACTGTGTGTGTTTATATATTTACATATTTATTCCATCTAGCTACAATGCTCAGCACTGGGTGTGTTTATATTTATATATCTATATATTTATTCCATCTAGCTACAATGCTCCGCACTATGTTTTTATATATCTACATATTATTCCATCTAGCTACATTGCTCCGCACTGTGTGTGTTTATATACTTGCATATTTATTCCACCTAGCTGCAATGCTCCGTACTGTGGGTGTTTATATATTTACATATTTATTCCATCTAGCTACAATGCTCTGCACTGTGTTCATATATTCATATATTTATTCCATCCAGCTACAATGCTCTGCACTGTGTGTCTGTGTGTGTGTGTGTGTGTGTGTGTATATATATTTTATAGTAATATGTACATATGTATATTAGCTGCTCTTGCTTGCTTGTTTTTTGTTTTTTTTTTGCCTTCTGATTGTTGCTCTGAGTGTTGCTATCCCTGTGCTGTTGCAATCCTGGAATTTCCCCGTTGTGGGACTAATAAAGGCTTATCTTATCTTATCTTATCTTATCTTATATTTTACATGATGCATCCCCACCCCTTCCAATCCTCCCATAACCATACCCACAAACACAACACACACAGGCACATACATCACCCCCTACTTCTCTTACACACATATAAAATAAAAGACATTGCTCGGTACTGAGGCACCATGTGAAGGAGCAACCATCCTGTGGAGCCTCCCACGCTGGGATACCACACAGCCAGTAACCACAGAAAGTGCCATAAGGGCCGCCCCAACCAGGACAGGCTGGAGCCCGCACCACAGCTGTAGGCAGTGGTATAAAGCCCCACCCACACAAGCTAGAGCGACCCACGAGACCAACACCCCTGCAGATGGGCCAGGCAGCATCCGGCATGAGGGGCCCCACTGAGGAAACACTGGAGCTAAAACACATACAGTTAAGCCCAAAAATATTTGGACAGTGACACAAGTTTTGTTATTTTAGCTGTTTACGAAAACATATTCAGGATACAAATATATAATCAATATGGGCTTAAAGTGCAGACTCTCAGCTGTAATTTGAGAGTATTCACATCCAAATTGGAGCAAGAGTTTAGGAATTACAGCTCTTTAACCCCTTGACGCCTGAATTTATTTCCAACTGTGAACATTTTTTTTTTTCATAATTGAAAATCGTTGTTTTTTTGTTTTGTTTCTTTTTTTTGGATTGATGTGAATTCGCGACAATACGCGTCATACGTAGCCGCCTCTTTTTCAAGGGACCAAAAGTAATTGGACAATTGGCTCAGAAGGCTGCAAAAAAAAATAAAAAAAATAACAAGGCTGCATGGGCTCTTCCTTCATTAACCTGTCATCAATTAAGCAGTTAAAAGGTCTGGAGTTGATTCCAGGTGTGGCGTTTGCATTTGGAAGCTGTTGCTGTGAACACACAACATGCGGTCAAAGGAGCTCTCAGTGGAGGTGAAACAGACCATCCTGAGGCTGAAAAAAAAAGAAGAAATCCATCAGAGAGATAGCAGAAATGTTAGGAGTGGCCAAATCAACAGTTTGGTACATTCTGAGAAAAAAAAAAAGAGTGCACTGGTGAGCTTGGGAACTCAAAAAGGCCTGGACATCCACAGAAGACAACAGTGGTGGATGATCGCAGAATCCTTTCCATGGTGAAGAACAACCCCTTCACAACATCCACTCAAGTGACGAACACTCTCCAGGAAGTAGGTGTATCAGTATCTAAGTCTACCATAAAGAGAAGACTTCATGAGAGTAAATACAAAGGATTCACCACAAGGTGCAAACCATGAATCAGCCTCAAAAACAGAAAGGCCAGAATTGACTTTGCCAAAAAACACCTGAAGAAGCCAGCCCAGTTCTGGAACAGCATTCTTTGGACAGATGAGACTAAGATCAACCTGTACCAGAATGATGGGAAGAAGAAAGTTTGGAGAAGAATTGGAACAGCTCATGATCCAAAGCACTACATCTTCTGTAAAACATGGTGGAGGCAGTGTGATGGCATAGGCATGCATGGCTTCCAATGGCACTGAGTCACTTGTGTTTATTGATGATGTGACAAAAGACAGAAGCAGCCGGATGAATTCTGAAGTGTATAGGGATATACTTTCTGCTCAGATTCAGCCAAATGCAGCAAAGTTGATTGGATGGCGCTTCACCAATGATCCAAAACATACTGTAAAAGCAACCCAGGAGTTTTTTAAAGCAACGAAGTGGAATATTCTGTAATGGCCGAGTCAATCACCACATCTCAACCCAATCGAGCATGCATTTCACTTGCTCAAGACAAAACTTAAGGCAGAAAGACCCACAAACAAGCAACAACTGAAGACAGCTGCAGTAAAGGCCTGGCAAAGCATCACAAAGGAGGAAACCCAGCGTTTGGTGATGTCCATGGTTTCCAGACTTCAGGCAGTCATTGCCTGCAAAGGATTCTCAACAAAATATTGAAAAGTAACATTTTACTTAGGGTTATGTTTATTTGTCCAATTACTTCTGAGCCCCTGAAATGAGGAGCGTATGTATAAAAATAACTACAATTCCTACATGTTTAATCATATATTTTTGTTCAACCCCTTGAATTAAACCTTAAAGTCTGCACTTCAAATCCGTTGTAGTTGTTTCATTTCAAATCCAGTGTGGTGGCATGCAGAGCCCAAATCATGAAGATTGTGTCACTGTCCAAATATTTCAGGGCCTAACTGTAAATACAAAATAAAACTAAGAACACACAGAGCAAAGGGAACTAAAGACCCATACTTAGAAAGTGAGCTAAGAACACATCAAAATAAGAAAATCCAAAAGCAAATGGAGCTAAGAAGAATGTAAAAACAATGGAACATAAATGACTACTTCAATAATAGTTAAACGGTTTGTTAAAAGCCAAAATTTAAAAAGGTACAAAAAGAACTAAGAACACATAAAAACAGGAACTAAAAACCCATACTTAAAAACTGAACTAAACACATCAATAAGAAGATGAGAAAATCTAAGAACAAATGGCACCAAGAAAAACATAAAACAATGGAACATAAATGACTACTTCAGTAATAGTTAAACAGGTTTATTAAAAGCCAAATTAAAAAGGTGGGTTTTGAGCCTGTTCTTAAAAACATCTATTTGGCTCTGTGGCCCTGAGGCTCTGTGGCAGGCTGTTCCACAGACGAGGACCATAATAGTGAAAGGAAGCTTCACCAAAGGTCTTGGGCTTGACTTTGGGAACCATTAAAAGGCCAGTACCAGAGGATCTCAGGGTTCTCGGAGGGATCATAAGATAAAAGCAGCTCAGATAGATAAGAAGGCGCAAGACCACTGAGGCATTTAAAAACTACTAAGAGAACCTTAAGATTGATCCTAAAACGCACGGGGAGCCAATGCAGTGATTCTAAAACTGGTGTAATATGCACCCGCCCCTTGGTCCTTGTTAACACTCATGCTGCTGAATTTTGGAGCAGTTGGAGATGTGATATTCTTTTTTAAGGAAGACCAGAGACCAGGGCATTACAATAGTCTATATGACTAGTAATAAAAGCATGCATCAAGACCTCCGTTCTGGCAAGAGAGAGAAAATGGTGGACTCTAGCTATATTCCTAATATGGTAAAATCCGATTTTTGTTACATTTTTAATGTGTGAAATAAAATTAAAGTCGGAGTCTAACAGAATGCCCAGGTTCTTGACACAATGTGTGGGTTTTAGACTTAGCAATTTTGGTAGAAGTTTCTCTCTCTTGTCTTCAGGACCAATGATTAAAACTTCTGTTTTGCCCTGGTTGAGCTGTAGGAAGTTCTCTACCATCCATGACTTTATATCTAAAATATAGTTAAAAAGAGCATTAATTGGTTTTGTGTCATCAGGAGACGAGGCAATGTACAGTTGTGTATCATCATAGCTATGAAAATTGATGCCATGTCTCCTGATAACATCCCCAAGTGGTAACATATAAAGATTAAAAAGTATTGGCCCTAAAATTGAACCTTGGGGTACCCCATACTTGATTTCACGGATTCTCAAAGAACATGTATCCATATTTTTTTTTTTTTTTTTTTTTTTTTTTTTTTTCCTCTCGGCGCCACTCGAGTAGGCTGCCTTTTGCAACAGCGGCTCGATTCCGAGTCTTTTTCCCTTCCTCTCTCTTTTGATCCGTCTTTTTTTTTTTTTTTCACCCCACTTATATCACGGACACACAGATCGTCCTAAATGTCTCCTGAGCCGGTGGACGGAGCCACTGTTTATAGCAGGATACGATACAGCAGAGAACAGCTGCTAGCATTCAACCGCCACCCGGTCCCATTGGAAAAACTCGACATACCGAGAGAACTGAGGCGAAAACGCCGCGGCTGCCGGGCTGGAGTAAGGCGGAGGACAAAAAATATAAGGTACAGACCCTCCCTTCCATCTGTTGTCATGGGAAATGTACGGTCGATACTGGGAAAGTTAGATGAGCTAGCGGCTATCTCCCGTTATGATAGCACATACCGGGAGTGCTCTCTCCTTTTGTTTACTGAGACGTGGCTAACTGAACTAGCAGCAGATGCTAACATTGAGCTGGAGGGTTTTCACATGATACGAGCTGACCGAACACCAGACAGTGGCAAGGCTAGGGGCGGTGGAGTGATAATGTATGTTAACAACAACTGGTGCAGACCGGGACATATCACTGTTAAACAACGACACTGCAGCAAAGACATTGAGTTGCTAGCTGTTAGCATGAGGCCTACATATCTCCCGAGAGAACACTCACACGTGATCTGCATTGTTGTTTATGCAAATCCGACGGCGAACGCTGGGACAGCACGTGACGTCATCCATTCAGTAACCAGCAGGCTGCAGACAGAACACCCAGATGCTCTTCTCCTCATCTCAGGCGATTTCAACCATGTTTCACTGTCTCCCATTCTACCCACGTTCACCCAGTATGTCACATGCCACACTAGAGACAATAAAACACTGGATTTATTCTACGCAAACAGTAAGGAGGCGTACACCTCATCACAACTCCCCCCACTCGGGAGATCGGATCACAACTTGGTTCATCTCCGGCCGGTGTACAAACCCCTAGTGCACAGACAACCTCCGGCCATGCACACTGTGGAGTTATGGTCTGAGGAGACAATGGACACCCTAAAGGGCTGTTTTGAAGCCACCGCCTGGAAGCAGCTCTGCGATCCACATGGTGAGGACATCGATGGCCTCATTCACACCTTCACGGGCTACCTCAGCTTCTGTGTGGACAAATCCGTTCCCACCAAGACCATACGGCGTCACTCAAACAACAAACCCTGGATCAACCCTGAGATAAAAACACTTCTGAGAGAGAAGAAGAGGATCTTCAGGTCAGGGAACAGGGAGATGCTGAAGTCCGTACAGAGGGAGCTGAGGAGAAAGATCAGAGAAGGCAAGGACAGCTTCAGGAAGAAGATGGAGGACAAGCTGCAACAGAGCGACATCAGCGGGGTCTGGAGAAACCTCAAAACCATCTCGGGGCTCCAGAATACCTCCCCCCAGGCCACAGGGGGCAGGGAGTGGGCGAACAACCTGAATCTGTTTTTCAATAGATTTGACCAACCGCCCTCCCCCCTGACTGCACAACAACCACTGCTGCCTCTAAAGAAATCAAGTCCTGCTGCCCACTCCCCACTCCACCAACACCCCCCCACTCCCAACACACAGCCCCCCATCCTGACCCTGACCAGGACCCAGGTGAGGACGGAGCTGAGGAAGATCAAGGCGAGGAAGGCGCCGGGACCGGACGGCATCAGCGCAAAGCTCCTCAAGTCCTGTGCAGACCAGCTGTGTGGGATTGTGACGTATATCTTCAACATGAGCCTGAAACTGGGGAGGGTACCACAGCTGTGGAAAACATCTTGTGTGGCACCTGTACCAAAAACTTCCCACCCCAAAGACCTGAACAGCTACAGACCGGTGGCCTTGACGTCCCACTTGATGAAGACCCTGGAGAGACTGCTCCTTGCTCACCTCCGCCCCCTGGTGGAACCAGCGATGGATCCACTCCAGTTCGCCTACCAGCATGGCATTGGGGTGGAGGATGCGGTGATCTTCCTCCTTCACCGTTCTCTGTCCCACCTGGAGAAGCCCGGGAATATGGTGAGGATCATGTTCTTTGACTTCTCCAGTGCTTTCAACACCATCCAACCGATGATCCTGAAGGACAAGCTGCTGCGCGCAGGGGTGGACCAGCACCTGTCATCATGGATCCTGGACTACCTCACGAACCGGCCTCAGTTTGTGAGAACCCGGGACTGTGTGTCCGACACGATCATCAGTAGCACGGGGGCCCCCCAGGGAACGGTGCTGGCTCCCTTCCTGTTCACTCTTTATACTGCGGACTTCTCACACAACACAACACACTGCCATCTACAGAAGTTCTCTGATGACTCTGCGATCGTTGGCCTCATCTCCAATGGAGATGAAGCTGAGTACAGAGGGCTTATCCAGGACTTCGTGGACTGGTGCCATCGGAACTGCCTCCAGATCAACGCGAGGAAAACTAAGGAGCTGGTGGTGGACTGCCGCAGGCATGGGCAGCCCCTCACAGTACCAGTAAATATACAGGGAACAGACATCGAGATGGTGACATCCTATAAGTACCTGGGTATTCATCTGAACAATAAACTAGACTGGTCACACAATACTGATGCACTCTACAAGAAGGGACAGCGCAGGCTGTTCCTGCTGAGGAGACTCAGGTCTTTTGGTGTACAAGGGGCGCTGCTGAAGTCATTCTATGACACGGTGGTGGCATCAGCCATCACTTTTGGAGTGGTCTGCTGGGGCAGTGGCATTACTGCAGCCGATAGGAAGAGACTGAACAAACTGATTAAGAAAGCTAGCTCTGTCCTGGGGCAGCGCCTTGATCCGATGGAGGAGATAGGAGAGAGAAGGACGGTGGCTAAACTGTCATCTCTGCTGGAGTCCGAGTTCCACCCTATGCAGGACATACTGAATGCACTGAGGAGCTCATTTAGCAGCAGACTACATCATCCCAGGTGCACAACCGAGAGGTTTCGTAGGTCCTTCCTACCAACGGCTGTCAGACTGTACAACCTAAGCAGGGCTGCTCGCAGAGATAGCAAAAAGACGTAACAAACTAATAGTTTTTTGAATGCAAAAGATGCAATAGACTTACACAATGGTCCCCTCCGGCATACAACTAGGAACATACCGGTCGCTATGGAGGGTGAGAATATGTATGGGCACATAATCATACCATGTAGGATAACTAAGTAGACGGTTATGCTGTTTCATTCCATCTAGCAACAATGCTCTGCACTGTGTGTGTTTATATATTTACATATTTATTCCATCTAGCTACAATGCTCAGCACTGGGTGTGTTTATATATTTATATATCTACATATTATTCCATCTAGCTACATTGCTCCGCACTGTGTGTGTTTATATACTTGCATATTTATTCCACCTAGCTGCAATGCTCCGTACTGTGGGTGTTTATATATTTACATATTTATTCCATCTAGCTACAATGCTCTGCACTGTGTGTTCATATATTCATATATTTATTCCATCCAGCTACAATGCTCTGCACTGTGTGTCTGTGTGTGTGTGTGTGTATATATATATATTTTATAGTAATACGTACATATGTATATTAGCTGCTCTTGCTTGCTTGTTTTTTTCTTGCCTTCTGATTGTTGCTCTGAGTGTTGCTATCCCTGTGCTGTTGCAATCCTGGAATTTCCCCGTTGTGGGACTAATAAAGGCTTATCTTATCTTATCTTATCTTATCTTATTTACAAAATAGCGGCGATCTGTGAGATAGGAATGAAACCATTCAAGAACAGTACCTGAGAGGCCCACCAGGTGTTTGAGTCCATCCATCCATCCATCCATCCATCCATCTTCTTCTGCTTAATCCTTTTCAGGTCGTGGGGGGGCTGGAGCCTATCCCAGCATCTTTGGGCGAGAGGCAGGGTACACCCTGGACAGATCGCCAGTCCATCGCAGGGCCAACACAGAGAGACAGATAACCATTCACTCTCACAGTCATACCTAAGGACAATTTAGAATCCCCAGTTTGATGCCAATTAACCTAACGTGCATGTTTGAGTCTGCTTAATAAAATGTGGCGATCTACTGTATCAAAGACAATGCTGAGATCCAGCAGCACCAGGACTGACAGTTTGTGGGAGTCCATGTTACACCTGATATCATTAACGATTTTTAAAAGGGCTGTCTCGGTACTGTGGTTTGTCCTAAAACCAGATTGAAATTTCTCAAAAATGTTGTAGTCAATAAGAAAATTGTTTAACTGGATAAAAACAATTTTTTTCTAAAACTTTACTTAAAAACGGTAAGTTGGATACAGGTCGACAGTTACTGAGGATATCAGGATCTAAATTACTCTTCTTCAAAAGGGGCTTCACCACAGCCGTTTTAAAGGCAGTGGGGAAAACACCAGTCCGAAGAGAGCAATTTACAAAGTTTAAAATCTCATGTTCGAAGAATCCATAAAATGTTTTAAAAAGTGATGTGGGAATCGGATCTAAAAGGCAGGAGGTCAAGTTTACCTGGGAGAAAACTCTACCAAGCATCTTAGCATCAACCAGGGCAAAACGTGCAGTGTTTCCTCAGCTAAAGGTGAGCCCAAGATTCCACTAAAAGCAGTCTTCTGGTCAGATAAAATGTTGGATCTAATAGAATCAATCTTGCACCTGAAGTGGTCTGCAAAACTCTCACAGAGAGAGTCGGATGGCAGGTTTGTGTTTTTATTAAAATCTGGGTTGATTAACTGATCAATGGTTGCTAAAAGGACTTTAGGGTTATTGTTATGGGTTGAGATTATGTTGGCAAAATACTCTGTTCTCGATATCTGGACTGCATTATTGTATATTTTTAATTTATTCTGTAATATTTGGTAATTGATAGTTAATTTGTTTTTCCTCCATTTCCTTTCAGCCATTCTGCACTCTTTTTTCAGTTTTTGGGTTTGGTTATTTCTCCATGGAGGCTTTGGTTTATTCCTAACTGTCCTTGTGACTTTTGGGGCAACTCTGTCAATGGTTGATCTAAATTTGTTGATAAAATTATCAACAATAAACTCACACGATGCAGATGAAATAACCGGGGGAGTGTTGCGTAAGAGTTTGATAAAATCAGCAGCCACTTCAGGTGTCAGTTTGCGCTTCCTCACAGTTCGCACCGAGGTCTCCTGTTGCATAAAACCAGAGATGTTAAAAAACACACAGTAATGGTCAGATACAGCCAAGTCAACAACAGAGGACACACTCGTGGGCAGGCCATGGCTAATGCCAAGATCCGGAGTGCGGCCCCTGTTGTGAGTCGGCTGCATGACATGTTGGGTAAAATTCATGGACGTGAGCAGGTCATTAAAATCTTCTGACATATGGTTGCCCTGCTTATCAGTGTGTAGATTAAAATCACCGGAAATGAGAATAAAATAATATGAGTGGATTATTGATAAAAACTCAAAAAACTCATTAATAAAAACCGGGCAATATTTGGGTGATCTGTAAACTGACGCATAAAATTGCGGGACTGCTAAAGACAAAAGCGTGGTGCTCAAATGAAGTATATTGATCAGGTAAAATTTGCTTTACTGCAAGTGAGGAAGAAAAAATAGAAGCAGTACCCCCACCCTTCCTGCCCTTTCTTATGGAAAAAACTGAACAAAAATTTGGTGGGGAGGCCTCAGTGAGAACTGCTGGTGCATCCGTACCAAGCTACGTCTCTGTTAAAAATAAACAGTCAATCTTATTATCTAAAATCAGGTCATTGATGATAAAAGTCTTGTTAGCAAGTGACCGTATATTTAAAAGAGCCATATTTAGGGTAGGTGGTGAGTTATTTATGGGTGGGTAATTTGTTTTCTATGGATGATTGTTTGGAGACTGATTCACAGAACGTAGGCAGATGGGCGTGAGTTCATGTGAACTGTATGTTTTATGGATGGAGGTCTGTCCATGATCAGTGTCCTAATGGGAAAGGTGGGTAGTGAATTAATTTCCAGACCAGATGGTGGAGGCTGACAAAAATGGGACTGGTGCTGGATAGTCTTCCTGGGGGTCAGAGATGTAAGTGGATCCAGAGGGAAGGGGTCGTGGGATGTAAACAGTCAATTGCATGTTGTGGTTTGAATGATGTGCATCAGGTTTGCTGCTAAAAGCCGGTTACCTGATTCAATTCAATTCAACTTTATTTATATAGCACCATTTCACAACAACAGTCATCTCATAGCACTATCAACTGTAGGGGGAACCCCCACAGTTGCAGAAAGACCCCAGCAATCAGGTGATCCCCTGTGAGCAAGCACTTGGCGACAGTGGAGAGGAAAAACTCCCTTTTAACAGGAAGAAACATCCAGCAGAATCAGGCTCAGGGAGGGGCAGTCATCTGCTGCGACTGGCTGGGGGGTGAGGGGATAGAGAAGATGAAAAGAACAGACATGTAGAGAGCAAACAGCACGATGGGGACTCAATGTATGGGAGAGGACAAACAAATGTTAATGACCAGCAAAAAAAATATTTCATTGAGAGTGAAGAAAGGAGTGAGGCCCAGTGCATTACTGGAGGTCCCCCGGCTGACTAAACCTATTAGCAGCATAACTAAGGGAGGGTTCAGAAACACATGATCCCTCCCTAATTGTAGGCTATATCAAAAAGGTAGGTTTTAGCCCTATTCTTAAAAACAGAGATCGAGTCTGACTCCCGAATCCAGATTGGCAGCTAGTTCCACAGGAGAGGAGCTTGATAACTGAAGGCTCTGCCTCCCATTGTACTTTTGGAGATTCTAGGTATTACAAGTAATCCTGCATTTTGGGAGCGTAGTGCTCTGTTAGGATAATACGGTAGTATCAGATCTTTTAAATAAAAAGGAGCCTGATTGTTTAGAGCTTTTTAAGTAAGAAGAAGGATTTTAAACTTAATTCTAAACTCTATGGGAAGCCAATGAAGGGAGGCCAGAACCGGAGAAATATGATCTCTCTTTCTAATACATGTTAAAACTCTTGCTGCAGCATTTTGGATCAGCTGAAGACTTTTTAAAGATGTTTTAGGACAGCCTGATAATAAAGAATTACAATAATCTAATCTCAAGCTAACAAAAGCGTGGATCAGTTTCTCAGCATCACTCTGAGACAAGATGCTCCTAGTCTTGGCAATATTATGCAAATGATAGAAGGCAGTCTTAGAAACAAATTTAATATGTGAATTGAAGGACAGATCTTTGATCAAAAATAATTCCAAGGTTCCTCACAGAGCTATTAAGAGAAAGAGTAACCACAACCAAACTGAAAGTTTGATTTGGAAAGGTATTTCTAAGGTTTTTTGGACCAACAAGAATGACTTCAGTTTTATCTGAATTTAATAGCAGGAAATTACAAGTCATCCAAGCTTTGATTTCCTTAAGACAGGCTTCTAACTTGGCTAATTGATTACTATCATCTGGCTTCATTGACAGGTATAATTGTGTGTCATCTGCATAACTATGAAAATGTATACAGTGCTTTCTAATAATGTTGCCTAACAGAAGCATATATAAACTAAAAAGAGTAGGGCCTAGCACAGATCCCTGTGGAACTCCATGACTAAGCTTTGAGTTGAAAGAAAACTCATTTACATGAACAAACTGGAACCTATCAGATAAATAAGATCTAAACCACTGCAACGAAGTTCCATTAAGTCCAACATAGTGTTCTAATCTATCAAGTAGAATATTATGATCGATAGTATCAAAAGCTGCACTAAGGTCTAAAAGGACAAGTACAGAAACCAGTCCATTATCAGATGCGATGAGGAGGTCGTTAGTGACCTTCGCAAAGGCTGTTTCAGTACTATGATGGATTCTAAACCCAGATTGAAACTCTTCAAGTAAACCATTTCCCTGCAGGAGGTCAAATAATTGCATAGCAACAACTCTTTCTAAGATTTTTGAAATGAAAGGGAGATTAGAGATTGGTCTATAGTTAGCTAAAGCTCCTGGATCTAGCGTTTGCTTTTTGAGTAAGGGTTTAATTACAGCCATTTTAAAAGCCTGCGGTACATGGCCTAAAGTTAATGAAGAATTGATTATATGAAGAATAAAGCTACCAATAAGTGGGAAGACTTCTTTAAATAACCTGGTAGGAATAGGGTCTAAAAGACAAGTTGAAGGTTTGGATGAGGAAACTATTTTGTCTTACTCACAAAGGTCAATTGGAGTAAACTCATCAAGACAGAAATCAATTGAAGGAGTTGTAGTAGTTACAGTATTTAAGTTAACTGTGGGAAGAATCTGATTGATTTTATCTCTGATGGATGAAATTTTATTATTGAAAAAGTTCATAAAGTCCTGACTAGTAAGCTCTAAGGGAATGCTAGGATTTACAGAGTCCTGACTCTTTGTCAACCTGGCTACAGTGCTGAAAAGAAACCTGGGATTATTCTTGTTCTCTTCTATTAATGCAGAGTAATAACTTGTTCTAGCTTTTCTAAGAGATTTTTTATAAATTAAAAGATGATTTCTCCAAGCTAAATAGATTTCATCTAAATAAGTGGAGCGCCATTTTCTTTCTAATTGATGAGTCTTCTGTTTTAAGCTACGAGTTTCTGTGTTGAACCAAGGAGTTAGAAATCTCTGATTAGACTTTTTCTTTTTTAAGGGGGCCACCAAGTCTAGAGTCTGATGCAGAGAAGCTGTAACACTATCTACCATGCTATCAATTACAGAAGGAGCAAGCTATCTATAGCTTATTTCCGTTGTGTTGACACATGGCATAGAGGAAACAATCTGCATAAATTTGGTAACAGCATCATCTGAGAGGCATCTACTGTAATAATATTTTTTTTTAGGAGCCAAATAGTCAGAAATAGTAAAATCAAAGGTTAACAGACAATGGTCTGACAGTACAGGGTTATGAGGAGACACTACAAGATTTTCTATTTCTATGCCATATGTCAGAACAAGGTCCAATGTATGGTGGAGGTAATGAGTAGAATTTCCTACTTTCTGAGAAAACCCAATCGAGTCTAATATTGAATTAAATGCCACATTAAGGCAGTCACTATCTACATCCTCATGTATATTAAAGTCCCCTACTATAATTATTCTATCAGATTTCAGCACTAAATCAGCTAAGAAATCAGCAAATTCGGATAAAAATTCTGAGTAGGTTGATGGGGGACGATAAACTATGGCAAATAAAATTGGGTTTAACCTGGAATTGCTAAAGTGCCCAATACTGAGGACCAGGCCCTCAAAGGAATTATAACATGTTTTTTTGCTTTACATTAACTAGTAATTTGGAATGGTAAATTGTTGCTACTCCTCCTCCACGACCAGAACTTCTGGGATTTTGACAGTTTAAATAACCAGAGGGAGTTGATTCATTTAAACCAACATAATCCTCTTGCCCTAAACCAAGTCTCTGTAAGGGAAATTAAATCAATCTGATGATCAATTAACAGATCATGGACTAACAGAGACTTGGGAGTTAGAGACCTAATATTTAATAAACCACATTTAATTTTTAAATTATGAGGAGGAACAGAGGCCAAATCATTCAATTTAGAGGCTTTATGTTTAATTTGAGTTTTACCAATATTTTGCTTAATCACTTTGGGATGCTTATATATTATATTTTTATTTACTTTGGAGGGCGCAGACAATGATTCTCTGATGGGGAAGACAGGGGCTAAGTTGAGGGGTGGCGGATGAAGAGGAGCTGCAGAGAGGCATGTAAGACTGTGACTCTGCTTCCTGGTCCCAACTCTGAGTTGTCACGGTTTTGGAAATTTGGATAAAAAAGATGCCAGATTGTTAGATAAAAGAGACGCACCATCCAAAGTGGGATGAATGCTGTCTCGTCTCATAAGACCAGGTTTTCCCCAAAAAGAGCTCCAATTGTCAATGTAGCCCACGTCATTTGCAGGACACCACACAGACAGCCAGCAGTTGAAGGATGACGAGCGGCTAAACATATCACTGGTCAGATTGGGGAGGGGCCCAGAGAATACTACAGTGGCAGACATCGTTTTTGCAAAGTCACACACCGATTCTACACTAAGTTACCTGATGCATTTAAATGTATGCCATCAGATTTATAGAGAGTGTGGCGGCCCCAAAACAAGTTAAAATTGTCAATAAAATTAATGTTTATGTTGTTGCTGCTGCAGACGGACTTGAGCCAAGTTGAGAGGGCAAGAATACGACTAAAACGATCTGATCCATGGTGCAGTGTGGGAATGGGGCCAGAAATAAAAACAGACTTTCCACTGTTTGATAACATATTAAAGTTTGCAGAAGTCATTTTTAATGATTTCAGACTGTCTGCGGGTGGTGCTGTTAGTCCCTACGTGAATAATAATCTGTGCAATGGAGGGGGTGTGTGACTGCAGCAGATCTGGGAGCTTTTCTAACAGGTCGGGGACAGTAGCTCCTGGGAAACAGTGAGTGATAGAGTTAAAATACAGTACCTGATGTGCCTAATGATGGAGTCACTGACGATTATCGTGGTTGGAGGAAAAAGCGGGTGGGATGTTGGTTGTTGCAGGGTCCCTCGGCGAGAGTCAGTGCGGTGAGGTGGTGGCAGAGTGGGGGTCCCGTCGTCGGGGCAGGTAGGGCCCCTTACCTCACCAGCCGATAAGCAGGTCAGTGAAATGGCGCCAGAACAGGAGGAGGGATTCCCCTACTGCTCCGTGCAGTGTGGCCTCCCGGAGTGCCAGCAAACAGCCTCCCTCAGGATCATACGTCAGGCACAGGACTCTCCAGAAAGGGGCCGGAGCCGCTGTAGCTCAGCTGGGGCCGCACCAGCTGCCCCACTGCTGTCAGCCCTCAGCGGAGGAAAGGCCGCCGGGTCTTCCAACGAAGGGTCGGGTGCAATGTTAGCGGGGGCTGCGCGCCAAGTGGAGCTCGGGCAAACTGGAACCGGTGAAGCTGGAGTATCGGTGGAAGGTGGATTATCAGCCGTTGCCAGAGCCTCATAGCGGTTGGAGACGGGCAGAGGAGGGCTGATGGTTGACGTGTCTGAGGCTCTTTTCCTGCCCTGGACCATCACCTCAGACAAGGCCATCTGATTCGGTGTTGAGCAGGACGAGGGCCGTGGACAGGCAGAGGGGTCTCAGGTTTCTGTGTCTCGGAGGGCTGAGTCACTCAAGGCCGTTTTTTTTTAACTCCTGGGCCGCTAAAAGACTCATCGTCTGTAACAGCAGAGGAAGACGTAAGCTGAAGGTGGAGAGGAGCGTGTTTTTCTGCTGCAGTTCATCAGAGAGCCGTCGGATATCCTCTTCCAGGTCAACAATTTTCTTTTGTGCTTTCTGCAATAGAATTTTATCACCCCCAGGCACTATCATGTCCATTTTTGACTAAAAACATAAACGGTCCAGCCGTTGGGAGCTGTATATAGCCAATCAATAAAGTTCTAGTTCCTGTTTAAAAAGTTAATATTACTAAATAGAAAGTTAATATCAATAAAAGAGATAAAAAAAATTAAAACAGAGTAGGCAAAATAAATAAAAACAGATAAAATAACCAGTACGTGTAAGAGTGACCGAGGTTTCAAACAGACGCCGACACAATCAAGCGTTTGCGATAACTGGCAATGAGTCTTTTACAGTGCTGTGGAGGAATTTTGGCCCACTCATCTTTGTAGAATTGTTGTAATTCAGCCACATTGGAGGGTTTGAGCATGAACCACCTTTATAAGGTCATGCCACAGCATCTCAGTCAGATTCAGGTCAGGACTTTGACGAGGCCACTCCAAAGTCTTCATTTTGTTTTACTTATGCTTCATTTTGTTTTACTTATGCCATTCAGAGGTTGACTTGCTGCAGTGTTTTGGATCATTGTCCTGCTGCAGAACCCAAGTGTGCTTCAGCTTGAGATCACAAACAGATGGCCAGACATTCTCCTTCAGGATTTTTTGGTAGACAGCAGAATTCGTGGTTCCATTTACCACAGCAAGTCTTCCAGGTCCTCAAGCAGCAAAACGGCTCCAAACCATCACACTACCACCACCATATTTTACTGTTGGTATGATGTTCCTTTTCTGAAGTGCTGTGTAACTTTTACGCTGGATGTAATGGGACACACACCTTCCAAAATGTTCAACTTTTGTCTCATCAGTCCACAGAGTATTTTCCCAAAAGTCTTGGGGATCATCAAGATGTTTTCTGGCAAAACTGAGATGAGCCTTTGTGTTCTTTTTGCTCAGCAGTGGTTTTCGTCTTGGAACTCTGCCATGCAGGCCATTTTTGCCCAGTCTCTTTCTTATGGTGGAGTCACGAACACTGACCTTAATTGAGGCAAGTGAGGCCTGCAGTTCTTTGGATGTTGTTGTGGGGTCTTTTGTGACCTCTTGGATGAGTCGTCGCTGTGGTCTTGGGGTAATTTTGTTCAGCTGGCCACTCCTGGGGAGGTTCCCCACTGTTCCATGTTTTCGCCATTTGTGGTTCGCTGGAGTCCCAAAGCTTTAGAAATGACTTTATAATCTTTTCCAGACTGATAGAAGTCAATTACTTTGTTTCTCATTTATTCCTGAATTTCTTTGGATTGCAGCATGATGTGTAGTTTTTGAGGATCTTTTGGTCTGCTTCACTTTGTAAGGCAGGTCCTATTTAAGTGATTGAGGTGTGGCAGTAATCTGGCCTGGGTGTGGCTAGAGAAATTGAATTCAGCATTCCAAAGATGTGATAAACCACAGTTAATTTATGTTTTAACTTGGGGGGGGGGGGGGGATCACATTTTCACACAGGGCCATGTAGGTTTGGATTTATTTTACCCTTAATAATAAACACCTTCATTTAAAAACTGCATTTTGTGTTTACTTGTGTTATCTTCGTCGAATATTTAAATTTGTTTGATGATCTGAAACATTTAAGGGTCATGAACCTGGATTTGGTGGTCCCAAACCCAGTTCTGACCCGTGGCTATTTTGGCCTGTTTTCTCTCTTTATTTTCCATCAGGCACTTCAGGGAGTCCTTTGGGTCCTCTGCTCCCTGACAGCTTGGGCACGCCCCCTCCTCCTGTCAGTATCACCAGCTGTTCCGTATTATTAGTGCTTCACACACATACACACACACCTCACTCACTTCGATTCAGACGCTCTGACACTCACTCATGCACATGTTTTCAATTTGTTTATGTCACGCTCCTTCACACCGGCGGTCTCTTCCCTCATTAGCATTATGATTACTTACACTGTGTTTATGGGAGGAGATTGCCGGAGCATCGTGCTTAATACACGGCAGCATGTACCTCCGTGTATGCAAGTCGCCATTACCTACGTTACTCTGTCAGCCTGCCTCATCCTCATCCACCGGACTGCATGAAGTGCATGGACTGCTCCGGATTGCTCCAGCACCGTAAGTATGTTTGCCTTTCACCCCGTGCCGACAGCAGCTCTGCGGCACTAGGCATTCCCTTCTCTGGGCTGTAGTGCATCCAGGTGGTGTCCCTGTATGTCTGATGGCCTTAAGCCAATCATTCCAACGCTCTGTGCAAATCGTGACTGTTTACTGGACTTACTGTTTTGGGGTTTATGTTCAATAAAATGCACAAATCTACTCCTGCACGTGGGTTTTTCATTCTGCCCTCCGTGCACCGCGTAATGGCGCATGAGGGATCATAACAGAATGCTCCGGCCAACAAGAAAAAACCCAGTGGAGTAGACATGCGTTTTTTCTTTTCTTTTTCACCCTCTTTTTCCGTTTTTCCCGGGCACTACGGCAGATCGGATGGAGAGGGAGCTGCACTCGCTGTGCCTCTTGGAGGAGATTTTTTTGTGGACACAGAAGCCCTGTTCTTCCCTGGCTGTTCGACAGGCTCAGGATACAGCAATGAGGGTAATGGAGAGAGATAGCCTCTGGAATCATCCCGAGGCAATGGAGATTCTCCAGGACATCCTCGCCCAGCCATGCAGGGAGTCGGATGAGGAGTTTCCCCGCATATGGTACGCGCCGCCTAGTGAGGGGCTGATTGTGGGGGATGTTCTGATTTCCAAACTGTCCACAACGAGGAAGAAGAGGAAGAACTCACGCTGAAAGAAGCTTCCAGCCTCACCAACGACAGCCCTGTCTCCTCATCCTGAGCTGTGTCCCGCTTCGTCGAGTTGGAGGAAGGCAGAATGGCTCTTCAGGCGGAGACAGACCTCATCTTGGAGGTGAAACCATGGCTCCTCCCGGAGATGGCCAGGGGATTGGAGGAATTTTCCCCGAGGGAAGGGGAGCCGCAGCCTGAGGAGGAGCATGCTCTAACCATGGAGTCTCCACACCTCCCTGACCTCAAGACTACAGCTGACGTCATCACCTCCCTGGAATTCAGGCAAGTGCTTATTCAGTCTCTTTTATTGTTACCTGAAACTGCCTGCCTGATTCCTGATGAACTGTCAGCTGATGATTGTGTTCTCCCACCTGTCTCTCCTGTTTCACCCATGCCATTATCTTTGCCGGGGGATAAGCCCCAGATGCAGGAGAGGCTGTCACCGGGGACAGTGGAGCTCCCGCTGCCTATTTCCTCTTGTCACCGCTGTTCCCGAAGGGCCTGCCACAAGAGTTCTGCTGACCTGCCACCCATCTCCTCTACCTCCGTCACCATGGAGACGGCTCCTCTACTCTCCACGAGGGGGCCCAATTTGGGCACAGAGGGAGACGACTGGCTCCCATCTGCAGCTGTGGACTTCAGAGACCGGGAGGACAGCCGCTGGATAATGAAGGAGCCTGTGGCCCTGGAGGAGTCCAGACCAGCTAATGAGGTTGTTGCAGCGGAGGAGGAACCTGAGCTGGACCGTCTTGAGGTTGGGCTAGCGTCGTGGTCGTGATCGACGGAGTCCTGGCTGGCGGTGGAGCTCAAGCCCAGGAAAGTGCTCTTGTTTATTTCTCTCTCTCCTGAATTAGAGAACCTTGTCTGGCTCCTGGCGAGGAGAGCTGGCTGCAGCTACCCGCTGCACCTGGTCTCGCCTTGCCAGGCTCCGCCGCCCCCGGCGACCCTGGCCCTTTGTCTCTCTGTCCTGTCTCTGAGCATTCTCTCAGCATCACCGGAGAGCTGTCAACATCACCTGAGGCCACCGAGGATCTGAGGTCAGTGCCGGGGTTTGTGAAGGACCTTACCTCCCTCGCTGGGGAGGCCACCGCGGGAGCAATGAGGTCCCCGATGGGGACCACCGCAGGTGCAACGGTGCTCCAGCCGGAGTCCACCGCCGGTGCAGCAGAGCTCCAGCCGGAGTCCACTGTCGGTGCAGCAGAGCTCCAGCCAGAGTCCACCGTGGGTGCAGCCACATCCTGGACCGGGACCATTGCAGGTGCAACCACATCCCGGACCGGGACCATCGCGGGTGATACAGTCCCCCTGCTGCAAGCCTCAGAGGGCGGGGGGGGGGGCTCCTATCCCTCAGTGTGGCCACCTACCCCTAAGGTCCCCGGTGGGTAGGCAAACTCTTTGCCTGCTCCTCTGGTCCTGGTGGCTCAACCATGCTGCTCGGCCACCCGAAAGACTTGGCTCTCGGGCCGGGTGGCCCATCGGTCCGGGCAGGCTGCCTGACGCTGTTCAGTGGGCCACCTGCTGGGCTTGGGACTCGGGCAGGCCACCCGATCAGTCACCCCTCACCATGCCTGGGCCCTGGGACGCTGGTTGGCCCCCTGAACTTTGGACTCCTTGGGGGAAGGGGGGAGGGGGGGTAAGTGTCCGGGAGGGGGGGTTGTTAGGAGGTTCACATTATTATATTTGCATATTATGTGTTGTGTTTTTCATGTATTGCTTCCCTCCTGTTTTCCCCCCACCTCCCACCCTGGGTAGCTATTTGTCTCAGGGAAGGGGGGGGGGGGTCCTTGGTTGTGTTTTTTGTTTTCTGCTGGTGGTACTGGGGTTTCTAGAGTCCACCCCTTGGGGGGGGGGGGGGCTCTGTCACGAACCCTGGTTTGGTAGTCCCAAACCCACTTGTGACCCGTGGCTATTTTGGCCTGTTTCTCTATTTATTTTCCATCAGGCGCTTCAAGGAGTCCTTTGGGTCCGTCACTCCCTGACAGCTCAGGCACGCCCCCTCCTCCTGTCAGTATCACCAGCTGTTCCATACTATTGGTGTTTCACACATATACACACACACCTCACTCACTTCCATTCACATGCTCTGACACTCACTCATGCACACGTTTTCAATTTGTTCATGTCACACTCCTTCACATCGGCGGTCTCTTCCCTCGTTAGTATTATGATTACTTAAATGCTGCGTTTATGGGAGGAGATTGCCGGAGCATTGTGCTTCATACACAGCAGCGTGTACCTCTGTGTATGCAAGTCACCATTACCTATGTTACTCTGTCAGCCTGCCTCATCCTCATCCACTGGACTGCACGGATTGCCCCAGATCGCTCCAGCACCATGAGTTTATGTTTGCCTTTCACCCCATGCTGACAGCAGCTCTGCGGCACTAGGCATTAATCTCCCCAGGCTGTAGAGCATCCAGGTGGTGTCCTTGTATGTCTGATGGCCTTAAGCCAATCATTCCAATGCTCTGTGCTAATCGTGACTGTTTACTGGACTTATTGTTTTGGGGTTTTTGTTCAATAAAATGCACAAATCTACTCCTGTGCATGGGTTTTTCATTCTGGCGCACAAGGGATCATAACAGTTAAGTATGACATACATACAAAAAAAATGAGAAGTCAGTCAGGGGGCAAACACTTTTTCACACCACTGTATTAGTGACTTTATTCCCCAGGCTCATTTGAGTCCATGCAATGTTATTAGGAGTGTCAAAGTTTAATAAGAGATTACACCACACCCCATCGTCAAGCAACTCCAATGGCGGACATCCGAAGTGGGGCAAAGGAGGAAAAAAACATTAAAAGTGAGTTTTGTACTTAAATTATGGAGTGGTTTGAATGTTAAAACACTAATGACTCCTAAAATGGCAACATTCGGTTACTGAAGCTTATGTGACATGACATTTTTTTCTGATGTGCTTCAGTTTACCCTGTCACATTAATTTATTAATTTAACTTGTTAAATAATTGTTTTCTTTAAGCCGATTGATTAACTCTTTAATACTAATGTCAGTAATATAAAACCACTACGGTGTGATGTGGCTAATTAATTCGCTTTTAAAATGACTTTTAAATTCCTATAGCAATCTCTGTAAGTTTACACTGTTTATTTACTTACTTGCTAAAGTAAAGCTGGGTGTTGTGAAATAAAACCCACTTGAGGTTATTTTTAGAGAAAATACCAGTTTGTTAAGATGAAGAGGAATATGACCTCTATAATTTACTTGATTGTTCTGAGTTTAAAAATCATCTTTCACATCTGTAATAATAATGAGATTTTTCTGTTTCTTTCCTTTCCTCTCATTTGTCTTTGAACGCTACGATGGTGAAACTGGAGGAACCGAGGGTCAGCACTCATGTGGATAGAACAGGGCTGGACTCAAGATTAATCAAAGCTGATATTTGACTGAAATAACCATAATAAAAACGATTTGATGAATTGTTCTATTGATTGTGATTTTTTTAACAGTTTACTTTGCAAGCTGTAACGAGCTAAATAGGAATATTGCATGTTTACTGTTAATAGGAAAACCATTTGAATACAGTAGTTTTTTGAAGAAGTTAATGTCTTTTTGCAAGATAATTCAATAAGTGTTCTTGATATTCATTACAGGCAGAGTGAAACATTTCAAACCATTCTGATTTAATATTGATGATAATGATTATAGTTTTTAAAATTAAATTATAAATCATGATATTGATTGATTTATGAAGAACCTCTTTACTGGTCTTGAAGTCATCACTATTAACCATACCATTGCGGGATGGATGGGGGGGTGTCACAGATGTGGTCAGCCCAGGGAGTCATACAAGCCAGGACCGCTACTGTTAGTGCTGTAATGTTTGCAAATGTTTCGTTTGAATGTGGTAGTTGTTTTTTTTATGGGTGAATGTACTGTTATAAATCACTTACCGGAACTGTACTGGAAGCCAGGGATCACCAGTGGAATCACCTGCCTAGGCAACAGATGAGTCCTACCTGCTCCGTCAAACTGACTCTGAGTTCAGTGAGTGGTAGACAGTTGGAGCTTCAGTACAGCACTGAGTGATTCGGTGTATGACTATTTTGAACGGTTCATTTTAGCAATGAACTGGAAGTGACGCAGTAGATTTTAGTGAACTGTGAATCCTATCACTATTGGGGACATAGGTAGAGTTAGACTCTGGGGCAGGAGGTTGTGAGTTTGATCCTCAAAGGACACCACCAGTGTTGGGCAAGTTACTAAAAATTTACTCACAGTGGATCGCCTGATTGCTAGGGTCTTTCTGCAATTGTGGGGGTTTCCCCTACAGTTGAAAGTGCTATGAGATGACTGTTGTTGTGAAATGGCGCTATTTAAATAAAATTGAATTAAAAAATTAAGTAACTAATTACAGTTACTAGTTACTTCTTTTCAAAAGTAATTGAGTTACTTTACCAATTACTGCACAATTAAAGTAATTAGTTACTTGGAAAAGTAACTTTCACTTTACTTTTAAATGCATATTAAATGATCTTGCACACATAGCAAGATAATTTAATTAATGGATTACATTACAAGCTTATTAATGGCAGGCTGAAAACAGACAGACAGAGCTTCACAGACAGTTTTTTATGTTGGTGTTGCTGCACATGGGTCAGTGTGTGGGACATGAATACTGTCCATATTTATCTTACCTTTATGTTATGGATTAATCCAATGTACAGTGATCCAAAGAACATGTTCATTTTCCACAGTCCAAACATCTGCTGTGACAGAGACATGATCCAGTCCCTCAAATTCCTTTTGGAGATCAAAATCTAATTTTGAATAATCTTTATCCAACCCAGCCGCAGGGGGTGCACAAGCCAGTGTACTCCTAGTGCCGGTCCCACTCCCGGGTAAATGGGGAGGGTTGTGTCAGGAAGGGCATCCAACGTAAAACCTTTGCCAAATCAAACATGCGGATCATGACAAATGAAACTTTCATAGCAGATCAGTCGAGGCCCGAGTTAACAACAACCGCCACCAGTGCTGTTAACTGACAGGGTGCTGGTGGAAATTTGGCTACTGTTGGTTGAAGATTGAGGAGGAGGACAGGGGGAAGGCGTGTTAGGAGGGAAAGAGAGAAAATTTAAGGAAGAAGTGTGGAGGTGAGAGTAGGAGCATTGGAGGTGGGGTTAAACTGTTCTACCATGGTGTAGATAGAAAGAGAAATGGAGTAGGAGTAATCTTGAAGGAAGAATATGTGAAGAGTGTTCAGGAGGTAAAGAGGGAGTCAGACAGAATCATGAGGTTCAAGCTAGAAGTCAAAGGTGTGATGTTGAATGTTGTCAGTACGTATACCCCACAAGTTGGATATCAGGTAGAAGAAAGACAGGAATTCTGGAGTAAGTTGGATGAAGTAGTAGAGTGTTCCCAGGGGGGACAGAGACATGATTGGAGCGGACTTTAATGGACATGTAGGTGAAGGGAGCAGAGGTGATGAGAAGGTTCTGGGTAGGTATGGTCTTAAGGAGAGAAATGTGGAAGGACAGATGGTTGTGGATTTTGCTAAAAGGATGGAAATGGCTGTGGTGAACACATACTTTAAGAAGAGAGAGGAACATAGGGTGACTTACAAGAGTGGAGGAAGGTGCACACAGGTGGATTACATCTTATGCAGAAGGAGAAATCTGAAAGAGATAGGAGACTGCAAGGGGGTGGCAGGGGAGAATGCAGCTAGACAGCATCAGATGGTAGTCTGTAGGATGACTTTGCAAAGCAAGAAGAGGAAAACAGTGAAGGCAGAGCCAAAGATTAATTGGGGGAAGTTACAGAAGGAAGAAGGTTGCACAGAGTTCAGGAAGGAGTTGATACAGGCTCTGGGTGGTAGGGAAGAATTACCAGATGACTGGAAAAGTACAGCAAAAGTATTGAGGTAAAAGGGTAGAAAGGTATGTGGTGTATCCAGTGGACAGAGGAAGGAAGACAAGGAGACTTGGTGGTGGAATGAGGAGGTACAGGAAAGTATCCAGAGGAAGAGGTTAGCAAGGAAAAAGTGGGATAGTCAGGGAGATGAAGAAAGTAGATAGGAGCATTTGGAATCTAGGTGCATGGCAAAGAGAGAGGTGGTAAAGGCAAAGGGTAAGGCATATAGTAAGTTGTATGAGAGGCTGGATACTAAGGAATAGAAAACGGCTTGTATCAACTGGCTAGACAGAGACATTGAGCTGAAAAGGATGTACAGCAGGTTAGGTTGATTAAAGACAGAAATTGTAATGTACTAGCAAATTACGAGAGTATGTTGAGAAGGTGGAAGGAGTACTTTGAAGAGCTGATGAATAAAGAAAATGAGAGAGAGAGGAGGATGGATGAAGGAAAGATAGTGAACAAGAAAGTCCTGAGGATTAGCAAGGCAGAAGTGAGGGCAGCTTTGAAGAGGATGAAGATTGGAAAGGCGTTTGGTCCAGATGACATACCAGTGGAGGTATGGTGATGTTTAGGAGAGATGGCAGTGGACTTTTTAACCAGAATGTTTAACGCAATCTTGGAAAGAGAGAGGATGCCCGAGGAATTGAGAAGAAGTGTTTTGGTACCAATTTTCAATTGTCAAGAACAAAGGTGACGCTCAGAGCTGTAGTAACTACACAGGCATAAAGTTGATCAGCCACACTATGAAGATATGGAACAGAGTTGTTGAAACCAGGTTAAGAGGAGAGGTGACAATCAGTGAGCAGCAGTATGGTTTCATGCCAAGAAAGAGTACTATAGATGCAATGTTTGCTCTAAGAGTGCCGATGGAGAAGTATAGAGAAGGTCAGAAGGAGTTGCACTGTGTCTTTGTGGATCTAGAGAAAGCATATGATAGGGTTCCAAGAAAGGAAGTGTGATACTGTATGAGAAAGTCAGGAGTGTCAGAAAAGTATGTGAGGGTGGTGCAGGACATGTATGAGGACAGTGAGACGGTGGTGTAGTGCGCTGTAGGACAGATTGATTCAAGGTGAGGGTGAGATTACATCAGGGATCGGCTCTGAGCCCCTTCTTGTTTGCCATGGTGATGACAGGCTGACAGACGAGGTCAGGCAGGAGTCTCCATGGGCCATGATGTTTGTAGACAACATTGTGATCTGCAGTGAGTGTAGGGAGCAGGTGGAAGAGAACTTGGAAAGGTGGAGGTATCCTCTGAAGAGAAGAGGAATGAAAGTCAGTAGAAGCAAGACAGAATACATGAGTGTGAATGAGAGGGAGGCAGGTGCAACAGTGAAGATGGAAGGAGTAGTTAAAGTAGATGAGTTTAAATACCTGGTGTCAACCATCCAAAGCAATGAAAAATGCACAAGCGAGGTGAAGAAGCGAGTGCAGGCAGGGTGGAGTGGGTGGAGACGAGTGTCAGAGGTGATTTGTGACAGAAAGGTAGCAGCAAGAGTAAAAGGGAAGATTTACACAACAGTAGTGAGACCTGCTATGATGTATAGTTTGGAGATGGTGGCGCTGACAAAAAGACAGGAGGTGGAGCTTGAGGTGGCAGAGTTGAAGATGTTAAAATTTTCATTGGGGTTGACTAGGAGGGACAAGATTAGAAATGAGTATATCAGAGGGACAGCTCACATTGGGCGGTTTGGAGACAAAGTAAGAGAGGCAAGGCTGAGATGGTTTGGACATGTGCAGAGGAGGGATAGTGGATATATTGGACAAAGGATGTTGAAGATGGAGCTGCCAGGCAGGAGGAAAACAGGAAGACCACAGAGAAGATTCATGGATGTAGTGAAGGAGGACATGGAGAGGGTTGGTGTTACAAGGGATAGGGTGAGATGGAGGCAGATGATCCGCTGTGGAGACCCCTAAAGCGAGCAGCTGAAAGAAGAAGAATCGTTATCTCGGTGGAAATGATGGGATCTACAGTTCCCTAAAATGCACCGAATCACTTTGGTTTGTTCACTAAAAAATATCTGTTCTGAAGATTCGTACACCAAATCACTAAGCGCTGTACTGGAGCTCTGCCTGCCACTCACTGAACTGAAAAATGCGGCTGAACTGAGCGGGCGGGGCTTACTTCTTCACTGCTCTTCAGTACGCTCACTGACTGAACTGATGAGAACCTGAGAGAAGCAACTCCTGAACCAAACACTGACTAAATTAGCAGCTGGTGTGTCGGTCTCAGTACATGTTCATGTACTGACTGAGTGCAGGAGGCTGCTTAAGGAAGCAGCAGCTGGGCACGACGGCTTGGTTAAGTGCTGTGCGTTTAACCTGTTGAAGTTCCGGGGCCCATGGGTGGGGGCATTTAAATGTCTCAGCTGTGACACAGTGAATTGTGGTAAACATGCTTACAGTAGGTAGTCATGCCTTACATAATTAGAAATTTTGTCTATTTGGTTATTAAAGCAGATTTCAGACAAACTCATAACACTGGATTTAAATCGGACTTTAAAGAAGCTAGCGTAGCATAGCAACAGAGCATTGACTCACCAGAGAAGCTTCCTTACCGTCCTTGAATGAATGATAGTTCAACAAATACGGTCCATTTGTATTGCAAAAGGTCCAATAGATCCATTTGAGTAAGATTTATTGTTCATCGTGATGATGACAGGGAAAACTGCCCATAAAATCGGAACGTTTGTTTGAAAGTCAGCGGCAAACGCCAGCTATATTGTGGCTAAAAAACTACAGTTCTGAGAGACTGAACCAGAAAGGGAAGCCCAAGACTTGGGTGGCTGTCTAGATTTGACTGACACCTTATTCGACAATATAGAGCCTTCATTTGGGTTTCCACGGGCTT
Source organism: Pholidichthys leucotaenia (assembly GCA_020510985.1). Classification (NCBI taxonomy): domain Eukaryota; kingdom Metazoa; phylum Chordata; class Actinopteri; order Cichliformes; family Pholidichthyidae; genus Pholidichthys; species Pholidichthys leucotaenia. Next base: position 401,034,766 of record CM035839.1, read on the forward strand.
CAGTAACCAGTGAGTGATAAAGCTAGAGCTGCAGCTGAGTAAGCAGATGATGGACGTGTCGTGTAGCCAATTAATTTCTGAATTCAGGGATACCTTACGGGGGGGGGGGGGGAATCACACTTTCTCCCTTTATAGCCCATGCATAAAGCTGGCGTAAAGCTTGCGTAAACGTGTCTGTGAATCCAAATTGCAGCAGCGTTGCAACATCACTCACCTTTTTGAAAAATGGCTAAAATTAACACTAAACATCGGAGAAATTATTAATTACTTGACCCGGTCAAGTGACAAGGATCGGAGGTGGGCAACTATGATTCCATTTGGCACACTGTGAAGATGCCTGCTTACAGCATTATAAAAAAAGGTGTGCAATATATTCATTTTGGGGGGGTTGTTACAAAATTTTGACCTGAACTTCGTAACAAGCGGCTCTACATTCCTATTGTGTTTTGCAGCCAGTATCTAACACCTTATTTTTAGGCATTTGCATCTAAAAAAAACACCCAGGCAAACTTTATTTTCTTCAGATTTAGTATGCTTAGATCACTGTTACTCAGTGGCTTAACCACTTAGAGAGATTCTGACTGTTTTGCCAAAAGATTTAGGGTGTTTTTGTTTGAGTGAGACCAACCCCATGATGATACTGCAAAGGGTTGAAGAACAGCTTTGAATTTACTTTGGGTATGTTTTTTCAGGCACTTTGAAGGGAAATTGGCTGGAATGTGAAAGGGTTTTAAACATGGTAAACAGATGTAACGGATTATTATTATTATTATGCTGGATTATTTTAAGAGTATATTTAACGGTTTTATTTTAGTACTTGGGGGTTTTATGCATTTTATTAGTTTTAATTAAGTTTGCCATTTTTGTTGTTTTTACCGGTTGATTTGTTGCATGTTATTATCATTGCATGTTTTGTTGTGGTGTTTTAGTGTTTTTCAAAGGATAACTTTAATTGACTGTAAACTTAACTCCACTCCTGTGATTGGTAATAAACCTTGTTTAAACGCTACTGCCTACTGTTCCTTATGAAGGTGCATCACGCAAATGAGTTCTGTTGTTTTGGGAGCTTTTGCCCCAATTACACAGACACCTTTTATGAGGCTGGCATTTTAGAGGTTTGCTTGACAATTGCTAGATATGACCACAGGTTTTCTGATTTTTTTTATGTCTTTTTAACTGACCTGGATTATGCTCTTAGACTTGTTAAGTCCGATTCCAGCAGTTTAAGCAGCTGTCTTAATCAGTATGCCATTACCTCACGTGAGTTTCCGGGCAGCACGGTGATGCAGTGGTTAGCACTGTTGCCTTACAGCTAGAAGGTTCCTGGTTCGAATCCCCAGGCTGGCAGGGGTTGGAACCTTTCTGTGTGGAGTTTGCATGTTCTCCCTGTGCTGCATGGGTTTACTCCGGGGGCTCTGGTTTCCTCCCACAATCCAAAGACATGCATGTTAGGTTGGTTGGCTGTTCTAAATTGTCCCTAGATATCTATTTCCTATGGGCACTTAGAATAGAGGGTTAGTACTAGTGAAAGCACTTTGAGTGGTCTTTGTGACTAGAAAAGCGCTATATAAATGTAGGTTAGTTAGTTAGTAATATATAACTGTGTCATGTATAACTATTTGTTTGTGTTATTGTGACCTGCCGGGGGACTACAAATACAAACTAGAAAAGCACTCAGAGAGTGCATACCTCCACCAAGGCTCCTTCCGTCCCTCATGGATGACCTCCAAAATGTAATGGGTTCGTGTATATGACATGATTAGTTGTTTAGACCCAGAAGCAGACTACGGACTTGGTTAGCCAGTTAAACAATGATTTATTGTGCACAAGGTGATTGAAGATGCGTGGAGAGTCTGACAACCCTGTAGGGAGAAGTGAGGAGAGGGATGGGCAACTGTGGCACAATGAATGGCACAATGTGATGAAGTGTTGCCTTAAGGGTCAGAGAGCTGCAGGATGTGGGACCACTGGCATTCCCTGTTCCTTCCCCGGCTGTCGTGGTTGGTGAGTGAGTGAAATCCCAGTGCAGATATTTACAGTGACGTGAAAAGACTCTCCTGAGCCAAGGAGGTTGAAACAGGAAAACACTGAACAGTCAATTAATGTTCACTTACAGATGTAGAGCTGGTGACAGGGAATGCCCCCCCCCCCCCCCCAAAAAAGTCCACCAGGAGGAAGAATCCAAGTCCACCTGGAGGATGGTCCACCTGTGCACAGGTAAGTGTAGGACAAACAGAGATGATGAGGCACAGTTGAAAAGTAGATAAAGGCTTAAAGTTGATCCCACATTGGAGGAAAGGGTGAGACTGCAACGGTGAGAAGCTGTCAGCTGAAGCGTCTGTAGTCAAACGTCCCCGTGCAGAAGTGAAGCTCTCCTCTCAATTTAAAGGCTGCCCTAATGAGAAGCATCTGGTGGAGCTGCAGCAGCTGTGAAGCTTAAATAAATAGGGAGACAGAAACACAGAGTGCAGCCTAGATCATCACAGCGTCTGATGTGCACCTGAATAGACAGTACTGCAACCTCTTCTTCCGAGGTGAGGAACAGAGGTGGATTGTATCCCAATGAGACCTCGAAGGGGGAAAGACCTGTAGCGGTGGAGGTGGCAGAGTTGTGGGCATATGCAATCCAAGGTAAATATGAACTCCAAGATGCCAGATTGGTAGCCGTGACGCACCTCAGGGCTACTTCCAGTTCCTGGTTGGCACGCTCACACTAACCATTACTCTGAGGGTGGTAACCTGAAGACAAGCTAACCGTGGCCCCAATAAGCTTACGAAAAGATCGACAAACCTGAGAGCTGAACTGGGGACCCTGGTTCGAAACCATGTTCAAGGGGATACCGTGGAGGTGGACAACATGGAGGACCAAAAGATCTGCTGTTTCTTTGGCCAAGGGAAGGTTACTCAGGGGAACAAAGTGTGCAGCCTTCAAAAACCGATCCACGATGGTAAGGATGACTGTGTGGCCAGCCGAGTGGGGGAGTCCCATAATAAAATCCAAGGAAACACGCGACCAGGGCCTGCTGGGAATGGGCAAAGGGTGCAGCAATCCAGTGGGAGGGGAAGATGGGGATTTGCCACTGGAGCACTGCGGGCAAGCCTTCACATATTCGTCAACATCCTTCCTCATAGACGGCCACCAAAATCTTCTCCGGAGGTGGGAAAAAGTATAAAAAAAAAACCAGGATGACAGGTGAACCAGCGATTGTGCACCCATTTGATGATGACCCCCCGAAGACAGGAAGGGACATACAACTGCTCCGTAGCCCCCCCCCCCCCGGGTCAGGCTCGGTCTTTTGGGCTTCTCTAACCTTCTCCTCAATCTCCCAAATGAGTGCTCCCACAACACACGATGGAAGGAGGATGGAATGCTGCTCAGGTGAGGATCCATCAGCAGCGAACTAACTGGAGAGGACATCCGGCTTGATGTTCTTAGAGCCAGGGAGGTAAGTAATAGTGAACCTGAACCGGTTGAAAAATAAGGACCAGCGGGCCTGTCTGGGATTTAGACGTTTAGCAGACCTCAGGTACTCCAAGTTCTTATGGTCCATCCAAACCATGAACTGCTGTAAGGCCCCCTCCAGCCAGTGACGCCACTCCTCCAAGGCGAGTTTGACAGCCAACAGCTCCTGATCACCGACATTATAATTCCTTTTTGCTGGGCTAAAGCACCAAGAGAAATATGCACATGGATGGACCTTATGGTCGGTGACTGAGCGCTGAGACAGCACTGCCCCCACCCCAGACTGCCCCCACCCCAGAGACAGAGGCATCAACCTCTACAATGAACTGCAGCTCCGGGTCCACCTGTGCAAGGACGGGAGCAGTGGAAAACAAGGCTTTTAGGGTGGCAAAGGCTTGGCCAGCTTCATTAGACCACCTGAACGGGACCTTAGTGGAGGTTAGTTTGGAGAGGGGCAGGGCTACCATGCTGTAGTTCCGAATGAAATGGTGATAGAAGTTGGCAAACTCCAAAAACTGCTGCAGCTGCTTCCGGGAAGAAGGGACAGGCCAGTTGGTGACAGCTTTGACCTTGCCGGGGTCCACCACGATCTGTTTATGAGAGACAATGAAACCCAAAAATGAGGTAGTGGATGTATGAAATTCACACTTCTCCACCTTGACGTATAACTGGTTATCCAGCAGCTGCTGCAACACCGCCCTGACATGGACCCGATGTTTTTCTAGAGAGTGAGAGAAAATCAAGATGTCGTCAAAGTACACAAAGACAAACGAGTCAAGAAAATCCCTAAAAAACATTGTTGATGAGCCGCTGCAATATAGCTGGAGCATAGGTTAACCCAGACGGCATCACCAGGTACTCAAAATGTCCAATATGTGTACGAAACCCCATCTTCCACTCATCGCCCTCTCTAATCCGGACCAGATGGTAAGCATTGTGAAGGTCCAGTTTAGTAAAAACAGAGGCGCCTTGCAACTGGTCAAATGCAGAATTGATGAGGGGTAGGGGGTACTTATCCTTGACGGTGATGTCATTAAGCTCCCTAAAGTCAATGCAGGGCCAAAGGGACCCTTCCTTTTTACCCACAAAAAAAAAACCCGCCCTCACTGCCAATGACGAAGGCCTGATAATGCCTGAGTTTAAAGACTCCTTGACATATTTCTCTATGACATCACGTTCCGGGGCTGACAAACTATACAGTCTGCTAGAGGGTAAGGTGGCCCTGGCCTGGAGGTTAATAGCACAGTCATAAGGGCGGTGAGTGGGAAGGGGAAAGTGCCTTGGCCTTGCTGAAGACTAGAGCCAGATTGTGATATTCAGGAGGAACACTGACAAGATCTGGTGCCTTAGTGGGCAATGAGTTAAGGGGAACCTCTGGAGAACATGCAGCTGACCACAGGCAAGCGGATAAACAAAAAGAGCTCTGTCTGCCTATCAATGACGGGGCTGTGCAGTCTTAACCATGGGCAACCCAGAATAACAGAAGAAGATGAAGTGGGTAACACAAAAAACGTAACTGCTCCCGGTGATTGCCAGAAACTAAAATAGAAATATGTTCAATTCTCTTAAAAACCCTAGTGAGTGGCTCTCCTGAAATGGCTACCAAATTTAATGGAACCTCCAGAGATTGACACAGGAGCTTCAGTCGGATTGCCAGACTAAAATAAAGCTTTGCTCCGCCCCAGTCAATGAGAGCAGTGGTACCAAATTCAATGTGACCGTGGTTAAAGCAAATGGGTAACAAAAACCAAGTAAGGGATTTTAAGATAAGATAAGATAAGCCTTTATTAGTCCCACAACGGGGAAATTCCAGGATTGCAACAGCACAGGGATAGCAACACTCAGAGCAACAATCAGAAGGCAAGAAAAAAAAAGCAAGAGCAACTAATATACATATGTACATATTACTATAAATATACACTACCGTTCAAAAGTTTGGGGTCACTTAGAAATTTCCTTATTTTTGAAAGAAAAGCACTGTTTTTTCAATGAAGATAACTTTAAACTAATCAGAAATACACTAATATCTAATATACATTGCTAATGTGGTAAATGACTATTCTAGCTGCAAATGTCTGGTTTTTGGTGCAATATCTACATAGGTGTATAGAGGCCCATTTCCAGCAACTATCACTCCAGTGTTCTAATGGTACAATGTGTTTTGCTCATTGCGTCAGAAGGCTAATGGATGATTAGAAAACCCTTGCGCAATCATGTTAGCACAGCTGAAAACAGTTTAGCTGGTTAGAGAAGCTATAAAACTGACCTTCCTTTGTGCAGGTTGAGTATTTGGAAAAAATTATTATTTCAAATACAAATCATTATTTCTAACCTTGTCAATGTCTTGACTATATTTTCTATTCATTTTACAACTCATGGTGGTAAATAAGTGTGACTTTTCATGGAAAACACAAAATATTTGTCTGGGTGACCCCAAACTTTTGAACGGTAGTGTATATATATACACACAGACACACAGTGCAGAGCATTGTAGCTGGATGGAATAAATATACGAGTATATAAACACACAGTGCGGAGCATTGTAGCTAGATGGAATAAATATGTAGATATATAAACACCCACAGTACGGAGCATTGCAGCTAGGTGGAATAAATATGTAAATATATAAACACACACAGTGTGGAGCATTGTAGCTAGATGGAATAGTATGTAGATATATAAACACACAGTGCGGAGCATTGTAGCTAGATGGAATAAATATATAGATATATAGATATAAACACACCCAGTGCGGAGCATTGTAGCTAGATGGAAAAAATATGTAAATATATAAACACACACAGTGCAGAGCATTGTTGCTAGATGGGATGAAACAGCACAACCGTCTACTTAGTTATCCTACATGGTATGATTATGTGCCCATACATATATATTCTCACCCTCCATAGCGACCGGTATTTTCCTAGTTGTATGCCGGAGGGGACCATTGTGTAAGGACTTCTGAGGACTTCTTTCCCATTAGTCCCCCTATTGTGACGAGCGCCCCCCCCCCCCCTTTTGGCTGACTAGGACAGAGAATAACCTCTTGCTCGGAACTGGCATAAAACATGCATAACCCGAGGTCACGGCATCATTGGCATTCGGCAGGTGGCAACCTAGACCAACCCAAAACCATAGGCTCACTAGTATCAGCAATACCAGGTGACGGGAGGGCTGGGAACCAAGGCTGGAAAGAACGAGGCTGAGAGTCTGAGTCACTCACCTGGCATTGCTCAAAAGAGTGTTCACGAAGGCAGTTGTCCAATTTAATTGCCGAAGAAATTAACTTGTTAAGAGATGAGGGCTTTTCTAACCAGGCGAGTTCGTCACGAAGACTGGGACTGAGGCTCCATACAAAAATGCTGCAAAGAGACACATCCTCCCACCCCACCTCCACTGCCACAACCCGGAAATCCACCAAATAATCAGCCACAGACCTGACTCCCTGTGGGAGATTAAGAAGACGGGTGGTAATGATGTCATCCCGGTCGGAATGATCAAACACCTGGGTGAACTCCATCCCGTACCGATCATAGGTGTAATTTTGATAATCGGGATGGTCCATGATAGCATACACCCAAGCTACTGTTGGCCCCTCCAGCAAGTTAACCACATAGCTAATCCGACTGTGGTCGGTGGGGAAGTCCTCTGGTACCCGCTGAAACACGGGGCTACATTGCAAAAGGAAACCCCGGGCCTCCCCCAATTTAACGGTAAAACGGGCCAGCGTGGGTACCGCTGTTATGCGCTGGGAGCATGCCGAGAGAAGAGAGGAAGGCAGTGGAGTAACCGGTGCGACTGACGCGGCCAGATCATGGTGGGCAGCAGTAAGTTGATCAAGCCATTCATTAATCTGTGTAAGATGGTTCAAAATCACCTGTTGCTGACAAGTAATTTGGTCTAACTGAGCCTTGATGGTGTTAAGCCGATGCACATTAGCACCGTTAGCAGCGTCTGCTGGGTCTAAGATTTGGCGACGTACTGACATGATTAGTTGTTTAGACCCAGAAGCAGACTACGGACTTGATTAGCAAGTTAAACAATGATTTATTGTGCACAAGGTGACTGAAGATGTGTGGAGAGTCTGACAACCCTGTGGGGAGAAGAGAGGAGAGGGATGAGCAACTGTGGCACAATGAATGGCACAGTGTTATGAAGTGTTGCCTTATGGGTCAGAGCACTGCAGGCTGTGGGACCGTCGGCATTCCTCATTCCTTCCTCGGCTGTCGTGGTTGGTGAGTGAGTGAAATCCAGTGCAGATATTTACAATGATAAGAAAAGACTCTCCTGAGCCAAGGTAGCTGAAACAGGAAAACACTGAACAGTCAATTAATGTTCACTTACAGATGTAGAGCTGGTGACAGGGAATGCTCCTCCCCCACCGTTTGGAGGAATGAATCCTAAGTCCCCCAGGAGGAAGAATCCTAAACCGCTGGGAGGATGAATCCAAGTTCACCGTGAGGATGGTCCACCTGTGCATTGGTAAGTGTAGGACAAATAGAGGAAAAGCTGAGGCAGAGTTGAAAAGTAGATAAAGGCTTACAGTTGATCCCACGTTGGAGGAGAGGGTGAGACTGCAACGGTGAGAAGGTGTCACCAGTAACGTCTGACTACAAAGTCAAGCGTCCCAGTGCAGAAATGAAGATCTCCTCTCAATTTAAAGGCTGCTCTAATGAGAACCAGCTGGTCGAGCTGCAGCAGCTGTGAGGCATAAATAATTAGGGAGACAGAAAAACAGAATGCCGCCTAGATCATCACAGTATAGGCTAGAAGCCAGTTCTGGTGAAAATTGCATCAGTCTATTCACTGGTTTTGGAAGATTCTTGCAAACACACTGTGAGAAGGGGAGAGACTTGGTGGAAGTATGCATTCTCAGATCACCACCAAAATATTATGGGTTTGTCTCTAGTATTCTTGCTAACACTGTGTGGGAAGATAAGAGCCTTGATGGAGGAATGAATTCTTATATCATCACCAAAATGTTATGGGTTCCTCTCTAGCCCAAGGACCACCTCTGGTGAAAATTTCAACCAAATCCATCCAGTGGTTTTGGCGTATTCTTGCTAACACACTGTGAGACGATAAGAGCCTTGGTGGAGGTATGCATTCTGGGATCATGACCAAAATGTTATGGGTTCGTCTCTAACCCAAGGACCACCTCTTGTGAAAATTTCATCCAAATCCATGCAGCAGTTTTTGCATAATCCTGCTGCACAAATACAAACAAGGTCCTTGGTGGAGGTATGCACTCTCAGATCATCACCAAAATTTAATGGGTTCATCCTTGGCCCAAGTGCTACCTCTGATGAAAATTTTATCCAAATCCGTCCAGTACTTTTTGTGTAATACTGCTAACAGACAGACAGACAGACAGACAAACCACCCCGATTATATAACCTCCTTGGTGGAGGTAACTAAACTAAACTATTGTCCCCCTTATTGTCATATTACAGATTTTACCGTGGCGTATAAACAGGGACTGAGGCGAGATCAGAGAGTGCATACTTTAAGTTTAAATCAGGGGTGTCCAATCATGTACCATGGAGGGCCAAGACCCTGGAGGTTTTCTCTTCTACCCAGTCTCTTCAGCAAGTGTTTTCACTTATCAGCAACCAGTGGGAAGTAATTCAGTGGAATCTGCTGTTGAAGACACTGGTTGGAGGTAAATCCTGCAGGGTCTTGGCCCTCCATGGCACATGGTTGGACACACCTGGTTTAAATAATGGCTGAAAGAAAACAATTCTTGGTTCTTTTTTCCACTCCGGCGCTCCCCATTCATTGTCTATGCGGAAAGCTTCATGGCGCATTCTGGGCAGGTCGCGCATGATTTTTTTCAGCTGTTGAACTGAGTCAACTAAAAACTTTTAAATGAGCAGATGTGTCTGTCATGTAAAAACAGATTCAGCAACTACATGATATATTTCTAGCTTCAAAATCACCTTTGCTGTTTCACTTTGTCGCGTTGAATCCATTTATTTTTTACTTCCCGGTTACTGCAGGCCAGGCAGGAGGAGCCTTTTGTGAACAACTTGTTCAATAAAAGCAGCTCCTTCTGGAGCTCCAGGTTTGCGAGGCTGTAATAGGCTGCAGAAGGCTAAGAGAGCTACCAGTCAATGACGTGTACATGATTTGGGAGCGGGGGATGAAATGGCTGCTATTTCCTAAGTGATTTGTTCAGTTACAGTAAGTGATTCAGTACAGTTTGTTCAACCAAAAGAACTAGTACACTCAAACGAATCGTTCACGAACGTTCCAACTCTACCAGGTAGCAGGTAAACGTGTGTTAACTTCAGTGGATCACAGTCCAGCTGTCTGATGGAAAGTCAGCGTTGATATCATGTCTTCATTCTGTAACGACGTATCTTGCAATCGGTTTAAATCTTGCTAGGTCACAAACTGTCCAGATGCATACCTGTGATTGAAATCCAGCCGTGGGTGTTCAGAAAAGAGTATTTCCATTTTACATCCTGCTGTGGGATCCACTTCACGGTGTTAGTTGTTAGCATAGCTAGCAGTTACTTAGCACTAGCTTTGTCGGAGCTTCTGAAGATTGCAGTAGGACTCCATCGCACTTAGCTTGCAACCCACCAATATGCTTTTGTCCTTAACCATGACAAAGGAAAAATAATCTGTGTATGTCCACAAAAACAAAGTAGCTTCATCTCTTCCTCCGCTCAGTAATGAAGACTCAGGCTCTTTGCAACAGGTCACGTTGACTGACGGCTTGTCTCAGCTACGGTAGGGTCAGTTTGTATATTTATTTATTTGCGCTAAAAATATCTCTCCATATTAATAGAACGAGTAATGCATCTGATCAAATTTCAGTAACTGTAACGCATTACTGAATTTTTAAACAGTAATTTCGTTACACAACACATTACTGCAAAAGTAGTGGCTTCACAGTGACGTGTCACTGTGTAATCCGTTACTCCCAACACTGGACACCACCCAGGTGACTTCTCTAGTGGTATGGCCAGATACTACAGGTACATGTGGTCAATCAGATTCATTCCATTTCTGTTTTTTTTTTTTTTTTTAATTAAGATGACAGTGTGATGCAAATATGGCTATTTGACATATGAATTTGACAGGCAACTGCAACTTTTTCTGCAAACATACAGTATGTAGGTTATTGGTTGGTTATTAGGCTGGCCTATATAGAGCACCTAATATTACCTTGATCAGCAATGTTATCTTAGCCGACTCTGCCTTTGCTCCTTATTGTTGGGTAAAAGTAATGTCTTTAAATGTTCTTGTTCTTCTGACAAACACAAGTTTATGGCGTCACTGAGTGACACTACTCATTTTATTTTAACACTTAGTTTTATTGTAAAAGTCAGAATTTCCCAGTAGCTAGGCAGTTGAGAATTGCATTGGTTGTCCTTGATTTGCAAGACATGAGACAAAAGTAGGATTACATTAAAAGAGAACTGAAAAGAGAATTGTGTAAGTGTCATTGGTGGGGTTAAATTTTGGATGATCTAAAATAAATGAGTTAATGGTTGCTTTCTTTTTCACCTGGACAAGTAGAAACAATAAGTTTGGCATACTGGAACATTCACCATAAAAAATAACACATGCCAAATTCCAATTAAGATGTCCATAGTTTTCCAGTGCACTGACATGTAATCATTTGACCCCCCCCCCCTTTTCTTAGCGATGACAGTTTTTAGTAGTTCATAGTTTCATTCAACCGGAGTTTTGTTTTGACATCTGCTTTGATTAATCTGAGACACAGCTAAATGCAAGGGTTCAATTAATTGCATAATAATCCCTATTGAATGAGTTGGTCATTTGAGAATAAATCCTCCTAGTATGGTCTTTATTATTTAGAAAAGGGCACTGCAGATTTGTTTCTCTTGCACATATTCGAGGCTGAAGGATTTAATGGTTCTGATGGTTTGACGGGGCTGTTTCTTCTCACCCTGGACTGTGTGCATTTACTAAACACCACAGCCTGGGACTGATTACCTCCCTTTCTCTGCTCTGGCCATCTCTGTGTATGTCTGCAGATGTTTAGAAGAGCATAGACCACTTCAAATTGTCCTCAGTGCAGAATGGAAATGCTGGCAATCAGGGGGAGTGCTGCAGCTCAGTCTTGTATGTCACTTTTTAGCAAAACACACAAGCTGAGCTCCGTATTCTCTGTCTCCGCATGCCCAGTGTGGGCAGAGGGTGATGAATACAATGGAGAGAAAATAGAGGAGAGGAGAGAGGGGGAGTGGGGATAGAGGAGAGTGCGTGGGTGAGCAGATAGGACTGGAGATGAGGGGGAGGGGGCAGGTTAAGTTGGTGCCTACACAGGGCTCTATCCCACAGGCTCTCTCCTGTCTCCCACGCCTGGCCCCTCTAACCTGGCCTAGCTTCTGTTTAATGTCTGGCTCTGTCACACCTCGGCCCACTCCCTAGAGAACTGCACGTCTGTGGAATAAAGTACATTTCAAACTATTTCTCCAAAGAAAAACACACTCACACACAGACACGCTGGAGAAGAGTTCAGTGTGGATTTTTTTTTTTTGGGGGGGGGGGGGGGGTGGGGGGGCTTTCATCTCTCAAGCAATTTCTGCTTGGCTACATCTCTTGCTGTTACTTTTGCAAGACTTGCATTTGGTTATTGCATTTTAGCTCAGTTTAGGTAATAATCGATGTACTTCAATTGATTTTTTTCTTTAATTTGGCTTTCATTAGAATTAAATGTGGCAGCAGGGTGCACTGTGTTATTAGTTAATGTGAGGCTATTATGAGTATTAGCAAAATTTAAGTGCATAGTGATGGCACTAAGCAGGAGGTTCTAAGTGCAATCATCCATCTCTAATACATAACAATGAAAAAGCAGCAGATTTTGGAACCCTTCCTGAACTTTCCCCTTACTTCCTGTACTCTCATTAATCTCTAGTGCTAGCAGCACAATGGTGCATTTGTACTGTCACCTTAAAGGTTCTTGGTTCAAGCTTCCTAGTTGACAAAGGTCTTTCTATATAGAGTTTGCATATTGTAAAATATGTGAATGTGAGTATCACTCATAGGCTGTATATAAGATGCTGCATATTTGCATCATGCAATCTCACTCAACGTGCATAGTATACTGATTTTTGGTCAGAGGCCTTGGTGTCACCAAGGCTCCAGTTAGTGATGCACTTTGCCTGTGCATAGTCCAAAGGTGTGGCACAAGAATGCAGCTTTTGAAGGGGAGAATTGAAACTAAATCCAAAATAGTTTTTCTGATCGAGTAGTTTTATTGCCTAGGGTGAAATCTGTTTCCACCTCAGTGCACAAGGAAATGCCAGGAAATGGTGACATTAAAGTCCCACTTAACAGATTTCAGCCACTCTACACAAAACAATTCGCTACATTGGTTAATGTAGCGACCATCCATTGTACTTTTCAAAATACATTGTGTGATATTTTGAGTGCACTAGAGAATGAAATTATTATTCAAGATTTTGAACAGGGCTACAAAAAGGCCAATTCACTATACAGGGCACTATGTAGGGACGGAGTGAACATTTCCAGCACAGCATGCTAGTACTAACTGGAAATTAGCAGTTAGCGCAAGTGTAGTATAGGGATACTACAAGGGGTTAACTGGCATCGGTGTGATGACACAGCCGTACGGTGACATCATTATGCCAAACCGTAAATAAGGAAAGAGTCGCTATCTTACGGCATCTTTTCCCGGTTGGCTCTACACAGTAGCAGAACTGTATTCTATGTTTAATAGTTTGCTGTAATAAAGGTTGTGTTCCAAAGCAGCACCACTCTCTGTAAGTCTAGACATAACATTTGGTGACAAGAGCTAAACCACGGTAGTGCGCTTGAGGCCACCACAGTCTTTTCTGGAAAACTCCGGAAAACAACCCATTCCTTGGCCACGCTGGCTTGAGGCTATCGAAACCTATATATCAGCAATTGGCCTGGACAAGTTAGACAAGGTACAGAAACAATTTCTACTGGTTCCCTTTCTGGGCGTAGAAGGAAAACATATTTTTGGCACATTAGGACCAATGGACTCATGCTGATGCTGTTGAAGTGCTAGCTAGCTACTTCGCTACACCCGACAATGTGTTGGCACAATGCATGAGGTTTGACCAATGGCGACAAAAAGCTGAGCCCATTGACTCCACACCATTTTGGGAGGGCCTTGAGTTAGATACCGCGGGAAAGCAGGGCGCCACGGAGCTAATCCTTGACAAGCTAACCAAAGAGAACAGCACAGAGAGTGAACACAGTGCAAAAGGAGAATACAGCACGGAGAGTGACTACAGCACAGAGGGTGAACACAACACAGAGAACGGACACGAAACAGAAGGAAAGCAGCGACCGGACTCACCTCAGTTCCTCGCCCAGTGTGAGCCTCCAGGAGCCGCTGCATAGCTGCAGGAGAGGGAGCCCACATCTATCGGAAACGACGACGACCTGAGTACAGCCGTCCTGTGCGCACAGGAGGAATGCTGCCTGGAGAGGGGACAGCGACTGGACTCTCATCCGATCCTCACCAGGAATGAGCTTCAGACAGCTGCCGTGGAGCCGCAGGAGAGGGAGTTCATGGAGAAAGGGGACCCCAGTGACTGAAGATGGCCCAGCGTGCGTCCCGTTACCGACATCAGTGACACATCACCCCCGACCTCAACCAGCACCAGGTGCAAGATAGAAGGAACTGGACTGCTTCTGAAACCACGCACAGCACCAGTCCACAAAGGCCGCCACTGATCCACTGGATGAAGAGTCCGCGATCATACAGAATGCAACAGAGCCACCGGATGTCTTCCAAGTCCATGAGCGGCATCTGCTTCCAGGAGCCACCACTGAGACGCAGGATGAAGAGTTCGTGACCCAACAGGATGTAGCAGAACCACCACAGCCTGGTGGATGCCCCGCAGCAAATGTGAGTGCCACACCATCACAACCACAATGCCAAATGCAGCCGTACAGAATGCCACTCACAGTGATGAACTGGGTTCGGATCTGCAGAACCAAGCGACCGGGCTCAGAGTCAGCCTTTACATCATCACCATCGCCAACATGTATGAAGATCATTGCGCAGAGGAGACCGGCCGCCATTCAGATGGCGGATGGATCGAGATGGCAGGCCAGCCGTCTGCAGGAGGTGAGAGCAGCCATCACAGATCAAGAAGCAGTGTTGGAGCTGACCCAGCTGGTGTGGGATCCAGGCTGGGACATTGCTGACAAGAGTGCCACAGCTCCAGCAGGATGGCACCCGGGCCTGCTGAAATTGGTGCCTCCAGGGGCACGTCCACCACGAGCTCGCCTCAGGGCCCTCTGACTGAACTGCCTCCTCAGAGAAGAAGAAAGAGAGGACTGTTTAGCTAGGCGCGCGACTGTCAACAATGAGTGACAGAATAACCCACTCAGCCACGCTGGGCTGTCCGGTGGTCTACCCACAAGCCCTAGCTAGTTTGTGTTACCAAATTGGGGGGGGGGGGGGGTTGAATGTATAATGTTCTGTGTTTTTCCAAGGGGGTGGGTGAATGTAGTATAGGGATACTACAATGGATTAACTGGCATTGGCATGATGATGCAGCCGTACAGTGATGTCATCACACCGAACAGTATATAAGGAGAGAGTGGCCATTATACGGCCTCTTTTCCTCATTGGTTCTACACAGTAGCAGAACTGTATTGTATGTTTAATTGCTTGCTGTAATAAAGTTCATGTTCCAAAGCAACACCACTCTCTATGAGTCTCCCCGGGTTTAAGATAAGATAAGATAAGATAAGCCTTTATTAGTCCCACAACGGGGAAATTCCAGGATTGCAACAGCACAGGGATAGCAACACTCAGAGCAACAATCAGAAGGCAAGAAAGAGGGGAAAAAAAAAAAAAAAAAAAAAAAAAAAAGCAAGAGCAGCTAATATACATATGTACATATTACTATAAATATATATATATATATATATATACTGTATATATAGACACACAGACACACAGTGCAGAGCATTGTAGCTGGATGGAATAAATATATGAGTATATAAACACACAGTGCGGAGCATTGCAGCTAGGTGGAATAAATATGAAAATATATAAACACACACAGTGCGGAGCAATGTAGCTAGATGGAATAATATGTAGATATATAAACACACACAGTGCGGAGCATTGTAGCTAGATGGAATAAATATATAGATATATTAAATATAAACACACCCAGTGCGGAGCATTGTAGCTAGATGGAATAAATATGTAAATATATAAACACACACAGTGCACAGCATTGTTGCTAGATGGGATGAAACAGCACAACCGTCTACTTAGTTATCTTACATGGTATGATTATGTGCCCATACATATTCTCACCCTCCATATCGACCGGTATTTTCCTAGTTGTATGCCGGAGGGGACCATTGTGTAAGTCTATTGCATCTTTTGCATTCAAAAACTATTAGGTTGTTACGTCTTTTTTGCTATCTCTGCGAGCAGCCCTGCTTAGGTTGTACAGTCTGACAGCCGTTGGTAGGAAGGACCTGCGAAACCTCTCGGTTGTGCACCTGGGATGATGTAGTCTGCTGCTAAATGAGCTCCTCAGTGCATTCAGTATGTCCTGCATAGGGTGGAACTTGGACTCCAGCAGAGATGACAGTTTAGCCACCGTCCTTCTCTCTCCTATCTCCTCCACCGGATCAAGGCGCAGTCAGTGCAGTCAGGGGGGAGGGCGGTTGGTCAAACCTATTGAAAAACAGATTCAGATTGTTCGCCCACTCCCTGCCCCCCGTGGCCTGGGGGGAGGTATTCTGGAGCCCAGAGATGGTTTTGAGGTTTCTCCGGACCCCGCTGATGTTGCTCTGTTGCAGCTTGTCCTCCATCTTCTTCCTGAAGTTGTCCTTGCCTTCTCTGATCTTTCTCCTCAGCTCCCTCTGTACGGACTTCAGCATCTCCCTATTCCCCGACCTGAAGATCCTCTTCTCTCTCAGAAGTGTTTTTATCTCAGGGTTGATCCAGGGTTTGTTGTTTGAGCAACACCATATGGTCTTGGTGGGAACGGATTTGTCCACACAGAAGCTGAGGTAGCCCGTGAAGGTGTGAGTGAGGCCATCGATGTCCTCACCATGTGGATCGCAGAGCTGCTTCCAGGCGGTGGCTTCAAAACAGCCCTTTAGAGTGTCCATTGCCTCCTCAGACCATAACTTCACTGTGCGCATGGCCGGAGGTTGTCTGTGCACTAGGGGTTTGTACACCGGCCGGAGATGAACCAAGTTGTGATCCGATCTCCCGAGTGGGGGGAGTTGTGATGAGGTGTACGCCTCCTTAGTGTTTGCGTAGAATAAGTCCAGTGTTTTATTGTCTCTAGTGTGGCATGTGACATACTGGGTAAACGTGGGTAGAATGGGAGATAGTGAAACATGGTTGAAATCGCCTGGGATGAGGAGAAGAGCATCTGGGTGTTCTGTCTGCAGCCTGCTGGTTACTGAATGGATGACATCACACGCTGTCCCAGCGTTCGCCATCGGATTTGCATAAACAAAAATGCAGATCACGTGTGAGTATTCTCTCGGGAGATATGTAGGCCGCATGCTAACAGCTAGCAACTCAATGTCTTTGCTGCAGTGACGTTGTTTAACAGTGATATGTCCTGGTCTGCACCAGTTGTTGTTAACATACATTATCACTCCACCGCCCCTTGCTTTGCCACTGTCTGGTGTTCGGTCTGCCCGTATCATGTGGAAACCCTCCAGCTCAATGTTAGCATCTGCTGCTAGTTCAGTTAGCCACGTCTCAGAAAACAAAAGGAGAGAGCACTCCCGGTATGTGCTATCGTAGCGGCAGATAGCCGCTAGCTCATCTACCTTTCCCAGTAACGACCGTACATTTCCCATGTCAATAGATGGAAGCGAGGGTCTGTACCTTATATTTTTTGTCCTCTGCCTTACTCCAGCCCGGCAGCCGCGGCGTTTTCGCCTCAGTTCTCTCGGTATGTCGAGTTTTTCCGTTAGCACCGAGTGGCGGTTGAATGCTAGCAGCTCTTCCCTGCTGTATCGACTCCTGCTACAAACAGTGGCTCCATCCACCGGCTCAGGAGACATTTGGGATGATCTGTGTGTCCGTGATATAAATGGAGTGAAAAAAAACGGATCAAAAAGAGAGAGGGAGGGAAAAAAAAAAAAGACTCGGAATCAAGCCGCTGTTGCAAAGGGCGGCCGACTCGTGTGGCGCCGGAAGAGACATAACAGCAAGGGTAGCTGAAGAGATTTGCCATGGTCACTTGTTTTAATGTCTAATTAAATGTAATCTACAGTCTGATTTCCACTTTATATGACAGTGATACTCCAGCAATCTAATTTGAACATCAAGAATTAAATAAAATGATGAGCTTGATCACGTGTCGCGCTAAAGTCTGTCTGTCTGAAACAGATGTTGTGCATTCCACTACAATAGGAAGTGCTGTGGGGTGTTAATTTGCTTTTTAGTCTACAATTGCAATTAATTGTGTTAATGCATTAATATTCTCAGCATAATTTTTTTTATATATATATATTAGTGGTGTTGGCGTTACCGCGTTAATCGCCCTTTAATGGCAACAAATTTTGTGATCGCGGTTAACAGCAGTTAACAGCAGAAAGCGCAAACAGTACTTTTTGGCCTAGCGGCTCTCCATACCAAAGCCGTTCTGGCCACAAACACTGTGCGCGTCATGCGGACATTGCTAAGTCAAACAAGCTGGATTACAGCCATGGATATCCCCAAAGTGCTGCCATGTTTAAGTTTACAAAGTTATCTGTCAGAGCTCTCACCTGGATAATTGTTACAGCCTCCTCCAAAACTTCGCCTGGATGTTGGGTTGTTCTTCTTCTGTGGAAGCTAGCTAGTTAGTAGCTACTAGCTACATGCTAGGCTATACCTGACCTCCAGCTGCTGACATGGACAGAAATTTGCCTGTTTTCATCAGCCAACTGTTGGTAAGTACCAGTCTAAAAAAATTCTCAAGCTGTGTTCCTAATGCCCATTCACTCCCCCGCCATTTTTGCAGTACGGTGGGGTGTCATCACAAGCGAGATAGTTGTTTATGTTTGCAATTTTTCTGCTAAAAGGGAAATTGTTGTGACACGTGAGGTTTTGTGTTGATCTCCTTAAAAGTGGTGGATGTTTGCTTCTCTTACCTTTTATTTTATTGACTGTGGTTTCTACTTGTGCTGAGTTTTATATTGTCTCGGTTTTATATTGTTTTTGTGCTAGTGTCCTGCTCCTTGCTTTTATTGTTTTTATCCTTGTCCTTGTTGTACAGCACTTTGTGTAGCGAGTGTTGCTTTTAAAGTGCTTTATAAAGTTGATTGATTGATTTGCTATGGGAAAAAGAGCAAGCTCCTTTTGTGGTTGGCTGGTTGTTGTTCAGTGACATTAATGAGCCCTGGCATTCTGTTGTTTGCACATGCAGTAATACTTTTTCAAATTTTCTGGAGAATATTCTGGATAGTTTTTGTCATTTTGGATATGTTGAGAGCTTTAATAAATCTGCAGGTGAAGACAGCAAGCATATTTGTCCACTCCTATGTTCATAACAGTATGACAAACTTGAAAAATTACCGACTTAAAGTACACTGTATCTGTATGGAAAAACATGCGATTAACGCGTTATTAATCACGATTAACTCAACATTCCAAAAGATTAATCAAGATTAAAGATTTTAATCGTCCAACACCAATAATATCTACATATATAAATTAAATCACCCTTTATTGTCATTCAACTGTACAACCAATCATGTACAGTAGAACAAGATTGTGTTTTACCTATCTACTGTATTAATCACACACACCCCAAGTGTAGAATCAGAGGGCCGCTGCCATGTAAGGCGCTGCCACAAATTTCCCTCCTCCATTCCATTATTGCTGAGCACCAAGCTGGACGGCAGGAAGTTCCACTTTTATATGGTCTTCGGCATGACCCAGCCGGGATTTGAACCCCTGCCTTCCGGGTGTGGGGCGGATGCTCTACCAACTGAGCCACCACTCCTGTGTGTGTGTGTGTGTGTGTGTGTGTGTGTGTGTGTGTGTGTGTGTGTGTGTGTGTCTATATATATATATATATATATATATATATATATATATATATACAGTATATATAGTATATATATATATATATATATCTCAGGGGTGTCCAACCATGTGCCATGGAGAGCCAAGACCCTGCAGGTTTTACCTCCAACCAGTGTCTTCAACAGCAGATTTCAGTGAACTTCTTCCCACTGATTGCTGATAAGTGAAAACACCTGCTGAAGAGACTGGGTAGAAGAGAAAACCTGCAGGGTCTTGGCTTTCCATGGCACATGGTTGGACACCCCTGATATATATATATATATATATATATACATACACACACACGTAGTATTTCCTTTTGTCTTAGGCTGACCTTTTTTGACCTGTACTGAAACAGTAAATTGTAAAAATGACCACTTTTTGGTAGTTTTAGTGTTAATATTTAAACATAACAAGCATGTGAAATTGAAAGTAAAATTGAATCTGCAAGTAAATAAATGGAAAAGTACACAACTTAAAGGTTTGCACAACTTGCATTGGAATTAAATGATTTCGGTCTGCACAACCTCTCTGCACTCTTTACTTGTAGTTCTTTTAAAAACATGTATTGCCCTTCAATGTTGTTCCGCTTCAAACATTGATGTGGTAGGTCTGCATCGAAGTGTATTATATACCAAAAGTGTGTGTCGCGGGTCCTATGTGGACATGCACCCTCTGCATGTCCACAGAGGCTGTACTACTGCTTCTGTACTGGCTCCAGAAAACCCCATGTGGCTCACATTGCTAATATGCAATCAGTGAGATACATAAAACATTTTTGTTTCAATTATTTTACGGTCAACGCTAATCTGCAACAAAACTAATTCTGGAGTAAGTATACAAAACCTGAGCATTCTTCCAGTTTTAGCAGCAACTTTAAAGCTGTTATTTTGCATCCCATTTCTATTAATAATCAGAATCTAAGACAGCTGATGTCATGTATGTAGACTCAAAGTGTCTCAGTAGAATACTTGCCAATGTGGGATCTGTTGTCTGAATAGTGCCTTCCGTCCTCGCTCCTCATCATTTGCCTGTGTTGGCTTGGAAACAGGTAAAGCTTTATCAAATGCTGGTAATAATCACCGAGATATTCAGATCCACATGAGGGCTGGATGAGCAGATTAATAATATTGACAAATCCTAATTAGCGTCATGCTGAATCAAATGATTAATGTGAACAGTTGTTAAGGAGGCAGTGTGTGTCTAAATAGACCCAGAGGCTAGATAATGCGGTAATAGGCTATGACTCATGATAGCACTGTTTTAATGAGAAGCCAACAGAAAAGGACAGAGAAAAATAGAAAGAACATTTTTATAAAGTAAGTAAAAGAAGCGGGGAAAAGAAAAGAAGAATGGAATGAAAGTGGTTTGTAATGCTATCCTGTGGAGTGGCTGCCTTCTCCTTGCCTGGCTCCCCCAATGTTTCTTACACCTCGAGTTTTAAGCAGCGATGGGATTACTTTGTAGGATTGTTGGCTTGCATTGTGTGCTGAGAGGATAGGCAGTGAAATCCCTTTTTCAGCCACAACTACTTATCCTTGTCCCTGTGTTGTCTCTTTCAAACAGAAGTGCCTCGCTCTACACGCATGTAATCTAGGTGACAAGAAAGAATGAAAAGAGAATTGAATGTGTATGAAGGGATTGCAAATAGGATGGCTGACAGGAAGATGAAGAATGTGGCGCGGCTGGCGGAATAGACTCGGGGGGAAAATACGGCATGAGCAGGGCTTGAATGTGAGCTGGCTTTGTGCTGTCCAGGTAACCTCCTCCTCAGTTCATTTAAAAGGCCCATAGCATGAGCGCTGTGCATTTACGTCTGACATCAGCGTGTGAATTATTCATCCTCAACTTCATGCCTGAATTATTGATGTCTTAAAGATTACAGAAACAGGCAGCAGAAAACAGCAGTCTAGAGGGAGGGGGCGTGATGCAAGAAGGAGAAAAGAATGAATTATGATTTCATCATTATTTACAGTCTCATTCCAAAATGAGTTATTCTCCAAATGAAAAATGTGACATTTAATCAGATAAGAAATTGCTTGCATGAAAATAAAACTTGTGCTTTAATAAATTCTGCTGTTGACTGCCTCTTATTTAAAAAACAATAATATTTAAAACAATATAATTGAGCAAAACTAATGAAAGGAGGAAAAAAACAATGGAAATGAGAAGAAAGCATGTGAAAGGAGATGAGATGATGAATGACTCTGGTTCATATTACAAATTAATATGAATAGCTGATCTTTACTTGTTGGAGCATATTGTTTTTATAATTCAAATATGACTATGGATGTAATTGCTGATCTGGATGTAGTGTTTTCTTACTTAATAATAGATTTACAGGTAATATTGTACAAACATTCCCACTCCCTTCACCATCAACTGTTGTTTGTGGATTTAAAGGAACAATCTGTTGGGGGAAAATGTATTAAATATAATGGTGGGCAAAGTAACGCATTATTGCACAATAAAGCAATGCCCCATTTAATGGTAACAATTTTTTTTTTGCAAATAATCATGGCAGAACAAAAAAAAAAGTGGAACTCTTGAAAAGCGGCTACTGTTTCCATCAGACAGTCTATAGTCTGGCTCAAAATGGAGACGTAAAGCTCAATTCATGGCACAAATGCTTCATTTTATCTAATTTTTATTTTCTTTAAATCAATTTGCTTAAGTATTGGTGTCATATGTAGATATATGGACATGTCAATCCACAATCCAACTCTAAAAACGTGGGTACTGTTTCCAGTCAGACAGTTTCCGATTGGACGGTCAAAACAAAGAAGTTTGTGGTACAAACTCCTCATTTAGTTCTGGGTGTTCAGGTCAGTTTGGCTTGACTACTTCCTAAAACCAGAGCTAATTACATCTGGAACCCAGTGATGCCAAATTAGTGATGGGCAAACTTCTGCAGGTGCTTGGCAGTATGAGTGACTCTAATCAGAAGAGGAGAAGGGACAACCCTTCAACTATTTTGAATTTGGACTGCAGTGACATTTTTAAATGCTAGTTGTCAGGATAACATCATGTTTCTTCAAGCCAAACATTTTTACAGCCGTCTTCCTGAAGTTAGTTATCAATGCCCCATAGGAAGAAGTACATTAACATCATTTACTGTTGACTTTAAGAGTTCTGTCCTCTCTTTTTGCACAACACTGAATAAAATGTTAAATACCTGATGTTTGCATGCACAATTTAAATGAACTAGGAAGAACACAAGATGTCACATCCTAGTTTGTGAAACTGCTTCTTACCATGAAGTCCCCCACTGGGCAGAGCAAGGTACAGCACACAGCATCGTGTTTAGACAATAACTCTCACATTACAAGAAGCAGCTGTAAGTTTTGGTTACTATACAACATTTAGTTCCCACTGAGCGATTTGATTGGACAATATGCCTTCTCAGAGGGCTGTTGATGGAGCATAACGTTCATGCCGTTTGGACAATGTCCATATTGTTATGTCTGGAAATAGGACAGCGGTGGCAGGAGTCGAACCGAACACGAACTTTATTACAGAACACAATGATGGTACATGCGCTGTGGCAATATAGTATACAAGCTAACTTATATCTAACACAGGCCATGGCTGTACAGAGGTGGAGTGCCAAAGACCGCAACTCCCGCCAAGATTCCCCTCAAATAGGCATGGCGTGCTGACTTTAGATGCCATCTAAGGAAACTACAACCCGCCAAGCCCTGCACGTCAGAGTCTCCAAAACGCCAGAAAAGTCTCTGATAACACCAGGAAAAGTTGCTAGATTTGTCGCTAGTCACGTTTGACAAAAAAGTCACCAAGAGGGTTTGAAAAGTCACCAGATTTAGCGAGAAAGTCGCCAAGTTGGCAACACTGGTGCTGACGTCACCCATGCATCTGACGTCACATCCGTGCTGTCATGCCTCCCTGAGCCTGGTTCTGCTAGAGGTTTCTTCCTGTTAAAATGGAGTTTTTCCTCTCCACCGTCGCCAAGCGTTTGCTCACAAAGGATCACCTGATTGCTGGGGTCTTTCTGCAATTTTGTGGGGGTTTCCCCTACATTTGAAAGGGCTATGATGAGATGATGATGAGATGACTATTGTTGTGAAATGGCACTATATAAATAAAGTTGAATTGAATTGCTGTTAATGTTGATACCCAACATCTACCTCCCCGCTGGAAAAGCTCAGAACAACATGCATATTTTTTAAAACATTACTCACAATAGCATCTTTTGTCTTTTTTTTTTAACAACAGGCAGAGAAACAGAACCTGAGCCACTGGGTGGACTGCCAGTTAACTCTGTACGACTGTGAGGATTATTCTGCCACTACTGAAGCAGTCGTGCTCTGTTAAACAATGCAAAAACAAACAGTCACTGCTTACAGTTCAACTTCAGGGGCCTCAGTCGAGCCTGCGGTGGGCACGCCCCCGGAGGCGCCGGCTGCAGTGGACCTGGGTGCCATCTCGCTGGAGTCCTGGCTCGGTTGTCACAAACGTCCCAGCCCGAGTCCCATACCAGCTCGATTGGCTCCAGCGCTGCGTCTTGATCCAAGGCAAATGCTCTTACCTTTCACCGATGGCTGGCGTGCCATCTCCAATCATCGGCCATCTGGACGGCGGCTGGCCTCTTTTGTGCTGTGAAGCTCATCCACAATGACAGAACCGTCTGCGGGTCCAGGCGGTCGGATCGTTGGACCCGAACCCACTCAAGTTGTGTGCACAGTGATCTGTTCGGCTGCACTGAGTGCTGCTGCTCTCTCGTCTCTGATGTTGGCTGCTGCTGTGGTGGCGTGCCATTCATACCGGCGGCAGGACGCGCCCTCAGTTGGTGATGCTCTGCTGGGTCCTGCTGGGCCACGAACTGTACATCCTGCTGTGCTCTGGCGGCTCCCCGAGGCTGATACTTGGCGAGGATGCAAGATGAGTTTGGCTTCTGGCCTGTCTCTCCTGGTGCTGGCTGTGGTCACGGTGATGTATTGCTGTCATCTTCGGCTGTACCCACATCTGCGAAATCACACTCTCCCTCCTGTGATGAGGCTGCAGCTCGATAACGCTCGTGCTGCGTGCTGACCGGCTCCAGGATCCATGTGGCTGCCGATTGGGGCTCATGTGGCTGCTCCGGTTCTGCTGGGCTCTGTTTGGCATGCGGTGCGAGGCAGGGAGTGGCTACGTCCACGTCTGAGTCCAATGGACCCAGACCGTCATCGGTCAGCATAGGGTCTATGATGGAGGGGCCCAATTCACAGAACAAATCCAACCCCATAACTATTTGCCTTTTGTTCTTATTAAAGACAAAGATAGAAAGGAAATGTTTTTACCTTCTTTTCTTTACATGTTTTGACTGTTCACTGCAGTCTTCATAAGGACAAAAGGCAAATAATTAAAAGAAGACAAAATGAACCTACTCGACCCACCCCATAACGTTATCACCATGGTGTGTCACCTGGAACCGGAACGCTGGGATTGTTCTGTCGGCATATTGCACTGCAAAGGTGATGTTTCTGCTGGTCTTAGAACATCCATCATCCAGCAATTCCATCGCTTCAGGCCACCGGGGAGTAAGCCTTCTAACCGTGGCCTCGTTTATCAGGGACCTTGAGGCAGCGGTGGCTACCATCATTGATATACTGACGCCGTCCAGCCTCACTACACGCTGCAGTCCCGACCAATTCTCTGGGCCCACAATGTTGATGCCGTGCATGTCAGGAAGGGGGGTCAACAGGCTCAGCAACCGGGACAACCATCTGTGGAACAGCAAAATGTTTGGTCAGCGATGCTAAGTAGTCGTCTACAAGAAGGGGCAGCACAGGCTCCTGTGTTCCTCCTCCTGTGGAGACTCAGGTCTTTTGGAGTGTGGGGGGCACTCCTGAATACCTTCTATGATTTGGTGGTGGCATCAGCCATCATGTTTGGAGTGGTCTGCTGGGGCAGCAGCATCACAGCAGCCAACAGGAAGAGACTGAACAGACTGATCAAAAAAGGTAGCTCTGTTCTGGGGCAATGCCTCGACCCCATGGAGGAGATAGAAGAGAGGAGGATGGTAAATAAGCTGTCATCTCTACTGGAGTCCGAGTCCCACCCCATGCGGGACATGCTGAACACATTGAGTAACTCATTTAGCATTAGGCTGTGCCATTCTAAGTGCTCGAGGGAGAAGTTTCACAGGTCCTTCCTACCTATGGCTGTCAGACTGTATAATCTAACTGGTGCTGCGTAGAGGCCGTATTAAATGTCACAACTTTGCACAATCGAAATTGTCCCCTCAAATACACCACTTATACAATTACAATTACACTGTTCATTCAAATGTGAAATAAACTGTCTGGGTCCATATTTATATTTTGCCGGGTAATTTAACTAACTGTATAATGCTGTTGATACCATCTAGCTGCAATGCTCCTGCACTGTGTACATAACTGTGTACATATGTATATTTATTTATTTATTGCTTTGGCTAACCAATTCTTATCTTATTAACTATTGCTCTGAGTGCTGCTATCCCTGTGCTACCGCAATCCTGGAATTTTCCCGTTGTGGGACTAATAAAGGCTTATCTTATCTTACCTTATCTTAATTTTGATCGCCACTGTATACATTCACAAGAAAAAATAGAAGAGCTGCAGTTTTTTCTTTGTCATATCAAAACTCATATTTGTACAACTACAGAGAATATATACGAGCTTCTGGCTATTAAAAAATGAATCAAGACTTCCGGTTATGGCTGCCACGTAGGACGGACGTGTCTCGCTCTGCTCTGCTCCTGGAGAAAAAAATCGGCAAATAACTCTCTCATTTGGGACAGAACGTATCCCAGCATTTGGGCGAGGATATGTCGGCGAAGCCTAAGGCTGGAAAACCAGGAAAAGGAAAAAGCGAGCCGCCGAAACAGTCCAAATTAACGGACTTTCAGGTCTGTGACGCAGCAAACAAAACTCCATATATGGCGGAGGAGGCTGGCAACGCTGCGATTTCTGCGGGGAATGGCGCAGATGCGCTGATGGCTGCCATGAGTTCAATGAGAGCGGACTTTTCCTCTAGATTTGATGGGATTATGACAGCGTTGGAAGGAATAAGAAAGGAATTGGGTGACTGTGTAGAACGAACGGCGCAGATGGAGCTCCGTCTCGCTAGTGCTGAAGATGACGTCACCCGTCTTCAATTAAAGGTGCGCACTTTGGAAAAAAAAAATAAATCTCTGGAAGATAATATTTTGGATTTGGAATCTCGGTCGAGACAGAATAATTTGAGGCTGGTGGGTCTTCCAGAGGAATCAGAAGGTCGGGACGTATGTTCCTTTCTGGAAAAGTGGATTCCGGAGGTGCTGGGCAGCGAGGAGTTGCAATCAGCAGTGGTTCTGGAAAAAGCACATCGTATTGGCCCACGGAGAGATAAGGGACCGCCGAGGACCTTAATTATGAAGTTTCTTAGCAACAGAGACAGGATGAAGATCTTCAACGCTGCACGTGCTAAAGGAGAGATTAAACACCAGGACCAGCAGGTGCGGTTCTACCCAGATTTGGCCACAGGAATCCAGCAATTGAGGAAGCAGTTTGATCCCGTACGTAAGGAGCTGCGCAACCTTGGGATTCGTCATGGTGTAATCTATCCTGCGAGACTGTTGACCACGTATGAGGGCAGAACCCACATCTTCAAGACCCCAGAGGAGGCGCAGGAGTTCATCAAGAAGATCAAAGAAGAAGAAGAGACTGGTGGGAGCTAAGCATGAACAAAATATAAGGTAGAATAATTAAGCATTTGCACAGGCATCTGACTGACTTGAAGTAAATAGTAAGTTTACAAAATATAGATTGTATTATATATTAAAAAAACAAAACAAAAACAAAACAAACAAAAAAAAAAACTATGATGTACAAAGTTGTTAAAAATTTTGGAGTTAAGTTGGAAAACTACAGAGGAGAGTTAATGTTACGTCATTAAAAGCAGTAGAGTTAGGGTGATTGGGAGGATGAAGAAGGAGTGGCTTAGGCTGTTCCCCGTGGGTGTGGAACGGTCGATGGCTATATCGGGAGACAGAATTTTTCTTTTGATTTTGGGGGGTTTGCCACAAGTGTGGGAAGGGGAAATTTGTTTGTGTGTAGTTTGTAGGATGAATGTTCAACCACTCATGTTTTTGCTTCTCTGTATGAGCATGTTTACACTACAAGGTAATCCCAAACTCTCTATTGATCATGGACCAAAGTGTTAATCTTAATTTAACTTCATGGAATTGCAGAGGTCTACAAAATTTAAAAAAACTTAAACAAGTTATGAATAAAATAAAGGACATGGGTTCAAGAATTGTGTTTTTACAAGAAACTCATCTGATAGAGGAGGATGTTAAAAGAATTAGGAGTAGATGGCAGGGAAGTGTATTCACCTCTTCATTTTCATCCCGAGCCAGGGGAGTTATGACTCTCATACATAAATCAGTTCCTTTTCAAGTGAAAAATGTAATTGGAGACAAATTTGGAAGATATGTAATCATTCAAGGTTCTTTGCTATTAGAAAATATAAATCTTGTGAACTTATATGGTCCCAATATAGATGATCAGAAGTTCTTTGCTAATTTATTTCTCATCTTATCATCACTTACAGGGCAACATATAATAGCAGGGGATTTTAATTGTACATTGAATCCAGGTGTGGATAGATCAACAGGACTGGATTGTACGCACATTGGATGTAGGATGACTATTAATCATTTTATGAAAGAATTGAGATTGTTAGATATATGGAGAGAAATGAAACCACAAGTTAAAGCCTATTCTTGTTATTCCAGTACCTACAAGACATTCTCACGTATTGATTATTTTTTGATTTCCACAGAATTAAGGTCCAAGATTCAAAACTGCTTTTATGATAACATCGTGATCTCTCATCATGCACCCTGTTGTCTAATATATGTAGATAAAAAATTGACAAAGGAATCAGGTAGATGGCAATTTCAGCATAAATGGCTTCAGGATGAGGAATTTGTCAAGTATATAGAAAAACAGATAGACGAGTTCTTTGACATCAATACTACACAAACATCAGCATGTGTAAAGTGGGAGGCTTTCAAAGCTTTTATTAGGGGACATATTATTAGTTATACAGGATCAAAATCTAAGAAGACTCGAGAGGAGAGAGCTAAATTGGAACATAAAATAAAAAATCTTCAGGAAAAAGTGTATGCAGGAAGTGACCCAAGGTTGGAGAATGAATTACTGATTTTGAGAGCTGAATACGACAAAAAATCAGCGAATAGAGCTGCCTCGAGTCTTCTAAGATTGAAACAATCTTTTTATGAACAAGGTGAAAAATCAGGAAAATTATTAGCATGGCAGATTAAACAATTGGAAATTAAAACACCAATTACCAGTATTATAAGTAAGGGACAGGTAGTTATAGATCCTTTAGAAATTAATAGAGCCTTTAGAGATTACTATGAAAAATTATATGATACCAAAAATGAACCTGATTTAACAAAACTAAATGGGTTTTTGAACGAACTATCTATACCGTGTATTCCAAATGAAAACAGGGAGATATTGGAGTCTAAAATTAGTCAAGAAGAAGTTGGGCTAGCCATTGATAATATGAAATCAGGAAAAAGTGCAGGACCAGATGGTCTTCCAGTTGACCTTTATAAAAAATTTAAGAATAAATTAATAAAACCTTTTTTGGAAATGGTTTTAGAAGCATTTCAAAATAATAATTTACCATCATACATAAATAATGCCTTAATTATACTGCTGCCAAAACCAGGTAAGCCCTCTAATAAATGTGAAAATATGAGACCAATAAGCCTATTAAACGCCGACCTTAAGATAATCTGTAAAATTTTAGCAAGACGAATACAAGAAATTTTACCAAATATTATTAATCGAGATCAGAATGGCTTTATAAAGGGTAGACAAGGCTTCCATAATGTAAGAAGACTATTTAATATTATTTATTTTAATAAAGAAGCACCGGATACAGCTCTCCTATCATTAGACGCCGAAAAGGCCTTTGATAGAGTTGAATGGCCCTTTCTTTTTGAAGTCCTACAAAGGTTTGGACTTGGAAATAATTTCATAAAATGGGTTCAAATAATATACAATAATGCTACAGCAGAAATCCTAACAAATAACAATATTTCAAAACCAATAAAAATCAATAGAGGATGTCGACAAGGCTGTCCACTTTCACCTTTACTGTTTACTATGGCAATTGAACCTTTAGCGATAGCGATACGTTTACATTCACAAATATATGGAATTAAAGTTGGACCAACAGAACATAAAATCTCCCTGTACGCCGATGATATAATTTTGTTTATGTCGAATCTAAAAAAATCAATTCCAACCTTGTTGAATTTAATAAAGAATTTTGGGGAAATATCAGGATATAAAATAAATAAAACTAAATCTTCAATATTAATGCTAAATGAGACCCAGAGAAATTACCCAGCCCCTGAGGTAAATCAATTCAATGTTGTAAATCAGTTTAAATATTTAGGAATCCAAATTATGCCTAAGCTAGAATCAGTCGCCAGTGTCAACTATGAAGCCTTAATGTCAGATATCAGTGAGTTAACTCAGAGATGGATGTCACTACCAATGTCGATGATCGGGAGAATCAATATACTTAAAAGTAATATTTTACCTAAAATACTTTATTTATTTCAATACATTCCCTTATCACCACCTTTAGATCTATTCTCAAGAATAAAAAAAAAGTTAGTGGAATTTATATGGAACAACAGGAGGGCTAGATTACGTTTGTCTTTATTATATTTACCATTTGATCGTGGAGGTCTGAAATGTCCAAATTTTATGTTGTATTATTGGTCGGCACAACTGAGGTCTATGACATATTATTTTTCATCAAATGATCTCCCTCACTGGACTGAAATGGAATCATACAATTTGCCTTTACCTCTTCCCATATTCATATACTCAGATTCGGCAAAAAAATTACAAAAACAAGTTAAAAATCCATTTGTAAAGCATATGATCAAAATATGGTGTGAAGCTAAAAACTATTTAAAAGAACCACAGTTATTGTCACAATTTAGTCCAATATGGGGTAATCAATATTTTAAACCAGGGAGAGCGGACGCTGTATTTAAAGTATGGAATTTAAAAGGGATACAAAAGATTCAGGATTTATATTTGCCATGTGCAGACAACATAATGTCTTTTGAAGAGCTGAGGATCAAATTTAATCTCAATAGAACACATTTTTTTAAATATCTTCAACTTAGAAACTTTATTCGATCAAATCAAAATAAAGCTCTCACTCGACCTATTTATTCATCCTTGGAAAAAATGATGATGAAAGATAGTAAAAGAAAGGGTATTATTTCAGAGTTTTATAACTCATTGACACTATCTTCAAGTGAAAATTCACTGAAAAGATTAAACTACTGGAAAGAAGATCTGCAAATTGAAATTTCGGAGGAACAATGGGAATTGGCTTGTACAGAAGCTCAAACCAAATCAATAAATGCACGCCTTAAATTGATACATTTCAAATGGTTAATGTGGATGTATGTTACACCGGAGGAGTTAAATAGATATAACAAAAATATACCAGATACATGCACAAAATGCATGGAAAGTAAAGGAACCCTATTTCATTGTTTATGGGAATGTAGATTAATAAGAATGTTTTGGGAAGAGGTGAGGGTAACAATTGAAAAAATAATCTCAAAACAAATCCTACTGAATCCTAAACTGTTTTTGTTGGGTCTGTACCCAGAAAAGCATAATTTTAATAAAAGTGAAAGAACATTCATAGACCTCAGTTTGCTTAATGCCAAAAAATGTATTGCACTATTATGGAAAAAGACTTATAGACCAGATGTGACTCAGTGGTTAAGACAGATGTTAACAAACCTTCCATTAGAAAGAATAACATATATACTAAAATCAAAGGAAATTGTGTTTGAGAATATATGGAGACCTTTTATTGATTATGTAAAAAATTTAAACATAACTCTTGAAGAAGAAGATGAATGATGTGTGTGGACCTTGTAAATTCCAAACTGGTGAACATAATATGTATACTTATGTATTGGATTGTCTAGACTAAACAGAGGAGCATTGTTGAAGACTTGATTTTGTTGGTGGTTGTTGGTGTTTTTAGTGCATTTTTTTTTTTTGTAGTACTTTAGTGTTAGTGTTTGATTGTTTGTATCATGTTTGTTAAAAAAAAAAAAAGGTTCAATAAAGATATTGTGGAAAAAAAAAAAATGAATCAAGTTTAACCACAAAGGTTTTCTTAGTACATTTCCATCTGGCTGTAAAAAAGCTGTCGTCATACCAGTTCATAAATCAGGCAGTAAAGACGATATATGCAATTACCGCCCAATCTCTATCTTACCAGTCCTGTCTAAGGTTCTTGAAAAAGTTGTAGCTACACAGCTGATAGACTACTTACAAGACAGTCAACTCCTTCATCCACATCAATTTGGTTTTAGACCAGGATACTCAACAGAAACAGCAAATTGTTGCCTTATTGAAAACGTCAAACAGTCCTTGGACAGGGGTAATGTGGTAGGAGCTGTTTTTCTAGATCTCAAAAAGGCTTTCGATACTGTAAACCACAGTTTGCTTTTATCCAAAATGGTAACTTTTAACTTCTCCCCAGATACATTAGAATGGTTTGCATCTTATCTCCAGAATAGAGAACAGTGTGTAAAAGTTCACCAGGATAAATCCTCATTTTTAAACAACCGCATGGGTATCCCACAAGGGTCCATTCTTGGTCCATTACTTTTCAGCATTTTTATTAATGACTTGCCGTTACACTGCTCAGCTGCAACATGCCAACTTTATACAGATGATGCAGTTATTTACACAGCTGCCAAGACTCCAGCACAGGCTGCAGATGTACTGTCTACAAGTATGGTTGATGTCCAAGAGTGGCTCCTCCAGAACCATCTATTGCTAAACCTTCAGAAAACAGTCTCAATGTGCTTTTCAATCAAAAAATGTAACCTGCAACGTTTTAAAGTTAATATACATGATCATGACATCAGTTTAGCTACAGAATTCAAATACCTTGGCATTGTACTAGATCCTCAACTCAAATTTAATCTTCATATAAAGAAAATTTCAAAAACAGTAAAAAAAAATCTGAACTGCTTTAAATTAATTAGATATTACATACCTTACGAAGCAGCTGTACTGTATATGCATTCTATGGTTTTTTCTCATATATCATACTGTTTGACAGTCTGGGCTCAAGCAGCCCCTTCCACAATAAGACATATAGGTTCATTATATAATCAAACCCTAAAAATCTTGGACAAAAAGCCCATTAGGTAGCATCACTGTAATGTTTTAAAAAAATACAACCTATTGAGTTTTGAGAGTTTCATTGACCTCTGTTTTCTGAAATTAACGTTCAAATGTCTCCATAAATCAGCACCCGAGCCACTTACTGGTTTCATCCAAAGACAGGACAGCAGCAGAGCCACCAGGAGTTCTGTTAACAATAACTGTAAAATATTCCACCGCAGAACCACATTTGGACAAACAGCATTCTCTATAAAGGGCAGTCACATCTGGAACACAATGCCAAATGAAATTAAAATAATAACGGACTTTAAAACATTCACTAAAAAGGTTAAAAACTGGCTGAAAAATAAACAAGAATGTACTCATGTATGAATGGATTGTCTACAAGGTGAGAGTGAATGAAGGGAAGGAATGAATATGTTTGTTTATAGTGAGTGACGAAGGGAGGGAGGCCTGAAATAGGCAAATGTGAGTCAGGTTGTTATATTTGTGTATTTATAATATTTATAATATTTATAATATTTATAATTGTGTATTTATAGTATTTATAATATTTATAATATTTATAATTGTGTATTTATAATCTTTTTGCATTGATGTATGTGGTTATTGTGTATTTTCTTTAGTTCTTTTCTTTTCTTTACTTGATTCTTTTCTAAAGCCCATCCAGGGACAAGAGTTGCAAATTAGCTAATAGCTATACACTCCATGTGCAACACATCAGATTGATTGTCATTGATTAATTGTCTATGTTTATTGCACTGTCCCTGTCAAATAAACTAATCTATCTATCTATCTTCACAATTTTCGAGGAGAATTGCAGGGGTGCAGCTGATGTGAATGAAGCACGGGTTTATTCTAAAGCTACGTTCCGATCCACAGTGTACTTCAACGGCTCCCTCCTCCGTGCGTTACCACGGTAACCATGGACACGTACTGACACTATGGTGGATAATCTATATTTCTTAAATAAAATATTAATACAAATATATTTTTATTACTATCAGTTGATATAAACAATAACCAACATCCGTTTAGCTTATTAATAACGTTAGCAACAATAGTTTGCTTTACTCGTATTTGAGGCGCAATGGCTTATGGGTAATCTTCTTGTCAAGTTCCGGTGAAGTGATGTAAAGTTGTTCACTTCTTCCCTGCACAGTTCTCAGTTCCCTTTGAACTGAAGACTGTTCGCTCCCTTCGATTTGGAATCTCAGTTAATATGGCGGACCTGTGCAGTCCACTTCGGAGTACACTATTGGGCGATGGGAACGCAGCTCAAGTGTTTCACGGTTTCTTAATAAAACGTCAAAAAATAATTGATTGTGGCAAACTTCATCTGACTCTGTTGGGGGGTGGGGGGGGGGTCATTATTGGGCCCGATCAAATCCTCAAACGTCCCGCAGTCCCTGCCTAATTGTGCGTAAACTACACAAAAGCTATATACAAAAACTTGTAATCAGTGTGTGCAGCACGAAGTCGGAACACAAAACAGAAGTTTCATCCACGGTGGATACAATAAAAATGACATTAACAGAATAAGTGGACCTCCTATATATTGCATACCATGTTTGCTGTTTACTTTGTTAGCCCATGTCTGCAGCACCAAGAACGGGACTTGTGTGTGCTTACGTACATCCTTTGTGGGCGTAACCGTGCTGGAATC
Organism: Pholidichthys leucotaenia; assembly: GCA_020510985.1. NCBI lineage: Eukaryota > Metazoa > Chordata > Actinopteri > Cichliformes > Pholidichthyidae > Pholidichthys > Pholidichthys leucotaenia. The sequence goes on from CM035839.1 coordinate 401,069,175, forward strand.
GTTTAGTGAGATTTTCAAGTGTGGGAGGAGAGGAATGTGTGCCCAGATAAAAGAAAGAAAAGTGAAAGAAAAACAGAGCAAAGAGAGGGGGTGGAGAGTGCGAGAGATAGACACAGATATAGACAGAGAGAGAGGGCAGCCAGAGAGAGTGCGTCAGGTGAGGATGGGGTGGAGGGAAGATGGGGGGGGGGGCACCTGAGAGGAACATTTGGAGTGGAGGAAGACAAGCTCAGATCGAAGATGGGTGTGTGTGTGTGTGGGGGGGGGGGGGTGTTGAAAACGATGGCAGGGAGAGGGAAACAAAATAGGGAAAAGGGAGGGGAGTGTGCAAAAGACACAGATCTGGAGCAAATGATAGACAGTGGGAGCAGCAGAGAAAGAACAGAAGAAAAAAAGGCTTGGAAAAAAAAAGTACAAGCTGCCCACTCCTTACCTACTGTTCTCCATTAAGCTGATTTTTTTTTTTTTTTTTTCCAAATGGCTCTTGCAGGTCTCGCTTAGGGGGAACATCTATTCCTATCACAATACTGCCTACACACACACCTCGCAGTGACAGGCAGAGCTGGAGAGAAAGAGAGAGAGAGAAGAGAGGGGGGCCCAAAGTATAAATGAGATTTAAAAGAAAGCATAGTAGAAAAGGAACAGTGCTGCAAGTCCACAGCATGATGTGCGGCTGAAAGGACGATCCAGCCACACAGCACGTTATATAGCATTAGTTGTGGTGGAAATATGGACGTTCTAAAACTTTTTTTCTTAATATAACTATTGCTGCCATGCTGTGTCAAACAGGAAAATAACTATGAACACTGTATACTCGCATCATCACAAGGATCCCATCTGCTCCTCACATCGCTCCTGTTCTGCAGCAGCAAAATTGGCTCCCTGTCACATCCCGAATACTGTAGAAAATACTGTTACTCAGCAACAAGTCCATCCACGGCCTCGCCCCTCCGTGCCGCTCTACACCTGCACGCCCCCTTGGACCCTCTTCTTCCATGCATCACTCTGGACCCTGAACTCTGGGATTCACGCCCCCCTGACCTCCGTAACACCGTTTCTCTCCCACTTTTCAAATCTAAACTCAGAACTCATCCGTTCAGGCTTTCTTACTCCCACTGAACTGCACTGTCCTTTGTCTATGTTTTATGACTATTTTAATGTATTTTATATATTTGTATTACTGTATAAGGTGACCTTGAGTGTCATGAAAGGTGCACATAAATAAACTATTGTTATTATTTATTATTATACTCCCACCTTTTTTTTTTTTGCTTTTACCACATTAGTGCTAAAAATGTGAAAATAATCACAAACACTTTTCCTGTTTTGCTTTTAACACGTCACTGACAGAACAATCAAGTGTTTCTGTTTTGAATGCACACTTGCGCAAACTGTATTCCATATTTCTGTCTTGTGTTGCTGGCCTGTCTTTGTTTCTCTAAAGCTGGCAACCTCATGTGACTACCCCCCCCCCCCCAAAAAAAAAAAACCCAAACAAAATATTTGGTGTGAAACTGAGCATGTGCATGAGTGAGAACAATTGTGTATCTGCAGGATAGTCTAGTAACTCCCTTTGACTGACCTCCAGTTTTTAGAGAAAGCTGGGGCTACCTGTGTCGATTCTCCAGATGGGATTTTCAGCCTTCTTTGCCATTCCAACCCCCCCCCCCCCCCAGCACAAGATGTGACAGGGAAAGAAAAAATACACACAAAGCATATTTTTCCTTGTAGTCCGAAAGCCAGAGCATTCAATGAAAAGTGCCTATCCTCTGCAAATCTGCAATTGGCCTCCTGACCCAGCTGATGAGCAATGTAGTTTAGCTGGATGGATTATACTCTAAAACAACACCAAATCAGCAACCATTGTTCACTATTGACAACGACCAATCCCCTTGCTGGGCCTCCAGCCTGCAGGTCAAGATGATTGCCATCCAAAATCAATCCCAGGGAGTATTGCGTGAATCTATATGGCCATTTCTCTATCTTCAAGGGAATAATATGCACTGGCTGCGAATTAAAAAAATTTAATGACAAATCAAAGTTCAATTGATGGACGTGAGGCACTATTGACCAGCTGGGGTCACACGATGAACTGGGCCAAGCTGACCTTCATGGCTCCTGGCAACAAGGCGGGCACATTCAATCTCACTTGACCCACTCAGCTTTGACCCCTGACCCATGGCGACGCGGCCCCCGTGTGAACTATCACCTCCGGGAATCAATAGCTCTTGACCATCGCCACAGGCCTGTGGTCGGGGCGCTAATGGCGGTGGAGGGGCTGCAGAGATGGTGAAAATGGGGTATGGGGTGGTAGGGGCAGCTGACCTCACATGGCAGGGTCACCGACCAATGATGATGTGGGAGGTTTAGATTGTAATTGGATCTGATGGAGGGGGTGAAGGGATGCTGGGATACATAGGTATGCTAACTCAATGAAAATGAATGCACGTTTAATTGCAAACACAATTGCAATTGTGAATTTTCAGCAACCAACTTCAACTCAGTGAAAGGAATCCTTTCAAGTCTTATCCCAATCTATTTGTGTCATACATGGATATCACCCTCCACACTTCAAACCAGGTTTCCTCATTTTGATCCCTAGTTATTGTGGTTCTGTGGTGTAGTTCAACAAGTCAGATCACTAATCCTCTTACACTGGAATGGAGCAGCAGTATCAGAAAGTTGAGCTGCACTGCATTCTAATCACCATGGTGAAGTTCTTTGATCTCCAGGTGGAAAAGTGTCAGTTTCTGCTTTGGAGGAGACACTGTGCACAGTGGTGGCTCTAAGGGCTAACAAACACTTCTAGGATGTGCTTTATTGTTTCCACATATGTACACTCATATTAGGCTCCTTGCAAAAGCAGAAATTTCAAACCATGTTCAAATGTTGGACTTGATTTCAAGAGATACTTTATCCATCTATAAATTCAAGGGATCTCTGTCTGTTTGTGTGTGTGTCTGTGTGTGTGTTCCTCAGATACCTCTCAAACCGGTCGTCACACTGGCGTAAGATTTTAAACGTGCTTTGCTGAAGCTACAAGGGTGTGCATCCCCAAATATGGAGTCACTCAGTCAAAATATGTAATGTTTATCAATAAAAGTTTAGCCACCGCTGTGTGACCGCTCTATGTCTTCATCCCCCGGCCTCAAGAAGTGTGGGTGGGGTTTTGGATTGACTCCGTGCTCATTGGAGAATACGCCACATCCCGACCATGCTGATTGGATAACTCAGCATCACGACCTGTCAGTCACCACAACGCTTCACAAACAAAGATTTTACAAGTGCTTTGCTGCTGAGGTGTGCATCCACAAGTATGGAGCTGCTCAGTCAAAATATATACCATAAAGTTGCTGTGACTGTGTAGGTCTAATGGATATATTCGCCATAGAGGACACAAGGTTTGTGTGTGTGTGTGTGTGGGGGGGGGAACGCTGCCGGGGACCTGTAGTGCCGCAAACCTGTCAGTCACCACAGTGTTCCCTGGACAAAACAAGGAAGTGAAAAATGACAAATCTGACTAGAAAAAGACAGTACTGAAGTTGCCGTGATTGCGTAGGTCTAAAGGATAATTCAGCATATGTGGAGAACATGAGGTGCATGAGCAGACTGGCCGGAGCATCAGTGGGGACCAGGTCTGGCAAAGAATACAGGTGTATCAACACAGAACATGCTGGGAGAAGCAGCATCCTAACCGGGCGGACCACGGTCCTTCATGGGGAGGCACGCCCAGCCTGCCCAGTCAGTAGCAGATGGGAGTACCTGCTTCTGCTTCACCTGCGTGGTACTACTGTACTTTGCAGGACTGCGAGTCCCCCCACCTCCCGCGCGAGTATCTAAAAATTAAAAACTTAATACCGCCATGATTGTGGAGCGGAATGGCTGGAATGACTTAATGACCAAATGCAGGACACAAAAACACCCAAAGAATAATCTGCTGTGAATAATAGCACAACATAACAAAAATAATTTTTTTGTAAGTTGTGTTTTTTCAACTGATTTAAGCCAATTTTGCACCGCTGAATCCAAAAAAGACATCTGTTTCTCTCGATCAGGTCAGGTTTTTATGCTAAGTTGTAAGCAGTTGTACAGCAGTTGTACAGTTGTACTGTAAATTGAAAAATAGACATTGATAAAGGTAAGTACATGTAAATTGAATGTTATGTCATCATTGTTCAAAATTCAGAGAATTTCAAGAAATAAAAAAATTTGCATCATATAAAGTGAAAATACCCGTACATGTAAACAAAAACGTAAAAAACATGTGGCCATAGTTCAAAAAGTTGACCTGATTGAGCAAAACCAATGTGATTTTTGGATTCAGCACATCAAAATTGTCCTAAATCAGCTAAAAAACACTTGGACAATAAATTTGGTGTTGACCAATGTAATAGATGCACTTTATTGATGTTGGGTTTTTTGTAGTTAATTCGGTTGATTACAGTTTAAAAAAAACAAAACAAAACTTTTAATAGCAAAATATTGCTAAAATATAAAATGACGCACTACAATGGGTCTCAAATATTTGTAAATGTGTCCTGTTACAGCACTGCATGGGTTTATTGATGATACACAGAAGAAATTCAATATTACACTTAGCTCCATCACTGAACAGTGATATAAACTAAAATAATTATAATGATGATTGAACAACTCCCATTCCCCAAAGTGCAAGATACACTATTATGAATGTAAGTGATAAAAGATCAGACAAATAAGTGATCTGACAAACAAACAAGGGATCTGAAACGGTCGCTAATATTGGATGTCCCTTTCATTTTCAATAATTAGGTATTCTGTAATTAATATTGACGCAGTCAGATAAATCTTAGTGGCATTTACTCCCTTTTATATTTGTGAAAGTCTAACATGTGATTGCCTACATATAGGCTACACCTCTGTATTCCACTTTCAAACACAGCCTACATTTGGGCCTGTAAAGCCTGATTGGGAAACCTGTTTCAGACAGGAATACTTGGTTCTACGGGCAATGCATCTATTAAAAACAACTGGAAAATGTATACACAAATATACATTTTGGGTCCCAGTGGGTGTAAGCGATATTCATAGGGTGTTATAACAGCAGTGAATCATCAACATAACAAAGCACATAATGCATTTTTGTCTCTGACTATGTAGCACTAGACGATATAAAAATGGCATGTGTGGTAAAAATCAGGAACCAAATGGGGGAAATGGAGCCAGACTGGCAGGTTAAAAAAACCCCCCAGTGAACTTGTGAATAGGGAAAAATGTTCTAGTGTTATTATAGGGTGACTGCAAGGAAAATGCAATGGAAAAAGTGAATGCAATACAATTAATTTTTTTACCACTCTCAAAAAGTTGCCACATTTTCTGGAGGCATACTTGATATTTTTAATTATTTACAATACCTTTTCAATTCAAATGCCCATCCAAACTCAGAATTTTCCCCTTGGTACAGGAAACTAATGAGTTTAAATGGTCATTGACTAAAAAATATTGTGTTTTGTAAGTTTTAACCTTGTGAAATGCATCTATTGGTCACATGATTATTGAAAAAAATATCAAAACACACTTCTCTTAAAAAACAGCCTTTATATCATTTTTCTCTCCAGGATACTGTTTTAAAATGCCTTCTTACCTGCCCACTGCTCTATTATTGGCCAACCTAGCTGTCTGTCATGACGATGGGTGGAGAGAGAAAGACATTAGCTTAACAGCTAACAGTGGTACTAGCAAGCTCCCGATTATATCGTTATTTTCTTTAGATTTCAGTCACCGATTCCACATGGTTCACTAATTCACAGTAGATAATATCTCTCTTGTTTATGTTGTTATATCATCACCATGATGCTACATCGTTAGCACCTTAGCACCACCAAGGCGGCTAGTTGAAGCTAGCAGTTTAGCCACTCATTCATGAATGTTTCCATGCTTATTGTACACCAGGGACTGGTCATATCAACCACTGAAACTACCCACCCCTGTCCACCAGCGATGCATTATTTAATTCATTGTTTAAGACAAATTTACACTAGCTGGCTCCGAGATAGGAGTTAGAATCTAGTCTGCTAGGATTAGCAATAGCGACATAAGAGGGAGGGCAGAGTTAAATGTGGCCTTCGAGATTTAAAGAGACATGCACTGAAACCAGCTGTTCAAAGGAGATGCAAAAGACGCAAAACAGTTTTGCAGTTCATTAAGACGTGTGTGAGCTGTTAAAATGTGGTAAAAGTGCAGTGGATGACCCCTTTAAAGTAGTTAAATTTGCTGCCACAACCAAGAGGCAAAAGCTGTTATAATAAGTGTATAAAATTGTTTCACTATGTTAACAGCAAATATGTTAAAGTTAAAAAAAAATGAATATAAGCTAAAAAAAACACAAAAACAAAACAGAAGCTTTTAAAACACACGCGCTAATTTCCCAACACGTGGAATAAAGAAGTGTGCTGCAAATAAAGAAAGCTTATGTTAGTAATGAAATGCTGTAAGTTCCACATAACACAACAGACACTTCTACAAGAGAGCAATAACTGAAAAGAATAGAAGCATCTCTTCGGTGTGAAGGTATTGTGAAGGTCTTTGTTTTAAAGTCAGACTACTTCCATGAGAAGATCCGTTTCTATAGAAACAACACCACAGATAACATATTTATGTACAGTTTACACAACAAAAAGTTGGCTCAGCCTCAATTACTCTCACTGCAACAGCCAATAGTCAATGTGAGAGACAGGTGCTTCAGTTTGGCTGAAGGCTTATTCATCCTTGCTGTTACATAAATTATAAAGTGTGTGTGTGTGTGTGTGTTGTCCAAGTGAGTTTGTGTGTCCGCTTGTTCTCTCATTTCCCACTTTTTCTTTTTTCATGTCTCGTGTCTGTGGTTTCACAGACAGCAGGGCCCATCTCACGAGAGCCGAGGCATGACTCAGACCTACGCAGACTTGTGGCTGGCAGCTGTGACTCAGAAAGGAAGAGAAAGGATGGGAATGGAGGTAGGGAGGGTGGGGGGGCAAAAACAGAGTAATGCAGGAGATGGAGTGACTTCTCCCCTTCACCCACAGTTGCAGAGATGAGCAGCTGGCCATGAATACATGAGTAGCAGCATCACTCGGCGCACAGAGAGTGCACACATGCCTCTGGTACATGCAAACGCACAGGAGCAGCTGAAAATAGCAAAACAGAGGCCTTCCACAACATCTGCTAATTATCTGGCAGAAAGCAGGGCCCGGGCCCTGGATCAGAGCAGTCCCAGCTGTGGGCTTGAACTGGAGGATGGCACTGATAGAAATAGAGAGAGAGAGAGGAGAGAGGGAGCCCGGTGAGAAAACTGTCAATATCAGACAAAGGGCTTTTATGATGAGCAAACTGGCTCCCATTGCAACAGGCGCATAGATCAGTCTGTCATAAACACATAGATTTATTTTATCCATATGTGCTACAGAGAAACAACCAGGGCCCCAGCCTTCCAACCACATTGGCAGGAATCATAATATCCTTGACAGTCAGTTTGCCCACCTTCCCTCTGTCTTCTTCTCTCCCTCCCTTTGGTATCTTCTGTGCTCAGAAAAAAAGAAAGACAAACTCATTTCCATACAAATGGTATGAAAGCCTGCAGCCCAGGGACCCAGTGGAATTGCAGATATTTCATCTTTGCCTGGGAGCCTTGCACTATTACACTTTGGCCATTATCCCCTCTGTTTCATTCTATCTCTTTGACTTGCTGTTGCTTCACTGCTCTTGCACTCTCTAACCTCTGCTACCTAGCCAGGCTCCTGTTAACCCTGCACACCTCCATCCTCCAAATCACCACCTAACAGAAACAAAAACACCTTCCTGTCGTTAAGTCCCATTCACTACTCAGTGCACAGTCAAAATTAATTTTATCACAGAGCTTCACTCATTTTTTGAATATGTCTTCCTCCAATCACTTTCATCAAACACAACGGAAGACCTGCCAGATGAAAAGTTCCCTTTCATCAGTAACGCTACACGTGTTCTTTAAAACGATTTTTAAAGCAAGGCTACTTTCTGGGTGCTCAGATCACATCATTCATCCTAAAATCTCTGTTGTATGGCTAACATTTTTAACTGTTAAGCTATAACAACAGCTTTTACTGTAGTTCTTACACTGTCTATCAGCCTTTCAATTTAGTTACCAATTTCAAGTAAGAGAACAGCCAATTTTATTGTCACTCAGTCTATGCATAATGTATGAGGGGGGCTGAAAAGTTCATAGGCTGAAAAGTTCATAGTGGTCAAATTTGACCAAATGGTTTATTTTTCAACCGCAGGGATCCAAGCACTGCAACACTGATGGAAGAAGTGTGTCGACCGAAGGCGAGACTATGTTGAAAAAGAAACCACATTTAGTCAAATTTGACCACTATGAACATTGCAGCCTATGAACTTTTCAGCCCCCCCCCCATCCCGTACACACAAGAAGGAATTCACAGTTCTGCAAGCTTCAGTATTATCAACATTCTGAACCAGAGTGATCACTGTCAAGCAGGGCATCACTATGAAGGAACAGCTTTGGATTGTGAGAGCAGACCAGGAGCAATAGAAACATGCACTCCATACAGAAAGGCTCTGTCAGGGTTCCCACTTGAGTTTGACCACAGACTTTTTTGCTGTGAGGCAACAGTGATGACCACTGATGCACCATGCTGTTTTTAATATCAAGCTAATATTGCACAAGTATTATTAGCTAACATTGTTTTTTCAAGTTCCTGTGTTGCGCATTTATGAGGGTTTAATTAATTTGAAGTCCCCCCATACTCTCAATGTAACCTTGTCTGTGTACGCTAAATGCAACAAAAGTATGGGAAATGCAAGTCTGAACCTAACCTCGAAAGCTGGATTCATGCTGCACCTCCGCTGTCCACGTCTGCTCGACCATGAGGCTTGAGTGACGAAAATTTTGTCACCGTCTCCAGTCCGTGGACGTCTGCAGAGCCCTTCCACGGACATCAGTGTGCAGCCCAAATTTTGTGACAGCATTGCCTGGGCACGCTGACTGCGCATGCACAAAACTGAACCTCCCATTCACAAGGTGGCGCTACCGACACAGCATACAAAGTCAAAGTAGACGAAGAAGAGGAAGACAAGAATAAACATACATTAATCATTTGCAGCAGCAGCAGCTTGAGGTGGGAAGAGCACTGAAAAACGGTAATTCCTCCTTTTCCTCGAAACAGTGCCATCGTTGTTGTTACAATGTGCGTCGATCTCACATTTCTTCACTTTTATATAGCCGGTGAACAAACTGGCGTGTTGGCACATTTGTGCCACCCATAGGACTGGGATGAAGCCTCAATGGCTTGGCCTGGTAGACAACGAAAATGAAGTATATACACATCTGCGTGCATGCCGGCCTTGTCCAAAACAGACACGCAGCTCAGCAGAGCAAAGCAGAAAAGTAGCATAAATCCAGCTGAATCATGCCTTTTCCCCTGAAACAGTTCAAGTAAGTCTGCAACCGGGTTGAGGACAAAGTCTTTGTCAGAGGTCAGAAGATCTGGGCATTAATAATTATGACAAAAATGTTACTCCTCCTAGGCCATTGACCGTGATCTTAAACGCATCCTATGGGTCTGCATCTAGGCTCAAGTTCCACGGTCCAGAGATCTGAGCACTCCCGGGGTGATTTCTTCAGGCTGGAATGAGCTGCTCAATCATTGATGGTCTGGTTTAAGGTCCCAAACAGTTTTTCTTGGCACCAAAAAAAAAGCCTGAAAACATTTAAATTTTTTTGTCAAATGTATTTTTCTGCAAATGTTTGCAAATGGTTATAACGCGTGTTGTTAAAGTTGTTTTTGGTTCGCCAGGTAGTGAACACTAGCAGCTGTTGAAGACTATTTAAGACAAAACAGTTGACGACCTTAAAAAATGTGTGCAAACTATTTTGCAGCCTTTTATGAATCCTGACGAAACCCAATAAATGCAATGTTCTTGAATGTTCCTCAGCATTCGCTGTTCTGTGAGATGCTAGCTTGATCACAGATGTCTGGCGAAACCAAAATTCCACACATCCGTCAGCGTTCACTGCTCCGTGAAATAGTACCTTTCCCCTCCCAGCACCAGGTGCAATTTAGTCATTTTTGGGACTAAATGTGGTCTGTTCATTGAATCCTTAATTCAACTCAAAAATAGTCATTGAAAATTGGGCTGTGCCCAATATAGACCTTATTTAACTAAAAAAATGGTTGTCTTTTCAACAACCTGAAAAAAAACTTCACTTTTAAGCCAAATACAGACGTTGTTTAGACAGTTGGGAAAGTTTTTTTCAACCAGTCATTGCTGGCTGGGTAAATAAAGGTAGTGTCTACTGTATTTCTGTGTGAAAGGAGCTTTTTAAGACACACTCTGGTGGATATAAATCCCCTATAAAAACAAATCTATATTGTCTAAAATGGCATCTTATGCCCTTTTTTATACAAAAAATCTTTCATTGTCTTACAGTTTCATGTCAAAATCTTTTCACCACCCCCATACCCCAAACATCAGAATCGGTGATTACTAGGCCCAACCACACACCATAAGGTGAATAGTTGCTAGCACTACATTATCAGAATAAATCCAGTGATAAAAAGACTTACTGGTTGAAGGACATGCCCAGTTGTATGCACAGTGGCCCAGGATAATGACAGCTACTGCATCGGTCCTTAAAAGCAGTTTAATGGTAAAACCCATCTTAATTTGGGTCAAGTTTTCAAAGTTGTTAAAAAAATACTAACTAGCTTGGAGGATAATGTCATTTAGGCCAGACAGTCCTGACTGGCTGAACACTACCCACATGCCAGCAGCACGAATAGTTATGTCACAAAAAATGTTCCATTTCTGTCATGTATGTGCGCCTTACGCACGCACGAATGGAAAGGATGAGCCCACTTGCTGGTGAAGAGTGTGTTTATTTATAACTAGTCAAAAGCAAGAAGTGTCCAACATAAAGTCCAAACAATAATAAGCAACACAGCAGGTGAGTATTGTTCAGCAGAGTCAGGTTGGGATATGAGGGAAGCAGTTCATGTCAGCCCCAGGGTGAAACTGACCACTGGAGGAAAATAGGAAACATGAAATGGGAAATAAAGGACTTGCATGGATGGGTCGGAGCGCAGCTGGGCTCTGGGAGAAACAACACCAAACACAGATTGAAGGAAAAAATAGTCCAAACACAGGGAGTAGGCTGAACAGTGAGGCTGACTGCGTGCAGGATGCTAACAGTGTGGCAAAGGGTGAACGAACTGACGGAAAAAAAATACACAGTCAACTAATGGTGCAGAGTGAATACAGGTGCGAGACAGCCACAGGTGTACTGATTACAGGCTGCACACTGCAGCGGCAGGCTGCGCAGCCAATGGGGAGTGCCTGGAGAAAGAGGGAGAGGCAAAACAGAACACAGAATAAATCCAGACAATAAGTGGGCAAAACAAAGAGATAAAATACAACAGTAACCTGTGTCTGAGGTCAAGGGTAACAAGGATCCTCAGACACATGACAATTTCAACTTGCCTTTTTGCAGGGGGTGGAGCTTAAGTGCAACTTTACAGCAAAAAAACAGATATGAGACATTTGAGTGATTTCTCTGTTGATATGTCTTTTTACAGACATGTGAACAAGAAAAAAAAAAAAGATTTTTGGTGGAGTGTCACTTTAAAGGTATGCATGTGACCCATGACCATATATTATAAGGTTAAAACCTTAAAAAAAATCTGTGAGCAATTTGGACCCTTTTAAATGTTTTAAATGTATTTCTGCCATTATGCTATGCCCATTTTAATGCTTACCCACACTTAAATGCTTTTAAATTACAAAACTATAGCTAACAACTAGGGGTAGGTTCAAAAGATCGATACAATGATCTAGATCGATCCACATTTGACTGAGCCGATATCAATCCACAAAATCTGCTGATCAATCTTTGAATATAATGCTTTTACGTCTGCGAACATCTGCTGAGTCTGATCGGGTCAAAACCGGGACAGTGAGCCAGAAACAGCGGCGAAGAACCAGAAACACCCGGAGCGCTAACAGCTAATAGCTAACAAGCTAACAGATATGCTAGTTCATCTTCTGTGGTGTTAAAATGGTTCTCAGCCGACAAGAGTTCCCTGCGGCGCACGTGTTTACTTTCGTGTTTCCAAGTGGAGTTGACGTGCGTGTCTCTTAATTTATCAACAAAAGTCACCATAAAGACTATCCTCAACAGTTTCCTAATATTTTTCATAAAGCGGGGATAAACGGTTTTGTACTACGTGCAGCGCAGTGTTGGAACATAAAGTTGACGATTAAAAACACTTGAAACGGAAAATGCACGTAGACTGGCTGAAACCCGTGAACAAAGACTTGGAGCTGCTGAGATTGTAAGTAAAATATCATTTGTTTGTTTTAACATTTGTGTCATAAATTAATAATTTATCCAGCATCATGGTGTTTTCTTTTACAAACTATGGATACAATAGTTAACTGTTGTGTAAGCGCTGTGAATAAATGCAGAATAAAGGTATATTTTATGAGATTATGGACTTCTAGCACTTAAGTGAGAGATTTGAAGATAATAATAAAAATTACACTAAACTGAAAATGGCAGAATTAATAAAGGCTGCAGTACGAGCAATTTTTACTCAATAGAACTAAACTGAAATGAACAAATCTTCCAGGAAATGAATTGAAACCCTTTTTAATTGAATTGAAACCCTTTTAATTGAATTGAACCTTTTTAATAGGTTTGACCAACCGCTCTCCCCCTCCGACTGTACAACCACTGCTGCCTCTAAAGTCATCAAGACCTGCTGTCCACACCCCACTCCACCAACACCACCCCACTCCCAGCACACAGCCCCCCAACCTGACCCTCACTAAGACCCAAGTGAGGACGGAGCTGAGGAAGATCAAGGCGAGTGAGGCCTCGGGACCAGACGGCATCACCGCGAAGCTCCTCAAGTCCTGTGCAGACCAGCTGTGTGGGATTGTGGAGCACATCTTCAACCTGAGCCTGAAGCTGGGGAGGGTACCACAGTTGTGGAAAACATCTTGTGTGGTACCTGTACCAAAGACTTCCCACCCCAAACACCTGAACAGCTACAGCCCAGTGGCCCTGATGTCTCACATGATGAAGACCCTGGAGAGACTGCTCCTTGCTCACCTCCGCCCCCTGGTGGGACCAGTGATGGATCCACTCCAGTTCGCCTACCAGCATGGCATTGGAGTGGAGGATGCAGTGATCCTCCTCCTTCACCGTTCCCTGTCCCACCTGGAGAAGCCCGGGAATGTGGTGAGGATCATGTTCTTTGACTTCTCCAGTGCTTTCAACACCATCCAACCGATGATTCTGAAGGACAAGCTGCTGTGCACAGGGGTGGACCAGCACCTGTCATCATGGATCCTAGACTACCTCACAAACCGGCCACAGTTTGTGAGAACCCGGGATTGTGTGTCTGACACGATCATTGGCAGCACGGGGGACCCCCCAGGGAATGGTTTTGGCTCCCTTCCTGTTCACCCTTTATACTGCGGACTTCTCACACAACACAACACACTGCCATCTACAGAAGTTCTCTGATGACTCTGTGATCGTCGGCCTCATCTCCAACGGAGATGAAGATGAGTACAGAGGACTTATCCAGGACTTCGTGGACTGGTGCCATCGGAACTACCTCCAGATCAACGCGAGGAAAACTAAGGAGCTGGTAGTGGACTGCCCCAGGCAAGGACAACCCCTCACAGCACCAGTAAACATACAGGGAACAGACATTGAGATGGTGACATCCTACAAGTACCTTGGTGTTCATCTGAACAATAAACTAGACTGGTCACACAATGCCGACACACTCTACAAGAAGGGACAGCGCAGCCTGTTCCTACTGAGGAGGCTCAGGTCTTTTGGTGTACAAGGGGCCCTGCTGAAAACATTCTACGACACGGTGGTGGCATCAGCCATCACTTTTGGAGTGGTCTGCTGGGGCAACGGCATTACAGCAGCCGATAGGAAGAGACTGAACAAACTAATCAAGAGAGCTAGCTCTGTCCTGGGGAAACACCTTGACCCAGTGGAGGAGATAGGAGAGAGAAGGACGGTAGCTAAACTGTCATCTCTGCTGGAGTCCGAGTCCCACCCTATGCAGGACATACTGAACGCACTGAGGAGCTCATTTAGCAATAGACTACATCATCCTAGGTGCGCAACCGAGAGGTTTCGCGGGTCCTTCCTACCTACGGCTGTCAGACTTTATAACCTAAGCAGGGCTGCTTGCAGAGACAGCAAAAAAACGTGACGACCTAATAGTATTGAATGCAAAAGACACAACAGACTTACACAAATGGTCCCCTCCAGTATACAACTAGGACAATATCAGTCGCTACGGAGGATGACAATATGTATGGGTACATATTCATACCATGTAGGATAACTAAATAGACGGTTATGCTGTTTATTCCATCTAGCTACAATGCTCCGTATTGTGTATATATATTTATATATTTATGTATACATATGTATATTCACTGCCCTTATTTTTCTTATCTTCTTAATTATTGCTCTGAGTGTTGCTATCCCTGTGCTGTTGCAATCCTGGAATTTCCCCACTGTGGGACTAATAAAGGCTTATCTTATCTTATCTTATCTTTAAAAAATTGAAAGTTTAATGTGTAGTTAAAATAAAAACAACAAAAATAAAAGAAACTAAATTATTACACCCTACTGCGGTGTGGGGATTTAAAAATATGATTATTAATTTTACTGTGAAATCTATTCTTTTCCTCTCCCCTTCAGGTCCGTGAAGACTGGATTTCCACTCTAAGATCCATCCTGCACTGAGACGTTCTGAAGGGAAGAGGCTGTCAGTGGAGGAGCCATACCAGCATCATTGTGGATTTCAGCACAGAAGAAGAGCTCAAATTTTTCAGGTGTCTTAGTTTTCAAATTCAAGATTCAAGAAGGTGCTGCCATAATTTTCTTCATATGCTAACATGCATTCAATGCAATTTAGTTGTTGTAATGACTAATTCATTTATTTCTTTTTAAGTTCTCAGACAAGAATACAATGTTGGTCATTTTTTTGACAACTTTACTGAGCACTTAATTCTACATAAAGCACTGTTTAACAGTAAAGTTTTGGCAATCCTACATAGAACAGCATCACTGTAAACTATGGAAAAAGCAGCTACTTTAAAATCTGTACTTCTTCACACAACTTTCAGTGCAAAAAACCCTCTGAATTTGTCACAGCTTTTATCACAACTTTTTGGAAAAGTTCCCACAAATTCAGGCTTTTGGGGCTGTAATTTGACATTACACACCATTTGCACTAAAGAAAGCACTTGTGAGCACTTTGTGAAATCATAAGTTAAATAATAAAAAGTCCATTAGTGTAACTGATTTTGGGTCAGTTCTTTATGTGGGAAATTATGTATTAACAAAGTTAGAGTATTCTTGGTACAATTTGCAGCATTAGGTCTTGGAAGATTTCTTTTCCTGGCAAGTAAAATGGCTATTAAAATGGTAATTTCCCAGATCCAATTGGTATCGAATCGGATCAATTCAAATCGGAATTGAATTGATTCAGAATCTCAAGAATCGGAATCGAATCGATTCTGGAAATTATGGATCGTTCCCAGCCTTATTAAAAACTACTTTTAAACATTTATATCTATTAATGCTTCATAGCTAATTTTAATTAACTTCACTGTTCAAATTTTCTACCCAAACCTACCCCCAAATTCTACTTTTTTTAAAAATCTAGAATTAGTATTTTCTTTTTTAAAATGCACGTATGGTTGTTGCACAGGAACACCAGGATGCATGTTTCCCCATTTATAACTGGTGGATGTCATCATCCAAAGTGGTTTTCAAGTAACTTTTTGGGTGAAGGCTTTCAAGTACTGCAGTGTAGCCAGGAAGCAGCTTCTGTCCCTCAGTTTCACTTTCTTCTTCTTTCTTTTCCTCTAACATCTCTCCATCCTCGCCTCCTTCAGAGCATCTGCCCAGTGCCCACATTCTTGGGCACACATGGTGTCCAGCAGCTGCCAGGTCAGCATAGGTGCTGGAGCACAGATTGCCTGGCGTTGGCCTCCTACTCAGGCGAACTGCCAGTTGTGGACACAGACAGCCGGGAGGCACTGCAGAGGGGAGAGGATTTAACAGACTTTATAAAGTGCAGTGTGCTGGCAGTATTTCCCTTTTACAGATCAAAAGTAAGTACCAGCGTGCAGATTTGGTTCGTCGGATATATGCTATCCATGGATAGTATTTGCTAAGTGTTTATTGGATTGGTGGATTGGAATCATCCAATTAAACTTTGCATATTTAATTTGACATTTGGAGCTACTGTGCAGATATTGATGTAGATTCTGACAAATGCAAATCTTAAAAGCACTTAGGGCTGCTTTGCACAAACGGAGATCGTTGGTTAACCATTGAGAGATCAAAAATTGCACCGATGTCTCAATGATCTCCTAAAGCCTTGAAAAGCTGTTTCTGAGTAAATGTTTGCAAGATGTTTCGACAACTTTCCTAGCCATCTATAGAGGTCTTTGAAAGGCCACTGAGAGATCAGGAGAGATTGCTGAGATATTATTGAGTTTCTTGGGTGACCAAAGCGGTAACTAGAAAAGCACTCAGAGAGCGCATACCTCCATCAAGGCTCCTTCCATTCCTCATGGATCACCTCCAAAATGTAATGGGTTTGTGTGAAGGTCTAGAGCCACTTCTGGTGAAAATTGCATCAAAGTCTGTCCAATAGTTTTGAAGTATTGTTGCTAACACACTGTGAGAAGATAAGAGCCTTGGCTGAGGTATGCATTCTCAGATCATCACCAAAATGTTATGGGTTCATCTGTAGCCCTAGGACCACCTCTGGTGAAAATTTCATCCAAACCCATCCAGTAGTTTTTGTGTAATCCTGCTGCACAAATACAAACAAAGCCCTAGGTAGAGGTATGCACTCTTAGATCATCACCAAAATCTAATCATCTGTTCCTCATGCCATAACACACCTTTCCTGAAAATTTCATCAAAATCGGTTCATAACTTTTTGAATAATGTTGCTAACCGAGACCAACAAACCAACACTGGCAAAAACATAACCTCCTTGGCGGAGGTAAATATATAATATTTGAGAGGTTTCTGTGCCCTTTACTCAGGGGTGGAGATTATTGAAAGATTATAAAAATGGTCAGATCTCTCAACGGTCTTTCAGTGATTTTTTAGCATTCACCAAGATCTCTCAATGATCTTCAATGATCTCCACGGTTGTCATGATCTCCTCAAAGTTTTGACTCAGTCCAAAACAATCTTTCAACAATCAAAGGGAAGTGATCTCTCAAGGAACTCTCAAGGAGCGTTGAATAATCTCATCCATCTCCCAACAATCTCTCAGCAATCTCTGCTGTGGTGTTTCAATGAACTCTATTGGTCTTTCATGGAACACTCAGTGATCCCTTAGGGCCCCTTTACACAGCACAGAGATCGTTGAGAGATTGGGTTTTTGATCTTTGGGATCGTTTGGGAGATCCTTGTGTGTTTACAACTGAGACAAAACTGAGGAGACCATGGCGACTGTGGCGATCACTGAAGATCATTGATAGATCAAAAACTGGCCGAATTGCTCAACGATCTCCACCCCTGTGTAAAGGGGGTAGTATAATTCCTTTTATTACTTCAGCTCACCAAACCTCCATTGGGCATGCAAAACTGACTCCATTTTAGTCTTTGGAGGAAGGTTGCAGCCATGGAAGTCCTGTACATGCCTGATTTTACTAGAAGGCCATACAAAGAGGAGCAGAGGGAAGACAGGCTCAGCCCCAGATGGACAGTGTGTAATGTTGTTAGCTATAGTTAGCCAATTTAGTCATACTGCCAGCAGCTCTCATTACATGATCTAATTCTCCCTCTCTATCGCTTTCTCTCCTATTCCTGGGGTCTCTCTCTCTCTATCAACCCCCCATTACACACACACACACACACACACACACACACACACACACACACACACACACTCTCTCTCCCACACAGGCCAGCAAGGATAGAGAGTGCCAGGAGGTGAAACAGACTGGCGTTCATGTCTGTGTGTGCATGGATGCGGGTGGAGCTGTAGCAGCAGCAGCACCAGTGCGTGCTGCGAGGTCATGCAGGCTCCCTCAACCAGGAACTTCCAGTTTTCCAACAACAGAAAGGCATCAAAGCTGAATAATGACATTAATAATTCAGCATCAGATTTCTTGAAGAAAACAGATTTTCTGAAACGATAAAACAAAACAAAAAAATCAATGCTGTGTCTCCTGTCTGTCTCTCTTTCACTCCCCATCTCCTCCTCATATGTGTGGAGGAGTAGAAGGACGGGGGGGGAGTGGAGAGGAGAGGATCGGCGTAATGTGGCTGCATGCCTCTTTGTTCATGCCCCATGTGTGGCAGCTTCTGTTGGTGAGCTTCTGTCTGTGTTTTTTCAGCGTGAACGGCAGCTCCGTGCCCAGCAGTCTGCGCCATTAAGCTGGAAGATCATGCTGCATCTCCGCTGTCTGCATGACCGCGAGGCTTGTGTGACAAAATTTACGTCATCGTCTCCAGTTTGCGAGTGTCTGCAGAGCTCTTCTGCGGACGACCGCGTGCAGCCCAAATTTTCTGACCAGGCGGCCTGCCTGCGTTGACTGCGCATGCGCAAGGGTGAACATCCCATTCACGAGGTGGCGCTATCGACACAGCGTACAAAGCCAAAGTCAATGAAGAAGACGAAGAGGAAGCGGAAGATGAGAATAAGAGCGCTGAAAAATGGTAATTCCTCCTTTTCCTTGAAATGACACCATTGTTGTTGCTACAAAAAATGTGCGTCACTCTTGCGTTTATAGCTGGTGAACAAACTGGTGTGTTAGCGCATTTGCGCTGCCCATAGGGCTGGAGAGAAACTACAAATAACAGTTGTGCGTGTGTGTCAACCGCTAGGCCTGGTAGACGAAAAATGTGAAGTATACAGAGTCGTGGGCGTGCCGGCCTCGTCCAAAGTAGACGCGGACCAAAGTGGACCAGAGAGGAAAGGCAGCATGAATCCAGCTTAAAGTCAGTGAATCCCCCCAGAGGCGGCAGCACTGTTTGGGCTTTGTCACCTCCAGACTGGGTCAGGAGACAGGCGACGCTGCGTGGAGGGGAAGTGCAAATCCCAATGGGGCTAAAGGAAAAAAAAATGCAGACATGCACATGTAAGCATCCACACATTTGAGAACACATGCTAAACAAAAGCCCAGGCTGCAAGACAAATGGACTGCTCATGCTCTTCAAGAAAGCCGCCTGTCCGTTGTATACAGCCTGAGCTAATTATCACCTCTGTATGAAGCTGTCGGAGGAGGAGTGAGCGTATGTGTCTCAGAATGGCAGACGCACCACTCTGTTTTTACTCGGCCTGATCTTTCATCCAGTGCACCGGCCTATCACTACGTCGCCTCTCCCACTTAACCCACTGAGATCACAATGTAAAAAATAACACCGGAATCTGTCGCACATCTCTCCTCGTGTTCACTCAGTGGTCGTGCAGGATGGCTCATCAGATTTCTCTCCTCTGCCATTTTAAATTGGGGAATTTGTTTCAAGGCTGTGTGGGCAGGGTAGTTTACAAATGTTTTTGGAAATACTTGACTCGCAAGGTTAGCTGGTTGGGACATTTTTGGCGCTGATATGATGATGATGATGAGGAGGAGGAGGGAATGCAAATCACAGACTGGAGGAGGATAGTTTGCTTAGTTTTTTGCTATATTTGGTTGCACATCATAGAGCTATACTGACATTAAACAGTATAACTTCTAACAGAGGACGCTGGACATGTCCAACAAACTCTACAAATTCTCTGCGAGCAAAGAGGTTGCAACCCCAACAGCATACATACGTCTGCCCACTGTGCAAAGTTTGCATCAGGAATACATCTTATAGAGGTTGTTTGCACACAATGTGCAAACGACCTCTATAAGATGTATTCCTGATGCAAACTTGCCGACATTTGCCCAACGTATGTGTGCTGTTGGGGAAGTTGTGATGCGCTTCACCCACAAGGAGTCTGCATATTAGATGTATGATTTTTAAGGCCCCGGGGAAGAAAAATCGTGGTATAACACGAAAATACTGCATGTGTTATAATGTGTTATAACACATAATACTATAAGTGTACAGTACGTCATTGTATTATTTTTCAAATTCTAAAAATGACAACACTGAAATCAAACTGAAATGAACATTACATTAGCCTTGGTCCCTTGGTTATACGGGGGAGACACGCTGCAGCAATTCAGCGAAGAGGTTGTGGTCTATTCAGATGGAGGCCATGTAGTCTCCTTGACATTCTCTGTCCAGCTCATGAAGAGTGTCTCATACTCGCCAAACAACTGCTGTTTTTTTTTTTTTTTTATTGAAAGAATGAGCGAGGCATGAATAAATAGCCCGTGTACATTACAGGCAATAAAAATAAATCAGACTTACTGACATCATCATTCAGCAAAGGTAAGCACCATCTTAGGGATGTATTTCAGTCTGTAAAAAATCTCCTTGGTTATAAATTTGATGATTATTTTTATCTGTAAGGCTTACTGGTTGCATTGAAAGCAGAAGCCCTTGCAGTGGCACTTCCACAGCAGGCCACTGCTGAGGGCCCCTATCGCCCAGTGGGGAGAAAAAAAGTGCAGCGGTTACAATATGAAACTATCTGATACAAACTGATTTTTTTTTTCATTTTAATATATTTTTTTCTTAGGAAAAAGAAAATTCTAGCAAAAATACTTGTAAATCACGAAAAAAAATAGTTAACGGAATTCCCATCACAAAAGGGTAGGCCTAACTATTTAAACCACCCATTTGCCACAGAGACAGGCATCACATGTGTGTCTGTTATTTTTGCTCATCTCCCTACATTGGTTTCACCAGAATTTGTGAGAAAATGCTGAATCATCCTGTTGTCCTTTTCCTACCTGCAGCTTATCAGGTGAGTTTGTTAAAATGCACAAGATTAATAAATCCTCATGACAGTGTTGTTTGACTAGTTAGCTAACTAATTAGAAGGCATTAAATTCCAATCTGCCAGTTCTCTTCAATAGTAAAGAAACCTTGCCACTATGATATAAAAAGACGCTGTTTTCGTTCACATTTTGATTTTTAATCATTAACTTTAAGAACAAGAATACAGATTAAACACTTGTTTTTGATTAGACAGAGGAACAACGCAATATTACAAGATAAAATTATAATAAAAATATTAAGAGGCAGATTTACTAATGTGCTGCGCCATCGCAAAACCCTATTTTGGTGTTAAAATACTACTGTTGAGATTTACTAAAGGGCACAGGGCAAAATTAGTGGTGGAAAGGCGTGGACTATGTTAATTATGTGCCTGGCCTCACTGCATATGTATTTGTGTGAGCTGCCTGTCATAAATCGCCTTTACTAAGGCTAAACAGAGGACACCAATCGCAGGCTGTGAGTTTTGCTCATTTATTAACTGAAAGACGCACAAACACAAAATACATGAAACTCAAACTTACGGATACAAACGGGGAAGAGACGGGGGATTCCCTTGGGATGAATGAAAACAGACGGGAGCTCCGTCTGGGAGTGAAGGAGACGTAACACTCATGTCTGGTACAAAAAGACCACTGCAAAGAATGAGTAACGTAAGCCAGCTTAAATAGAGAGGAACTAATTGACACTCAGGTGTGGGTACATGAGTGACAAAATAATTACACAAGTGACAGCTGTGCAGCCCGCAAAACAGAACTTGACAGTCGGAAGCTGCACAGCACTGCCAAAAATAAAAGCACAGACCGGAAACTAAATCATAATACAAGAATAAAATAACAACCCCAACAATATGTATCCAAAACCATAAATGCAAAACAACACACAATAAACAGCCAAGAAAATAAGGACAAAACCAAGAATGCAAACACTCCCAAAATAACCAGATAATATACAACAGTTCATGATAAATAAAGAAACAAACACAATAAACAGACTGAACACAGACTGGAGACTGGGCACGGCCCCCACACATGCCCAGGATCATGACATTGTCATGTCAAAGCGCAAATTTGAGGAAGGAGAGTATTTAAATGACTTGTGCAAGGCGATTTACTAAGGTTTGTACTGTCAGTCTCCTGCTAAATGCACCAGGATTTAACGCCCCAAAAAAGCTTGCCTTAATTCATCTGTGCCTGACATGACAGTGATGTTGGTGCCAAGACACTGGTGAGAACCGAGGGTGCGTGGCCAAAGAGACCGAAGCTTCTCTCTGCACGTTACTTTATTTGACATGACACAAGAACAGACTATACGAATATCAACGGTTTGACAGAGATCAGTGTTATGCTGAACTGGACATCAGCCAGCAGTTTTTTTTTTTAATTTCATTTGTTTATATATAGCCTTCTACATGAATTTGTATCCATAAAATAGGATATAGGAGCCCATCCTACCTGCAGTGGACATAGAGATGGTGTCAACCGTGACTTTTTTCACTTTTCTGCAGAGGTTCAGACTCGGACTCTGAAGTTTACCTCTCCTCTCCAGATCCATCAGACTCCCTCTCGCTCCTGAAGCAAAATCTTCCACATTGCCAATTTTTTCATTTTTTTTCTCCATCCATATTACTCTATGTATTTCTTTTTGCTTTTCATAGAACGGTAATTCAGTTCCCTCTTCTCTCTATTTCTCTATCCCAGTTGAGGATACACAATATAGGAGGAAAACAACAATGAGATTACTAACAAAAACAGCACAGATCCAAAGAAACGTCCCCCGAAATTGCAACACCGTAACTCAACGACAGCAGTCTCTGTGGTCTGAGAAAAAGTGTAATCGTGTGTGTTTAATTTTATTACGTTCCAGAATTCAGAAACCAAGTTATTCACATAATAAACCCCCAGAGTCTCCATCAGACCATCTTGATGGTTTTTCTAATAAACACATTGGTCAAATAATCAATTTATTCATGAGTAGTCCTTTTTAAAATTAGATACAAATACTTATTTTATACATATTAAACAAAAGAGTCTGCCATGTGAAATGAAAATCAAAACTTTGTAATATGAGGAACAAAAATAAACTATTTTACTGGGGTTTGCGTTTAAACGAAAGCTTTAAAAAACCTCCTATATTATGCTCCTCCAAACTGGCTGTGCCTGTGTTGATGACCTGCTCCCTCAAGTGTGCAGTTTTGCAGTGCTCTTGGTGGATGGGTGGTCTTTACTGAAATGAAGTGACTGCATCTGTGTTCATAATTTTGTGAGGTGATAGTAGATCATTGGCAAAAACTGGCCACTCACTTAGGCGCTCTGTCTAAATTGCGCACTTGCTAATTTGCCCTGCCTTAGTAAATCTGCCCTCCTATGTGTAAAAATGAACACAACCTGATCTCTATCGACTTTTATATGTTGTTTATGGGCTTGAATTCAAATCTTCGTCTGGGTGTGCACAGATGGGGTGGGAATTACTGTTAAAAACCATCGGGGCACTTGCCTGGAGATTTGTCACAGCCTTCTCCACAACTTCACCTGGGTGACCGTTGTTTACACTGCTAGCCGGCTGCTAGCCCTTGTTAGCCCATCTGTAACCGGAGTACTTGGGTTAATAAACAACAGACACTTGGTTTCAGTTTCAGAGTTCCCGGTCCATCTGTCTGCAGGTGAGTGGTGGTCTCATTTTCAAACTAGTTTAGTCTCTAGTGTTAATACTTTTAGTCCGGTGATGGCAGAATCTCAAGGCTGAATACTAGCTAGTGTTATCCTTTGGACGTGAATACACAAATTCCCGTGTTTTCCACATGTTTATTATATATTTTGTGCTGCACAAAAAATTTGCTTTGTGTTTGTGTGGTATCTGACTAAACTTGCAAAGCAAAACAAAAAGCACACCAGCACACATGCATGTAACCTCTTAGCGCCACACTTTATTCTTCCTCAATCTTTTCTTTTCACATCCTCCTATACCCCACAAATACAGAACAATAGCATCCTCCGCCGTCCTTTCTTGAAACAACAGGACACAACATTTTCTTCTTTTCTTGAAAGGTTTTCTTCTCCACTAAATTAGTAAATACAACATTCTCCCCAGTACACACCCCGACATGGTAATGAGTGCAAGGCCCTACGTTATGAGCCGTAACCATGTAAGCTTGAATAAGTGATAACCACTACAACCTAACTTACGGTGTCTAATACCACATAACATTTCTTATATAATTCAGTTTAGGAATTGAACACAAGGCGTAATGTATTAAGGATACATGTGGCAGTTATTTTTTTCCTGATAAACAATGATCCCTAAGAAGCTGAAGGAAAATTACAACTTTCCGATTACAGTAATGTTACCTTACAAAGTCTTTTAACCACAGAGGTGAGTTCCTGATTCTCCCGTTTCTTCTCGGACCAGGCTTAGATCTATTTTGCATGAGATCGTTCTTGGCACAGTGAACCCGTCTAGCATACTGCTGCTGTCTGGAGTGGCACCAGCTTGGATTTTTATTGAACTGTGTGAGAGTTTTGACACATTCCACTTCCAATTGTCACTGAGCAGGTCAGTAGTGAGCCGTATTTTTCTTACAGTAGTGAGGGGTTCTGAGAATCTTGATGACCCCTTTTGGACATGTTCAGGTCTGCGGACACGCACTGTGTCCCCCACTTGGAAGGTAGTTACTTTTGCTCCCCTCCTTCTGTCAGCGTACTCCTTGCTCTTTTGTTGCTTGTATCTCACTGTCTCTTTCACTTTCTCATGTGACTTATACTCCGGTGAGACTGGAAGAACATTCAGCTTTGTTCTCATTTTACTGCTTCTCAGCAACTTAGATGGGGTTGCTCCTGTAGTAGCATGTGGTATAGCCTGATAGATCTCTAAGAATTCTGTTATTGCTATTTTCCATGATTTGCGTGTCTTTTGTGCAATCTGTATGCACTCCTTCAACACCATGCTGAATCTTTGGATTGCTCCATTTGCTCTTGGATAGTACACACTGGAGCGCAGATGTGTTATCTCCCTCTCTGTCAAAAAGGTGTTAAATGCATGGGAAGTAAACTGACAGCCATTGTCCGAAACCAAATATAGAGGATTTCCCTCGTGACGGAACATTGAAGCTAAAAAAAAAAAAACAATAATCACATCTGTTGTGACAGTAGGAACAAATGCCACTTCAGGCCACTTGCTGTAATAATCTTTGAGAGTTATAGCATAACAGCAGTCCCATGTTGCACACTCAAAGGGACC
The DNA here is from genome assembly GCA_020510985.1 of Pholidichthys leucotaenia. Taxonomy (NCBI): domain Eukaryota; kingdom Metazoa; phylum Chordata; class Actinopteri; order Cichliformes; family Pholidichthyidae; genus Pholidichthys; species Pholidichthys leucotaenia. The sequence goes on from CM035839.1 coordinate 401,094,379, forward strand.
TACAATGTCAATAGCAACTTTTCCCATGGTCCACTTAGCAGTTCCACAGGTGTGAGTGGTGCTGGAGCAGTCTTTGCTGTCTTGTCACTATATTGGCATGAAACACAAGAGGCTGTCATTGTGTGAACCTGTCTGTCCATTTGAGGCCAACAATACAACTCACCTAGCCTTTGCTTGGTACGGACAATACCTTGATGCCCCCTGTGTGCAAGGTTTACCAGGTTGGATCACAGTGAGAAGGGAACAACCAATCGATCAGCGCCTCTCAGCACCAGTAAGTTATCCACAGCCAGTTCATCATGCACATGAAAGAATGGAACCAGCTCATCTGTCATGTTCTTTTTGCATTTTGGCCTACCTGTTTGTATCTGGTCTCTGAGTTGTGTCAGCTGTGGGCAGGTTTCACATGCAGCAGTAAACTCTTACAATGAAATGGCATGTAGTGAGCCTGTAAAAACTGTGGCTATAATGTCCGGCTCATCACCCTGTGTTGGGTAAAGGCAGTCTAGACAAGCAGTCAGCAGTTACATTTTGTTTTCATTCATTCATTCATTCATTCATCTTCTTCCGCTTAATCCTTTTCGGGTCGCGGGGGGCTGGAGCCTATCCCAGCATCTTGTTTTCCAGGGTGGTAAATCACATCATAGTATGTGAAGCAGAGTAGTCATGCTGACCACCTGGCAATCTATGTCCAGTGCCCTTGGAAGCTAGCAGTGTTGTGAGTGCTTGGTGGTCTGTGCATAAGACAAAGTGGTGCGCCCATAGATATGTCCTCCACTTTTCTACTGCCCAAACACTTGCAAGTGTTTCCTTCTCAACAGTAGAGTATTTTCTTTTGGTTGGTGAAAGGATCCTGGATGCAAAAGCTACAATTCTTTCTGTATTGTCTGGGTATAGCTGTATAAGCTCCCCCACCCCACCCAAAACCATAGTCAGAGGCATCAGTAGTTACATAAGTGGGCAACTCTGGGTCATACAGTGCCAGGGCAGGGCTGTCCGCTAGTAGTCTTTTAATCTCTGTGAAACTAGACTGAACCTCAGCAGTCCATTTAACTTTTAGCTCAGTGGATTCCTTAAGTACAGCACGTAATGGTTCTACAACAGTTGAAAAGTCAGGAATAAATTTACTGTACCATGCTGCAAGGCCAAGGAAGGATCGCAGGGAGGTGGCGTCATGTGGGGCAGGTGCATTGATCATTGCTGTGACCCTATCAGGGTCAGGTTTAAGTCTGTCTTTGGAAATGGTGAGGACCAAAAAACATAGGGAGGTTTGTGCAGCACCTTGCATAGATTAGCATCATGATCTTGCTGTGTGGTACCAAAACAAATAACATCATCTACGTAGACCTGCTGACATGATTCCAGAAACATCCAGAAGCAGACACAGGCTCAGCAACAATAATGATCCTTTATTGAGTGAGAGTGAAGGTTTGTTTGTGCGTATGGTGTTGTGAGAGTGTAGTGTAGCAGGAGCAGGAGCGTGCACAGCGGGACAGGTCTGGCAACCCTGGAATGACAGTAGAGATGGAGAGGTTAGGCTCTGGCTGACAGATAATGACGTTAACAGAGATTTTATAGTCTTACGGCAGCGAAGAGTGAATCTGGCTCCGAAGAGATGAATGCTGGTCCAGTATATTTACAGTGCAGCTTGGAGTGAAGAATGCATGCCGTGTGCTCCAGCTCACCGTTAGCGAGGAGAGGGAAGCTGTCGTACTCAGAGGAGGTCTGATCCACCGCCAGGAGGAAGGAAAGGTCCGCCTGGAGGGTGGTCCACCTGTGCACAGGGAGCAAAGGGAGAATAGGCAGTTGCAGAGAAACACTGTGAAATCTTACATGGCGTTGGAGAGACGGAACTCCCGTGAGGCGAGAAGCAGTAAAGGAGCGAGGAAACTTGCAGAGCTGTGGAGGAAGACTCTAGGTATGAGTTCTTCCTGGGAGACAGCGTAGACGTCTCCGTGCTGCCTTCTGGGCAGTGTTCCTTATAAAGGGTGCTTAATGATGGGATGCAGGTGTGCCCGTAGCTGTGAAAGATAATTAGGGCAAAGGCACACACAGCGCGGATCACCACACCTGCACACCAGGTAAGTTTGCAAGTATGGTTGTTATGATTTTTTGAAAGGCTGAGGGTGCTGAAGCAAGGCCAAATGAGAATCTGCAGAAATGGAAAAAGGCTATCATGCACAACAAATGCAGTCAGATCTCTGCTATCTGGGTGAAACAACATTTGATGGTAAGCAGAAGCAAGAATAATAGTAGAAAAGATTGTGGCTTCTCGAAGTTCGGTGAACAGTTCATCCATGTGTGGTAACGGATGACAATCTGTAATGATTGCTTTATTAAGGTCCCTTAGATCAACATAGACCTGGGGTTTTCCCCCTTCCTTTTGCTGGGTCACTACAATAGGAGAAACCCATGGGGATGCATCAATAGTTTCAATAATGTGCTTTCCCTGTAGCTCTTTAAGTTCCTCAGTTACTGTCTGCCTAACTGAGAATGGGAGTCTCCTCGGTTTCTGCTGCACTGGAACAGCATCTGGCTTGAGTTGTATTTTGTGCACAAATCCCTTTGCACACCTGACCTCTTGTATTTTAACCTCTGGCACTGGCTTACGTGTAGGGGCAGGGGTTGTGTACTCTTGCATAGCATGGCTGGCATTTGGGCTGGCATGGGAGTCAGTAGGGCCAGTAGAAGTGACACCTGTAGCACCCTCAATATGCATGTGTAATGCCACAAATAAATCCAGACCAAATAGAGCAGTGCCAAATTTAACAACAACAGATGAGCCACTAGTTCAATGTCCATCATGGGTTACTGTGGCATGCATACACCCTTTAACAGGTATTTTCTTTCTTTCTAGAGTAAGTGAGCAGGTTCACTGTAGGATCAGTCAGATAACACGTAGAAAACAGCTTTTGGTAAATGCTGTCTGGGAGGATTGAAACAGATGAGCCTGTATCTACAATCAGCTCAATATCATGTGAGTGTTCATTTGCAGTCACATGTACAGTGCAAAGGATTTTATCCAGGGCAGCATTACTCATGTACAGCACAGTCAGTTCAAAAGTGTCCCACTTTTCCACAGGAGTTGCATGTCACCTTAGCTGCTGAGCATGAAGGTTTATTAGCTAGATGATTGTTGGGTCTGCAGCAATAGCAGGAGCAACATTGCCATGTCATGGCAGGAGCAGTGGCAGCGGCAGTCTTCTTCTGACTTGGAGGAGTCCTCCTCAGTTGCTTGTGTATTGCTCTCACTTGCATAGTACCACTCGCGGTGGTAGCCGCACCAGAAAGAATTTCGGCATTCTGAAGTCCGGCTTCAGTTTGCTGAGCAAGTGTGGCGGCTTTATCCAGTGTCAAGTCCGATTCCAGAAGCAGTCTATCCCATGTGCATGTTGGCAACCCATTCTATCAACTGGTCATGGAGCATCTGGTCCTCCATATCACCAAAGTCACACACAGCAGCTAATTCACGGAGAGCTACCAGAAACTGGTTGATAGATTCACCAGCTCTTTGCGCCCTCTGGTGAAATTTGTGGCGCTCCGCATTTACGTTCACTTTCAGTGCAAAATGTCTTTTCAAACAGTCCATAGCAGAAACATAGTTTGTACTTGAATCTGGCAGAGTGTAAAATATCCTTTGTCCTTCGGTACCAAGCGCATGAAGAAGCAGAGCCCGCTTTCTGACTTCCGGCCAACTGTCACCAGTAGCATTGATAGCCAGCATATAGTTTTCCAACATTTTCAGCCAAATAGGGAAAGAAATTGCAGGTTCACCCAGGCAGGGCATGAAAGGAGTAGGCAAAGGTACTGAAATGGCCATCCTAGTCACCAGTTTGTGATATCTGACTAAACTTGCAAAGCAAAAGAAAAAGCACACCAGCACACATGCATGTAACCTCTAAGCGCCACACTTTATTCCTCCTCAATCTTTTCTTTTCACATCCTCCTCTACCCCACAAATACACAACAGTAACACCCTCTGCAGTCCTTTCTTGAAACAACAGGACTCAACAGTTTGGTCTTAACGCACCTTTAGACTGTCTCAAGAACTCCTTGGAGCCTGTCCCATATCCCTATGAATCCACGTCCTCCACAGCCCCAAAAATTCACAGCTGAGGTATGATATCTAAATTCCTGCATCAAGTTGTGACCCAGGCTTTAGATGGGCTTTCTTGTACATCAAGCTAATGTTACTGATATTTTCTTGTGTAGCCGCGTGCCCATCTACACATGTTCATCTCTGTCACTTCCAGTTTCTTGACATGGCACAGGTGGCTGCACCACTATCTTCTGAGTTGCTTGAGTCGGCAATCCTCAAATTTCTTGATGCTGCCATAGCAGTTAGATCGCCACCCAGCTTGACTGAGTGCTTGACTTTCTTACTTATCAGTGGAGATTTCACATGATTTCAGAACATCCTTATACCTGTTGTAATGACCTTCTCGTGTCCACTGGCCACTCCGTAGAAAAGTGTCTTAGGTATTCAGGAGTCGTCCATGTGTACAAGGTGTCCGGCCCAACTAGTTGACTAATGACAATGACTGCTTCTATTCCTTCAACCTTGCAATGCTCTAGCACTACTAAATTGGCTTTCTTGTCCTTCCAGGAGATTTAGTATAAGCAGTATTGCCAGGTCTCGCAAGAGAACTAAGCAGCCAGCTCTATGGAAACAAGCCCCAAAAAAGCCCAACAGACAACCTACGACATTGTGTAAAAGAGAGGCTGCTTGATAACATATATGGATATATAGATTTATTTTTGTTTGCAGTGAATTGACTGTAAACACAGTCAGCATTGAATAACTGAATTTTATAAGATAAGATAAGATAAGATAAGCCTTTATTAGTCCCACAATGGGGAAATTCCAGGATTGCAACAGCACAGGGATAGCAGCACTCAGAGCAACAATCAGAAGACAAGAAAAAACGAGCAGCGAATATACATATGTACATATAAATATATAAATATATAAACACACAGTGCGGAGCATTGTAGCTAGATGGAATAAATATATAAATATATAAACACACAGTGCGGAGCATTGTAGCTAGATGGAATAAATATATAAATATATAAACACACACAATGCAGAGCATTGTAGCTAGATGGAATAAATATATAAACACACACAGTGCGGAGCACTGTAGCTAGATGGAATGAACAGCATAACCATCTACTTAGTTATCCTACATGGTATGATTATGTACCCATACATATTGTCACCCTCCTTAACGACCGGTATTTTCCTAGTTGTATACCGGAGGGGACCATTGTGTAAGTCTATTCCGTCTTTTGCATTCAATACGATTAGGTCGTCACGTTTTTTTGCTATCTCTGCGAGCAGCCCTGCTTAGGTTATACAGTCTGACAGCCATAGGTAGGAAGGACCTGCGAAACCTCTCGGTTGCGCACCTAGGATGATGTTGTCTGCTGCTAAATGAGCTCCTCAGTGCGTTCAGTATGTCCTGCATAGGGTGGGACTCGGACTCCAGCAGAGATGACAGTTTAGCCACCATCCTTCTCTCTCCCATCTCCTCCACTGGGTCAAGGCGCTGCCCCAGGACAGAGCTAGCTTTCTTGATCAGTTTGTTCAGTCTCTTCCTATCGGCTGCTGTAACGCCACTGCCCCAGCAGACCACTCCAAAAGTGATGGCTGATGCCACCACCGTGTTGTAGAATGTCTTCAGCAGTGCCCCTTGTACACCAAAAGACCTGAGTCTCCTCAGTAGGAACAGCCTGCGCTGTCCCTTCTTGTAGAGTGCGTCAGTATTGTGTGACCAGTCTAGTTTATTGATCAGATGAACACCCAGGTACTTGTAGGATGTCACCATCTCAATGTCTGTTCCCTGTATGTTTACTGGTGCTGTGAGGGGTTGTCCTTGCCTGCGGCAGTCCATCACCAGCTCCTTAGTTTTCCTCGCGTTGATCTGGAGGCAGTTCCGATGGCACCAGTCCACGAAGTCCTGGACAAGTCCTCTGTACTCAGCATCATCTCCGTTGGAGATGAGGCCAACGATCGCAGAGTCGTCAGAGAACTTCTGTAGATGGCAGTGTGTTGTGTTGTGTGAGAAGTCCGCAGTATAAAGGGTGAACAGGAAGGGAGCCAAAACCATTCCCTGGGGTGCCCCTGTGCTACCGATGATCGTGTCGGACGCACAGTCCTGGGTTCTCACAAACTGTGGCCGGTTAGTGAGGTAGTCCAGGATCCATGATGACAGGTGCTGGTCCACCTTTGCGCACAGCAGCTTGTCCTTCAGGATCATTGGTTGGATGGTGTTGAAAGCACTGGAGAAGTCAAAGAACATGATCCTCACCGCATTCCCAGGCTTCTCCAGGTGGGACAGAGAACGGTGAAGGAGGAAGATCACCGCATCTTCCACCCCAATGCCATGCTGGTAGGCGAACTGGAGTGGATCCATCGCTGGTCCCACCAGGGGGCGGAGGTGAGCAAGGAACAGTCTCTCCAGGGTCTTCATCATGTGGGACATCAGGGCCCTGGTCTGTAGCTGTTCAGATCTTTGGGGTGGGAAGTCTTTGGTACCGGTACCACACAAGATGTTTTCCACAACTGTGGTACCCTCCCCAGCTTCAGGCTCAGGTTGAAGATGTGCTCCACAATCCCACACAGCTGGTCTGCACAGGACTTGAGGAGCTTTGCGCTGATGCCATCCGGTCCCGACGCCTTCCTCGCCTTGATCTTCCTCAGCTCCGTCCTCACCTGGGTCTTAGTGAGGATCATGTTGGGGGGCTGTGTGTTGGGAGTGGGGGGTGATGGTGGAGTGGGATGTGGGCAGCAGGACTCGATGTCTTCAGAGGCAGCAGTGGTTGTTGTGCAGTCGGGGGGGGAGGGCGGTTGGTCAAACCTATTAAAAAACAGGTTCAGATTGTTCGCCCACTCCCTGCCCCCCGTGGCCTGGGGGGAGGTGTTCTGAAGCCCAGAGATGGTTTTAAGGTTTCTCCAGACCCCACCGATGTCGCTCTGTTGCAGCCTGTCCTCCATCTTCTTCCTGAAGCTGTCCTTGCCTTCTCTGATCTTCCTCCTCAGCTCCCTCTGTATGGATTTCAGCATCTCCCTGTTCCCTGACCTGAAGATCCTCTTCTTCTCTCTTAGAAGTGTTTTTATCTCAGGGTTGATCCAGGGTTTGTTGTTCGAGCAACACCGTATGGTCTTGGTGGGAACGGTGTTGTCCACACAGAAGCTGATGTAGTCCGTGATGGTGTGAGTGAGGCCATCGATATCCTCACCATGTGGATCGCAGAGCTGCTCCCAGACAGTGGTTTCAAAACAGTCCTTTAGAGCGTCCATTGCCTCCTCAGACCATAACTTCACTGTGCGCATGACCGGAGGTTGTCTGTGCACTAGGGGTTTGTACACCGGCCGGAGATGAACCAAGCTGTGATCCGATCTCCCGAGTGGGGGGAGTGGAGATGAAGTGTACGCCTCCTTAGTGTTTGCGTAGAATAAGTCCAGTGTTTTATTGTCTCTAGTGTGGCATGTGACATACTGGGTGAACATGGGTAGAATGGGAGACAGTGAAACATGGTTGAAGTCGCCTGAGATGAGGAGAAGAGCATCTTTGTGTTCTGTCTGCAGCCTGCCAGTTACTGAGTGGATGACGTCACGCGCTGTCCCAGCGTTCGCCGTTGGATTTGCATAAATAACAATGCAGATCACGTGTGAGTATTCCCTCGGGAGATATGTAGGCCGCATGCTAACAGCTAGCAACTCAATGTCTTTGTTGCAGTGTTGTTGTTTAACCGTGATATGTCCCGGTCTGCACCAGTTGTTATTGACATACATTATCACTCCACCGCCCCTTGCCTTCCCACTGTCTGGTGTTCGGTCTGCCCGTATTGCATGGAAACCCTCCAGTTCAATGTTAGCATCTGCTGCTAGTTCAGTTAGTCACGTCTCCGTGAATAGCATAAGGCAGCACTCCCAGTATATGCTCTCGTGGTGGGAGATAGCCGCTAGCTCATCTGTTTTTCCAAGTATCGATCGTACATTCCCCATAACAACGGATGGGAGGGTGGGTCTGTACCTTATATTCCTTGCCCGCCGTCTTGCCCCAGCTCGACAACCACGCTGTTTCCGTCTTATCTCTCCCAGTATGTCGAGTTTTTTCGTTAGCATCGTGGGCCGGTTAAGTGCTAACAGCTGGTCTCTATTATACTGCCTCCTGCACGAAACAGTGGCTCCGTCCACTGGCTCAGGAGACATTTGGGCAATCTGCATGTTTGGATGGAATAAAGGTGACTCTATAAACTCTAATTAAAGGGAAATACATATGCATTCTACATAAGCAACAGCAATTTTTTAGTAAACACAGTCAACATAAAAAACTTTGAATAAATTAAATTTTTATACTCTGATCAAAAGAAAAGACATGTACATTCTGCATAAGTAACAGCACTAAACACGATTACAGTTTAGTGATATGGGATGATGGGAGTTGTTGTCGTTTAAACAAAAACTAAATATTATCCTGTTATTATATGACAGCCAACAACTTTAATTACGTGGAAAATTATCTTTTAAACTGACAAACATCATTTGTGTAACTAGTGGCAAAATTTGATTGGGATCAAAAGATAATTTTGCTCTTGCCATTCATTTCAATGGAGAATTTTTTCGATTTAAGGTCCCATACACTGATCTCTATAGAAAAACTGGATGGATCATTGGCCGCCACATCAGCACACCCAAAACACCGAGCCAACGGAGAACGAATGGGCCTGAAGGAAATGGTGCCACCCCCGCCTTAACAACCTCCCAAAAAAACCCAACAGATCCTGAACTTCTTGGCACGGAGACACAGCCCACAATCCTGCATAACCAGTGAAGTGCAGAAATCGATTTCTGTAGTTGGTAGATTTCTATAGTTCACCGGCTGCACAAGACCACAAGCCGCGCCTCCATGCCAAAAAGCCCCAGATCTGTTAATTCCCCGGAAAGCCACCGAGGCAAAAGTGGCATCATCCACTATGAAACCCACACACTCCCCACCGACTTGCCGATTGTCCTGGATGTACAAACACGGAGGGCAGGTGGGCTCACTCGGCTATGTACTTGCTAATGGGGCGTGAGCCAGCCAGCTTTTCTATAGAGATCAGTGTCCCATATGTGGAAGTAGAAGGGGTGTGACTTAGGCTGGGAGCTGGGAGAGCTGTCACACAAACAGCAAAGCAAGCTCAAATAAGGAACTACATGTTAAAAAAACAAACCCAAAAACCCGCAACCCGCGACTGACGAGATTTGCAAGTGACTTCAGAGAAAAATAAGCCCAAAGTCACTTATAATAAGTGGACTTGGCAACACTGAGCATATGGCACAAAGTCTAAACAACTGCAAGACTAAATTTGCAAAAATATGATAAAAGATGCTAATTTACAACTTAAAAAGTCACTAAATTTAAAGAGTCCCCCCCCAAAAACCCCGTTAAATTCATGAAGAAAGAAGCTCACAAATAAGGGAGAAAAACATTTTTAAGAAAAAAGTCATAAATTTACAAGAATAATATAAATTCACAAGCAAAAAAAGATGCACATTTGTAAAAAAAAAAAAAAAAAAAAAAGACTTTTTTCTGTCATAATTTTTCAATTTTTTCACCAATTTGTGAGGTTTTTCTTGAACATGTGAAATATTTTCTTGGTAATTTATAACCTTTTCTGATAAATTTACTGCTTTTCCCTAAAAAATTGTGACTTCTGTCATGGTTTGTGACCGGGCTGGGCAGAGAACGGGACTCAAGTGTATGGCATTTTCTTGGCATGATTTATTATTCACAAAAATAACAAAATAAACACAGCTCAAGGGCTGGAAATGAACAAAAGACATGGCAAAACTGGCACGGCTGAACAGAAGCATGAGGGTTGATGCAGATACGACAAAGTCACCACACACGACACAGACAGACACACATATATAGACAGGGAAGTAATCAAGATGACACAGGACAGGTGGGAAACAATCAAGGGCAATGGAGAAGCACAGGAGGGGCGGGGCTGAACAGATGGAGCACACCTGGACCAAAATACAAATGATAATCACAGCACAGAAAAAACATAATAACAAAAGGCGGGGCATAGCTGAACTCATGTCCTGAAGATAACAGAAAAACAAATATGAACATAAAGTGAGGACATGAGCACAGTCATGCCCAAACCCTAACAAGTTTTACATTTAGTGCCTTTGTCCTATAAATTTTGTCACTTTTTTAAAATAAATTTACCTTTTTTTCTGTTAAATTTGAAAAAAAAAAAAAAATCACAAATTTTCAATTTTTCTTTTGAATATTTATAACTCTCACTGACATTTTCAGCTGTACTGTATTACCTATCCTTACACTCTTCATGGAAATAGGGATGGGGGATGGCAGGTTAACATGGGGGTTGATTTTGGGGTCATTTTGCTGATAAGGGGGATGGTATTCCTCCCCCCCTCCAAAAAAAAAATAAAAAATCACCGACTGGATGTACCTTTACCGAAGCTAGGAAAATCACTTTAAAAAGAGTAAAAAAAATGTTCTTTTCTACTTATATCACAGTAGCATTTGTGAAAACATAGAAATTCCAATCTTTCTTCTTATAACTAACATGACTCAGAATTTGAGTGCTTCTGTATCTGTGTGCCTTAAACACTTCAGTGTGAATCATCAATACAGCAGATGATTGACTGAGTTATAATAAAATGACTTGTACTTATACCAGGAAGGGTTTAGGTTAACAAGAAAACAGCATTTATTTGCAAGGACTTCGATTTCTACCACTGACTACCTAAAATGTTCTCATCCTGCATTGTTAAGTATGGTTTTTCTGTCAGATTCTGCTGGCATCAGGGAACCAAATTCAGTGCACAACATACCTGTAAAGAAGGTTTGTTGACACAACAGTAGTGGCAGTATTAAACAGCAAGAGATAATGCTCTTATTTAAAAAACAAAAAAAACAAAAAAAAACCAAAGCCTGTTATTGGAGTGAAGCAAGAAATCAGTTTGTCAGCCTGAGGTCGTGTTTGTGTCCACTCTGGCATGTTGTTATGCCTCGGTGAAACGGAGGCATACCGTATTTGGTTAATGTGTCATGATCCTGAGCACGGATAGGGGCCGTGCTTAGCTCCAGCCTTAGTTTAGTGCTTTTCTGTTCATTTGTCTCTCTGTTTATTATGACCTTTTGTATTTGGGTTCTGTTCATAGATGAGTTGTTGTATTCTTAGTTGCGATAGTCTTGTGTAGTTATGACCGGTGACAGGTGTAGACCAGCGCCTGGTCAGGGAGATCGCTCAGGATTTCAAGACCGACCTGCGCTTCCAGAGCTCCGCCGTCATGGCTCTGCAGGAGGCCAGCGAGGCCTACCTGGTGGGTCTCTTCGAGGACACCAACCTGTGCGCCATCCACGCCAAGAGGGTCACCATCATGCCCAAAGACATCCAGCTGGCCCGCCGCATCCGTGGAGAGAGAGCTTAGACTTTCTGCTGCACATCCACCAACCACAGGTGGTTTTTCTTGCCTTCTGATTGTTGCTCTGAGTGTTGCTATCCCTGTGCTGTTGCAATCCTGGAATTTCCCCATTGTGGGACTAATAAAGGCTTATCTTATCTTATCTTATCTTATCTTATGGCATTGTTTATCTTTTGGGGATTGTGTTATCTTATTTTGTATTATTGAGTTCTGGTCTGTACTTTTATTTTGACAGTGCTGTGCGGCTTCCGGCTGTCAAACAGCTTCACCGGCAGCACAGCTGTCGGTTGTTGTTTTGGTTACGTTTTCACTCATGTACCCACACCTGATTATCATCTGGGGTTGCGCTATTTGAGCAGATCAGGGCAGTTGACTCATTGCAGCAGTGTTGCTTCCCCAGAAGACATTTTCACGTTCTGCCACTTCAGACGGTGCTCCCGTCTGCTTGTGTTTCTCCGGGATCCCCCCGGTCGTAAGTGTTAGTGTGCGTGTTGTATGTTTTTGTTTAGTTTGTCATTTTTGTTAATAAATGTACTAACCTCACAGCCAGTGTTTGGTGTCCTCTGTCAAGCCTTGATGCAGTTTATGACTGAAGACCACTGCCAATTGAAATGCCAGTGGCTGTGTAAGTTTTTTCTCCCTCTTTCCCATTCCTTCTCGTATTTATTTCTGTCAAGTCAGTTTTCCCCCTTGCGGGCATGGCAGCGCTCGCAAAATACAATCAGTGTAGGTTAAGCGAGGTGGAGATGTGGACAGTCAACGTGCTGCAGTACATCTTATTGGAGGCTCGAGCTTCTCGTACTCCCAAGGCGGCTCGGGAATGCCTAGTTGGGGCCACACAAGTGCTGGAAGCATACTCCAGCCTGTGGAGCCATCCGGAGCTGACAGATCTCCTTCTCTCCATCTCTGACTCATTGTCCATGCTCCACGGGCTGGGGGAGAACTCCTCCACTTCCATGCACATGCCAATAAGGAAGTGACCCCGGGCGCGGAAGGCCTAAGCCTCTCACCGCGGTCCAGCAGCAACGGCCCTGCCTTCTCCTCCCGGACAGTGGCCCGCACCATCGCCGAAGGAACGGGAGGAATGCCGGCAGGTTTTGGCAGTGGAGGCGGAGCTACTCTTGGATTGTAAGCCATAGCTACTCCCGGAACTCGCAGCCCGAGTAGGGGGTGGATGCCCAGCTCCGCTCGCCACCATGCCTACAGAGCCGGATCGACCAGTAACCGCATTGGTGCCCTCGCCCGCTACAGCCATAAGAGAGGAGTCCTCAGGGTCATCCGCAGCAGCCACCACTGCACCGGGGGAGCAAAGACAAGTAGCTTTTCATTTTACTACACCTGAAAATGAATTGTTTTGCCTTGTCCCCACTGGGGGGGCTCAGCTGCAGTCACCCACTTTGGCTGAGCCTCCCCCGCCTGCTGCTGCAATTCTCTCCCTATGTTGACCTGCCTCTGCCGTGTCCTCCCCTGTTCTTCCTGTCTGTCTGCTGGTCCTGGGAGGGAGCCGCCGGATGAAGAGGAGGTCAGCAATTCCGAAGGATCTAGTCCCCGCCATGCCACCATGCCCTGGATGGGAGGGTTCATTGTTGTGGGTCATGATTGTTTTTTAATTTTTTTACATTTTGGTGTTTTTTGTTTTAGTTCAGTCCCTCTGTGCTGGGGTTCCCCCTCCTCCCCCGCGGGGTGGGTTGTTTTCTTGTTGGGGCAGTCTTCTTTGTGGCGGGGGGTTTCTTTCCTTTTTGATGTTGCCCTGGGGTATCTGGGTTCCACCCCTTGAGGATGGGGCACTGTCATGATCCTGAGCATGGATGGGGGCCGTGCTTAGCTCCAGCCTTAGTTTTGTGCTTTTTTGTTCATTTATCTCTCTGTTTATTATGACCTTTTGTATCTGGGTTCTGTTCATTGATGAGTTGTTGTATTCTTAGTTGTGTTCTTATAGTCTTGTGTAGTTGTTGCATTGTTTATCTTTAGGGGATTGTGTTACCGGTATCTTATTTTGTATTATTGAGTTCCGGTCTGTACTTTTATTTTGACAGTGCTATATGGCTTCTGGCTGTCAAACTGCTTCACCGGCCGCCCAGCTGTCAGTTGTTGTTTTGATTACGTTTTTACTCATGTACCCACACCTGATTGTCATCTGGGGCTGCCCTATTTGAGCAGATCAGGGCAATTGACTCATTGCTTCCCCAGAAGACACTTTCACATTCCGCCACTTCAGATGGTGCTCCCGTCCGCTTGTGTTACTATGTGAGCCCCCCAGTTGTAAATGTTAGTGTGCGTGTTGTATGTTTTGGTGTCGTCGTTTTTGTTGATCAATGTACTAACCTCACAGCCAGCGTTTGGTGTCCTCTGTCAAACCTTGAGGCAGTTTATGACATAATGTGTCTGTGGATGTGTGTGTGTATCTGTCCGTCGGTCTGTCTGTCCGCATCTCTGTTTCAGCTCGCCTAGTCAAAATTAAGTGGAACTAAAGGCTTGTATCATTGTATCATCATATTTTCTTGACTTTTAATTTGCCAGAATTTCAAAATAACACTTTGTTTTTGAAATAAACACAAAAAAACCTCACCTTTACCATCAATGGAATGGTACTGCGCATGTGCCCGGAATTTCCCGCCAGAGGAAAGTACTGAACAATCCGCCAATAGTGGGCGAACAAATGTCCGTCTTTTTGCCCCGCTGTTTTCTTCCTCTGCCACTAAACAGCAAAAGCTCCTGTTTGTCTTGATTGCCATTGTATTCACGTATCTCTGTCGCATCCGCCATTTAAAACATCTGCCACCGTGCTCTTTGTGTTTGGATTGCAGCTGTTCAAATCAGTTTTGTTGCTCTTGGCTGCCGCCAACAGTATGGGCATGTGAACTGCAGATTATTTTCACTGCGCATGCATGTACTCCAAAACTACTGGATGGATTTGGATGAAATTTTTTACCAGATGTGGTTTTTGGCTAGAGAGGAACCCATAACATTTTGGTGATGATCCCAGAATGCATACCTCTGCCAAGGCTCTGGCACCGAGGCATCAGCACCTTGGTACTTTCATTTTGCTCTGTCTTGGTAGGATTTGATCATTTTTCTACCTTGTTATGTCAACACCTGTTTTGTTCAGTAACAGACTGTTTTGTTGCTTATTTCTTTGTCAAATGTTTTGTGTTCTGTGCTATCATACACTAGTTTTCAAGACTGCTTATTCAGTTGATTGAGGACCAAATGAATGATGTCCAATGATGTTTACAGGGCATGTTTGTCAGTACATTGCAGGGCCAACACAGAGAAAGACCACCCTGTACTTCACACAGTCAATTTAAAATTGAACTCATTAAAGATTTTCAGACTCATTTTCCATGGACTGAGAGGAATCAGACTTGGCAGTTATTAGTCTTTCTCTACATACTAGGTACCCCCAGGGTCACACATTTCTCCCCTTACTTTATGCAGCTGAGGAGACCCTGTAGAAGTTTGCCAGTTGTGTCAGAAGCCTCGACTTGACCTAGGAAATCAGTGTTTCATCGTCTTGGAGGTGGCTTGCCCTTCAAAAATGTCTTCATAGTTGGAAAGAGGCGGAAGTCAGATGCCGTGAGGTTGGGAGCAAGAGGGATAAGGAAAGCTTTCATAGCCACAGGACCGTGCTTCCATCTGGGCAGCATGCAAGCTATTAACTGGATGTTGTCTTGCAGGAAGAGGAAACTTTTGGTTAGCGTCTCTGGATTTTGATCAACTTTTGCTATTTCTGCAACAGTGAAGCATAGTAAGTCCTGGTAATTGTAGTACCCTTTGCCAGGAAATTCATCATTAATACTTCATGTCTCAAATGATCATGAGCCTGACCTTGCCCAGCAAAGGTTGGACACATGCTTTCTTTGGAGGTGATGAGTCATAATGCTTCCACTGCGTCGACTGGGCTTTAGTTTCTGGTTCATAGTGATGGACCCATGTTTTGTCCTGCATGATTAATCTGTCAAAGAAGTCCTCCCGGTTTTCTTGGCACATGGCCAAAAGAGTCTGGGAGCATGTGACTTGTTCTTGTTTCTGGAAAGTTGTGAGAAACCATGGAATCCATCGGGCTGACAACTTCCACATGTGCAAATGGTAATGAATGATTTTTTTTTTTCCATAGACCCTACACTAGTCTTGATATCTTGGGCTAGTTGGTGAGTACTTATATGGTGATCCTCCAAAATGGTGGCCTCTACTTGCTGGATGGTGTCTTGATCAATGACACACTGTGTTTGCCCAGGAATTCTCCAATGATGTCTGACCACACTTGAACTGTTGATGCCAGTGCTTGACTACGTCATACGATGGGAAATCGATGGGATATCCTCGCCTAGTCTCGCCTAATCCTCACCTAGTCTCTTTCATATCATCGAACGTCTCCCGTAGTGTGCGGCCTCTCAAGTACATGAACCTGATGACTGCTCTACATTGAACCGACTCCTTCATCACACCTTACTCCACCTTAGCACCTGCAAAAAGAGAAACTCTTTCAGGAGTTCAGAGCTGCAAATTATCACATGGCCTATAGAGGTATGTGCACATGTGCAATTTCAACCTTCTACAATAACTGGAAGTGGGTCAGGGGAAATCTTTAATGAGCCACCCACAGAGTTGTGCTGGATTGTGGGAGGAAAACCAGAGTAAAGGCCACATAAGCACAGGAACAAAACTTGCAAAATCTGCATAACGACTTGAACAAAAAGAAAGAAAAAAAACTTGTTAAGTGACAGTGCTAACCAATGTAAAATGCTAAAACAAGGTGTGGACAAACACCTTAAGAAGCAGCAGATGCTACCACTTCGTAATTTACCCGTCCCTCCTGTGCTACATCTCTTCACATTAATAAGCTGCAGTGACTGGAGGCTTTTGATGTTACAAACAACCGGTGACAGATGAGGGTTGTTTTCATTTATGTCTCTATACGGCATCCCCATTCAGAGGAACACATTCTGTATGGGGAGATTAGAAGCAACACCGACTGACTTCCTGTGATTGTTGTGGACAAATGACAACGCCTTATGTGTTCACGTGTAGGTGGCACATCTGGCGAGCTAAGAATCTATGCGTATGTCCGTCTTTTCCTCCGTGTGCTACAGTGACATGGTAACTCTTCAGCACATCTGAGCGTCTGAATTTGTTCCGAATCTATTTGTGTCTGTGTGTATTAGCTCTGTCTCTCTGATGTATGCGCGAATGTTCCTACGCACCCCCAACCCCGATTGCTTGTGCGTGCATACATATGTATGTTGATTCCAAGTGTGTGTTTTGGCATGTTGTGGGAGATGGAGGAGGTTCTGCTCCTCTGACACTGCCACTGTGTCATGCAGACATATCCAGAGTAGAAGAAATCATTACGCTATGCTCCCTGTAATAAATTAGTGGGTTGAGGTAACCCAAGGCAAGGTAATACAAGGTTAATAATGCGCTGTTATTCCCCACTGGCAGGAATAAACAATCTCCGCTGTTTATTTGCCTTCACCGCACTCCCACGAGAAGCCAGAAACAGCAGGATAGAGGCGTGGAAAGAGGGAAACAGATAGCGGGACGAGAGTCAGAAAGATAGATGACAAATAGGCGATGCTCCATTCCCACTTCGACTCCCACCTTCCCCTCCTGCCGTGTCCGTCGTCCGCCACAGAGAAAAATTAAAACGGGTCGACCCACGTTTTTTTCTCTCCTCTTCTACTCTCATCCCTTTTTTCCTTCCTCCACATTAGGCCATTTCTCTCTGCTTATCTGTCTTCCTTTTCTATGTCTTCCTCCCACTCTCCCGGTCATTGCATGGGTCAGGATGGGAGTCATGACAGGCTCTGGGATGAACCCCCCCTCCACCACCACCACCACTATCTGTCATTCATCACATCCCACAATTGAGAACTGCCTCTACCCACTCACACTTTCACCTCTGCAGTTCTCATGGAAGACAATGTGTTGCATGTAGTGTGATATACCAATACGCCTATATCCACCGTAACACTTTTGTGTTCGTGCAATAATATCATTCCATTCTGCTGGCTACAAACGGCTGTTTTTCAGTTGGTGATTCTTGTTAAGTCATGAAACAAAACAAAACACAACTGAGCTGTTGGTCTTACAGGGCTGATTGTGTGTAATAAGAAAAGCTTATTTCTGATATACAAGTAAAGGAAAAGCTCAAACGTTTTGCCAATCTTCTAATCATTTATTTTTGCTTTGTAAAGCCAACATGGGGTCAGAGCAATGCAATGATATAAACTACATAGGGATACTTTCAATTAATCATTGACAAGAATATGGTTGACTAAATTAAATTTGGTTGTCAAGCTTATTCTATGAAATGTAGTGGCATTGCCGTCCAGGCGGGGGCGCACCCATTCACCCACTGCCACCATTCAACCAAAACTAAAGAAAAAAGCAGAAGAAGACGCCAATCAACCAGAGCGCATGTGCTGTGCAGAGTGAAAAAAACTCACCTTTCCAGGTTACGTCAGAGAGTCACAACAAGTTCGTATGGCACACGAGCTTGAAGATCCACCTAGACTGGAGCAAGGGAGAAACTACACAAGCACAAAAACCCATCCCCACGCTGCCTTCAACCTGCCGCTAGATGGGAAAGCAGACTGGACTCAAGTCACCACTGAGGTAACAGGCAACAGAGGAGCCCAGATGGTTCTGGGTTTGCCTGGATTGCTAGGGAACTGTGGTAAAACAGTAATTAACTTTTTAAATGTTAACCTCTTGCACTCCGGTGTACCGTGGGCGGGCACGTCTCTGCATCCCAGTGCGCCCTCGTGCGTCCCAGGGTGCCCTCATGCGTCCTAGAACGCATTGTGCGTCTCAGTGCCTGTGCGTCTGAGTGCGCACGGAAAAAAAAAAAAAAGCTGCATTGTTCAGCTTTCTTTTCACACAGCCGTGAACAGAAAGCCAAAAGAGTGTATGATTGGTTTAGATTTGATTGACCTCTAATAAGAGCCTTGAATTGGGTTTCTGAAACCTTGAAGAACCAATGACTGAAAACCTAGCAAGAAGGACCTGCCTACCAACGGCTGCGAATACGAGCCAATTGAAGCAGAGAAGTTTGACGGTTGACGTGCATCTCCCTGCATAAAATCTCTTTTGCCTAAGCCGCTGGGTGACTGACATTGAGACCTGTGCGGAACGGTAGCATCAGCCAGTCTTTTTTGGATTATTTGTTTGGAAAAATGGTTCGCCAAAACCACAAGCGTGGAAGCGGAGATATTTTGACCGGGTCGGGTGACCAGAGGCACGAGTCCGTTACAACCGGACCAGCTTCAGGTTCGTCTGACAATGAGGAACTTACTGCTGTTGTGGACAGGTAAGTGTTATAAGCTAAATTATTCTTTATCGATGAAAATAGTAATAAACATCACTTTTGATCGATCGGTAATTCCAACGGTGCGTCATGGCCACAAGTTTTTTGGTGTGCAGAGTTCCTCTGTAGCGGGGCGGGGTGGGGATGTTATCCTCTGCATTGCAGATAGATATTTTAGCATAATTTTTATTGCACTGTAGGCTATTTTTTCTTGTAAAAAAGGCCACACATTTTTTACGTGGCATGTTTTTTTTTGTGTGTGTGTGTGTGTGTGGGAGGGGTTGTTTGTTATCCATCCATCCATCCATCCATCTTCTACCGCTTTTCCGGAGGTCCGAGTCGCAGAGGCAGCAGTTCAAGCAGAGAAGCCCAGACTTCCCTCTCCCCAGCCACCTGCTCCAGCTCTCCAGAGAGGATACCAAGGCGTTCCCAGACCAGCTGGGAGACATAGTCTCTCCACCGAGTCCTGGGTCTGCCCCGGGGTCTCCTCCCAGTGGGTTGTTTGTTACCCTGTAGAAATGTAATAATGTTTTAGTATAATTTTTATTGCACTTTAGGCTATTTTTTCATGTTAAAAAAAAAAAAAAACAGGAACTGTGCTGTGTATGTGAACTCTGGGAAAATAGGAGAATAGTGAAAAATAAAAATTGAACTTTGTAAATGACTTTATTTTCACATAATAGACACACTTCAGATGAAGACGCTGGTGAGGAGTGGGTGCCAGACGAGCACTCTGCCAGCAAGCGCAGAAGAAGGGAGCTGCAGGCGAGCTCGTCAGAAGAGGAAACCCCTACCCCAAAAAGAGGGACACCACTGGGGAGAGGAAGAGGAAGGAGAGGAAGAGGGAGAGGAAGAGGAGGTAGCAGGAGAGGAAGAGGAGGCGAGAGTGGTGATGGCAGCCCTCAGCCTGGGACATTGGCCGGCCCTTCATCAGCTGAGGAGAGGTGGCATGATTCCGACACCCCTGACATCATTCCACCACAGCCCATTTGTCGTCCCAAAAATCCACCTGGACCTCAGCTAATTACAACAGCTTCATACACCCCCGTTCAGTTGTTTGAGTTATTTTTCACTCCATCTGAGCTAGACCACATTGTTGAGAACACCAACCTGCATGGCTCTGCACACTACAACACACCCACCAGCCCCTGGACTGACCTCACATGCTCTGACCTGCTCTCATTTTTTGGCCTGATTATTTACATGGGTTTAGTCAAGTGCAAATCCTTCAGTGATTACTGGCGAGGGGGACACCTGTACAGCCTTCCTTTCCCCAAGAGTGTAATGACCAGGACAAAGTTTCTCCTGATCAGCTGGGCCCTTCACCTCAGCAGCCCAGCAGCAGAAGAGGCCAATAAGCAGAAGAGAGGCACGGATATGCATGACCGCCTCAGCAAAATCTTGACACGTTTTCTAGGAATCAGTATGATGATGAGTAGGATTAGAAAATTATATTTGATTGAGAGGGTATTGCTGTCAACTTGTAAAATATCCCGTCGCCAAGTGCTTGCTCACAGGGGATCGCCTGATTGCTGGGGTCTTTCTTCAACTGTGGGGGTTCCCCCTACAGTTGATAGTGCTATGAGATGACTGTTGTTGTGAAATGGCGCTATATAAATAAAGTTGAATTGAATTGAATTGAATTGAATTTGTTGTTTGTATATAGTATGTTTTGTATATTGACATTTTTGTTCAGTAAAGCGTGTTTAGAATTGAAACTTCATTTTCTCTGCGTCATTACTACTGACAGTGTTTCTGGATAGCTAACAAGATAGCCCTGAGTGTCACCTTTCATTAGAGCCCAAGATGAAGCTTCTATGTTGAAGCATTCAAAAGTTCTAGACGTACCAACGTACCAACCCCATGAAAACTTTGTGCTGCCAAATGTGCTCAACAACACAAAATCAATACTTTCAACAGATTCTTTTCACATCGATGAGGTAAATGAAGAGTTAATTGCTGGTATTGTTAAAACACTGTCAAACTCAAAAACTAATGATATCTACAATATGAGCACTTCCTTTCTCAAAACGCACAGCAAAATATTAATCAAACCACTGACTCATCTCATTAATCTCTCCATTAGGTCTAGTACATTTTCATCTGGTTGGAAAAAAGCTGTCGTCATACCAGTTTATAAATCAGGCAGTAAAGACGGTATATGCAATTACCGCCCAATCTCTATTTTACCAGTCCTGTCTAAGGTTCTTGAAAAAGTTGTAGCTACACAGCTGATAGACTATTTACAAGACAGTCAACTTCTTCATCCACATCAATTTGGTTTTAGACCAGGATACTCAACAGAAACAGCAAATTGTTGCCTTATTGAAAATGTCAAATGGTCCTTGGACAGGGGTAATGTGGTAGGGGCTGTTTTTCTAGATCTCAAAAAGTCTTTTGATACTGTAAACCACAGTTTGCTTTTATCCAAAATGGTATCTTTTAACTTCTCTCCAGATACATTAGAATGGTTTGCATCTTATCTCCAGAATAGAGAACAGTGTGTAAAAGTTCACCAAGATAAATCCTCATTTTTAAACAACCGTATGGGTATCCCACAAGGGTCCATTCTTGGTCCTTTACTTTTCAGCATTTTTATTAATGACTTGCCGCTACACTGCTCAGCTGCAACATGTCAACTTCATGCAGATGATGTAGTTATTTACACAGCTGCCAAGACTCCAGCACAGGCTGCAGATGTACTGTCCACAAGTATGGTTGATGTCCAAGAGTGGCTCTTCCAGAACCATCTATTGCTGAACCTTCAGAAAACAGTTTCAATGTGCTTTTCAATCAAAAAATGTAACCTGCAACGTTTTAAAGTTAATATACATGATCAAGACATCAGTTTAGTTACAGAATTCAAATACCTTGGCATTGTACTAGATCCTCAATTCAAATTTAATCTTCATATAAAGAAAATTTCTAAAACAGTAAAAAAAATTCTGAACTGCTTTAAATTAATTAGATATTACATACCATACCAAGCAGCTGTACTGTATATGCATTCTATGGTTTTTTCTCATATATCATACTGTTTGACAGTCTGGGCTCAAGCAGCCCCTTCCACAATAAAACATATAGGTTCATTATACAGTATAATCAAACTCTAAAAATCTTGGACAAAAAGCCCATTAGGTGGCATCACTGTTATATTTTTAAAAAATACAATCTATTGAGTTTTGAGAGTTTCATTGACCTCTGTTTTCTGAAATTAATTTTCAAATGTTTCCATAAATCAGCGCCTGAGCCACTTGCTGGTTTCATCCAAAGACAGGACAGCAGCAGAGCCACCAGGAGTTCTGTTAACAATAACTGTAAAATATTCCACCACAGAACCACATTTGGACAAACAGCTTTCTCTATAAATGGCAGTCATATCTGGAACACAATGCCAAATGAAATTAAAATAATAACGGACTTTAAAACATTCACTACAAAGGTTAAAAATTGGCTGAAAAATAAACAAGAATGTACCCATGTATGAAATGATTGTCTGCAGGGTGAGAGTGAATGAAGGGAAGGAATGAATGTGTTTGTTTATAGTGAGTGACGAAGGGAGGGAGGCCTGAAATAGGCAAACGTGAATCAGGTTTTTATATTGTGTATTTATAATCTTTTTTGCATTGATGTATGTGGTTATTGTTTATTCTGTTTTCATTTTTTCTTTTCCTTATCCTTTTTTCTTTTTACTTGTTTCTCCTTTCTAAAGCCCATCCAGGGACAAGAGTTGCAAATTAGCTAATAGCTATACACTCTTTGTGCAACACATCAGATTGATTGTCATTTGATTAATTGTCTATATTTATTGCATTGTCCCTGTCAAATAAACAAATAATCTAATCCAAGATGCTGCAAACGGTTGAAGAACAGCTTTTGATTTACTTTGGGTACGTTATTTTTTGGCGTTTTTAGGGAAATTGACCAGAGTGCAAGGGGTTAAAGATAGAAAAACTGTATTGTACCGAGGAAAATTCAGATTCTCAGGAAAATTGCCACTTATCAATTAATCATTAATCGATTGATAAGGTGAATCAACTAATCCATCCATCCATCTTCTTCTGCTTCATCCTTTTTGGGTCGCAGGGGGGCTGGAGCCTATCCCAGCATCTTTGGGCGAGAGGCAGGGTACACCCTGGACAGATCGCCAGTCCATCACAGGGCCAACACAGAGAGACAGACAACCATTCACTCTCACAGTCATACCTAAGGACAATTTAGAATCCCCAGTTTTGATGCCAATTAACCTAACTTGCATGTTTTTGGCATGTGGGAGGAAACCGGAGAAATCCCGGAGTAAACCCACACAGACATGGGGAGGACATGCAAACTCCACACAGGTCACTGTTGGTCAGGGGCTGGGATCGAACCCAGGATCCCCCGGCCAAGAGTGAGTTGCTGTGCTGCTGTAGTGCTAACCACTCCACTACCGTGCTGCCCCCGGTGAATCAACTAATGATTAATGAATTAATCGATAACTTGCATCCCTAAAATGATGCTATACTGACATCTTTTCCAGTCAGTGCCTGCAACAGATCTGAGCATGTCTGAGTGTGTGCATATGTCTACTGAGGAGTATTAAGAGTGCCAAGGGAGGCAGTCAAAGCACAAAGAAAGAAAGAACGGCACAAGCCCGTCTTGCTGTGAAGATGAGCACCAGTCATGATTTCAGTGAGAACAGTGTGAGCCGCCGTGATCACGCAGCAGCACAAGAGGAGAGCGACCTGGCAAACTTGTCTCTTATTGGAAGAGGTGGCGCTCCTTCTTCGTGACTGTTCTCCCTTCAGTGACATTCAGGCCCCCCCACAGTCGTCAGCCGATGACCTCATTGGTGACGCTCCCACAAACATATAATCACCTGCCCACCCACGACCTGGATGGGCTTCCTGAGTAGACACTTTGGAGAAAACGGGTTAGTTAAAACCTCACAGCTGTAATGACACTTGTGCATTTCTGCAAATATAAACATGCAAAGGCAGAAAAGGTCAGGAGTAGTGATTGTTCTGTTTACCGACGTCGTGTGGACGGTGACCTCAAATAGTGCAGGAGGAAGCAGACCAGAGATGCAAAGAGGAGTCAACAGTAAAGCAGAGCGCACGTGTGAGGCGAGCCTGTCAAAAAAACTACTGAAACCTACCACAGGGACTCACTAACTGGGTCACCCAGGACCTCTGGGTCAGGTGAGCGCTGCACTTTTCAAACATAGATCAGCTTGTCTCCATTAAAAAGGAGCAAAGGGTGTTTTTTAATCTATCATGTCCACATTAATTTCCACCAAGGGAATGCTCGTTATGTTCTATCTAGTTGAGCATTAACATTTCCCTTGGTAAACTTTCACGTCAGGTCTCTGGTGCTGCATGTGCATTGCTAAAATGAGGTCACATATCGCTGTTGGTTCCTATACAAGCATTACTTCTTTATAATCTGCAGAACAACCCTTCATCTTAAACTGAAATGAATGTGCCTAAGTGAAAATTTTTTGAGAAGAAAAACACCATCGTGTAAATTTCTAAGGGCCCCTTTACACTGATGAAAATCACCAGGTGACCATTGAAAGATCAAAAATTGGCCAAATCTCTCAATGATCTCCTAAAGTCTCAAAAAAGCTGTTTCTGTGTAAGTTTATGTGAGATCATTGTGTGATAAAATAATTCAATTTTGAAATATCCTTGTGAGATCACTGAAAGACCAGGAGGGATCACTGGGGGATCACTGAGCGTTTCTTGGGTGACCAAGGAGGTTGCTTATCGTTTGAAAAGTTTCTAGTGCTCTTCTACCCCCTCTACACAGGGATGGAGATCATTGAGAGATTGTTGAGCAATGAAAAAATGGCCAGATCTCTCAACAATCTTTCAGTGATCTCTCAGCAATCATTAAGATGTCTCAATGAGCTCTCAATGATCTTCCAGTGATCTCAACAATTGCCGTGGTCACCTCAAAGTTTCGACTCAGACTATAACAGTTTCTCAACAATCACCAAAGGGAAGCAATCTCTCCATGAACTCTCAAGAAGCACTCAACGATCTCATCAATCTTCCAATTATCTCAGCGATCTTTCAATGACTGCCAAAATTTTTCCACCCTTAAGTTAAAGATGGTTGAGAGATCAGTGTGGGATCACTGAGCATTTAAGATAAGCTAAGATAAGATTTTATTAATCCCACAATGGGGAAATTCATTTGTCACAGCAGCAGTCAAAAAAGAAGTACAGAAACCAATAATAATTAAAAAAAACAATAAAAAACCTACTAAAAACATAAGATCAATAATATTTAAAATATGTACAAGTTGTACTATACACATCAATAAAAATAATATACATACATGCACGTTTGTGGCAAGTATTTATCCTGTGTGTATATTATACAGTCTACTGCTGTCAGGATGAAGGACCTACAGTAAACTTCTGAAGGTGACAGCTGGTGGAATTACATCTGAAATCTGATGTGTAAAGAGGAAAGGGGACAGCACTGTTTCCTGAGGGGTCCCTGTACTGCATATCACCACCTCAGACACACAGTCATGCAACCTCACGTACTGTGGTCTGTTGGTGAGATAGTCAATAGTCCATGCAGTAAGGTGACAGTCAACTTCTGCTCCCTCCAATTTCTCCCTTAGTAATGCTGGTTGAATTGTATTGAAAGCACTGGAGAAGTCGAAAAACATGACTCTCATAGAGCTTCCAGTATTCTCCAGGTAAGACACTGACCTGTGCAAAAGATAAATAACTACATCCTCCACTCCAATCCTGGGTCAGAAAGCAAACTGCAGGGGATCCAGCAGCGTGCTCACCAGGGGTCGGGGGTAGCTGAGGATGATCCTCTCCAGAGTCTTCATCAGATGGGAAGTTAAGGCCACAGGTCTAAAATGGTTAGGCTCCCTAGTGCGCACAATCTTAGGCACTGGAACCACAAAGGAGGTCTTCCACAAAACAGGAACCTTCTCCAAACTAAGACTCAGATTAAATATGCGCATGGACACCAAGCCATCCGGGCCTGTCGCTTTTCTGGCCTTGATCTTCTTGAGCTCCCTCCTCACCTGATGAACAGACAAGGAGAGAGGAGTGGGAGATATCCCCGATGCAGGGGGCATGGTTTCATGAAACACCAATTGTGTTCATTAAAAGACCAGCGGAGTTCACTGAGAGATCGTTGGGAGAATGATGAGATCATTGTGTGCTCCTTGAGAGTTCATTGAGAGATCCCTTCCCTTTTGTGGTCCATGAGAGACAGTTTTGGACTGAGTCAAAACCATAATTGTGAGATCATTGAAAGATCTTGGTGATTGCTGAGAGATCATTGAAAGCTCGTTGAGAGCTCTGGCCATTTTTCATCACTCAGTGATCTCTTAATGATCTCAATTTCTGTATAAAGGTGGTATAAGGAACAATTTAGCAAATATACAGTCAGTAATTTGTAAAAGCTTTACAGTAATCATGATCTTATCCAAACGAATAATCCAGTCTACCAGACAATAGAAAATCTTGCATTAAGATTCACTGAGGAGTAATCTATTATTTTTGTCAGACCATTTATGAAAACATTAGAGGAAAATCTGGTGCACTGCAACCTATTATTCCAAAACTAAAGTTTACTAGAGTTTACTAGACAGACAGTAATTAGAAACTTTTACACATTTTCATATACAGGATGCACATTGATCAGGTGAGTGTTACACTAATTTAAAGGTATTTTGAACTTTGGACAGGAGGAGTAGCCTCTATCGAAAATCAGCATTTACTTTGATTTGCGGTACAGAACTCTGAACATGAGATACGTAACTGGTGGGTTCTGAGAAAGAGTGGATGTTTCTTTAGCCACATTTAAGCAGGGAGTGAGGGAAAACATCTAAAGCAGTCAAAACTCCAGTAGTATCCACAGAACCTTGGAGTAACTGTATGCCCCACATATGAATCTCATTACATTTTCAGTGCATCATATGAACCACATTTTCATATTGGATACAGAGCCTGTCATTAGTGATAAGGAGGATAAAAGAAAAAAATGTTTTGGTTTAATGGCGCCATACTTAAAGTGCCAACAGATTGAGAATGACAAAGCAATTCTTTGATTTTTTTGGAATTCTGAAGTGTGGTATCTTAAGCATCTACTTTTTAAAGCTGTCTTAAGTGACTGTTTAACTGGAGTGGTGGCTTAGAGGTAGAGCATCTGCCCCACAACCAGGAGGTCGTGGGTTCAAGGCCGGGTCATACCACAGACCATATAAAGATGGTACTTTCCACCTTCTAGCTTGGTGCTCAACATAATAGAACAAGGAAAGGAAAGTTAACGCACAGAGCTACCAGAGGACTGACCCCCCACTGTAGCTTTCACTACCTGTGTGGCCTAGGGTCAGTGAAACAGAGATAGGTGCCACCCCACACCCCACACGGTGTCCCACATGCTGTGGAAGGGAATTAACTGAGTGAATATTTAGTTTTGCTTATTTATGTTTTGTACAATCATGACGATTGTGTCAGTCAGTCTTTTAAAAAAAATCTCCTCAAATGCAGTGCATAAAGATGTTTTTGCCTTAGTTATTTTAGATACATTAACTTAAAGGTTAGCTTAGGTAAGCTTAAAGGTTCTCAAGGTTGTCATAGCCGGGAGGGGGCTGCTGGGGATAAGCTCCCAGTGCTTATAAAATGCTCCTTATGGCGTGCGTCTCAAATAGCCTCTGACAACCAAGTCCAGCTCCTGGCCTGCTCGTGTGACTTGGTCTCAAGTCCGGTGGAATTGCTTTTACTGACAGGAGAAGGGGCGAGGGCGGGTCTCTGGCGCCTTAAAACAGTTGCTTCGGGTAGATGGGGCCCACTAACCTGGGAGGGTAGCCCATCTAGGGGAAGGAAAACCCTGATTTCAAACCTCTGCTGCCTTGCGGCATACCTGGTCATGGGAAAGGCTTCGGGAGTCAACCCTGAGGAAAAATCCGGAGTCGGAGCCCCTAAGGCGGTCTGCTGCTGTATTCAGCATTGTTCTGGCAACTCCTGCAACACTGCTGGTGCCAAACTGTGTTGGCTTTGCCGTTCCTTTGGATCCGCCACCAGTGTGGCGAGGGGGGACCTACTACACGGGCAGCAGTTGGTTCTTCACATTACCCTGCCCTGGCTTGTGCCCTGGAGAGGACACTCCAGCTTTGCCTCACAGCGTCGAAACAACATGGGAAGCAGCAGTTTACTGGTGATAAGCCTTAGTGCTCGATTGGCGTAGAGTATGGCACCAGGAGTTGCTTCCAACGGTGGGAGGGATTTTTGGATCTCATTGGACAGTTACCACCTGCCTTAGGTTGGGCAGCCCCCAGCCAGACAGGTGCTCTTTTGCCACAGTGTACCTTCCTCATTGGGTGAATGGGGATTAGGATAAAACCAACAAGCAGGCTGCAACTATTGCTCCAGGCAAGAAAGAAAAGAAAACATCCAATCACACGTGACCAGCTCTTAAACTTGGAACCTGGAATGTCCACACTATGACACCAGGATTCGCTGTGGAACCTCAGGACATCAGCGATGCCAGAAAGACAACAGTTATCAACAATGAGCTACTGAGATTACAGGTAGACATTGCCGCTCTGCAAGAAATGTGCCTAGCTGGATCAGACACGCTCAAGGAGAAAGATTACTCATTCTACTGGCAAGGAAAGTGTGCAGAGGAGTGCAGAAAGCATGTAGTTAGATTTGCCATCAGGAACTCCTTGCTGAAAATGGTTGAACCAGGTGAGAAGGGGTGTGAACGTCTGTTGACACTCCGACTCCACACCTCTGATGGCCCAATCACCCTTGTCAGTGCGTATCCTCCTACTCTGACATCCACATCTGAGGCAAAGGATGAGATTTACACCAAGCTTAGCGACATCATCAAAAACATCCCAGCAATGAACACCTTGTCCTCCTTGGTGACTTCAATGCCAGGGTGGGCGCCAACCATGATTCTTGGCCTTCCTGTCTAGGACATTTTGGAGTTGGCAAGATAAATGACAATGGGTAGTGCGTGTTAGAGCTTTGCTCTTATCACTGCCTCTGCATGACCAACTGCTACTTCCAAACAAAGCCACAACACAGAGTGTCATGGCGACACCCTTGCTTTTATAAAAGCACTGGCACCAGCTGGACATGGTCATTGTCAGATGCACAAGCTTAAAGCTCATGTACCCTACTCGTACTTACCGTAGTGCAGACTGCAACACTGACCACTCACTAGTGTGCAGCAAGATCAGGATTCTCCCAAAGACGCTCCATCACAACAAGCAAGATGGGAAGCCACACATCAACACCACCAAGATGCAGTGTCCAGAGAAAATTGAGAAATTTGTCAAGTCCTTTGAGAACGCCCTGACCACAGACCACCCACACAGCTCTGCCTCTGCAAATTGGGACCACCTCCGGGAGACCATTAAGAAAACAGCTTTCACAACCTTTGGGAGGAAGACTTCTAAGAACTACGACTGGTTTGAAGCCAAGTTGTGCGAGATGACTCCCGTCAAAATGCACTGCTCTTACTGAAAACAAGCTCTCACTGAATGAGAAATCCCTTCAAGCACTCAGAGCAGCCAGAAGTAAAGTACAGCAGACAGCAAGAAGATGTGTCAGTGAGTATTGGCAGCAGCTCAGAAATGACATCCAGACTGCAGCTGCAACTGGTAACATCAGAGGAATGTACGAGTGGATCAAGAAAGCTCTCGGTCCAACTCAGAGCAAGACCGCCCCCCTCAAATCATCCAGCGGAGAAGTGATTACCGATGAAGGTAAGCAGATGGAGAGATGGGTAGAACACTACTCAGAGCTGTACTCCAGAGAAAACATGGCAACTTCACCTTTAGATGCCATACCTCCCGTCACATGAACAGCTTCTTCCCCTCTGCCATCAGACTGCTGAACACTAAGTGACTTATTAGACTCTCGTGCACTACGTACAGCAGCTCAACCAGACTCATGTCAATCATCACTGTTTTCTTTTTGCATTACCGACTGCACTATGGGGTACTCCACAATACCTGCTGCTCGCTAATATATCTAAATATTGCTTTGTCTAGTATTACTTATTCATATTCTACATTTTATTGCATGTATAGTTCTTTATTTCTATCTTTTATTTTTATCATGTTTAATGTTGCAGCATTGCACCGAGACAAATTCCTAGTTTGTGTACTACATGAACAATAGCAATAAATCTGATTCTGATTCTGATTCATTGAACCTCTGCCCATCATGGAGGATCTAGATGTCGAGCCAACATTGGAGGAGCTTAGCAAGGCTATTGATAGCTCAGCCTGTGACAAGGCACCTGGCATGGGTGGCATCCCGCCGGACTTGATTAAGCGCTGCAAAACCACCCTCTTGAAGCCATTACACGGTGTTCTCTGTCAGTGCTGGAGTGAAGGAGCTGTATCGCAAGACATGTGTGACGCTAAGATTGTCACCCTGTACAAGAATAAGGGTGGCAGAAGTGACTGCAATAACGACAGGGGCATCTCCCTCCTGAGCATTGTAGACAAACTCTATGTCTGTGTCATGCTCGTGTGGCTCCAGAAGCTGGCTGAGTGCGTTTATCCAGATTCCCAGTTTGGCTTCCGAGCAGAATGTTCAACAGCAGTCATGATCTTCTCCCTACGCCAATTACAAGAGAAGTGCAAAGAGCAACATAAGCCCCTCTACATTGCCTTTATTGACCTTACTAAGGCATTCAACCTGGTCAGCAGGGATGGGCTCTTCAACATCCTCCTAAAAATAGAATACCCCCCGAAATTACACAGCATGATCAGATCCTTCCATGACAACATGAAGGCAGCCATCCAGTATGAGGGCAGCATGTCCAAGCCATTTGACATCAAGAGTGGTGTGAAACAAGGTTGTGTCCTTGCGGCCACTCTCTTCAGCATCTTCTTTTTTCTACTCCTGAAGCGCGCCTTTGCGACCTTGACAGAAGGAGTGTACCTACAGTACATACCAGATCAGATGGACAACTCTTTAACCTTGCTAGACTGAGAGCAAAGACCAAGGTGCGCAAGGCCATCATCAGAGACATGCTCTTCACTGATGACACTGTAGTCATTTCACACACTGATCAACAACTCCAGTGTCTCATGGATAGATTCTCCCAAGCATGCAAAGACTTCGGGCTCACCATCAGCCTGAAAAAGACCAACGTGTTGGGCCAAGATGTGGAAACACCACCTGTCATCACAGCTATGAGCTAGTTGTTGTCCACCATTTCACATATCTTGGGTCTACCATCAGCGACAACTTGTCCCTTGATGCGGAAATCAACCAGCGCATCGGAAAGGCCACCACAACTATAGGCCGACTTACAACCCACGTGTGGGAAAATCCCAAATTGACATTGTCAACCAAAATGGAAGTGTACAATGCCTGCATCATCAGCACACTGCTGTATGGCAGCGAGGCATGGACAACATATGCCAAGCAAGAGAAGAAGCTGAACAGCTTCCACCTGTGCTGCCTACGTCGCATCCTCGGCATCACATGGAGCGAGAAAGTGCCAAATGCCTATGTCCTCTCACGTGCTAGTCTCCCCACTGTGTATACCCTGCTCAGGCAACGTAGGCTGCGCTGGCTCGGCCATGTGTGCCTTATGGAAAACGGACGCATACCTAAGGACGTTCTGTATGGCAAGCTTGCCTCTGGCAAGAGATCTGTTGGCCATCCCCAGCTGTGTTACAAGGATGTCTGTAAGCGTGACATGAAAGCCCTGGGTATCAGCACTGAGAGTTGGGAGGATATACAGTAGCAGATGACCGCAGTAGATGGCGCAGCACTCCCCAGAAACAACTCAAGGCAGGACAGGAAAATCTCCAGACCTTGGTTGAAGAAAAGAGAGCCAGACCGAAGGTGTGTGCCTGCGAAGTAAATACTGTAACCACCCACACCTTCACCAGATGCGGTAGAGACTGCCATTCCCATATTGGACTGATCAGCCACAGCTGACACTGTACTAGCTGAGACAGCTCCACAACAGCAAACCAAGAGGGCACATCATCTATGGTCAACATTGACTGACAGAGGCCATCCAGTTATCTATTAATTTAAAAAGATAAACCTCTTACTTTTAAGTCAAAATTATTCTCTTAACACATAAGCTAATTTTTATTGTATTTCTTATAAAGCGTAGAAAATGTCACTTTTATTTATTGTGTATTGTTCTAAAGCATCATGTCATTTTTACAGTATAAGGCTGCGTGTCCACAGTATAGGACTGCAACTAATGATTATTTTGGTAGTTGACCAATCTAATGATTATTTTTTTCAACTAGTTGACTAGTCATTATTTCTGTCATGTCCGCCATCTCTGCTTCTTGTTAGCAAGGCTCCTATTTGGGGCTTCAGTGCATGACCTCACTTGTTTAAGTCTGCACACCTGTGAATATCACCTGTAGCCTATTACAAACAGTTCCCATCGCTAAATAAAACAATGACCTATGAAACATGAGTTTGAACCTTGAACTTGACAGCGTCATCAAAAGTTTGCAGCAACACACAAAACAGAAATTAAAGTGTCTTTTAACCTAAAAATAAAGTGCAAAAACTCAAATAGCAGCTTCTGCTGCAGCATGGAGGCCTGCTGTAACTCTGCCTGTCGGGGGTGACGATGACTGTTACATTTAGGTCTGATCAGATTCCTCCACACAGCTCTGTCCTTCGCCCTCTGCTGCCAGGAACTCCTGGCCTTGTTAACCCAGGTGACATCCGAGCCGGTATGAGTTGCTTTCTGACTGACCATTTCATGAAACTGCTTACAAGTCCTCAAAAGTAAAAAAGAAAAACAAACTAGTCCATCTTATTTGAAACCTTATGGGTTCTGGAAGTTTGAAAGTTCATTTAGGCTTCAGATAAAAATTCAGCGAACGTTCAGTCCAAAATAAATTAAATACATTTAAATAAATTAAATTACAAATCATGATATTCTAACTTAGTAAGATGCACTAATATTCAGAATGAGGGCCGATATTACCACAACAAAAACAGAGAAGAAGAAAAAGAGTAAGCTACTCCTGTAATTCACGCATTTCCTGCACTTAACACGTTAGCCAGCAGAACTGAAACATCTCAGCTGTCAGCAACCATCCCCTAAGAGAGGTTATTGTCTACACTAACATAAACAGCACATGCTAACAGTGTAATCAGTTTTCTAAAGCCTGCGACAGTCAGTCACTGTGAATAAGAAGCGCAAACTTTACTCGCTAAACTCTACTTTGCAGTCTGCATTTAACTTTGGAAAGCTCAGTTCTTGCTTTTTTGACTCTTCTTCTACATGACTTTCTCTCCGTTTCAATATGGGATTTCTTCTTCACTGGAGTAGAGTGCAGCCATGGCAGACAAGCGGTACTGTCCCCAGCATTTCTGGGAATGCATTGCTGTTACAACTTAACATTTCTGTGGCATGGCCATAATCTTTAAAGATGCACTCCGGCAACTCTAAAACCACCAAAAACATCAAAAACAAATGGGTATTGCCCAAAATAGTATATAATGGCTTTTTATACACATACACACAAAAAAAAATTCATTGCCTTAGAATTGTTTGGAAAGAGCTTTTTACATCTTCCACTTGAGCATCTATGAATATTCTAATTAGCTCCACCCATACTCCCGCCCACCAATAGCTGGAAGAAAAGGACTTTGAGCCAGGACTCCAAGAAGGTGATCCAACTTGAGGAAGGATCATTCTTGGTGGAGCGGAAAGTTGCTGCCCGGTTCCGTGTGGAGGCTGGAGAGCTCCCCGCCGGCCTCTGGTTGCCCACTCACCAAGGATCTCCCAGCAAGCGGTGCCCCGTCTGCTGGCAGCTGAGAGCAGCTCGCCGAGACCACGGTCTCACCAAGAGGTGAGCAGTACAGCGCCCTGGCCGCCGGCAAAGTGAGCTGAAAGCGGCTCACAGAGACCGCGGTCTCACCAAAATCAGCTTGCTGAGGGCCGGCGGTCTGGTGCGCTCGCCCGCCACCGTGGAACCATAACCGGCTCACCCTGGCCGTTGTGCCATGCGCGGACGGGTGGCCCTCTTGGCGCCTTCACCCTTTCTTTTGTATTTTAGCAGGGACACTGAGGTTTTTCCAAATAAAGTTAATCATTGCTGTTGTATTTTTATGTCTGTGGATAAGACATGTAATTTAAAAGAAGAGGATTTCTTGCTAAATTGTCCTTAGGTATGACTGTGAGAGTGAATGGTTGTCTGTCTCTCTGTGTTGGCCCTGTGATGGACTGGCGATCTGTCCAGGGTGTACCCTGCCTCTCGCCCAAAGATGCTGGGATAGACTCCAGCCCCCCTGCAACCCGAAAAGGATTAAGTGGAAGAAGATGGATGGATGGATGGATTTCTTGCTCATACAGCAAAAAACTGAACATGTATAATCTGCTATCTTGTCAACTAGGAAAACACACACACACTAATCACTGCTTCTCCTGCTTGCTCCTTGGCTCCTCCCTCTTCCCCAAGGGAATGAACTCAGGTCTGTAGCCATGCCCAGTGCTTAGCCTGATTGGTTAATGTTATAACCAATCAAGCTAAGCAGGAATGCTTATGTAGCTAGAAACCCTGGGTCCAAAATCACCCGTTTGGGGGTGTGGGTGGAGCTTAACTGGAAATTCACAGCAGAAAAATACAGACTTGGGACTGCAGTCAGATTTTGTACTGGATGTGTCTTGTAAGTCACAAAAACATGTTACAGACATGTTAACAACCGAAAAAACTTGATTTTTGCTGGAATGTCACTAACTAAATAATACAACTTGTTGACAATTTTTATGCTCAATGTCATCGATTACGTCAACAGATCATTGCAGCCATAGTCCACAGAAAGAATTTTCCCATTGTTTTCTGTTTGTTTCCTAGGTAGTCAAGCATTTAATGCACTTAACGCTCTCATCGCACAAATGCTCTCGGCAGTCAGCGGTTTATGTCACTGAACTCAGAGCGCTGAGAGCTGAAAAAAGTCCAACTTTTTTAGCACCGCGTCACTCATCAGTGGCACACCTCTCTGACCAGCCAGCCAGAATCGGGCTAAAAGGATACCTTGGTAGGATGTATGAAGAGTTCTTTGAAAAACAGGTAAGTCCAGTTATGTTCAAAATGAGAAAAAACACTTTTTCATCTGTTGGTTTATATGTGTTAGTATTTCCAATTCAACTTCTAAGACATGGTCACTTGAAATATGAGTGTCTCAGACATAATAAAGCCAAAAATTGAACTTCAACTCATTATTATTTTTTGGCAATTTATGACCGCAAAAACAGGTAAGTCCACAACACAAACTTTTGCAAAAACAGACATGTTCCGAAAACCATGCTAGTTTGTCTGGTGAACGCATCATTGGTTCATCTGCTTCATCAAAATTATCCATATTTGACAAAAAATGCAACAAAATTGTTAAAAAAAAAAAAAAAAACCTGGCAGGGAAATCACGCAAAGCGAGTAGACCCAAGGAGGGGTTTCTGCAGAATGCTGCCGCAGCAGATAGACACTTGATTGGCTGGTCTCAGCATCTAGACTTATGATTGGCTGATCCTCGCTGCACCATTAAGTCATGTCACCCAAATACCAAGCGCTGATTTGCCATGTGTGGAGTTATCTGCTTTTGTAAAAACAGGGTCCCGGCGTTTATCGGCTTTTGAAAAAACCCCCCAAAAACCCATGAACTTCGTAGTGTATATAACAGCGGATATAGTGGATTTTTAGGAAAAAAAACTATTTGAACTTCTATAAGTAGGTAATGTGAACAGTTGTTTGTTGTACAGAGGGAAATTTTCTTGGAAGTGGCGTTTATCGGTTTTTGCATACGAACTCTTTGTATGTTTTCATAAGCATGTATGTCACGGAGCACTGACTGCTGACGAATGTTGAGGAATGGTGCAATTGTTGAACATGCTAAAAAAAAATTGCAACAAGAAAAAAACAAAAGAATCTTGCTGTGAACATAGAAACTGCTCTGTGAGTTACATGCTTTACTTGCTGTGGTACAGTGTAGTAAGTAGAGTTTGAGAATTTAGAGAGTGTGAAACACCCTCAGCAAAGGGTTGCTGGACTACAGGGTGTAACCCTAAGAACACCTGTGACACGCCCTGAAAAATAGGTCCAGAGCATTTCCAGTCAAAAAAAAAATGCTTTCTGTGGACACAGCCAAATATATCCACTTACAGGTGACTTCTTATTCTTTTCTGGTAGAGGACATGATGAGGACTTCCAACATGATGAAGCTCACTACGCTTTGTGGAATTGGTGCTTTGAATTGAATGTAATTTATTATTTGGTGAGAATGACTCTCCAACTTAATTTTTAAAAACGGTTTGACAAGTGGGGCTGCAAAGATGAGTCATCGACAACATCGATTATAAAAATTTGTCGACGTAGAGTTTTATTGTCGACAAATCATCTAAGTTTAAAGTTTCTATGCACGCCACGGAAATGTGCAGTTTAACTGTTCCAGTGAAGAAGAAGAGGAGCGCATCATGGCGACACAGAAGAGAGGAAATTACAGAGAAGAAGAGACCAAAACTTCCCAAAGTATGCAAGCATTTTACCGAAAATCAAAAAAAAAAAAAAAAGTTAAATGCAGATTCTGTAAAGCAGAGTTGTCATCATCACATCAGCACTACAGTGACGCATCCTCCCCCCCTCCCTACGTTCTGTTCGCCAATTCAGCCGCCGGTCACCAGGGCGGAGCGCAGCAGAGGCCCAGTGATGAATGATTGAAGTTAGGCCACTTCTAAACACCGCACTGGTAAGGGTAGCAAGTAAAGTTAGTGCTTCTTATTTTCAATGAGCGACTTCAGAAAACTGATTAAACTGTTAGCATGTGCTGCTTATGTTAGTTTACCTGTCGGACAATAATCTCGCTTGGATGCTGGCTGCTGACGGCTGAGCTGTTTCAGTTTTGCTGGCTAACACGTTAAGTGTAGTAAATTAGTGAATTACAGGAGTGGTTTACTCTTTTACTTTCTAGCTTGGTGCTCAGCATAATAGAATGGGGAAAGGAAAGTTAATGCACAGAGCTACCAGAATCAGAATCAGAATGAGATTTATTGCCATTGTTCATGTAGTACACAAACTAGGAATTTGTCTCGGTGCAATGCTGCAACATTGCTGCAACATTAAACATGGACCAGAGGACTGACCCCCCACTGTAGCTTTCACTACTCACAGTAGCTGTGTGGCCTAGGGTCAGTGAAATGGAGATAGGCGCCGACCCATACACCACATGGTGTCCCACATGCTGTGGAAGGGATTAACTTAACTTACTGTCTTATCTTCCTTCTTTTTTGTCGTCACAATATCACCCCTCATTCTTAATATTAGTGCATCTCAGTAAATTACAATACCATGATTTGTAATTTAATTTATAAAAACTGTAACCAAAATCATCAAAAATCAATTAAAGCGGCTTAAATATTCACTGTGTGTGGTGAAGGCTGACATTCCTGCACTGTAACTTAAAGCATTTGCAAACTGTTATTTTAAACTGGAAGAATTTCTTTTTGTTTTCATTAAAGCCTAATTGAGCTTTCAAACTTCCAGACCCAGAACGGTTTTAATAAGATAGACTAGTTTGTTTTCTTTTTTACTTTTATGTATTTTAATGTTATTCTAGTTTGTTTTGAACATGCAGAGTTACAGCAGCTTTCCTTGAGTTTTTGCACTTTATTTTTGTGCTTAAAAACTGCGTTTTAATTTGTTACTTAATTGTGTTGCTCCAAACACTTTTTATCACACTGTCAAGTACAAGTTTCCAACTTGTTTCATGGATTATTTTATTTAGCTATGAAAACTTTTTCATAATAGGCTATGTTATACAGTATTAAGGCAGAAACTGACAGCAAAGTGATATTCACAGGTGTGCAGGCTTGAACAGGTGAGGTAAAACATGACCTGGAGCCCCGAACAGGAGCCGTGCCAAAAAAAAGGAGCCATGCCAACAGGAAGCAGAGATGGCAGACATGACAGAGATAATTGAGATTAGCTGACTAATCAAAAAATAGTCGTTAGATTAGTCAACTACCAAAATAATCGTTAGGTGCAGCCTTATTGACAACTGAAGGAATCATCAGTGCATTGCTTCCAAGAGATAATAAAAGTGAAAAAGGAGTATTGAGTTCCATAGGTGCATTACTGTGTGAACATGTTCGAATGTGTTGTCCCCTTGAAATTTACTTTAGATGAGTACTCTGATTATGGGAGCGCATGCCTACTTGTTCCTTTAGTCTCAGTAGTTACAGTTTCCTATAGCTAAGTTCACTAATCTTCTGTGCTTTGGCCCATAGCTGCCTCAGACAGAAGTACTTAAAGTTCTTGGCTCAATTAAAGACATAAACCAAACCAACACACAAAACCCACACACAGCAGAGGGGCCAGCCGCCCACATGTGCACACTCAGGCACAGCGGCACATCACATCAACACATTTCTGCTAACACGGGCACACCTATAATCTCACATGGCTCTAAGCGCGTACCTGCAGCTTTTAATTGCACTTCCTGTGTTCTTTTTCCACGCAGACACCCACAGCCGCTTTGCTGCCTACCTTGTTGATAATCCCTTTGTCTACTTTTAAGCACACCATGTTTTTTTTTTCTTCTTTTTTTCCAACGACTACACCTGTGAGTCAGCCTCTCATGCTCCCTTTTGTCTTGGCTTTATTATCGCAACATTATGCCCAGTCTCCAGCCTGTTTACATTCACACGGTGTACGGTCAGTGTTATATGGGCAGTTAGGCAAGAATGTGAATGACATCAAAGTATTTCTGCTGATGATGACTCATCCACCATGCTTCCCATCATAAACACACAGAGCAGTCACTCATGCATAGGTGTACAGGCACAGAACATGCCAAGCGTTAGGTACATAAAAGGAATATAAGCATGGATTCATTCCTCACACCCACATGCATTCCTACACTTGCCAGATGTCAAACATTTTTTTTGTACATTTGATATGTAGGCTGTGGCTGTTCACGCCTTTATTGATTCTGACGACTCCTGAAGGCTGCAACTGAGTTTCGGCCCATTCAAAGTTTCATCTAAAGAGTCTGTCCTTTCGGGAAGCCTACCCATATTGTTTGGGTGTTTTGTCATTTTGTGTGGTTGGGAGCCAGTACAGTAATTCCAAGTGTGTTAGTAAAACAAGGACTTCAGTGTGGGTGACTGTAAAACATAATTGCTTGAAAAGAAAAATTCCCGAGCATGAAAATCATGTGTCTCAGGATGATCTCACATGTGACATGCCTCTCCGTCTGCCACTACTTAGGTCAAAGAAGAAGACTCATCTGCTTGAGATGTTTTGTTCTTTGTTTTGCTAAATAGATTGCAGTGTTAGCTATATAATTTGTGGAATGTCTGTGGAAAAAAATGTTGGTCGCTGAAGACTGTAAAAGCATTACTCCCAGTTGTGTGCATGTGTCTGTTTGAGCCTTTGTCTGCATTCAGTCCCCTGTATTCTGTCACCCACAGCTCCTCTGGTTGCGACCTGGCCCCTCCTCGGTGTCTCTGGGGCCCGCTGGCTAAATTAGTTTCAGCAGCACCAGGAACCTGAGTTGAAGGCCCCTAAGCTCTTTTTGGATTACAAGTCCCCCGCCCGTCTCTCTGTCAAGGCCTCCCAAGGCCTTTGAAGTTTCTTGTGGCTTTTCCTTCCTCACGCAACTATGAATGATCTATTCTCACCTCTGCCCTTTGCCAAAACTCCCTGTCTGCTCACTCTTCGTTCCTGCTATTTCACACTCTTCCTTCTCATTTTCATCTTCATGCGTCTATCCCTCAGCCACTTACCTCGGTCCTCATTTCTCCATTCTTTTTTCATTTGTGCAAACCACTGCTGCAAGTCTGCTTAGATTCTGCCATAGACAGTGAACTGTCGTCCAACTTTCAATCACACATGAATACAGTTCTGTTTTTATTTAGGAGAATCTAGAGATGTGGCGAGGTGGGGACTCACTTAATCTAGTATCTCACAGAGTGGTGACTGCTGACGAAAGTTGCAATTTTTGGGCTTTGCCAGGGTTGATAAAAGGTTACGAAACAGTTCACAAACAGTTTTTCTTATCACAAAGGAATTTTGAACATGTTTGCAAATTTATTTTTGCAGTTACAAACATTTGCAAAAGAGTTGTATGCATTTGCAAACGGTTGTATCATGTGTCGCTAAGGGTAGTATCTGACGGTGCAGTGAATGGTGAATGTTGAACGGGGTCACTTTTGGATTCGCCAACTTTTTGGGTTTGTAAAAGATTGCAAAACCAGGCCAGGCTCACCAAAAAATGTAAAATTGTACATTTGTTCACTCTGAGAAAATGTGCATTGACATGAAAAAAACATATATGGCATTTAAAGCTTTAAAAAAAAACGTGTCTCCTGGCACTCTGACATTTGTCTGCCAACTTCTCTTTGTTTTTCTTTCATTCTCTGTAACCATCCGAGGTGACAACTCAGCAAAACTTTTTTTCCTAACCCTAACCACTACAGGAGGTGATGCCTAAGCCTAACCTTAACCATGAGTGGAGTGAAAAACAAAGGAAGAAAAAAAAGAACTTAAAAAAAAGTCACTCACAGGTCTCGTTGCTTGAAACTGCAAGTAAGTAACCCGTCTGCCATCCCCTGCCCACCAACCAAATGAGTGTTGGAAGACTGCCTAAAACAGGTGTTGTTTTGCTCATGTGCAGTGTAGTGGTGGGCAGCTCGATCCAAATATCGATGATATCGATACCAACATTGGTATTGATATTTATCAATACCAGTTTAATGAGATCGGTACTCTGTGTCTGTGTGTGCCACTCCCGTGAGGAGGCACGCTTTGCTCTTCTTCTTCTTCTTGTGGTTTTACGGTGGTTGGCAACCAGTATTTAGGTGCTACTCCCATCACGTGACTCAACAGTGCCAGGTAAAGAAGCCCAGCTCGCGCACACACACGAGCCGCACAGAGACGGAGCAGAAGAATGGCAGAGAGGAAGAGGAGCGCATGTAGCTACAGTATATTTTCAAATGAAGGGAGACAGTTTATTTAATTTTTTGCATTGTAGTTTCTGAACACTGTACCTCAAAAAAGTATTTGTTTTAATTTGTTCTTGAATGATAATTTTTTGCAGTTTTATTTAAGCAAAAAATCCAGACATGATAATGTATGGGGAAAAACTGTTTTGTTAGTGTTCTGTTGTTTCTGAACCAAAAGTTTTATTATGATAATAAAGGATTTTCTATTTACTTCTAAACTTTGCCCAAATTCTGTCCTGGGTTTTAACTAATTAGTAATCAAAAGGAAAAAAATCACAAAACACTTAAAGATAATGAAAATTCATTCAGATTTATTAATTTGATGATGCATCCACCTTAATTATTAAAAAGTATTGGTATCATATCGATATCAACGATACTGGCCCTATATTTACTTGTAATTGGATCAATAATAAATCTTGCAGTATCGCACACCACTAGTCTGGTGAGGACAGTGGGGTTTTTTCTTGTGTGCATTTGTGCATGCAGAGTGAGTGAAGACATGGACTCCATTTGTAAAACATATCCAGGTACTCTTTTTTTGTTGTTGTTGTTTTGTTTAATGTACAAATGCATGTTTTTTGAGGGGTGGAAAATGTTCATTTGTTACATTTTTTGTGAGATCGAGTTGTGCAAAACAGTTCGTACACAGTTTTTGAGGTCACCAACAGTTTTGTTGTAAGGGGCCTTAAACAGCTAGTGTTCATTGTTAGGCAAACCAAAACGAACTTTAGCAACACGCGTTACAACCATTTGTAAACGTGTTACAACTATTTTGCAACTATTTGTGGAAAAATACACTGAACATGTTCAAAGTTCTTTAGTGACAAGCAAAATTGACAGTAGCCTTAAAAACTGTTGGCAAACCGTTTGGCAACCTTTTACAAACCCTGACCAAACACAAAAAGTGCAACGTTCATCAATGTTCCTCAGCATTCGCTGCTGTGTGAGATATGGGGGGAAGTTCTTTTTGGTCATCCAAGAAGTGGACACTAGTAACTTTTTAAGAACGTTTACGAACCCTTGAAATCTGAGTGCTGGCGAGGGTTTGCTCACTATTTTTTAGATTTGGCTCTAAGATTCACCTGACCTGGTGCTGGCAAATGTCTCAGTGGCAAATGAGTGGCAAATAATTGCTAATCCTATCTAATGTTTGCCAACTGTTTCTCGCAAACGCTTTCACAAAAAAAACATGTTGATAATTGTTGTTAAATGTTGCTAATGACAGAGGTGATCCCTGTTTTTCCACAAACATTAGTCATAAAAGTTGGCAAATCCAAAAATTGCAAGTTTTATCAGCATTCGCCACTCTGTGAGATATTAGCATTAAGTTCCAAAATTAGTTAATATTCTCAGTTTCAGTTATAGGTTACACTTTTGAGATAAAAACACAACCTATAGTGTCAGAAGTCGATGGGAGTATATATCTCCATTTTTCCACCTCTGGCCCCTTTTCTCTCCTTTTTTTTCTTCCGAAGACTCCTCTTTTCTCCACCCAGGCCCCCAAATCAGTTTCCTTTCCCCCCATAATTTCCCCAATTTCTCACATCAGCTTGCATTTCCTTCTTCTTGTCCTGTACCCTCACACCAAATGTTCTCTCTGACGACTCTCTTGCTTTCCATTCCATTTCCCTCCCCCTCCCTTCCTCTGTTGGATTTTGTCCCCAGGGTTTTTTTTTTCTTCTCTGTGCACACATTCCTTTGCCCTGACTGGATGTGTTTACATTGACATCCCCTTTTCTGTGTGTGGACCCACAGACAGTCACACAGAAGCACGCACAAATGAGCAATCCCCAAGTTCATTAACCTTCTTCTCCCTAGAAAAAAATGAAAGTACAAGTAAATATTATAATGGAATGTTTACAGTAAGAAAGTATGTCCTGCTTGCTATCTTTTGACTTTGTCTTCCTTAATTACTCTCAGCAAAGTGGTCATTATTCATCAGGGTAAATGGGAAAGTGATGGTCAAATAGAACTCAAGTACACTGTGCCATGAGAGTTAACTGAGCAAAGGCATCAGCTGCTAAACTGCAATCATCATCCATTATCATAGACCACATAATCCTACAGCATCAACACAGAGGAGAAGGGCCCAGATTCACTGATAAACTAGAAAGCACTCAGAGAGTGCAGACCTCCACCAAGGCTCCTTCTGTCCCTCATGGATCACCTCCAAAATATAATGGTTTGTGTGTAGGCCTAGAGCTACTTCTGGTGAAAATCGCATCAAAGTCTGTCCAGTAGTTTTGGAGTATTGTTGCTAAAATACTGTGAAAGATAAGAGCCTTGGCTGAGGTATGCATTCTCAGATCATCACCAAAATGTAATCATTTGTTCAGTGTGCCATTAAACACCTTTCCTGAAAATTTGAATGAAAAGCACTATATAAATGCAATCTATTATTATTATTATTATTATTAACAGACAGAGAAACAACAGCAAAAACAATATGACTACATTATGATAATAATAAGACTGTCATAGTTGTATTGACCATACACTGGAACTGGGCAATTCCACCTTAAATCAACATCATGGTTTATTGAATCTTTCAGGTCGATTTTCACTTTTTTTTTCCTCCTCTCTTCTCCATTAAAGTTTACTGACAAGGTTCATAATTATTAAGCAATATTACACAACAGTGCGGTATCATACCATTTTTTTTTTCAGTTATCAACTACAAATTCACATAGTATCTACTGTTAGGCCCAGAAATATTGGACAGTGACACAATCTTCATGATTTGGGCTCTGCATGCCACCACATTGGATTTGAAATGAAACAACTACAACGGAATTGAAGTGCAGACTTTAAGGTTTAATTCAATGGGTTGAACAAAAATATATGATTAAACATGTAGGAATTGTAGTTATTTTTATACAAACGCTCCTCATTTCTGGGGCTCATAAGTAATTGGACAAATAAACATAACCCTAAGTAAAATGTTACTTTTCAATATTCTGTTGAGAATCCTTTGCAGGCAATGACTGCTTGAAGTCTGGAACCCATGGACATCACCAAACGCTGGGTTTCCTCCTTTGTGATGCTTTGCCAGGCCTTTACTGCAGCTGTCTTCAGTTGTTGCTTGTTTGTGGGTCTTTCTGCCTTAAGTTTTGTCTTGAGCAAATGAAATGCATGCTCGATTGGGTTGAGATCTGGTGACTGACTCGGCCATTGCAGAATATTCCACTTCGTTGCTTTAAAAAACTCCTG
Organism: Pholidichthys leucotaenia; assembly: GCA_020510985.1. Classification (NCBI taxonomy): domain Eukaryota; kingdom Metazoa; phylum Chordata; class Actinopteri; order Cichliformes; family Pholidichthyidae; genus Pholidichthys; species Pholidichthys leucotaenia. The sequence goes on from CM035839.1 coordinate 401,138,339, forward strand.
GGTTGCTTTTGCAGTATGTTTTGGATCATTGGTGAAGCGCCATCCAATCAACTTTGCTGCATTTGGCTGAATCTGAGCAGAAAGTATATAAGATAAGATAAGATAAGCCTTTATTAGTCCCACAACGGGGAAATTCCAGGATTGCATATCCCTATACACTTCAGAATTCATCCAGCTGCTTCTGTCTTTTGTCACATCATCAATAAACACAAGTGACCCAGTGCCATTGGAAGCCATGCATGCCCATGCCATCACACTGCCTCCACCATGTTTTACAGAAGATGTAGTGCTTTGGATCATGAGCTGTTCCAATTCTTCTCCAAACTTTCTTCTTCCCATCATTCTGGTACAGGTTGATCTTAGTCTCATCTGTCCAAAGAATGCTGTTCCAGAACTGGGCTGGCATCTTCAGGTGTTTTTTTGGCAAAGTCAATTCTGACCTTTCTATTTTTGAGGCTGATTCATGGTTTGCACCTTGTGGTGAATCCTTTGTATTTACTCTCATGAAGTCTTCTCTTTATGGTAGACTTAGATACTGATACACCTACTTCCTGGAGAGTGTTCTTCACTTGAGTGGATGTTGTGAAGGGGTTGTTCTTCACCATGGAAAGGATTCTGTGATCATCCACCACTGTTGTCTTCCGTGGACATCCAGGCCTTTTTGAGTTCCCAAGCTCACCAGTGCACTCTTTGTTTCTCATCAGAGTGTACCAAACTGTTGATTTGGCCACTCCTAACATTTCTGCTAGCTCTCTGATGGATTTCTTCTTTTGTTTTTCAGCCTCAGAATGGTCTGTTTCACCTCCCTTGAGAGCTCCTTTGACCGCATGTTGTGTGTTCACAGCAACAGCTTCCAAGTGTAAACGCCACACCTGGAATCAACTCCAGACCTTTTAACTGCTTAATTGATGACAGGTTAAAGAGGGAAGAGCCCATGCAGCCTTGGTATTTTTTTTTTTTTTGCAGCCTTCTGAGTCAATTGTCCAATTACTTTTGGTCCCTTGAAAAAGAGGTGGCTACGTATTAAAGAGCTGTAATTCCTAAACCCTTGCTCCAATTTGGATGTGAATACTCTCAAATTACAGCTGAGAGTCTGCACTTTAAGCCCATATTGATTATATATTTGTATCCTGAATATGTTTTCGTAAACAGCTAAAATAACAAAACTTGTGTCACTGTCCAAATATTTTTGGGCCTAACTGTATATTATCTACCGCAACAAACTTGTAAGAAATATGACCATGACAAAGGCACAAATGCTCACCTGGCATGCTGACAGATGCGGACACGTCCCTCCAAGCGTTTGCTTTTAAATTTTGATCATGATATCTTTTTAGTGTCAGATCAAAGAGTACTGGGTTGTTTGATGCGGAAAAGTTCAGCCCCCACCTCTTCCACCGTCATCTCCCGTTCTCGTCTTCCTGTACCAGCGTCCCATGTACCACCCTTCCTTAATTCTGATTGGCCACTTAGACAGGTCTGACATTGACGAGCGCAGCTGTACAGTAGTCTGAGAAGTTGAACTTTTATCAGCCCTGAGAGCCGTGACAAAAAGTGACCACTGCTCAAAGTGCTTCAGTGCCAAGGGCGGTCAGCGCTGTAAACGCTGGACTACATAGAGAATGAATAGAAAATAGTCGCCCACAGCAGAAAAAATGAGTTTAGTGGACACGCCTCCTAATACTTTTTCTGCAGTGTTTGGCATAACTCAGTGGACACGTCTTAAAGGGGCAGTACATGAAAAACACCATATTAACATTTAAAATAATATTTTAAAAAATCCTGCATCCAGATCATGATCCCAATCACCACCAAAATCTAATCATCTGTTCCCTGTGCCATTACACACTTTTCCTGAAAATTTCATCAAAATCGATTCATAAATTTTTGAGTTATGTTGTTAACAGACAGACAAACCAAAGTCTATCTATCTTAAGGTCACTGTTTCCTGTCCCAAACATGTCACCAAAGGACAGTTGGCACATTCAAATGCCACTGTCTACTGCACATTGTGCAATGCCACACTCTCACACAGACGTGTTTGTGTATGGTGTAACAACACAAGTGTAGCATATGACTTACCTACCAGCCAAGCCCTTCTCCTGATACCATGTTATGAAAGATGCTTCGCACCAGCCGCCTCCTCCTCCTCAAAAGCCATATTAGGATGTTAATTCCTCTCCATGACATACTATACTGTATGTGTGTCACCATTTCCTGTTCTAATCTAGCCTTGTATTCACCTGTCCTTCTGGCTTAATGCTGGTTATTATTCGCCGAGTTAATTCTCTTTTGTGGACGAGCCCTGTATTTTCAGTGGGATGACACTGTAACAGTTGGCTTTATCACTAATCTGTTATTGTTTTCATTGCTAATACAGCCAACATTCATTATTTAGAGTAGCTTGACTAAACCCTGTGTGTTCATGGGCAAAACACAGACATGCCCGATACAGAGCTGCTCCCCAGCTGTTTCATCTGATGTTGCTGCTCGCTGTAGCGCCTGATTCTCTACTGTGCATACAGTATGTGTTTGCCACTGCTGGGGGTATGCATTGCAAAAAATCTTAATGTAAAACTAAAGTCCATCCAGTGAGACTGTTTCCAAAGTGTCAATCAAGGATTTGTCTACCTTAAATACAATATCAAATTGAACAGCTCAACTCAAGATTACCTTCCCGTTTTATACTGTATGTCTCCTAGTCAGCTATTCTTCATGTTACATAAAGAAAGGTCCAATCAGCTGTTTGATGGGGCAAAAACAATGATAGGACATCATTCCAAAACAGGTTATGTGGAGATGATTTCCATTTTCACTGCACATGGCTTGTATGGAGAAAGAAAACAACAACTCCCCCCTGACACACACACACAAAGCCAAGCTGTTTTGTTATTTGCGCAGCAAAGCTGATGACATCAGAGTGCGTTATCTCAAGGCCATCAAATGTGAACAGTTTCAGAGTGTTCTGATGATGGTTAAGGTGTCCTCACAACTTGTTTTGTTTCTGTTTACAGTGGCATGCAGCAATGTGGGTGCCCCTTGACACAAAAACTACCGACATGGACAAATTTGTTGGTAACCTTCTGTTAAAGAAAGAAAATCTTACAGTGGCCATTGAAATAACTTGAAATTGACAGAAGTAATAAGAAACAATATTTTTTTTAAATTAATTAAAATTAATTAAGATTTTTAATATTAAAGTTGATTAAAATCAGACATTGCTTTTGAATTTTGGTTCAACAAAATCATTTTAAAAAACAAACTAATGAAACTGGCATGGACAAAAATGGCGATGCCCCAATAAAATTATAGACAAGCATGTTAAAGGTAAAGCTTATAGGACCATCTCCAAGCAGTTTCATGTTCCTGTTACCACAGTTGCCAATATTAAAAAGTACAATGGTCATGGGACCGTAGCCAACCTCCCAGGCCATGGATGCAAGAGGAAATGCAACCCCAGGTTCATCAGAAGAATAGAGTGAGTACTGTAGAAAAAGAGCCTCGGAAACCATCCATAATCATTCAAGCTGAACTCCAAGGTCAAGGTGCATCACTTTCTAATCACACCATGGGTAGCATTTTGAACCATAATGGACTCCATTGAAGAAGACTGGGAGGACTCCACTATTGGCAGAAAAGCATTTAAAAAAAAAACCAAAACAGCTACAATGAATGCTAACAAACCCCAAAGTTTCTGAGAGGTTGTCCTTTGGACTGATGAGACAAAACTGGAGCTTTTGGGCCAGTCATATGGACTCTATGTTTACCCATAGAGAACACTTCATTCAAGTATTAATACACTTGTTCAAGGATTCATGAGGAGAGGGATGAACAATATAAAGTGATTAAAGTCATGGTATAGTACCTACAAGAATTTAAAACAAAGGTAGGGCTTTAGATTTCTTTGTTTGATCCCCTGTTTAGACGAGAATTATACCTGTTTAGAATTATCTTGGTACTTTCAGGGGACAGGTCTCATTTTTCCAACTTTTTTATTTTATTATTTTTATTTGCAAACATCATAGTACTCCAGCTCATTACTAGTCCAATTATGAATTATCCACTATGAATGATTTCATTTTAATTGAAGTCTTATTGTAATCTTAAAACCACAACAGGGGTGTGTGCTAGAATAACAATCATACCAGGTCACAGTTAATTGCCAGCAGCATTACAATAAGATGTTGCCAGTGACACATTTGTGGAGTGATTCATTTTGACCTTACTGGCAAACACGCCTCCACTTCCAGTAATAATCCTTAGCCACACACCCACCTCTTCCCTAACCATTCTCCAAAACTGACATGTATGCCAGCAGCACTGCGACCGTCCATCCAACAAGGAGTTAACACCCCAGATGGAGAGATAAAGTGAGGGGAGGAGTGGGAGGAGAAGGGAAGGGGATGGTGTGAGGGTGGGAAGGAGTGGCTGGCAACAGGCCGTAAAGGTGATGAGCTCAAGGCTGTGGAATCAGGAACTGCTCTTTACTCTGCTACGCCCCTGCACAAACACCACCGCAACGCCCACACCTCCACTTATACTCTTTACCAGTACAACCTCTACTCCGCTCCGGTCCAGCTGGAATGCCGACTTTAACCCCCACCTCGCCCCCGCCACAGTTCCCATCCCGTCTTCTCCTGCAAAACTAGTGAGAAATAAAGGGCAACTGCCATCCCAATGTTACAACCTCCGGATTTGTGTGATCAGCAGTCTGTCCATGGGTGTGAAATTAGAAAACTTTACCTTCTCTGCTGTCTGCTTCTTGAGCAGAAGTGCCTCTGTCTGCCTAAAAATATCTCTCTGAGCAGCAGAAGGAAAGTCTGATACCACATGAGGATCTATTAAAACCCACAGATTCAGCAGGTAGGCCTTAGTCTGATTCCAGCGAGGATCCTTCCTGCCTCTAGTGCTGAAGCTTGTATTGAATGAGACAAGAGAAAAAATATTCACACACAGTCTCAATTGGGGTAGATTCCAGTAAAATCAATTTATGCAAATTTGTGTCCAGGGAAAACGGCTTCAGAGTCACCATGCTGATATGAAAAAATATTATTTTTTTCAGTTTTGAATAAATGTTGTGGCTCTTCCATTGACACTTTGCCACCTGGTTGTAATTTCACTGAGTCATATGGGAGATATTGGTTGCAAGGTTCAAGAAAGAATAGCAACGCCTATCCTCTTTATGAGCTCTGCTTACATGAGCCAGGTCAGTTAACGATCCCTCTGAGTTCAGACGTGTCAGACATGACTGGCATGCAGTACTCATCGCCACATTTGTCACTATCTATCTTTGGTGGTAATGGACCAGAGTCACTGTCATTGTCCTATTTACCTTATGAGTCAAAAAACAAAAACCATATTGTAGAACAAAAAGGTTTATGATTTTTGTTTTGATTTTGATAACAAAGCATTCCAGGTGTGCAGTTTGGCCTGCGCTTTTGATAAGACTGAAGTCAGTGATGGTTATCTGAAGAAGTGATTCAGTTACGAAAACCCCCCCCACCTTTACAAGGAATTCAAGGTCAAAAGAAAGAAAGAAAGAAAGAAAGAAAGAAAGAAAGAAAGAAAGAAGCATGGTCAATGGCACATCTGTCGTCCATTTGGGGTGTAGAGGGACAGGATAGCTTTCTGCTTACCTGTGCACCATCAGCCCAGGAGGGGAAGCGAGGACATTTGTCATGAAGCCGGGGAGTAAATAGTGAGAAAACAAACCACCATCTGTCTGGGCCCATTGATTTTCACATGAAAAGCAAATACATCCATTCTGTTTGTGCTGCCTCCCAGCTCCATCTGCCTGTTGGGCGGGCTGCGGAGTTTAAATTTACCTTTTGACATCATGTTCCTCTGATAATCCTTATATACAGTATCTCACAAAAGTGAGTACACCCCTTACATTTTTGTAAATATTTTATTATATCTTTTCATGGCACAACACTGAAAATATGACACTTTACAATGTAAAGTAGTCAGTGTACAGCTTGTATAACAGTGTAAATTTGCTGTCCCCTCAAAACAACTCAACACACAGCCATTAATGTCTAAACCACTGGCAACAAAAGTGAGTACACCCCTAAGTGAAAATGCCCAAATTGTGCCCTATTAAACATTTTCCCCCTGTGGTGTCATGCGACTCAGTGTTACAAGGTCTCAGGGGAGCAGGTGTGTTAAATTTGGTGTTATCGCTCTCACACTTTCTCATACTGGTCATTGGAAGTTAAACATGGCACCTCATGGCAACAAACTCTCTAAGGATCTGAAAAAAAAGAATTGTTGCTCTACATAAAGATGGCCTAGGCTATAAGAAGATTGTCAACACCCTGAAACTGAGCTGCAGCACAGTGGCCAAGACCATACAGCGGTTTAACAGGACAGGTTCCACTCAGAACAGGCCTTGCCATGGTCCCCCAAAGAAGATGAGTGCACGTGCTCAGCGTCATATCTAGAGGTTGTCTTTTGAAAACAGACGTATGAGTGCTGCCAGCATTGCTGCAGAGGTTGAAGGGGTGGGGGGTCAGCCTGTCAGTGCTCAGACCATACGTCGTACACTGCATCAAATTGGTCTGCATGGCTGTCATCTCAGAAGGAAACCCCTTTTAAAGATGATACACAAGAAAGCCCGCAAACAGTTTGCTGAAGACAAGCAGACTAAAGACATGGATTACTGGAACCATGTCCTGTGGTCTGATGACACCAAGATAAACTTATTTGGTTCAGATGGTGTCAAGTGTGTGTGGTGGCAACCAGGTGAGGAGTACAAAGATAAGTGTGTCTTGCCTACAGTCAAGCATGATGGTGGAGTGTCATGGTTTGGGGCTGCATGAGTGCTGCTGGCACTGGAGAGCTCCAGTTCATTGAGGGAACCATGAATGCCAACATGTACTGTGACTTACTGAAGCAAACCATGATCCCCTCCCTTCGAAAACTGGGCCTCAGGGCAGTATTCCAACATGATAACGACCCCAAACACACCTCCAAGACGACCACTGCCTTGCTAAAGAAATTGAGGGTAAAGGTGATGGACTGGCCAAGCATGTCTCCAGACCTAAACCCTATTGAGCATCTGTGGGACATTCTCAAATGGAAGATGGAGCGCAAGGTCTCTAACTTCCACCAGCTCCATGATGTCATCATGGAGGAGTGGAAGAGGATTCCAGTGGCAACCTGTGAAGCTCTAGTGAACTCCATGCCCAAGGGAGTTAAAGCAGTGCTGGAAAATAATGGTGGACCACAAAATATTGACACTTTGGGCACAATTTGGATATTTTCATTAGGGGTGTACGTACTTTTGTTGCCAGCGGTTTAGACATTAATGGCTGTGTGTTGAGATGTTTTGAGGGGACAGCAAATTTACACTGTTATACAAGCTGTACACTGACTACTTCACATTGTGTCAAAGTGTCATATCTTCAGTGTTGTCCCATGAAAAGGTATAATAAAATATTTACAAAAATGTGAGGGGTGTACTCACTTTTTTGAGAAACTGTATATGGCTGAACCCGGAGCCTGATGCGTCTCTCTTTTGTGGAGAGTCAGTGGCTTAGAATGGGCACAAACACGACGGCAGTGGATAAGCGGTGGGGACAGTTGAAAGGTTGGCAATGTATAAGCAGCTAGCATAGCCGCTCTTTAAACAACAAACAATGCAGGGAGGCAGTGACATGTGCATGGTGGAGCCGAACAAGGGCAGTGACAGAAAAGGTCAAAGGCCCCGACCGGCCTGTGACGTCTTCTGATCTTTGAACATGCTTATTTTCCTTTTCAGTCCCTCAGTCTCAGCCCTGATTGAGAAAGACGATGTGAGTTGACACAGTATGTCGCAAAGGTGTGTGGGGTTTTTTGGGCTGGGGGGGGGGGGGGGCAGACTGAGCAAGATGCAGAGACTGATCCTTGGAGAGGGAGAGGAAGAGCTTTAATGTCTTGTGTCACTACCACCTGCTTCCACTTATGAAATCTCTTCATGTTCCACCCACTGAGTTTCCAATCCTCCATTCTGTCCTTGAACAGACGTTAATTCACCCACCGAATCTAATCCCTAATGCAGAGACCTGATAATTTCCTTTCACTGTCACCATGTAAATGTTTATCACTAAATGGATGGTATTCATGGAATTATCACTGAGGGTGTAATGACTTTTTATGAGGTCTCAGTAAGGTTTGTAGGAAGATAACCTAACAAAGAGGGCCTAGGTGCTCTCTCCATGTGTGTATTATCCTCCCTATTTGGCTTTGATCGTTTTGGCATTTTGCAGCAGACACTTTAGACATACAGCTGATGCAACCAAAATGTCATCCCTCTTTTTGTACCGCCCGCTGGAGAGAGGGCATTTTCATTGGTGTGTGTGTGTGTGTGTATGTGCGTGTGTGTGGATTTGAAACAGCTCTAACCTTTCATCAACAATGCCGCCACTTTACGCAGTGGAATTCCTAATTCAAGGAGAGGCGTACCAAGGCACCTGCTTTCACCAGCGCTCAGGTCCTCTGAGCAAGAGGGGGAAGAGAAGGGATGGACAGAGGCATTATCAACTTGTTGACAAGACCACGGCGCGAGGAACAAAATCAAGCAGGTACCAAAGGGCTCAGGCTGTGTGGCAAAGTCGGGCAACTGATCACGCATGCATGGTCTATGCATTTAGGACCAAACGGAAAAGGAAAAACCCACTGTTTGTTCCCCATCACATGGCCTCCACTGAATCATGGAGCTGCACAATGTGTCATCACTGCCCCCCCTCCCCCGTCCTCTAATTACCCCACAAACTAATGTAAACTCTCAGTATTATCATAGGGTTTGTTTATTATTTCAAAATTTGTTTTAGTCAGTCTTTCGCTATGTTTTTGCTCCCTTTTCCCTTCTCTTCATCCCTCCCCTCCATTTTTATCCCCATCTCTACCTCTTATGGTCACCCCCTCCTCCTCCTCTCTCCACATTCCTTGGTGAGTGGGTGGAAAGTTCAATGGGGATGTGGGATCCCAGAAGGGCAGGAGGTTTGCCTCTTGCTCCTGTAAACCAGGGCCTGTCTAGTAAACCAGTTTTACCTTCTTCCACTGACCATAAATCTAAATTAGAAGAGACTTCCTGATTCTGTGCATAAGTCAGTGGTGGAAGTGACGACATGTTAGTGTAGACCGGTGGTTTTATTTTTTTTTTTCCTAATCTCACTTCTTAATTGGTCCAAAAAATTGCAAATAATATGCCATTGTTGTGCATGGATGCATACAGACTCCATGTACAACAAAGGCAAATTTTTTACACCAATTAAGAAGGGAAATTAGACAATTTCCCACAGAAACCTAAATGTTCCATGGAACCCTGGCTGGATAACACTGGTGTAGACCTCCAAAATATAGATGCCAAAAGTGATACTTGTCTCTTTTGGACAAATTAGGCTCACGTGAGCAGTTTATTTTTTGCTGTACTACAGCAGTTATATTAGAACTGCTGTGGTTCACTTTCCTCACCTTTTTGCCGCTGCTCCCAACCTAAAAGACAGAAACAGAAACTGACAACAGCTAATGAGAGAAGGACCTCTACTGGCCGTTTCTTGATACTGCAACCTTTCTGTTACCTGTCACCAAATGCCATCTTTGTTGCAACACTTGTGAGGGCAAAAATTAGGATTTAATTTTTTTTTTCTTTTATGAACGGACTTTATAGTTGTAGTAATAGGGTAACAGTGGTGTTTTTAAAAAGACATGTTGCCTTTATTGTTGTCGCACTTTATTGCCTAACATAACACAAATACAAAATAAAAGGGTATAGGACAAGGTTACACATCCACCATATGGTGATAAACCCATCACTGTATTGTTAGTGTCATTCATCAGCCTGCTGTTTACCTTAGACTTTGTCTTATCTCTGTTGAACTGCAAGCAAACAAACTGGTTTTAGAAGGAGCTCTGGTCTGTGGGCTGTGAGCGTAGGAGAGAGACAGGAAGAGGTAGGCGACCGGCAAACTGTGTTTCCCTTCCTGTCTATGTCCTTTCTGCCTGCCTGCCTGCCTGGCCTTTGGCTATTAATGTAACTCAAACCTACCCACTGCACACCCACATGGCCACTGGGAGCTGTTGGTGCTCTAGAAATCACAGGCGTGTGCGGCCACACACACTCACATACATGCATGCATGCATGCAGTCCCAAGCTGATGCCAGGTGATATCAGTGTAAATAATTAGATGCTAAACAAGCAGGCATTATATTACTAAGCTCACAGTGTACAGAACAGAATGTGCCCTCATGGCTGCCTATTGTATTGACCTATTAACTGCTGTCTTTCTTTCATGCCTTTCTGGTACACATGCAACTGACTGCAGGGTGCAATTAAATAGGTGCCCATCACTCAATCACCATGTCTGTCACAGCCAAGGAGGAGGTGACGTGCTGAATGCATGCACAGTAGGAAAATAGCAGCTGCGTGATAACAAGGTTCCTTGTTCTTTATGCAGCTACACCTGATGTGTACAAAACGCACACGGTGCCACAGATAGTACCAACTTGCATTTACAGCTCAATAAAGCGGCGCAGGAAATGATTGGTCATTTTTTTTGTGCACCATTTTCCTTCCCTCCCTCCTTCAAGTAGGCCTCTTATATCCGAAAGTGCCGCTTCAGCTGTGCACTTTCAGGCTCCACATCTCTTTTCTCTTTGTTCAGTTTACCACACATGCACGTGGCACAGCCTGTGAACACAAATACATCTACCCATGATTAGGGCTAGGCAGTTTGACCTTAAATCAGCATCATAGTTAATCAAACCTTTGACATAGGTTTCAGGGTTTTTCCCCCCCCCTTTCTTCTCCTTTATATTTCACTAACAAAGCTAATTAAGCAATATTACACAAGAGTGTGGTATCAGTGAATATATCTGCTGTGATTTGATTGTAAATGAGCATAATATAATAATTTCATATACATGTAATCAATTTAAATATTGTCCAGCGCAGAAGTCAGTGTTTATATACAGTGCATACTGTTATGTCCACAAACCTGGCAATGACGACGGACGAGGATGCTGTAGTTGAACTCAACTTTATTACAGAACTGTAATACAAAGCATGTGCAGCAATATCTTACACTCTAATCAGCTGACTCCCAACTCACTCTCTAACCACTCTCCAACTTCCAGTGAGATGGCAGCCCGTCCAATATATAGTGGCGTGGTGACGTCAGCCGCAGGCCGCGGCCCACTCCTACTGTACCCTTATTCATACACCCCATTCTTCTCCCCGCCCCTTGCAAAAATGCAGAATGCAATGTAGCAAATGGAAAATCAGCCCTCCCCAGTTTATCATGTCAAATTCCCCATTATCAACTATTACTATTAATTAAACACACATTCCTTAAAGCATTTGTATATGTATATCAAACATGTAATGTTATTATTCAAGTCAACACATAACTACCTTTTTTTTAAAGAACACTTTTTTTTAAAAGAGAACACCAAACCAACACTAAGCACTAGGGTTCACAGGTAGACCACCGCAAGACCCAACGCGGCTGGGTGGGTTATTCCGCCACCGTCTCAGCCGCGCTCCTTCCTGAACAGTCTTTTTTTTTTTAGTCTTCCACAGGAAAAGCAGTTCTGCCGGAGGGGTCTTGTAGTGGGCCCGTGGTGGACGCTTTCCTGGAGTTGTCGGACCCCAGGGGCCAGGACCAGTCTTCATGACGCTGGGGCCCGGGTCCCACCCTACAACAGCTGACTCCTATGAAGCCTTGCCGTCTGGAACAGCCACCTGGACATGCCATAGTTGGTTTGCGTGCCAAACCGAACCGTCTGTCAGTCAAAAACACGCTGATCCCAGTTTTGCCACGATCCTCAGCGGCGGCCGTTGTCTCGTCGGCTGTGGCCCAGTCAGTCGCCTTCCCAGTCTCTCGCCGGTGCGAACCCAAACCCAGTCCATGACTTGGAGCGGCGCCTTGTTCAGTTTCATGCGTTGTTGTGATCCCAGTGGCTCTGCGTGCTCGTCTGGTTTGGGACCTCCGTCATGCTGTGGCAGTTCCGTCGTCACCGTGTTTGTTGCGGACCCTTCACGTGTTGTCTCCGTTGTTGTTACCGTAGGCTGAAGCTCGTCGTAGGTATGGAAAGTGTCCAGTGCTTCTCTGGTGTCGCTCGTTGAAGCCAACTCTTCACCCGTCAGCTCGGTTGTAACCTTGTAGCTTGTTGAGCATGGGTACGGAAGCAGTCCGGTTCCTCCTCTCTCCCTCTGAAGTGCTCTGTTGTGCCGCATCGTGAGCAGCATCTGTGCCTGGCTGTTGTTGCTGCTGTGCTTCAGGGCTCCCTGCGTGTTCGGGCTCCCTCTCCTGCAGCTCCGGGTCTGGCTGAGTGAGGAACGGAGGCGAGTCCAGCTGCTGCCCCCCTCCTGGGCAGCCCTCCTCCCAAGTGCCTGGAGTGGACGATGCGCTGTCAGCGTCATTCTGAATTACCTCGTCAGTGTCGTTCTCAATAGGCACGAGCTCCCTCTCCTGCAGCCCTGGTTCCGACTGAGTGGGGGACGGAGACAAGTCCGGCCGCTGCCCCCCTCCCGGGCAGCTCTCCTCCTGAACGCACGAGATGGATGGAGTGTTGTCGGTGCTGTTCTGAATTACCTTGTCGGCATTGGTCTCGATAGACCCGGGTTATCATGAATCGCCCCTCGAGGCAGAAGGGAAGAACTGTGAGTTTGTGAGATTTATTGAAAACAACAAAACAAAGTCCAAACAATATTCCAACACAAAATTCAAACAAAGGAGTAAACTTACGGATTAGCACACCAGAATGAGGGCTGCGTTGTGGTGAAGATGAGGAAAGGGAAAATCAAAACTGCGGCATGGGAAATGAAAATAACTGCCCTTAAACAGTATCAAAAACAAATCACTTAACCCCTTGCACTCCGGTCAATTTTCCTAAAAACGCCAAAAAATAATGTGCCTAAAGTAAATCGAAAGCTGTTCTTCAACCCTTTGCAGCATCTTCATGGGGTTGGTCTCATTTAAAAGAAAACACTTTGAATTTTTTGGCAAAAAAAACATGATTTCTCTAAGTGCTCCGGCCACTGAGTTACAGTCATCTAAACATAGTGAACTTGAAGAAATAAATTTGGCCTGGGTGTTTTTTTGGATACAAATGCTTGCAAATAACACACAGCTTCAGATCCGGGCTGGAAAATGCAACAGAAATGTAGAACCAAGTGTTATCTAGCTGAGGTCCAAATTTTGTAACAATACCACAAAAAATGAATATATTACACAGCTTTTTCCTCAGGTAGTTCCCAGGCGTTTTGGAACTGTGCCAAATTGTGCCAAATGGCACAGTTTGGAAAAATGTCTGTAACTTTTGAACGATTCAATATAGAAGCTTCATTTTGGGCTCTAATGAAAGGTCACACTCAGGGCTGTCTGTGTGTGTGTGTGGGGGGGGACAACCCCCGCTCGCTACAGAGGATGGACTTCGGCCATCGCTACACAACGGATTAGCCTCATGTGGTGATGTGGGACAGCAGCGCAATCACCGCGGCTTCCCCCCCCCCTCGCTGCAGAAGAATAGCGTGGGTGGGGCGTTCACAGTCTGTACGCGGCGAACAACCCCTTGTACAGCGGCGCATGAACTGCGCCGCGAAGCACAGTTGTAATTTACCGATCGGTCAAAAGTCATTTTGGATTACAATTTTCAGGGATAAAAAATAATTTGGCTTATAACACCTTACCTCTTCACAGCCACATTGTCCTGGCCAACTTCTCTTCCTCACTGTCAGACAAACGCGACGCTGGTCCACTCTGGTTCTGGTCTCATGACCCGGTCAAAACATAATTCCATTATTGCGGTTTTGTGCTTCCATGATTGCGGTTTTTGGCGAGCGATTTTTCAAAACAAATAACAGTAGTAATTAAAAAAAGACTGGCGAAGGCGTGTGTGTCACTCAGCCTTCGTCGTCAGCCTCCGTCGGTCTATGACCATGGAAGAAATCATAACGTCTCATAACGTCTAATCCTTTTTTGATCTGCTCCAGCAGTCAGTCTTCACCCAGCCTTAAAAAAAACAGCTCGCGAACTTCTCTGCTTCAATTGGCTCACTGCATTCACAGCAGGCGGGTCCTTCTGGCTAGGTTTTCAGTCATTGGTTCTTCAAGGTTTCAGAAACCCAATTCAAGGCTCTTATTAGTCGAATGAGAGGTCAATCAGATGAACTAATCTATTCGCGGCTGTGTCTGCAGCTTTTATTTTCAGTGCGTGCTTGGACGCCACTACATCACCATCACCACCTACATCACCATCTACACCATGCGCCCTCGTGCGCTCTCGTGCGCTCTAGGATGCAGAGACTTGCCCGTCCGCGGTACAACGGAGCGCAAGAGGTTAAGTAATGACAGGTGTGTATCACATGAGCGGGCAGAAGGAAACAATGATTCATAATTGGACCAGCTGGGAGCAATGAGAGGGGAGTGACCGGAGCTGACAGCTGACAGGGGCTATGCCCACATGGAGCACAAACCAGGAAACGCCACTGACAGCTGTCAACCCAGAGGGAGAACACAACAGTAAGGATATAAAGAATAAAATGTCAACAAATGCAGACTGAGATAATACAAATTAATACAAAATAAGAGCGAAACAAAACTAAGACATAAACAGGAAACTGGAAAACAGTGCGAAAATTAACAGAAACCAAAAAGCACAAAATACAACAAATATATAAATATAGAGAAAAAGCAATGAGACTGAGCATGGCAGAAACCTCCTGTGCTCAGCTCATGACACGGGCTCCCTCTCCATCTCCAGTCGGGCGAGGAATGGAGGCAAGTCCGGTTGCTGCTCTTTCTCCCTGTCGCTTTCACTGTCCATGCCATATCCACTCTGCATTACGTTCACTGTCCAAGCTGTGCTCTTTGGCTGCACCTACGTCCGCGAACCCTGGGTAAACTGGGCCTGGGCCGTTGACCGTCTGCCACTGATTGTGAGAGTAAAACCCAGCTTGCAGAATAAATCCCAACCCATAACGCTGTCACCCTGGTGTGTCACCTGGAACCGGAACGCTGGAATCACCTTTTCGCCGTACTGCACTGCAAATGTGACATTCCTGCCAGTACTGGAGCTCCCGTCGTCCGGTAGTCCCACCGCATCAGGTCGCCGAGGAGTGAGCCTCCAAACCGTGGCCTCATTTACTATGGACTGCGTGGCAGCGGTGGCCACCAGCATGGACACACTCATGTCATCTAACTTCACTACACGCTGCAGTTCTGACCAACCTTCGGGACCCACGATGTTTATGACATCTCTGTAAGGTGTGGGGTTAGCTAGCTTAGCCTGTCATCAATGGCAGCGAGATTTTGCACGCCGTGCCACATTGCTGGGTTTAGCAAAGTAGCTAGTTAGCATCTCAACAGCATCCTCATAATAGTCTGTCCGAGCAGGCATGTGAAAAATTCTCTGACTTTCTGTACCCAGGTGATAGACAAGTAGTGTCCACATTTTAATTTCATCCAGTTTCTCCAAGTCCAGCGCTAACAGTGATTTAGCTTCAGGGAATTTCCTTCTTTGTTTAAGCGCATTTTTCTTGCTTTTACTACTATGTGGAAAGACACCGCATTTTTCTGCAGCGTGAACCATTTTAATTTTTCCACCATATTCTCCTGCTTACAACTCACTGCACAGCTTCCAGGGTGTGGAGTCACGTGACCATGTTTGCAGAACACCTTTTAACTAGAAGACCCAGAGAGGGGCCATTTGGCCTTTTTGGCTAGAAAACCCATAGGGGGACCATCAAGTGGCCACAAGAGGGCTAATGTCTGGGTCTTCTAGTGTTAAAGGGGCAGGATGCGAAAGATCTCATGTACACACATACATAGCCATTTCCTCAATTGATTGAAGTACGTAAATGCTATGGGCCCCCAGCAGCTGAGGTAGGGTTGCCAACTTTCTCACAGCCAAATAAGGGACAGAGGGTTTTAACTATTGCTCAGTGCCACGATGTTGTGGACATTACTGTTGTCATAATACTGTTTTTTTTTTTACCTTGATAATACCTTAAAAATACTGGTATCCAATGTCATGTTTAATATTACGAGGAAAAAAAATACCACACTGTTAACCTAGAAATTTCAGATTTTACAGAATACATAATCTCAGTTTAAAAATGTGTAATAACTATGTTTTTAATAATGGTTTGCATTTATAGAGCACTTTTCATGACACCCAAAGACACTTTACAATCAGTCCATTATTCATTCACTCCATAGACAATGATTGTGATAAGCTACCTCTGTAGCCACAGCTGTGCTGGGACAGACTGATGAAGACATGGTTGCCAATCCATGCCAACAACTTCTCCGATCACCACCGGACATTTATTCACATTCATAAATCAATGTCATGAGCCATGAACACACTGGAGGCAAGGTGGGTAAAGTGTCTTGCCCAAGGATGCAACAGCAAGGTGGAGGGAGTGGGATTCGAACCGCCAACCCTCTGGTTATTAGCCGACCTGCTCTTCGTACCTCCTGAGCCACTACAGCCTCATTTTTGTTTCTCTTTGAGAAATAATGCAACTTTGAGCTAGAAAACACAATTACACTGCGAAAAGTCAAATATAAGTAAAATGAACTATATTAATGCTGTTTATGCTTGCTTTTTTGTCAGACAAGATATTTATTCTTGCTGTGCAGTTTATGCATGTAGAAGTGGTGGCCTAGTTGACAGAGCATCTGCACCACAACCGGGAGGTTGGGGGTTCAAGTTCCGGCTGGGTCCTACCAAAAACCATAAAAAAATGGTACTTCCCACCTTCTAGCTTGGTGCTCAGCATAATAGAATGGGGGAAAGAGAAGTTATTTGTGGTGGCGCCTTGCATGGCAATGACCCCTGTGATTCACATTGTAGCTAGGAGAAATGTAATTTCATTCTACTGTGCGTGATGGACTGAACAACAATAGAGATTTCTTTTGAATATGGTCTCTTCTTGTTCAGTTGAGAGTGCTCAAATGGGCTGCAAATATGGTCACACTCTCCCTTTTCCCACAATATGTAGCACCTTGAGACCATGGCATTTCCAAGTTTTTGAATTTAAAATGAATGATGATTATTTTACAATTTGTGACTGGACTATTGGACTAAATATTGGATTAAATATGAAACATTGTCCAAAATGCCATTACCACAGAGACCATCAGTGGCAAAGCAGAGATGGCTAATTCTTTTACTTTTATTATTCAGAAATGTACAGTCAAATCCTGGCGCTGAAATTCAGTTGCCTTCGGATCTTAAATCTCAATCAGGCCTCAAAGTAATCCATCTCAATGTGTGCAGTTTGTTGGACTTGGCTTAAAAATCTGTGCTTGACAATGACATCAGTATCAATGGTCTTAATGTGTATTGTGCAGACAGAAAATCAAAAGGTGGTGGGGTTGCGATTTATGTTAATTCATCTTTACATGTTCATGTGATTCATGCTACATCCACCCCAAAACAATTAAAGTTCTTAGCCCCGAAGGTAGAAATTGTCACTGGTTTTTGTATAAATGTAATAGGGTGTTATAGGCCACCATCTGCTCCCTCCAGTGCATTACAGTCCTTAAAAGAAATTTTATTTAAGCTTGAATACAGTGAACTCATAATCACAGGGGATTTTAACTGGAATTGGCTTAGACCGATATCTGATGATTTTAAATCACTCTGTGACCTTATTGGTCTTACACAGTCGATCATCTCCCTCACTTGCCCAAACTCAAAATGTTATTCCAAGTCTACTTTAATTGACTTGATCTTGACCAATGTTCCACATAAATATGCTGTCACTGGAGTGTTTTGTAATGATGTAAGTGACCACTGTGTTGTTGCAGCAGTTAGAAACACAAAAATCAAAACAGGAAAACCATGTATTATTGTCAAGAGAGATTTTAAACATTTTAATGAGCAAGGATTCCCTTTTGACCTCCAACATTGTAATTGGAGTAGATTTGAATTAATTCCAGGTGTGGAAACAGCTTGGTCATATTTGTATGAGACTTTTAATAGTGTAGTCAATAAACATGCACCTTTTAGAAAATTTAAAGTCAAAGGCAGGGATAATCCTTGGTTCTCTTCAGAACTCTCAGATTACGTTCATGAACGTAATGTCACTTGGGCGAGAGCAAGATTGACAAGCTGCAGTGATGACTAGCTTATTTTTTAGGAAATTAAGAAACAATTGTTCCTCCTTAATTAGAAAGGTCAGATCTGAGTATTATCTATCAATTACCACTGAGGGTTTAAATGACCCAAAATGATTCTGGAAAGCTATTAAATCTCTCCCTGTAAGCAATAAATCTTCATCCTTACCACATTATATTGTCCATGACTCAACTGCTGTCCAAGGCAATTGTGAAATTCTAAATTGTTTCAATAAGCCCTTCATATCATCTGGCTTTTCAGGAAATTCACTTGGTTCTGTATCTGTAGATAATAGTTTTGTGCCTTCTGCACCTCAACACCCTACTTTTACTTTTCAACCTTGTACTGTTGGTGAGGTTCATAAAGCATTAAAATCTCTTGACACTAAAAAAGCACATGGCCTAGATCTTATTAAACCATATTTAAAAAACAAAAATTGCTGCTGATTTTATTGCAGAACAACTTGCATATCTTTTTAATCAAACTTTTCTGAATAAGGAAATCCCTAAGATTTGGAAGTCTACAAGTCTTCAAGTCTGGGGGTGGCGGTGGCGCAGGTGTAGTGTGACCAACTACTGATCGGAGGGTCATGGGTTCAATTCCCACTCTGTCTGCTTGTCAAAGTGTCCTTGAGCAAGACACTGAACCCCCAGTTGCTCCTGGTGGCCTGGTTAGTGCCTGCGTGTATGGCAGCTCTGCCACCATCAGTGTGTGAATGGGTGGATTGCAGGATCTGTAAAGCGCTTTGGATGAGAAGAAAAGCGCTACATAAGTGAACACCATTTACTTTTGTTTAAAGGTGGTGACCCTACTGTTTTAAATAATTACAGACCAATTTCAAAATTACCTGTCTTATCCAAAATTTTAGAAGGTCTAATAAATGAACAACTCAAAGAATTTTTAGATTCAAATTGCATTTCATCCACTTACCAATCAGGTTTTAGGAAAAAAAAAAACCAAAAACATAGTACCATCACAGCCACATTAAAGGTTATTAATGATATATCTACTGCTCTTGACAGAAAGCAACATTGTGCATCGCTTTTTATTGACTTGTCATAAGCTTTTGACTCAGTTGACCATTTTATACTGAAACACAGACTTTTTGATATAGATTTTTCTGAACAAGCAGTTGGCTGGTTCTCAAATTATCTTTCTGAGAGAACTCAAAGTGTCAGATGTGACAACCACTATTCAGATGCTCTTCCAGTAATGAGGGGTGTGCCACAGGGCTCAATTTTGGGGCCAGTCTTATTCACAATATATATAAATAATGAAGGGCTTGATATACTGATGGCAATTTTCATTTTAATGCTGATGACATGATTATTTATTCTTTTGCGCCATCACTTGTTAAAGTGATTGGTTGCTTACAAAGTGCCTTCAGCGATGTCCAAAACAATTTTTCTCAGCTAAAACTCTCTCTTAATACAAACAAAAACCAAGTAATGCTGTTTTCTAAAAGTAAGAGCAGGTCAGAAACTCTTCAATTAGTGGTCACTCATGACGGAACAGTCATCAGAGCTGTTAAGTGTTTTAAATATTTGGGTGTTTTACTTGATGACTCTCTTACTTTGTGGTGGCCACATTTTTACCAGTGCTGGATTATGGAGACCTTTTATATATACAGTACATGCCCCTGTACAGGCATTGCATAAGCTTGACTCAGTTTATCAATTTATTGCAAATTGTAAACCTCGAATTAATCGCTGTGAGTTATATTCTCGGGCTGTATGGTCTGTTCTAGAAACTTGACGGCAAATGCACTGGTATAGACTTATAAATAAAGGTGTACTTGGCCTGCTTCCTCCCTATTTCTGTGTCTGTCTTCAGCAGAAGTCAGATGGTGTCACAAACCGATCCGGTGTTTTCCTGTAGGCTCGGTTCTGACTGTTCTCTGTGGCTCAGGCATCGGGTTTATTATGTATTGTTATGTTTTGAGTTCTTGTTGTTTTTTGTCTGTGTTCTTTTTTTTTTTCCATGCCTGTAGCCACCACCGCTCTGGCTGGCGGTTGTTAGGCAGCCTCTTTGACCCACTTTCATGTGGGCGTTGTCTAACATTCGCCGGTCTGACCACACCCCCTCTCTCTCTGACAGCATGCTGGTTCCCCGGTAATCGTCTTTCCTGCACCACGCCCAGGTGTATCCAATTTGTGATGCCAGCAGTGTTTGTACTTAGGCGGCCCCTGCCAGTCAAACATTGCTGGACCATTGTGCGCGATCATACAGTCGTTAATCCCTGTATGACCATCTAAGTCAGCGAGAGATTGTGTGTGCTCGCTGGAGTATTGGACTTCTGGGACTGCTCCTGCTTAGTGAGTAAACTGTTGCGTTTCTCTGTGCTGCTACGCTTGACTGGTAGCGTTTCTCTGTGCGATACAACTGCTACGCTTAGGCTGTTGCCCAGTTTTGTCCTCCTTAGACAGTTGAGCCTCCTAGAAGACTCTCAGTTCTCCCGAGCTTGTTTGTGGGTTTGTGTTATTTGTTTGTGGCCACGGTGCACAGTGGTCAGCCCGCTGTACACTTATCGCATCAGCCATTTTGTGCACACCACTACCTTTTGGTCTGTCTTTATTTTTGAACTGTTTGCTTTTGTGTTAAATAAATGTGTTGTGGTGAATCCATCCATCCATCCATCCATCTTCTACCGCTTTTCCAGAGGTCCGGGTCGCGGAGGCAGCAGTTCAAGCAGAGAAGCCCAGACTTCCCTCTCCCCAGCCACCTGCTCCAGCTCTCCAGGGAGGATACCAAGGCGTTCCCAGACCAGCTGGGAGACATAGTCTCTCCACCAAGTCCTGGGTCTGCCCCGGGGTCTCCTCCCAGTGGGACGTGCCTGAAACACCTCAAGTGGGAGGCGTCCAGGAGGCATCCTAATCAGATGCCCATACCACCTCAACTGACTCCTTTCAATGTGGAGGAGCAGCGGTTCTACTCTGAGCCTCTCCCAGATGACTGAGCTCCTCACCCTATCTCTGAGGGTGAGTCCAGCAATCCTACAGAGAAAGCTCATTTCAGCCGCTTGTATCCGCGATCTTGTTCTTTCGGTCATTACCCAAAGCTCGTGACCATAGGTGAGAGTAGGAACGTAGATTGACTGGTAAATCGACAGCTTTGCTTTAGAACTAAGCTCCCTCTTCACCACAACAGACCGGTACAACGTCTGCATCACTGCAGATGCTGCTCCGATCCGTCTGTCAATCTCTCGCTCCATTTTCCCCTCACTCGTGAACAAGACCCCAAGATACTTAAACTCCTCCACTTGGGGCAGGAGCCTGTCCCCAACCCAGAGAGGACAATCCACCTTTTTCCGGCTGAGGACCATGGACTCGGACTTGGAGGTGCTGATTCTCATCCCAGCTGCTTCACACTCAGCGGCAAACCGTCCCAGCAAGAGCTGTAGGTCATTGCTGGATGAAGCCAACAGGACAACATCATTTGCAAACAACAGAGATGAGATCCTGTGGTCACCAAGCATGACACCCTCCATTCCCTGGCTGCGCCTAGAAATCCTGTCCATAAAAATTATGAACAGGATCGGTGACAAAGGGCAGCCCTGGCGGAGTCCAACTCTCACTAGGAATGACTCCGACCGAGTGTTGGCAATACGAACCAAACTCTCACAACGGTCGTACAGAGACCGAATAGCTCGTAACAACAAGCCCGATACCCCATACTCCCGAAGCACCCCCCACAAAAAACCACGAGGGACGCGGTCAAATGCCTTCTCCAAGTCCACAAAACACATGTAAACTGGTTGGGCAAACTCCCACGAACCCTCAAGAATTCTCGAGAGGGTAAAGAGCTGGTCCGATGTGCCACGGCCAGGACGAAAACCACATTGCTCCTCCTGAATCCGAGGTTCGACCAACGGCTGGACTCTCCTCTCCAGTACCTTGGCATAGAGACCTTCCCAGGGAGGCTGAGGAGTGTGATCCCTCTAAAGTTGGAGCACACCCTCCGGTCCCCTTTTTTGAAGAGAGGAACCACCACCCCAGTTTGCCATACCAAAGGCACTACCCCCGACCTCCACGCAATGTTGCAGAGGCGTGTCAACCATGACAGCCCAACAACATCCAGGGCCTTGAGGTACTCAGGGCGAATCTCGGACCCGGCCAGGCTCAGCCCGAAGGAGTTACGTGGGTCTGCCCTCCAGTGGGCTCACCACCTGCAGGAGGGATCATGGGGTCCGGTGCTATGTGGATTAGGTGGCAGTCAAAGGCGGAGACCTTGGCGGACTGATCCCAAGCTTTCTAAACTGGTTGTGGTGAATCCAGTGCATAAATCCCTTTCTTCCTTCTCCTCCTCCGTGCGCCACATAAAAGCACAGGAGGAGGTTCATGACAGATGGACCTTGTGGACTACGATCACAGGACTTTTATATTCTGACTGTCCCAAGTGTTTGCACAGAGAGTGGGAAAATATCGTTTCAGTATCATGCTCCTTCTGACTGGAAGAAATTACAAGGCACTTTAAAACTTAGAAATCTTGTTTCTCTGGGTCATTTTTATTTTTTTCTGAAGGACCTGGAAATGCAATCAATGACTTGTCGTTGTTTTTAGATATTTCATTCTATTTCTTTTCAGTTGTTTTTTAGGATTTTCTTAGCTGTTTTAACTATAGTATCTTTGCTTTGTGATGTGGGTTGTGAAGTTGCCTCTTAGCCAGGACTCTCTTGCAAAAGAGATCTGCGATCTCATTGGGATCTTTCCTGGTTAAATAATGGCTAAATAAATAAATAAATAAATAAATTTTATTGGCTCATGATAGGCCCTGATCTTTGTAGGCCCCTGGGATGCAGCCCAGCCTAGCCTGTTCAATAAGGTGACCTTGAATATGCGGGACAACGCACATCCTGCTTGGGACAAACATATTTAGCCCAATAAATGGGGCGTCCCGGCTAAAATGGGACAGTTGGCAACTCTAAGCTGAGAGGCCTGTCAAGCTATAAAGTGAATCTCAATGGACTTCTTGTACAATGTAGAGTGACTTGCTTCTGCATTGCGGACCCAGAGAAGCTCCAGTTCAAGTTCCGTTATATTTGCCCATTCCCTGGTGCTTTCTCATCAATAAATCAATTTTATCACTTTCACTTATCATTGTACATATTGGAAATTGTCATGAACCTGGGTTTGGTGGCCCAAACCCAGTTCTGACACCGTGACTATTTTGGCCCGTTTCACTATTCATTTTCAATCAGGCGCTTCAGGGAGCCCTGTGGGTCCTCAGCTCCCTGACAGCTCGGGCAGGCCCCCTCCTCCTGTCATTATTGCCAGCTGATCCTCATTATTGGTTCTCACACACTTACACACACACCTCACTCACTCCCATTCACACGCTCAGACACACTTTCAATTTGTTCCAGCTCACATTCTCCCACACTGGCGGTCTCTTCCCTCATTAGTATGATTATTACTGTTGAGTGCTGTTAGAGTAGGACGACATCGCCGGAGCATTGCACTTTATACACAGTAGCGTGTACCTCTGTGTATGAAATCTGTCATTCCCTACGGATTACTTTCTACCTGAGTAATTTAGTCTTCTCATCCATGGGACTGCTCCGGATCGCTCCAGCACTGTAAGTTCATGTTTGTCTTTCTCTTCATGCCGACAGCAGTTTAGCGGCACTAGGCATTCCCTCCCTCGGGCTATAGAGCATCCAGGTGGCATTCCTGTATGTCTGGTGGCCTTAAGCTCAATCATTCCAACTCTGTGTTTATCGTGACTGTTTGCTGGACTTATTATTTTGGTGTTTTGTTCAATAAAGTGCACAATTCTACTCCTGCATGTGGGTTTTTCATTCTGCCCTCTGTGCGCTGCATAATGGCACACGAGGGTTCATAACAGAATGTTCCGGCCAGCAAGAAAAAAACCAGTGGAATAGACGTGTGTTTCTTCTTTTCTTTTCACCCTCCTTTTCCTTTTTCCCTGAGTGGCAACATGGTGACCTGGATGGATGAGGAGCTGAGAGCCCAAGATCTGCTGGCGCAGGCCCTCTTCTCTGCTCAGTGGCCGCAGTCCCCCGAAGACGTTCAGTGGGCACGGCTCACCACTGAAGACGTCAGGCAGCGTCATCCCGGCCTTCAGATCGTTCCGAGGGTGGATGACATCCTCTCCTTCTTATTTCCCTCGACAGACGCGGAGCTGGAGAGGGCCTCCCCGACATGGGAGCAATCTTCCCACCGGAGGAAGCTCTTGCAGTGGAGGAAGACACCCTCCTTCCACGGCTCTCCCACTCCTGCAGCATCCCTCGAGCCTGAGCACGCTCCGTCCCCAGATGTGATGACGGAGGAGGAGAGGCTGGGTTTGCTCACCCTGATAAACCACCAGATCAAGGAGGAGTGCTGCGAGAGTGAGAAACGAGGATGTGCTTCACTGGTTAAGACGGGTTCATCCTCTGGGCTGGTGCCTGCCCAATCCACGGGCATGATGACGGAGGAGGAGAGACTGGGTCTGCTCGCCTTAATCGACCATCGGATTAAGGAGGAGCGCCACGAGAGGAAGGACTGAGGACGTGCATCACAGGCAGTGACTGTTCCATCCTCCGGGCCGGCGTCCACCCAATCCATGGACGTGATGACGGAGGAGGAGAGACTAGGTTTGCACACCCTCATCGACCGTCAGGTTGAGGAGGAACACTCAGTGAGGAGAGGAGATGCCTGGGAGGCCACTGGGAACATCCAGGGCCAGGAGAACAGGCAAGTTTTTCCTCATTTAACCCTCACTGTTGATGAACAATGTTGCCTGCCTCCTGGCCAGGAGACTTGGGGTTTGCAGTCCCCTGAGTGCTCCTCCCCAGCGGCATATAGTAGCCCTTTGTCTGATCTCTCCAAACCTTCTTTCTGTGCCCCTACGAGTTTGCCGGTGCTGGAACCAGGTCGCTTGAGGGGAAAGGAACCTGAGATTTTAGAGTGTCCAGTACTAGGACCAGTGGTGGGGCTGTCCCTGGCCTCCATGCCAGAGGAGCTGATGGCATGGGAGACAGTGCACGGGGGCACCGAGACTGCTATCACCATCACGCCTGCTGTGGGGGCCGCCGCAGCAGAGTCATCCCCCGGACCAGACCTCCAGCTGACTGGACCCCGAACATCATCGTGGGCATCGTCGGAGTCCTGGATGGCGGTGGAGCTCAAGCATAGGCAAGTAATCTCTCCTGTAGTTCACCTGTCAATTGTTGAGAGAGCTTGCCTGGCTCCTGGGGAGGAGAGTCTGGTGCAGCTCCCAGCTGCATCTGGACTCCCCTCGCTGGCCGCTGCCCTACCGGCGACCCTAACCCTCTCTCCTCTCCTGTCTCTTCCGAGCTCCTTCCTAGGGTCACTGGGGAGGAGCCGCCGCAACCTGGGTTGCCCATAGACAATGCAGGCCCAGCTGTCCCGGAGGAGGTCGACGGGGGTTCAGCACCTGGCGGACCGACAGTACCCACGCACCCTAAGTCATTGGAGTCCTGGATGGTGGTGGAACCCAAGTTCAGGCAAGTGTGCTCCATAATGTCTGTTATGTTTATGTCAATGTCACACTGCCCGACTCATGGTGAGGAGGGCCTGGGGCAGCTTGCAGTAGCCCTTGGGGCCACCTCACTGGGCTCTGCCGCTGCCGGCGACCCTGACTCAGTCTCTTTCTCTCTCCCTCTGGGTTTGGAGCTCCTGGCCAGGGTCACCGGAGAGCTGCCAATGCCTCCAGAGGCCACCAAGGATCTGGATTCAGCGCCGGGGTCAGGGAAGAACCCTACCTCCCCCTTTGTGGAGGCCACAGCGGGAGCAATGAGGTCCCCAATGGAGACCACCACAATGGTGCTCCAGGCGGAGCCCACCACGGGTGCAGCAGAGCTCCAGCCAGAGTCTACCGCCGGTGTAGCAGAGCTCCAGCCGGAGTCCACCACCAGTGCAGCAGAGTTTCAGCCAGAGTCCACCACCGGTGTAGCAGAGCTCCAGCCAGAGTCCACCGCCGGTGCAGCAGAGCTCCAGCCAGAGTCCACCACCGGTGCAGCAGAGCTCCAGCTGGAGTCCACCACCGGTGCAGCAGAGCTCCAGCCGGAGTCCACTGCCGGTGCAGCCACATCCCAGACCGGGACCATCACGGGTGCAGCCACGTCCCAGGCCAGGACCATCGCGGGGAATATGATCCCCCTGCTCCAAGCCGCAGAGGGCGGGGGGGACTCCAATCCCTTGGTTTGGCCACCTATCCCTAAGGTCCCTGGTGGGTAGGCAACCTCTTTGCCTGCTCCCCTGGTCCTGGTGGCTCAACCATGCTGGTCGGCCACCCGAAAGACTTGGCTCTCGGGTTGGGTGGCATGCAGTGGTATTTGGAATGGAAGAGACATAACACGATAGCTGCGCTATGCTAAGCTAACTGAGCAAACTATTAAACGGCACAATATGGCTACAAAAACTATTAAAATGTGAAACACAAACTTTTTAAATAAAAAGCGATCTGCCCGTACATTATTTCTGTCATGATCAGGTGAGCGTGCTTCCCCCTCCCTTCCTGTTTCTGTGTTTCCCGGCTCTGGAGCTCATCAGCGCACCTGAGTGATTAACACACTTGCTGCTTCCTGATCTACCTGTCATGTCCTGGTGAGCGCTCGCCCCCACCATCCTGCTCTCCTGTGATTACCTCATCTGACGCACCTGCTGATTCTGCTGAGCCAGCGTTTATAAGGAAGCGCTCTTCAATGATTCAACGTTGGCTCGTTTGAGTATACTGCCTTGAGCAGATTGTATCTAACTTGTAAAGCTCTTTTGTGTTAGATGATTATTTACCTGGCACGACTCTCTCCTCCTCCTTCTTCAGGTTGCTGCCAACGAAGCGGTGCATCTCCAAGGGTCTCGGTGCGCTCACCAGCCTGTTGCTTCATCCACTGCAGTTCCTCCACTCCACCCGGTCAGACACAGCTCATCATTCTCATTCCCAGCAGTTCTGACCTGCTGGTTCATCTCTTTCGCTGGGTTCTGAGCCGGCCTCTCTCTCTCTTCCACGTAAGTGGTGTAATTTGGATTTCCAAATCCTCCTCCATTCCTCTCGCTAATCAGTTCTCATCTCTCCCTCTGCAGGTTGCTGCTCCTCTGGCGAGTGACTGTTTTTCCTCAAGTTCGCTCCTTTTGAAAATCAATAAACGGTCAAATGTACGTTGTGTGTGTTTCTCTTGCTGTGGCACCTTGCATTTAGGCTGATTGTCCAGTCAGTATGACACTACCAGCATATTTAAGAGCCAGTGTGTGAAGAGCTCGCTGCTAGATCATTGGGTATTGCTGCCATAACAACCCTAGTTAATGTTGTTTGGTGAATGGAGATTCCCTGTTGTCTTACCCTTTTGTATTTTCCTTCTCCTCAGGTTTGCTGCCACTCCAGCGGTGTGTCTCCGGGGTTGTGTGCGTGCTTGCCTGTTCCAATCCTCCTCAAGATGACAGCTTCTTCATCCAGGTCACCCAGTCATCCTCCTTCTCCTCTGCAGTCTCCAGTCTCCCCTTTTATGTTACACGCTGGAGTTCACTGCTGGGCTCTCTGCTTGTACAGTAAGACTAATATTCTCAGTTGTAATTCCCCGTTAAATACTTCCCTGCCATTAATATCCTTTCTCCTTTCTTCTCTTTCAGACTACGTGTGGCTCCGGTGTGCACCTGTCTTCTTTTTGTTTAAGTTTGCGTTGTTTGCACTTTTTCATTAGTTGTATGCATGTTTATTAAGTTGGTGGATTTTGTATTTTTGGGGTTTTATCATTAAAGTGGTGTTAAACTTTCTCCTTGTGTCTGTTTATCTGAAGCAGTTTCTCCAGCTCTTAAGCCTCCTTGGTATTTAATCATGACAATTTCCAATATGTACAATGATAAGTGAAAGTGATCAAATTGATTTATTGACAAGAAAGCACCAGTAAATCAACAAATATAATGGAACAGGAACTGGAACTGCTCTGAGTCCAGAATACGAAAGTACATCACTCTACATTGTGCAAGAGGTCCATACAGCTTTAAGAGTGGTAGTAAATTGACTCATAGTCTATAGACTTGTAGTAATATTTTTAAACTTAGACTATCATTCATATCTGACAAGGGGGCAAACAAAATCTTGCATAGGGCCCCCAAAAACTAGGAAACAGCTCTTCACACACACATACACACACACAACAGAGAGAGAATAACTGACATGTGCAAGGTTACGTTGGTTTTACGTCCCAAGCATCAGTTTCAGTTTTATTTGAGTTAATCGCCCAGCCCTACCCGTGATCCATGTTCCCTGTTGTAACCCTGATCTCATCCCCTTGATCCTCCGGCTCATGTGTGAGAACAGAGCAAGCATACACACACACACATGCACACACTGGCATGAATCACAGTGAATCATGGAGCCCAAATAGCACCCAAAGAGAAGTGCTGCATTTAACCAGGACATGGGCTATTTATAATGGCCTGGGCGTGCCGAGTCTCATTATAGGCCATGGAGGATGCTGACAATGGACAAGCAGATGAGGGGTTAGTGAGGTGGAGACTCTTTTTAAATGTCAGCGGCAATGTATCTTCTTATCTACGGGCTCCTGAGGTGCAGTCTTTCTGAGGACAATATTTAGAGCAGGGTGAGTGAACTGGAATAAAGAGGGGGAAAGAGGCTTTTATCAGACATGGTGATTTGCAGATGAAGGGGCACAGATACCACATGGGAATATTGATTTTTTTCAGCTATAGTTCACATGCTTAGAGTTACTTTGATTATATGAATTAAGGTTGAATCACGGTTTAGAAAAGCTAATTTTTTTCCCTTTATATTTCATTCTAAAAAGAGAAATTCACACTTCCTACTACATGAACATGACAACAAAGATGATCTCCCATTCAGACCTCAGCCTAATAAGCTTGTTTAGGTCTAATTAGTGTAACAAGAAGCTGGAAAATAAACAAACATAATTATCATATCAAATGCATAAGCTGTTGCGGTATGATAGACTAATTTGACAAACACTTTGTTCTTCTGTTTTCTTTTTTGGCTTATTATCTCTCCCCACATGCCAATCATGCTCAACACATCACATCAGGACAGAGTTGGGAAAAGCAGGCTCATCAATCGCTGGCAAGCTAACATTAAAAATTACACTTCATCTGATCTTGAAAGCAACAAAGCTGCTAGGCCAGCCCCACCCGCGCGCCTTTATAGTGGGGTGGGGAAACACATTTCAGGTGAAATGGCTCCAAGAAGCAATCAGTGCCTCAACAATTACATCTGGCGAATTGATTAGATATTGATTGAGGGGAGCTAGACACCTGACCAGAATTTGCAAATCCACAGCACCAGCATTAGAAATGAGCGTGGATCCTTAACAACCAGCAAAACCAAAATGACAAAAATAAAAGAAAAACTACGTAGCTCCAGAACACCATGGCAGCTCGCTCTGTTCCAGTGGATAAAGGAGAAAAGAAGAAAGGAGGGGCCGTTTCATTATCAGCAAACATGTAGGCTCATGCCGCATGGCTTTAACCAACCAGCCGTTGTCATGGTAGCAACTTGTCACCTCATCTGTTTCTCACCTTGAATGAATGGAGGCCTGCAGGACACGTGCCCTCCACTGGGAGGATGTGAAAGGGGCGGAGGTGGTGTGTGGGGGGGAAGAGCATAGTGGAAGTGCGTCAGCTCCAGGAGCAGCTGGGGAAACACCCACAGCAACCTGTGCTATAGTTAGTGTGCGTGTGTGTAAATGTGCCTTCTTTTCTTTGGAAAACAACAAGGGAAGCTGTCTTCCTCAGGACGACGTTGTCACCACAGGGACAGGCGCCGCGCAGCAACAACAGCAGCAGCAGTCGACCAGCTGCTCCTCCATCTGAAAATTTCACTTTGCTTACAGTGCCTAGCCACGGAGAACAACTTCTGCCACATTTCAACAAAACAATCAGTGTGTGATAAACTGTTCCTATGACGTTTAGCCAAAGAGTATATTACCTCTAGTTTTTACGACTTGGGATATGTATTATTAGCTGGTATGCAGGCTGCGTCTGTGTAAAATGACTTGGAGGATATTCAACACGGAAGAATAAACAAGTCTGTTTGATATGAAGAAAATGTATATTCTATGAAAAGGTTATAAGCAAAAAACAAAATTAACATAAGTTTATAACGTAACTATAATGCTGAAGAGTCTTAGGTGTTTTACCTCCATCAAAGGGGTAACGCAGTTGGGTGGTTTGTTTATCTGTCTGACTGTTAGCAAGATTACGCAACAACTACTGTACGAATTTTGATGAACTCTTCATCAGGGATGGCCCTTGGGCTCCACATGAACCCATTAGGTTTTCAAGGTGATACAGGGGTGCATACCTCCACCAAGCCCACATCTTCTTACAAGGCCTTATCTTCTTGTAACGTGTTAGCAGGATTACATAAAAGCTACTAGATGGATTTTGATGAAATTTTCACCATTTTGGAGGTGATCCATGAGCTCATGCCTCCACCAAGGTATGGATGGACGGCGGTATGGACAGATGGATGAACGAAGGGCGGCAGGGACAGATGGCGCACTGGTGGAGGTATGCACTCTCTGAGAGCCCTCTAGTTTGTATAATGCCATCATACAAACTTATTTGTTTACTATTTAGTTCAAGTGATGACTGCAGTTAAAAATAAGGTAGTGGAAGTTCCAAAAGAAAAAAAAGACAGCAGAATGGCACAAAAAAGCATGCTCCAAAGACATTTGTTTACAGTGGGGTAAAAAAGTATTTAGTCAGCCACCAATTGTGCAAGTTCTCCCACTTAAACGATGAGAGAGGTCTCCAATTTTCATCATAGGTATACCTCAACTATGAGAGACAAAATAAGAAAAAAAAAATCCAGAAAATCACATTGAAGGATTTTTAATGAATTAATTGGTAAATTCCTCGGTAAAATAAGTATTTGGTCAATAACAAAAGTTCATCTCAATACTTTGTTATATACCCTTTGTTGGCAATGACAGAGGTCAAACGTTTTCTGTAAGTTTTCACAAGGCTTTCACACACTGTTGCTGGTATTTTGGCCCATTCCTCCATGCAGATCTCCTCTAGAGCAATGATGTTTTGGGGCTGTCGCTGGGCAACACAGACTTTCAACTCCCTCCAAAGATTTTCTATGGGGTTGAGATCTGGAGACTGGCTAGGCCACTCCAGGACCTTGAAATGCTTCTTACAAAGTCACTTCTTCGTTGCCCGGGCGGTGTGTTTGGGATCATTGTCATGCTGAAAGATCCAGCCATGTTTCATCTTCAATGCCCTTGCTGGTGGAAGGAGGTTTTCACTCAAAATCTCACGATACATGGCCCCATTCATTCTTTCCTTTACACGGATCAGTCGTCCTGGTCCCTTTGCAGAAAAACAGCCCCAAAGTATGATGTTTCCACTCCCATGCTTCGCAGTAGGTATGGTGTTCTTTCTCCTCCAAACACGACAAGTTGAGTTTTTACCAAGAAGTTCTATTTTGGTTTTATCTGACCATATGACATTCTCCCAATCCTCTTCTGGATCATCCAAATGCTCTCTAGCAAACTTCAGATGGGCCTGGACATGTACTGGCTTAAGCAGGGGGACACGTCTGGCACTGCAGGATTTGAGACCCTGACAGCGTAGTGTGTTTCTGATGTAGCCTTTGTTACTTTGGTCCCAGCTCTCTGCAGGTCATTCACTAGGTCCCCCCATGTGGTTCTGGGATTTTTGCTCACCGTTCTCGTGATAATTTTGACCCCACGGGGTGAGATCTTGCGTGGAGCCCCAGATCGAGGGAGATTATCAGTGGTCTTGTATGTCTTCCATTTTCTAATAATTGCTCCCACAGTTGATTTCTTCACACCAAGCTGCTTACCTATTGCAGATTCAGTCTTCCCAGCCTGGTGCAGGTCTACAATTTTGTTTTTGGTGTCCTTTGACAGCTCTTTGGTCTTGGCCATAGTGGAGTTTGGAGTCTGACTGTTTGAGGTTGTGAACAGGTGTCTTTTATACTGATAACGAGTTCAAACAGGTGCCATTAATACAGGTAACGAGTGGAGGACAGAGGAGCCTCTTAAAGAAGAAGTTACAGGTCTGTGAGAGACAGAAATCTTGCTTGTTTGTAGGTGACCAAATACTTATTTTACCGAGGAATTTACCAATTAATTCATTAAAAATCCTTCAATGTGATTTTCTGGATTTTTTTTTTCTCATTTTGTCTCTCATAGTTGAGGTATACCTATGATGAAAATTGGAGACCTATCTCATCTTTTAAGTGGGAGAACCTGCACAATTGGTGGCTGACTAAATACTTTTTTGCCCCACTGTATGTATTGTTTGTTTTAATGTGCTGTATGTGTTTTTTAATGGACCTTGAGTCTTTCAGTAAAGCTCCTTGTTTGGTAAACTGATTGCATATTATATGCCATGGGTGTCTGTAGTGAATAGAATCATGAATAAATGTAATTACAAGTGCTATGAGTGGCCATTAAGATTACATAAGGGCTGTAGAAATACAGTCCCTCTAAGCTTTTCTGTTCAATATTTTTATATCAGTGTCTATTTTTCTTACTTTTATTAAGGCTTGTGGGAACCTCCCTAGCTGTCTGGTTACCCCTAATTGGGGTAACCAGACAGGGTTAATTGGAGTCAAGATACCACTGACAATTTTGATTGCAATAATTTGACAACTAATATGTATTGCTGCATGCTTAATTCATCTTTAGGCTGCTCCCTTTTCAGGATCACGACAGCAGATCACGATAGCAGCATATGTGATTTGGCAAGGATTTTATGCTAGATGCCCTTCCTGATGCAACCCTCCCCATTTACCCGGGCTTGGGACCGGCACTAGGAGTGCACTGGGTTGTGCTGCCCCGGTAGGTGAGTAACCAACTTTTTATTCCCCATTCCATTATGCTCCAAGCTACAAGGCACAAAATAGAATTTTTATGGTCTTTGGTATGATCTGGCTGGGGCATAAACCCCCAAACTCCCAGCTGTGGGATGGATGCTCTACCACTAGGCCACCACTCTGGTTATTTCTGTGTGCTTAATCAATCGATTAAAAAATTTGCAATAGTGAAATTATGGAACAGCATCATGGAGTCTGTACTGTAGTGGCTATACTGCTTAAACAAGTCAGCTTTAATATCAACATTAATATAAACATACCATTCATTTTCTTAAAAAAATACAAAATAATGCATTTTTACAGTATCACAATTACTTTTTTTTTGCCTTTGTTTTGTTTTTCTCATTGCACAGCTGATCAGATACCTAATGACATCATGATAGATATTGACCTATGCATACAGGAAGAGTGATCATTACTGTAACTGCGACTAAAACCAGGCTCTAAATGTAAATGCTGAAATGTGAGCGTTAGCAGTTTTGAGCTAATTAGTGACTTATTTGTATTTTTCCTCGCGTCTCCAGGAGTGTGTTGTCTTTTCTCTTTGTCATTGCCTCTTGAAGATGTTTTTGTGCCTTGAGTATTCTAGAATGGGAGAACTAAGTGCGTGGTTATGCCCATGTGCACGTGTATGCATGTCTACAAGTTTGAGTGCGCTGAGGGGGTGAGGGGAAAGGAGAAAGCACAGCAGGTTTCCATGACAACAACTTTTTATTTGCGCTTCCTCACTGGTGTTGGATGAATATAGATAGATAGATAGATAGATAGATAGATAGATAGATAGATAGATAGATAGATAGATAGATTTGACAAAAAAGGGCAGAGGGTTATTTTGAAGAGACAGGCAAGCCAACTGGGATGCATGGGCAGAGATGGGAATTGAAAACAGACAGTCTTGTGTGTCTGCTTGTTTGCTTTGTCTAGAACATAGTGTATCTTTGTATACACGCCTTCCTTGTTGGAAAACAAGAAACAGAGAACTTGCTTGCAGTCATTTGGAAATGCTGCGTGAACATGTATAAGCATATCACATACAGCATATAAGGTCTTTGTTTTTGAAATCTCTCACTTCCCTTGTTTAGTTAGATCCTGTGGTCAGGTGAAACTGGAGTCTTCCTTTAGTGGTGAACAGTGAAACAAAATGGCAAAGTCACGATGCGTTTGTAATATCAGTTAAATTTTTTATTTTTTTGTATTGACTACACTGACTACTAGCAATACTTTAACAGTACTTTTGAACTTTTCCACTAGCACCTACTCAGCTCGACTCGCCATGACTCTACTCACCTGGACACAGTTTTGGTTGTTTTACATTAAAACTGAGTACCACCTCAAAGTGGGTGGGTTCATCCATAGCCATATAATATGATAGTTGCGACACTCCTACAGACTTCAGTAGAAACGTTGGAATGCGGAAGTCACGTGGGTCATGGAGCAGCGATCAGTTCCAAACAATGTCGTTTTCCCCATAGACCACCATTCATTTCACAGAGTGTCTGCTTAATAATCCTGGCTAAGTTAATGAATGGCCGTTGTTTTGGTGATTTCACCACTTAAGTTAACAGGTAGCTTCTGTAGTCTATGATCTTGTTTTATTTTGTCATCTTTTTTCTTGTTTATGTGCAGTAAAAGCTCATAAACTTGCAATTGTTATTAGCCTGTGCTAGCTCAACTAGCTAGCAGGGTCAGCCCTTATTTCAAAAATCTGTTGTACAGTTACTGGGCGAAGAGTCAGTTTCTGAGAGACATTAGAGATTGGTAGCAGCATTACATGATGGGACATGACATGAAAACCTGACAGGGCAGATGTGACATTATTTTGTTCATAGCATTAGCAGCATCACAGGACTATGGTGGTGGATTTGAAAGACGGCTTACAAAAATGAAATTGTTCTACTTTTTATAGAGGAAAACATGAAACCATGAGAGACTGACATGTTTACCAGCAAACCTGCTTCTACAAGGAGGAAACGTGGAACAAGGTAGGAAATGACCAAATACAGTTCTTTACATCCTCCAAAGTCCTCATCATCAGTGTCAACCCCGATTATGGCAATGTTATTTTTTAACATCCATAAATTAACACTATTAATATTTTATGATTCTGCTGAGATCATCTATACCTATTTGAACAAACTTTTGTGAGAAACACGATAAGAAAGGTCCTCAGAATGAAGACTGGTTTAATTATTTAATGCAGTTGTAAACCAAGTAGAAACAATTCAGATCTACACAACTTAATGGAACAGAAGTCGTGAGAGTTGTGTTAATGATGTGTGTTTATTTTAACAGTAAATCAAGAACTGAATGCGAAAACCAATCAAAAATATTAGGGAAACAACTGACATATTTATAAACGTAAAATATTCTCTTGCATCAAATAGCTCACCATATTTTTTTTCCTCATGTGAACACATTTAAGAGAAAAATCTAAAGTTATCCAAATAGTTCTCTAATGTATGCATAAAAACTAAAAAAATGTGCATGAAAAAGTTACACATTTAATATAAAAATTAAGAAAAAAGTAATGAGTCATTTTAAAACATTTTTTAATTTTTTTTTATTTCAATACAAAAACCGTCTCAAAATAGCAAATTTATGCAAAAATTATTCAGATTTAGGAGGAATAACTAAAAGTAGTAGAATTAAAAGAGAAAAGGCACAAATTTATGAGAAAAACTTTCCTATATGGGCAGGAATCATCAAGTATTGAGGCACAGTGACGTGTTTTGTTTTTTTTTTGGTCATTTCTCTGCAGCTGAGAGAAGGTTGTTGGAGACTGGAGCAGTGAGCATCGGGGCTGGTGGAGCCTTCATTACTGTGAGCAGTGATATCACAGTAAGGGTTTGTGGGGCAGCTGGAACCGTGGAATGATGAAAGAGCTGTGGTTTGATGATGATTAAAGCTGTCAGAGTAAAATGGAACACAATATTGTGTAGAAATAGTTTAATGACTCTGACACTAAACTAAATTATCTCTAAAGAGGTTTCTGACCTCTGAAATAACAACATGGACGTGTTAGTGTTACAGGACAGGTGGGTGTAACATATTCACTGAATTCATATATTTTGGTTAATTTTTTGTGACTCATATTCATACCAAAGTTATTTTGAGAACAGTACATGTGGTCTATCATTACATGCAGTAGAGGTTCTGGCACACATGCCACTGACCTTGGTTACATGGTCACCAGTGTTGGGAGTAACGCATTACAAAGTAACGCGTTACTGTAATGCCACTACTTTTGCAGTAGCGTGCTGTGTAACGAAATTACTATTTAAAAATTCAGTAATGCGGTACAGTTACTGAAATTTGATCAGATACGTTACTCGCGTTACTCGTTTTATTAATATGGATAGATATTTTAGCGCAAATAGATGATCATACAACTTGCAGTTGCTAGACACCCTCTTCATCAGCTGCCAACTGGGGATGAATACACAGTTTTGGTGGCTATTGGAGGGACAACTGCCATCCCCAGTGCCACCACTGGCCTCAGGCCACTGGAGGTTGTAATGCCAAAGGTAAAGGCAAGCAAATAAGATAAGATAAGATAAGATAAGATAAGCCTTTATTAGTCCCACAATGGGGAAATTCCAGGATTGCAACAGCACAGGGATAGCAACACTCAGAGCAATAATTTAGAAGATAAGAAAATAAGAACAGTGAATATACATATGTACACATAAATATATATACACACAGTGCGGAGCATTGTAGCTAGATGGAATAAACAGCATAACCGTCTATTTAGTTACCCTACATGGTATGAATATGTATCCATACATATTGTCACCCTCCATAGCGACTGATATTGTCCTAGTTGTATACTGGAGGGGACCATTTGTGTAAGTCTGTTGCGTCTTTTGCATTCAATACTATTAGGTCATCACATTTTTTTGCTATCTCTGCGAGCAACCCTGCTTAGGTTATACAGTCTGACAGCCGTAGGTAGGAAGAACCTGCGAAACCTCTTGGTCGCGCACCTACAATGATGTAGTCTACTGCTAAATGAGCTCCTCAGTGCGTTCAGTATGTCCTGCATGGGGTGGGACTCGGACTCCAGCAGAGATGACAGTTTAGCCACCACCCTTCTCTCCCCTATCTCCTCCACTGGGTCAAGGCGTTTCCCCTGGACAGAGCTAGCTTTCTTGATTAGTTTGTTCAGTCTCTTCCTATCGGCTGCTGTAATGCCGTTGCCCCAGCAGACCACTCCAAAAGTGATGGCTGATGCCACCACCGTGTCGTAGAATGTCTTCAAGAGCACCCCTTGTACACCAAAAGACCTGAGCCTCCTCAGTAGGAACAGCCTGCGCTGTCCCTTCTTGTAGAGTGCATCAGAATTGTGAAATAAATAAATAAGCAAATAAATATAAACTGACCCTACCATAACTGACGCAGCCCTCACACAGTCTCTTCCGCAGGTCCGTTTCGTGTCCTGCCCCAGTTCACATCACAACCCTGTGGGGGGAAATGCCGTGGAGGTGGTGACTTCTCATATCGAGCCCTGATCACCTGTTGCCCGAGTGTTAAGTAGCCCCTAACAGCTCCTACCTCTGTGGTTAAACAGGAGTATTTTTTTGAGAAACAAGCTTGCATTTAATGTCCGCATTAAATGCACTTAAAGTTTTCTTACACACAGAGAAAAAGTGACTGTGATTTGTTACAGTAAGTGGTGAACTTTCATTTATCTGTAATTTCTATTTTATTTTATCTCTTAACTGTGTATGTCGCCAAACTGCAACATAACCTCTAGCGGTCAACAGTGGTAAAGATTTTTTTCAATAAGATATTCAGATCAGATGTCAGAACTTTCCAAGGCTATAACTTGAAAGTGGCAAGAGATAATGGCTTGCTGTCAATCAGAAAGATGTAGAATATGATCCAAAGTTTCAGATAGGAGTAAATTTACGCATCTAATTTGCATACAAACAAACAAAGACATTCGTCACTTACCGCTGGCAAGGCGGTGTCCTTTTGCGGCATTCTGGCTGTAATTTTGTCCTCTCCCAGTCATTTTAGTTTTCTCTCCTACATCCAGAAACTGTTAATGATTATTCCACCTTAATTTCACTTTTATTCCACGGGAATTTATCTTATGTGATGACATGCAACCAGCGATTGCTCTACAGTCACATGGCGCTCCGGACTCTGGCAGGTGAAATCAACGAGCTTCACGCTGCCTGTATTGTAAGGACATGTAAACATCTACCTTTATAAGCTAAATAATCTCTTTTTAGAATTATAGTTGGTAAATTTGGGACCAAATCCTCCGAATTTGCCCTTCCGTCTGCAATCGCATATGTCCACAACAATGGGTGCCGTCCATTTTGCTTTGTAATCTCAAAGACAAAGAAGAAGAAGAAGGATTTCTTCCTCTTTGGTGTATTACGTGTCATCCATGAGTCCTCTAACACGTGTCTGCCACCTTGTGACCTGGCATGATCAGTACAAGTCCTCAGTACAGCTGGGCAGTGTTTCTGCACGTCATATCAGTTGACAGGTGCAGCGCCGCGCTGTGCCATTGGGGGCAAAAGAAATCACACAGCTTAAAGGTTAATTTACATGCTGTTGTGATATGCAACTATTTCATGGAAGTAAATCCTCTAAATATGCATTTTTAATAGGCTGGTCAAGGGGTGTCAAACATATGGCTGGTGGGCCAAAAACGGCCCACCGGGGGTCCAAAATTTTCTCTGTGAATTCACAGCTTTATTTCTAGTAAATTTCTGACTTTCTACTGAT
The DNA here is from genome assembly GCA_020510985.1 of Pholidichthys leucotaenia. Lineage (NCBI taxonomy): Eukaryota > Metazoa > Chordata > Actinopteri > Cichliformes > Pholidichthyidae > Pholidichthys > Pholidichthys leucotaenia. The sequence continues at coordinate 401,177,041 of CM035839.1, forward strand.
TACAGTAGTTTGTGTAAATCTGAGACATTTTTTCTCTGTAAAATGAGACTTTTTTTTTCTCATCAGTTTTCTTCTTTTTTCTGATGAGAACAAGGGGCCCGTGATCTTGCTGTGTGTGCATGATGATTTAAGTACGCATTTAAAAGTAATGTGAAAGTTACTTTTCCAAGTAACTAGTTACTTTAATTATGCAGTATCTCAAAAGTAACTCAGTTACTTTTGAAAAGAAATAACTAGTAACTGTAATTTTTTAGTAACTTGCCCAACATTGAGAGTCACAATAAACCAATCGCTGGGAATAAACTGATAATGGTTTTGTTGTGTTTACATTCACTGATTAAATGGATTATTGGAGGGTTTACCACTTGAGTTAATGACCATAGTTACATGGCCACTTGAATAATCAGATAACTCCAGAAATCCAATCATAACCGGTTTATTTTTGTCCATGTAACCATGGTTAGTGTTGGACTCTTCCTCGTCTTGTGTTTGGGGGGGACAGCATCAGTTCTCAGTCTGGGCTTGTCAGTTTTGGTTCTTGTGAATTACTCCCTCTCAGCATGGGCCTGCACATTGATCAGTTTAATTTCCTCATTAATATCATTGTTTCACTTCAACATAAAAAATCACAATTTATGTGCAATCATAAATGTTTGAACTTGGAGATGGAAATGTTTTGTGGAAATAAAAGTACTGCATAAAGTTTTCTGTTGTTGTACTCTTTCATTAAAGTCATACTGCTTCTGCTAACTTGTCTCAGACATCTTTTCTCCTTTCTGTGTGTGCTGGAACCCAAACATCTGGATCACTTTCTCAGCTTGACTTGTGCATCCATAAGCTGCACAGATAATCATGCTGAGAACCTGATCTGAGAACATTTTAGAATTTCATTGTTTTTGGCATTAAAATACAGTTTATGAAGTCAAACCCTTCTGACATTGGAGGAAAATATTAATTTTCCACAATTATGTGATGCTACAATATGGATGAATAAAAAATAGAAAAAAAGGCTTGCTTTTATTTGAATCACTGGTGCTGTTATTATCTATTTAAATTCAATCATGTAACCTCAGTCCCACCTGGAAGAAAAGGCAATGGTGCCAACATGCAGCTCACTGTTATTAGCTGACAGTAATTTGTCAGGCAGAAGTTCAGAGTGAAAAATGAGAATGTCTGTCCATTTTTATTCATTTTTATTTTAAAAAATACAATTTCATGGCATTTGTACTACATTGAATGTTTTCATAAAACAGACTGTTGCACCTTGACTACATTGTGTCACAAAGGCCTCTTCTTTTATTTAGTATTTTCCACCCTGCTTAGTCATTAGTTTTCAGAGTACAGTGTAATGTTTACTTTCAAAAACTACAATCAAAATTGAATTTAAAAAAGGCCTGAAATATTTCCTTGTGCCTGTAATGAATATTGAACATATGGAAGTTTTTTTTTTGAATTATAAAAAAAAAAAATCACAATATTCAAATTTCCTGAGAGGCACTAATGTGTTATATTTACATTCACACACAGAAAATGTTTCCTAACTTGAAAGGTTTAGCAGTAAACTGCACAACCCCTAGGAACTTAGCTAAATCACATTAAACTGACTGACAGCATTAAAAGATGATAATTCAGTAAACAGTCCACAATATAAACGTCGTTCACTTATATAGTGCTTTTTCTCATCTCTGGATGACCAAAGCACTTTACAGATCCTGCTATTCACCCATTCATGCACACATTCACAAACTGATGGCCACAGAGCTGTCATACACATGCAGGTGCTAGCCTGGCCACCAGGAGCAACTGGAGGTTTAGTGTCTTGCTCAAGGACACTTCGACATGCAGACTGCAGACAGAGCGAGAATTGAATCCGTGACCCTCCGATCAGTAGTTGGTCACACTACACCTGCGCCACAGCAGCCCCCACATATAAGGTAAGGCTGCACAGCTAGGCAGTGATATTTACACTGCAGCTTTCATCAGTGTGAATCAGCAGTTATCCTTCCCTCCACAACATACTCTGTCTTTTTAAAGCTGCTCTTTATATCATAATCCATTTAAATCTGTTCATTATAAGTCTAAACAATGTTCCTACTGATAGGTATTCTGAATATTTACCAAATATGGCTTAAAAATGCTGCTAATACTGCAGATTGTCACAGCTGCAATTTACACAACGTTATAGAAAGGCCGTTGTTTGGAACTATTTGAAGCTCCATGAACCACGTGACCGGGCAGCGGTGAGTTCAGAGTGTTGCAACTATCATATTATACGGCTATGGGTTCATCATCGCAAGGTGGCTTGCTATGTTGTTGACATGCTGATGTTTTGTTGTCAGAAGGGAATACTTAAGAGAGAGTAAATGCAAAATACAAGCAAAGCACAAAGTTAGCATTGATGTCTAGCTAGCTAGGTAGCTAACTAGCTAGCTCATTGTCTGCATGCAGGAGACAACAGCGATATCCTTGTTTGTTCAAAGTGAGCTTGCCACCAATGGGATAAATAACATAAAAGATGCTTAAAATCACAAACACTCACTATCTTCTATCACGGTTTCCAACAATGCCATGGCCAAGGTTTTCAACGATGCCGTGGCCGAGTCAAGGCCATTCTCCCTCCCGTCGCTCGCTGGTTGGTGCCTGTAATGGTTGAAACACTTCCAGCCTTTTCTGTCACAAATAGGAATAGAAAACTCAATTGCTGGAGTAGAACGTGCCATTTATTAACATAAGCTCCCACTAAATAACAAGTTCAGTCAACCATGGAAATACTGTACAGAGAATTGAAATGATGAATTTGGGCCACCAGACATACAAAGAAGCTACCCGGATGTTCAACAGCCGGGGAGGGGCAATGCCTAGTGCCGCCGTCACGATGAGCACAAATAGAAAGGCAAAATGTACACTTACAGCTGGAACAATCCGAAGCTGTCCGTGTAGTCTGGTAGATGAGGAAGAGAGGCAGGGTCAGCTGCTAACACCCAGGGATTGACCGTCTGTAAATGTCTGGCTGAATACACAGAGGTACTGGTACCACATCCATGGAGGGACACGCTGCCACGAATGAGGGTGAATGCTCCGGCAATCTCTTTCCACAAATGCATCTTATTTATAATCATGATGCCAATGAGGAAAGAGATTGCCGGTGTGAGGAAACGTGGGCTGAACATAATTAAACCCCGTGTGTATGAGTGTGTGTATGAGCGTGTGAATGGGAATGAATGGAGTGTGCGTGTATGTGTGTGGAAACACCCCTGATGAAGCACAGCTGATGGCACTTGACAGGAGGAGGGGGCCTGCCCGAGCTGGGTTTCTTCTGGCGTAACAACTTTTTATTTGCTGAGGTGTACGTCTGCCCCCCCTGCTTAATGTAATTGGTTAAGAGTTGACATTTGACCTGATTAACGTTGGACGTGGGCCGGTAGTGAATCCGTGGAAGAATGAATGAATATAATGGCGTACAATAAAGAGAAAAAAGAAGAAAGAAAAACAGGAACGTCAGAAGGAGGTTTTCAAAAAGACTCCAAAATTGACAGGATTTGTCAAAGTTGCGACACAGCCGGACAGTGTCAGCTTTACAGTCACAACAAGATGTTTATCAAACTGTTAGCATTCCAAATTCTAACATGGGACACGCCAGCAGAGCTGCTGTCTGAAAATCCATCAGTCACAGTGAGCATAGGCTCCAGGTCATCGAAGTTGTAAAACACCCGTTGGAAGTGTTAAAGAGTCATACACACCGGGAATACCGGGCCAGAAAAGGACTGGAGAGCTTCCAGAATAAGGACGCTGATATCAGAGCATCTGAACGTTTCTACAAACGGCAGAAGCATTTTTTCTCAAAGTGCCATTTCAATTGCAAACTTGCAAATGGTGAGTATGTTTCAAGACACTGGCTTCTATATTCTCCTTCCACGGCTGTTTGTATCATTCTGCCTGCTGCATATACAGCAAATTTTATCCACTGAGCTGGGTTCACCCTATAGCGTTTGGACGGACTTTTACAAAAAAAAATTAGTCCAAATATCCTGAAATTATGTTTGTGAGCAGGTTTTCTTTTTCGTTTTTTTCTTTTTTTATCCAGTGTACACCAACGTTTACGAACTTTAAAGGAGCTTTTTAACTCCACCGCCTTGCTTGGCCATGGATGATAGCTGTCCGCTACAATTCATAGATGATCCCAGTCTTTCTCTTTGTCCAAGAGATGTAAAATTTCCTTCAGTTATATTATTGTTTATCTCGGCTAGAGTTCTATTAATCTGCTCTGGTGAATGCAAAATTGTAGATTTAATTCAAAACAACTGTTGGGATCATTTCAATTTGAATCATTCTTTTAAAAGAATGACAGTGAATGAGGTTAAAAATGAGGTTAAAATTTTGAAAGCTGTCATTAGATAATGAATATAGGATTTGAACCTGTTCTTCTCTGCAGTTGTGGAGAAGAGAAGCTGTTCTCCCAGTAGGGCAGACTGGTCTGGCAACGTTTTTTTTTTTCTTTTTTCGTTTCAGTGTAGTGGAAAAACCCTGTTCTGGCTTCAAATTGATAATATTTAACCCTTGAAAAGAAAACACCAGCTGAGTGTGTTTTTTCATTGTCATAATTAAAATGTCAAGGTGAGTAGCACAAGGCTCAAACGCAGGCAGGAATACAGTGCAAAATAACGATTTGAAAATGAAGACTCTAAAGTCTTTATTTTGTTTTTCTTTAGCCATTCAGAGGTAGACTTGCTGGTGTGTTTTGGATCATTGTCCTGCTGTAGAACCCAAATGCACTTCAGCTTGAGGTCATGAACAGATGGCAGGACATTCTCCTTCAGGATTTTTTGGTAGACAGCAGAATTCATGGCTCCATTTACCACAGCAAGTCTTCCAGGTCCTGAAGCAGCAAAACAGCCCCAGACCATCACACTACCACCACCATATTTTACTGTTGGTATGGTGTTCCTTTTCTGAAATGCTGTGTTACTTTTACGCTGGATGTAATGGGACACACACCTTCCAAAAAGTTCAACTTTTGTCTCGTCAGTCCACAGAGTATTTTCCCAAAAGTCTTGGGGATCATCAAGATGTTTTCTGGAAAAACAGGTTCAGGTTCAGGTTACTTTATTTGTACCATACATCCATATTTACAAACCACAATTACATTCAACATGAACATAAACACAGGCACACATGAAGCTGACTATAAACACTATAAAAGTACTCAAGGCTCCACCAATCAGAACAAAGGACAATGAGAAAAAACAAAGAAATAAGAGAGAAGGGTCATATTAAAAAGTTAAAGACTAGTCAAAGAGGTTAAAAACTCAAAAGTCTAAAACCCAATAAAAGATTTAGAACCCAAATAAAAAACCTACAAAAATAAGTAAATATAAATTAAAATTAATAAATGGGTAACTAAATTATGTGCAATATATTGTTACATCTTGTTCAACTCTTTGACAGCAGCAGGAACAAAGCTGTTTTTGTAGCGCTGGGTTTTACTTTTTGGGACAGCAAACCTCCGTCTGGAGGGAAGAAGCTGAAAGTGGCAGTGCAAAAGGTGGGAGTCATCATTTAAAATGGAGGTAGCAATCCTCTGTACCTGTCTGGTGTACAGGGATGTCAGGCTCAGCTGTGACTCACCAAGCAAACGACTGGACCATCTAACAACCTGATCCAAGGATTTCCTCTGTTTCAGTTTTATCTGACCAAACCATGACACTAAAGAAAAGGATAAAACAGATTCAATAAAAGCCCGATAAAACATTGTCATTATGGTTTGGTCAGTTTGGAAGCGTGCAAGTTTCCTCAAGCAATGCAAATGTTGCTGACCCTTTTTGCACACCCTTTCACAGTTCTCTTCAAAGTTTAAATTACTATCAATAATCGTCCCAAGATATTTGTAGGATTGCACACATTCAGTGGTCTGGCCTTTTAGTACAGTGACTTTGTGCCTGGGAGTTTTCCTCCTACAGTCAATAATATCTTTAGTTTTTGTCGTATTCAGCTGCAGGTAGGAATCCTCACACCAGTGAACAAAACATCAACTACAGGGCCGTGGCCACTCTCACCATCCTGGAGAAGACTGACAACAACTGAATCATCAGCATACTTTGTAATGTGTCTGTTGTCGTGTCTGCTCCGACACATGTTGGTGTACAGGATGAAGAGTAGTGGTGACAACACACACCCCTGAGGAGAGCCAGTAGAAGAACACTTTTGGTCAGACAATGTACCATTGACCCTTACTCTCTGTGTCCTGTTGGTTAAAAAATCCAGAATCCAACCCACCAGATTTTTACTCAAATCAAATTGTAGCAGGAGCCTTTCAACTAAAATATGAGGTTGGATTGTATTAAAGGCGGAAAAAAAGTCCACAAATAAAAGCCTGGCAGGTGTCCCATTAAAATCCAGATGTTTAAAAAGCATGTTAAGCAGAGTGACAGTGGCATCCTCCACTCCTCTGTGAGGCCTATAGGCAAACTGCAAAGGAGTCAATGTATGCTCAGTCTGCTTTAGGACCTCAAATCTTACCAGTTTTTCAAAAATTTTCATTAAAATTTAAGTCAGAGCAACTGGTCTAAGATCATTTACCGTTTTTGGACAGCTGAATTTTGGAACGGGGACGACCATGGCATCTTTTCAGATCTTAGGCACATGTTGTGTCTGTAAGGACTTATTAAAAATGTAATGAAATACAGGACTCAGTTCATGTGCACAGGACTTTACCAAGCGCCCACATATATTATCAGGGCCCTGACTTTTGTTCACTTTTACAGCACAGAACTCCCTTTTAACATCTGCACTTCAATATTAAAGTGCTGATTGTCTTTGAGTTTCTGTTTCAAATCTTGGGTTTCTGTGCTAAAATCAAAGGAATCAAAACGACCATAAAAACAATTAAGATCATTAGCCAGCTCTGAGTCTGAGTTAAAACCATCTAAAAACACACGATTACTGCGCTCTGTGCTCTGAAGGCCTGCAATAGTTTTCATACTAGCCCAGGCTGAACCAAGCTTCTTTGTTGCCATCTTGCTTTCCAACTCTGATTTATAATTCTGTTTTGCTCTTAAAATTTTGGACTTCAGCTCTTTTGTGGCAACCTGTAGCTCAGAAACAACCCCCTGTTTAAAGGCAAGTGCTTTCCTCTGTAAGCAGGATTTAACTGATTTAGTAACCCATGGCTTGTTGTTGGGATATATTTTGACACGTTTACGTGGAACGATCATGTCCCTGCAGAAAGCCGTGTATGAGCATGTCATGTCCACTAAAGAGTCCAAATCTTCTCCGCAGGCCAGTGTGAAAACCTCCCAGTCTGTACAGTTAAAGCATTCCTGGAGGCAGTGCACTGAAACCTCTGTCCACACATCTATGTCTCTGGTCTTCGCCTTGGCAGTTTTATATGTGGGCAGCAAATGTACACATTTGTGATCTGAGGATCCTAAAGGAGGAAGGGGAAGAGATTTAAAGGCCCTCTCTATGGATCCGTAGCACAGGTCCAATGTCTTTTTTTGCCTGGTTGGGCAGGAGACATACTGATAAAACTGAGACGAGCCTTTATGTTATTTTTGCTCAGCAGTGGTTTTCGTATTGGAACTCTGCCATGCAGGCCATTTTTGCCCAGTCTCTTTCTTATGGTGGAGTCATGAACACTGACCTTAACTGAGGCAAGTGAGGCCTGCAGTTCATTGGATGTTGTTGTGGGGTCTTTTGTAACCTCTTGGATGAGTTGCCGCTGCGCTCTTGGGGTAATTTTGATCAGCCGGCTTCTCCTGAGGAGGTTCACCACTGTTCCATGTTTTTGCCATTTGTAGATAATGGCTCTCACTGTGGTTTGCTGGAGTCCCAAAGCTTTAGAAATGGCTAGAAACTGAACTCAGCTTTCTAAAGATGTCATAAACCACAGTTAATTTATGTTTTAACCAGTGGTGGTGGTGGTGGGTGGGTGGGTGGGTGGGGTGTCACTTTTTTACACAGGGCCATGTAGGTTTTTTTACCCTTAATAATAAACACCTTCAATTAAAAACTGCATTTTGTGTTTACTTGTGTTATCTTAGTCTAATATTTAAATTTGTTGTTTGTTTGATCTGAAACATTTAAGTGTGACAAACATGCAAAAAAATGTGTAATCAGGAAGGGGACAAACAGTTTTTCACACCACTGTACGTGTGCGTGTGTATGAGAGCGCGCACAAAATAAGTGTGTGCATGTAAGTGGTTTCCCAGGAAACATGAGAAGAGGGTGGCAGTCACAGCAACCCCCCCCCCCCCCCCCAAAAAACAAATAAAAAAACAGAGCAAGCGGGACAATGCCACAGAGCACAAATGTCCTGAGACCAACAAGCCCTGTTGGGCTGCACGGTGGCTCAGTGGTTAGCACTGTGGCAGCACAGTTTACCCTCGGCCGGGGGATCGCGGGGATTGTGAGATCGTGGGTTTGATCCCTGCCCCCGGCCAACAATGATCTGTGTGGAGTTTGCATGTTCTCCCCGTGTTGCGTGGGTTTACTCCGGGATTTCTCTGGTTTCCTCCCACATGCCAAAAACATGCAGGTTAGGGATACGGGGCGCTTGCGCACGCAGCGACCGGCAGCTGGTGGCTTGTCACCAGACTACAAAACAAATCTACCTACGAGTACAAAATAAGTAATGAAAAAAAAAAAAGCAAAAAAAAAGCCCAAGGACAGCCAGGCATCCGCCCCAGAAGGGACGGCCAAAGTGAGGCCGGGCCACCAAGCAGCCGGCGCGGCGGACCCACGCTCCCGATCTATCCAACTCCAACTCCAACACCCCCCCCCCAGCCGGGCCGACTCCAGACCCCTGGCCCTAGGTGCTGGGAGGCCAGTTCTTCCATCCCCCGGGCCAGAGACCGGCCCGTGCCCCTGGCACGAGCCCCCCCAGACACCCCCACAGTTGGCCTGCCCCCACCCCAGCACCACTGCTGCACACCCGGGGGACCCCCATGCCCAAAGAAGGCAGCAGCAAGACACAGGGGCCCCACAGGGGGCCACCCCCCCCCCCCCAGCCAGGAGGTGCCACCCCCTCAATCCAGCATCCCCCGACCAGCACACACACCCATTCCCACGCACTTACACCCTCATGCTTTCATACACACCCATACTCACTCACTCACTCTCATTCTCCTTCTCCCCCACGCAATCCCACACTCGCATTCCTGGGCTCACCCACTCTCTCCCACTCCTGTACCCGCTCAATCTCGCTCCCACTCGCCCTCAGAGTCACCCGCACCCACTCACATTCACCCATACACACACTCTCAGTCACGCTCCAACCCACTCACATCTACTCGTGCTCTCCCCCAGACACTCACCCACACTCATTCACCCTTATTACCCTTATAATTACCAGTATAATTAGCCGCTATAAAAGCATGCTAAATCAGGACAGTGACGTTTTATAGTCATCTGAAAGGGGAGAAGCTGCTGAATCTAATGATACCAAACATTCTATGGACTTCAGTCCCCAGCTGATTTTAGGTCCTCAGCACCTAATACAAAAACTCAGACATGTGGGACTCAAAACCTCTGTAACTAGGTGCTGGACTTTTTCACAGGGAGGCCACAGAATGTGCGGGTCGGCAGCAACACCTCTAAGACCATCACACTAAGCACAGGGGCCCCACAAGGGTGTGTGCTCATCCCGCTGCTCTTCTTCTTGCTGAACTATGACTACATACCAGCCTACAACACTGACCGCATCATCAAGTTTGTGGACGACACGACGGTCGTGGGCCTCATCACCAACAATGAAGAGGCCAGCTACAGAAATGAGGTGCGCCAGCTGGTTCAGTGGTGTAAAGACAATAATCTCTTCCTGAACGTAGGAAAAACCAATGAGATTGTGGTCGACTTTAGGAGAGGATACACGCAGCATCCCCCTCTGATCATTGATGGATCAGCTGTGGAGAGGGTGAGCAGCACCAAGTTCCTGGGGGTACACATCTTAGGACCTCTCCTGGTCCAACAACACCACATCACTGGCCATGTCCCACCCCCCCATCAAGCGCTCATTCTACCAGGGCATCATTGAGAGAATCCTCACCAGCTGCATCACGGTGTGGTATGGAAGCTGCACCGCCTCCTGCCGGAAGACACTACAACGCACAGTGAAGCAGCCAGCAAGATCACTGGCGCCCTTCTGCCCCCCCTCTTGGACATCTACCACACCCACCTCACCATCAGCATTGCAGGCGACACCTCCCACCCCTCACACTCCCTCTTCAGCCCTCTGCCATTGGGGAAAAAGTACCGGAGCCTCCGGGCCAGCTCCACAAGACTACTAAACAGCTTTCTTCACCAGGCCATCAGGACCCTGAACTCTGCCCACTACCCCCGGACCGTAACACACTCACCCACACAATAACTACCTCAACTGTTTGCACAGAAAGACTTGGCACACCAACAGTAATTACATCTGCTACTGTATGTCTCTGCACCTTACTGCAACCATTTGCACAAATGCCACACCTGCTGCTGTCTGTCTGTTATTGAAATATTTATCGTGCAGTTCAATCTGTCACTGTATGCACCTACACTACTGCATTGAACTTGCAAGTATCGGTATTACGGCTCCACCTTTTCTGTATATAGGATTGCTGGGTTTTATCTTTTATCTTTATTTGCACTATGGGTAGCCTTACTGTACATAGATTGCTGTTGTTGTTTTTCATATTTATTCCTTCTTTTCTTATATATTGCGCCCACCCCTAACAAAGAGAGAAATGGCATTTCAATTGTCCTGTATGTCCTGTACATATAGATGTATTGACAAATAAAAATCTTTGAATCTTTGAATCTTGAATCTAAATCCATGTGTAATGAAGGTGGTGCAGCCCAGTCATCTCTAACCGCTCAGTGTGCGTTTTTTTCACTTCACGATTGAGATGTAATGACGACACCCAATCATGATGACAATCGAACATTTCATAGGCTGGTTTGCCTGTACAAAAAATGATGACTGATTAGATATGTAGATGTGCAGCTAGCTTGTTAAAAGTTAGCAACCACTCCACACGTTTGCACCTCTGTTACAGCTGCAGCATCTTCACGTGCATACAAGTAATCTTTATGTGTTTAAATCACAACTTACCTTCGTGAAAATGCCATGAGCACCACCATGTGTACAGGAATATTGTCAAAGCTGATGTCTTTCCTTCTGACTGCTGCAATCCATTCAATCCGATGACTCTTTGTTAGCTCGGAGACCATTCTCCCCACTTTTCTCTCCACTTTTCTTCCAAGTCGGGAAGTTAAAAAAAAAGCATACACCATTATCAATCTTTTCCCCACGTCAACCGTGAGAGCGGTTGTTGCATTTGATAATGCAGCAAAACTTCCTCATTCTAACGTTGCGTGGTATTTGGATGAACAATTATAACACTGAAGAAACCCTCTTGAAAACTTCAGCTTAACAGCTGTCATGTTGACAGCTATGAATGTTTCCCATTCACTCATTCAAGACTGTTTCTGTCCTTGTACTCCAGGGACCAATCATATCCTATCAACCACACTCCCCTGTCCACTAGTGATACATTAGTTCATTAATTCCTTAAGATGAAGTACAGTACATTAGTTGGCTCATGCTGTGTGAGATCGCTGAGCTAGGAGCAAGGCAGTTAACACTAGCCAGTGACATAATTAGCATTCTAAGTGGCCCCATTCTGGGGCTCATCAGCATTAAAAGGGACATGTACTGAAACCAGCCGTTCTGAGGATGGCTGCAAAAGATGATTCACAATGACGCTGCAATAATTTGACCAAAGTATGTCACAGACATATTAAGACCTGTGGGACCTGTCAACATGTGGAAAAAGTGCAGTAAATGGAACTGTCAAATAATTCTTTGGTACTCATGCTTGGTCATTTTATTTTTGCTATGTAGCCTTTTTGAAAAGTATGATGTTGGTGAACATAAAGTGCAAACCAGTTTTTAACTATTTAGTAGCTAATCGCACAAATTAAGTGACTATATCATCTGTAACCTTCGCCCAAGATTACAAAAACACAAACACAGTGCATAGCTGCATCCATTCTTTATTGCTCTGATGCTCCCAGCACCATTTTACTCTCCTGGCAACAATTTGGGTGCACACATGCATGCACACTCACCAGCACAACACAGTGATAGACTGTCTATCTGTGCTGGGAATGACTCACCTCCTCCACCTGGAGTAGAGCCAAGCCTTTCTCGCCTCCTCCCCCTTCATCTGTGTGAACCCTTCACTTCACTCACTCCAGCTCCACTATGGAAGCATTTCAATCATTCAAATTAGCTGTAATCACAGCCAAAGGCACAGAGTGGGAATGGCAGCACGTCACTCTGCATACTTGAGAACACTTAATACATTGATTTTATATTGAGCATGCCGTGTTTCAAAAGGGGGGAACCGGGGAAGAAATAAATAAGCTATCCAGGCCAAGCTTTTCTTTTTTTTTTCTTTTTTTTTTTTTTTTAAACCAAGCATGCTTCCAAAACAAAGGGTAGAAGCAGGGATGAGAGGCTGTCTTTATAATGAGCAGCGTTAAGACTCCTTTCAGTCTTTCCACTGACATGTGAGAAGCAGTGCATCAGTAGCACCAGCTGCAGCCTTCACATAATGACACAAATTATTGGCTCGTTAATGGGCAGCTTAGCCTTGAGTGTTCAGCCTGCAGCACCAGTCTGAAGGAGAGGAGAACACAGGATCAATCTCTGCCTCCTTGGATGTGCTGTAAAACATGGGATGCATCTAAAGGACATCTTAACCACATTGTATCCCTCCCCCCCTTCCCCTCTCTCTCTCTCTCTCTCTCTCTCTGTCTTTAATCCATACTGGCCCCTGGAGACTCATATTAGGAGACTCCTACACTCATTCCTCCCACTCCCTCTCCCTCCTCCACACACCACCCTCAGAACCAGTGTCCACCTCCACAGTAGGCTTGTGGACAAACCCAGAATAACAATGCTGCCTCTTAAAGGCACCCCCCCCCCATATTACTGTCTTCTTTTCACCACATAAGTTCAAGGCCGTGTTCTACATGTATGTGATCTTTAAAACACTCATCTTGATGAGAAGGTTGTGAGCCCTCCTGAATACATGTGGTGGAATTCACTGACTTGCAGCATGGTGTGACAGAGACCCCACTCACTCAGCAGTCATGTGAGACGAACAAAGCAGGCCCCACGGAGACACTCGACCACTGAAGGATGGAAAACATCAAACCTCTGCAAAGCTGCAGCTCACGAGCTGCAATCGACGCAAAGCATTGTGACAAGTGCAAATCACAGCACTTGGGCTGCAGTCAATGAACCTCTCAGGTGCTGGTCTTCACTCCAGTTTGTTGAAGGAAGCCTTTGCAGGGTTTGCTTAGAGTGCCCTCTTTTGCCATATTAGTGAAACAGACACAGAAATGACGTGGCAAAATTGGAAAATACAGCGTATTCTGAATTTGGGACGCTTATATACAGCACCACATGTATTAGCCAATTTTGCTAATCACTAAACAGATTATATCATTGCCAGTTTATAATTTTATTTCAGGGTAATTAAATTAAATTATGCAAAAAGACATATGCACTATGAAAACTATGAGATGCTTCCTTGCTCACAACTAGCCAACACAATTATTGCATGCACCCCATTCTCATATCGCTGCTGGCCCATTTTGCAGTGTTTCACCTGACGTAGCTCTCAGTGAACATTGGCAGGCCTGAATCTACCACAGTGGAAAACTGTGGCGTTCACAGGAAGCCATGAGGTGCACTTGTGTAGGTGGTGCTGATTTAGAAAAAGGGTAGTTCAAAAGTTACAGTGCTTACTGCAGCAATATCTGCTTCTATTTTTAACCATGACTGTGGTCTTAACACTCTAATCTTAACTGCCTGCACCAAGTGCATCTTGTTTAGCCGGACCACAGATTTAAAACAGCATTTTGCAAGTTCATGTTTGTATTCTTACTCAGGGGTCTGCAACTGTAAATGTATCCATAATAGCAACTATATCTAACATTTAAACTATTAAAATACTCATTTTGCAACAAAACAAGCACTCATTTGCATGGGTGTTTTTTGTTTTTTTTAATAGGTTCAACCTTTCAAAAATCTGCTTCTCAAGTCTGGCTGATAATTAGAACTTATTCTGTTTATTCAGATATTCTGACATACCTTACTTTTAATCTCTGCTTTTGAATGTAAGGCATCTCTGATTAATTTACACAGCACATAGTGGGCGGTAGTAGTTTCCCTCAAAGGCTTAGGTCAGAATTCCGCTAGTGCCATCTAGTGTATCTAAGAGAAATTGCATCATTTCACTTACACGAGGGGTGTCATATTACAGTTTTTCACAATTGCTAAGACACGTTTTGAAAGCTGCACCCCTTTTCTCAAAACTGTAAACACAAAACCAAAAATTCAAACTACGTTCATGTCTCACTCTTCTGGCAAAACTCAACAATTTCCTTAAAACTATTTCATCTGCACTCAAAAGCAAACGGTGCTTTCAGATTACACACAGCCAGTCAACATGCTGACAAACTGGGCTAAAAACACATCAAAACAAAAGGAGATGAAAATACGTAAAAACAAATGAAAAGAACATAGAGCAAAACAACATAAATTAGTATTTTAATAATAGTTAAACAGTTAAAAGCCAAATTAAAAAGGTGGGTCTTGAGCCTGTTCTTAAAAGCGTCAGTCGTCTCTGCAGCTCTGAGGCTCTCCGGCAGGCTGTTCCACAGAGGAGGACCATGGTAATGGAAAGAGGCTTCACCATAGGTCTTGGTCCTGACGTTGGGAACCATTAAAAGACCAGTACTGGAGGACCACAGGGTCTGCAACGGCTCATAAGGTAAAAGCAGCTCAGATAGATAAGAAGGGAAGATTTAATTCAATTCAACTTTATTTATATAGCACCATTTCACAACAACAGTCATCTCATAGCACCGAGATGACTCTACCATTGACAAGACAGTCATGAGACCTGCTATGATGTATGGTTTGGAGGCAGTAGCACTGACAAAAAGACAGGAGGCAGAGCTGGAGTGTTAAGAGTTGAAGATGCTGAGTTGAAGATGCTAAGCTTCTCATTGGGAGTGAGGGACAGGAATAGAAATGAGTATATCACAGGGACAGCTCAGGTTGAGCGGTTTGGAGACAAAGTAAGAGAGGCAAGGCTGAGACGGTTTGGGCATGTGCAGAGGAAGGATAGTGGAAATACTGGACAAAGGATGTTGAAGATGGAGCTTCCAGGCAGGAGGAGAAGAGGAAGACCACAGAGAAGATTCATGGATGTAAGGAAGGAGGACATGGAGAGGGTCGGTGTCACAGAGGAAGATGTAAGGGAAGGGGTGAAATGGAGGCAGATGATCCGCTGTGGTGACCCCTAAAGGGAGCATCCGAAAGAAGAGGAAGGAGACTGTGAGCCTCAACAGTGTACCTACACTGAAAATATGTGCTGTACTCTCCCTCGACTTTGATTACATGATATATACATTGTGTAAGCATGGTGTAATTATAATATGATTACAGTATGAATACAATGTGAGTACACTAAGCTGCACTACATCTACCTATTCTGTAATTACATACGATTAATGTTGAGGAAGATAATTATGTCACACTTACACCGTAATTATGGAGTTATTTACATCATACTCATACAGTAATTACAGTCTGAGATTCTGGTTTAAATCCTACCAAGATGGTCAAAAATGTTCAATACCTGCATTAAAAAAAAAAGCTTGAAAAGAAATATTAGAATACGGGAGCAAAGTGTGTTGTAAGTGCCACAGAAAGTGTTATAGTGACATATCTGAAGTGGGTCTCCACCATTAATGTACCATTATGATGAACCATGAAGAGTCCTCAGACTTTGATCTGACGGTCTCTGATGACTCTGAGAGCTCCAGTACTCATTTATCAATTTGATGGACGATGAGTGCTCAATTAAACCATCAAATCTATTATATAATAAGGACATATTAAAATTTTTGCAGGTTTACATTTTAAATAACAGGATCCTAAAGTATAAATGGCCAGAAGCGTGCTTTTACTGTTCTTTAACTTAATAATTTACAATGTAGTCATTTTTTTTACTGCTCATGCATAGATAAGGTTTCGCTTAAGACTTCAGTTACAGGAAACATGTATGTTTAAGCAACGCTTTGAACCCCCCCCCCCCCCCCCCAAAAAAAAAATCAACCCAAAGTGATAAACAAACAAAATGAAAATCTGCCTCTTGGTGGCAGCAAAAGCAAGTTTATTGGATCCTAAAATTTGCAGCATACAGATATTTACATCAAAATGTCAAGACTACAGTTTTAGTTAAATGTCCACTACGTCAGATAAGCAGCTGGAAGTAGCACAATGTTTTTGATCATGGTATATTTAATACAATCCAACTGACTGAACTTAACTGAGACAAATGAAATAGGCATGTCTAATCTATAAACATTTTTTAATATGACATTCAAATATGTATATAACACCAGCAATTCCGTTCAAATTTAGCAACTATAGCATCATTATTTTAGAACTAAAATTATTTATCATCACACGGTTTAGCATGTTGTTTCTTTCTTTAATCGTGGATTTTGTGTTTTATTACACTTAAGCTTCCATAATTTATATGAAATTACATAAATGACGTATATTTGTCCTGTCTTCATAGACTCTATGTATTCCTATTGTTGTACTGTATGCACTGTTCCTGAAGTGTTAATATATACTGCAAATAGTAAAATTAGTCTCCTATCTTTAAGACAGCGAGGGAGAGAGGTATGAGAGGAACATTTAAATCCGCTTTTACATTTATATTGTACTGTAATCCAATTGTAGAGAATGACATAAAGCAACCAAACAAATCCAATAAAAACATAGTATTTAGATAGCTCTTATAGCAAAACGGCTGCTTTTTCAAAATAAAATCCTAAGCAGAAGTGTGTGCTGTGATCAATCAAGTTTCACACAAATTTGCATTTTTCTTCATTATGTATAATGCAGTCTATCCAGTCTAGGTAGTCAATTATCTTAGTATAACGGTAAAGGTACTTTGGCCCATTTGTGCCAGCAGAAATCACTCCAAAGGCCTTTCCATCTTCACAGACTAACGGACCTCCAGAGTCTCCCTGAAAGGACAATACAGCATTGCGTGAGCCAAGGAAACCATAAATTATAATTCCCTCATTGTTTGCTTGCTCATACTGAAATGGGAAAATATTCCAAGAAGTTAGATGTTCATACTTGACCCGGTCCAGTCTCATTCTCCGAGCAGTACTGATTTTTTTTGACTGCACACGCCTTTTTCTCAATCAGAGTTACATTGACTTCCATGAGTTTGACAGAATTATAACGGTTGTTCCTGTCTGATTTTCCCCAGCCAGACACAGAGCAGGATTGTGGCAGAGAGCCCCAATACTTGCCTGCGAGCTCAATGGTTGCCACCTTGCTGTTTATTTTTGCCTTGGAGCTCAACTGGAGGAACAATGAAAGACAAAAATTTGTTTTAATATGTTTTACCATCTACTGTATCTGTACAATATTTTACTGATGACTGAATCTGTTTTAATAAAATAAAACAAGAAACTACAATAAAAAATGTTAAAAGTAATATTATTATTATTATTGCATTTTGCTCACCTTAAGAAGCATGATGTCATTTTTATAACCTGCTGCATTGTAATCTTTGTGCGGAAATCTTTGTGCCACCCGCATTTTCTGTGTTCCACCTTGATTGTGGTAATCATGAAGTCCCAGAATCACTTCATAACACCTGAAATAAAACAAGACCTACAGGCTTTATGGAAGAGTAAAGAGTACTTTTTGTATGCATTTTTAACACTTACAAAATTGTGGTAGCATACAAATAAATATAAAGTGTGTTACACTGACTCTGCGTCACAGTGGGCCGCAGTCATCACAAAATCCTCTTTTACAAGGAAGCCACCACACCACAGTGAGCTACAACCTAATGGCCTCAAAAGTGCCATGTACGGCCTGCTATGTGGTGTGGCTTCCTGGCCATTAAAGATTTTTCCTGCAAATGCTAAGGGGAAAAAAGCACATATGAAAAAATATCCAAAATTCCCATGTTTTCTTATTGTTCTGCACCATAAAAAAGAAACTTACCTCGATCATAAGTGGCCAGCACGAGTATCAGCGTTACTAGTTTGCAGTCAATCCCCATGGTGAGACCAGAGCTGGGTTACTGAAGAACAGAAGGACTGAATCACTCAGGTCTGTCTGCCTGTCTTTAAATACGTCTCTGTGACAGATAAGGAAGTGTTTGAGAAATACAGGTACATCTCAAAAAATTAGAATATCATGAAAAAGTTCAATATTTTTTGTCACTCATTTCAGAAAGTGAAACCCATATATTATATAGGTTCATTACACAGAGAGTGATATATTTCAAGTGTTTATTTATTTTAATTTTGATGATTATTGCTTACAGCCCATGAAAACCCCAAATTCAGTTTCTCAAAAAATTAGAATATTACAAAAAGTTAATTTAAAAAAATATTTTTTTAATAGAAATGCTGGCCGACTGAAAAGTATGTCTATGTACACACTCAATACTTGGTCCGGGCTCCTTTTGGATTAATTACTGTATCAATGTGGCGTGGCATGGAGGTGACCAGCCTGTGGCACTGCTGAGGTGTTATGAAGGTCCAGGTTGCTTTGATAGTGACCTTCAGCTCGTCTGCATTGTTGGGTCTGGTGTCTCTCATCTTCCTCTTGACAATACTCCATAGATTCTCTATAGGGTTTAGGTAAGGAGAGTTTGCTGGCCAGTCAAACACAGTGATGCCATGGTCACTAAACCAGGTTATGACACTTTTGGCAGTGTGGGGAGGGTACCAAGTCCTGCTGGAAAATGAAATCAGCTTCTCCCTAAAGCTTGTCAGCAGAGGGAAGCATGAAGTGCTCTAAAATTTCCTGGTAGACGACTGCGCCGACTTTGGTCTTAATAAAACACAGTGGACCAACACCAGCAGATGACCTCTGTTCAGATAAAAGTAAATTTTGCATTTTATTTGGAAATTAAAGTCCCAGAGTCTGGAGAAAGCGTGGAGAGGCACAGAATCTAAGTTGCTTGAGGTTTAGTGTGAAGTTTCCGCAGTCAGTGATGATTTGAGGAACCGTGTCATCTCAGGAGCGGAGAGTTCTGTGCTGAATTGGGCTACGATTAGAGAATGTTTTCCCCACTACAGGATTGGAGGTGTCTCAGCGCCGCTTTGTGGTTATAGAGGAGGATGCCTTGCCACGGCGGATACTGTCACACTGACGGCTCAGTACAAATTGGCAATGATGGCCGATGTGGAGTTTGTCGTGACGGCCTACGGCTCTAACATCATAGGCTGCAACCTATTCTATGGCTTTGAATTTTCCATCAAGAGTGGCGCTGGGGAGGAGTGGTCGGGCTGCAGACTGTGGGACTGACCGGTTCCGAGAGTTAAGGATGATACTCTGTGGGATGAGCAGTTGCTAGGCACTCCGGAAAGTGGATGGGCCATGCAGCGCTCAGGGTCGCTGCAGGAGGGCCCCAGTGCCAGTGTCCGAGCTGCCTTGGATGTTGGCGCCAGGCAGCACGGGGGAGGATCTGCGGTGGTGAGCGATGCCCAAACAATGGTCTCAGGCGTTCCCGGAGCATGACCGTGGATTACTGATGAACACGGGACAACAGGGGCGGGGTCAGCAGCGGATCTACAAGCGGTCAGGGCAGGACCGAGTGGCACTGAAGGAGTGAGTGCCAGGCAGAAACCCCGCAGGCCATGCAAGGTCCTGCTTGGAGTCGCAGACTGAGTTCGGGCTCGGGCGGAGGCGAGGTCCAGGCGGGTGAGGGAAAAGCGGAAGATGGAGTAGTACCAGGGTCGGCTGCAGGTGAAGGACGTGTGGCATGATGGTTATCTTCTGCTGTCAGATGGCTCTTGGCACCATCCTAATGAGCTACGGTGTGCCCCGAGGAAGGCAGAAAGGCACGGCTCCAGACGGTTGGAGCACTCCGAGGTATGGAGGAGAAGACTGATGGTGATGGGTCTGTGGGGGGGGAGGGGGGAGCACAGGTCATCCTCACCAAGTCATGGATGTGTTGTGGTTGTTAAAATTTTGCTCTTTGTTAATAGTTTTGGGGATTGTTTTAGCGTTATATTTTACATAGGAGACACGGCAGTAGTTTTTTTTTTACTGGACTGTTATATAGCATAGATGGCAGAATAACCCGCCTCACCGTGTGGGGGGGTAGGACGGCAGTCTACCCGTTCCCCCTAATTTTAGTTCTTTTGGTGTGAATATAATAGACCCTTTTTGGTGATTTTGGTTTAATTATGTTTTGTGGATGATTCGGGTTCTAAATTGGGGTGGGCTGATTGTATGTGTGTTTTGAATTTTTTCTACGTTGGGGTATTATGTATATATTTATTGTTCATATACTGTTTATATTGGAGCTCTTATTTGTGTGGTACGGGGTGGTGGCTCCGGCTTCCGGTCCCGCCAGCCCCGGTTGTATAAGAGCGGCTGCAGGTAGGGGTCTCTTCCGCCTTACCTCTGCCAGCGGCTGCATGCCCGGTCAGGTCCACTGAGATCAGCGTTATAATAAACGTGTTCAGCTCCACTCCTGGTGTAATCCTTGTCTTCAAGTTACGACATAACAGTCATGTCTTGTGGTTAATTAAAAGAAAGGACTGCGGGTGTATTTTGACAGTTTTATTTAACTAATTCCTTGGCTCAGAGTACAGCAAAGTTGATGGCTACGCTCATGCCATGTCGAGACAAATAGAGAGCAGTACAAGTGCGCCCCCAACAGGACTGGCTGATACTGAGTCAGTCATATCCACCTTATTCCTGGGGGCGCTGCTGTAGGAACAATTATGGGCGGAGCTTCTGATTTCAGCTGATGTGGTGTTAAATCAGTCAGTAAGAGGGGAGTAGCAGGGGCATTTAGCGTTTTTAAAAGTTTTTCAAATTCATTTTAATGTATAGTCCGCATACATGTTTTGCACTCAAGTGGTAGCTAATTTCACCACTTGTAGTTTTTGTATTTTTGAATGCTTTTGCGTAGTTCTGGTACTTGCTGCTGTTCTTGGTGTGAGGCTCCTCACAGATAAGCACAGCTAAATCTGTAATCAGGGTGGTTTGTCTGTTCCTCCCTCCCACTGTTAGCATGATTACGCAAATACTACTGAATGGATTTTGATGAAAATCTCACCAGAGGTAGCCCTTGGGCCAAGGATGAACCCATTAATTTTTTGTGATGAGAGTGCATACCTCCACAAAGGACCTTGCTTGAATGTGTGCAGCAGGATTACACAAAAATTGCTGAATGGATTTGGATGAAATTTTCACCAGAGGTGGTCCGTAGGCTAGAGAGGAACCCATAACATTTTGGTGATGATCCAAAAATGCATACCTCCACCAAGGCTCTTATCTTCTCATGGAGTGTTAGCAAGAATACTCCACAACTCCTGGATCGATTTAGATGAAATTTTTACCAGACGTGGTCCTTGATCCAGAGCTGAACCCATTACATTTTGGTGGGGATCCATGAGGGACAGAAGGAGCCTTGGCAGAGGTATGCACTTTCTGAGTGATTTTCTAGTTCTTAATGAATTTAGTTAATCTTTTAAATAACTTCCTATGTTTACATTCTCAACTACAAAAGCACTCAGAGAGTGCATACCTCCGCGAAGGTGCCTTCCATCCCTCATGGATCACCTCCAAAATGTAATGGTGTGGAGGAAGGAATCAGACGAGACCACAAACTGATGACACAGACTTTATTTCTCCTCCAACACGTAAAACGTACTGAATCTGAGTGCCAGAGCGATCTCTCTTATACACTTTATTCCCGCCTCTATGGCACCCAGGGTAAGCACATTAAAACATACACACTGTGAGATATGCACACACATCCACATCCACATTAACATACATCACAGAGCAGGTCTTAATACAATACATTCGCACCCCTGTGTCCTTAGGTGTGACACAGCAAGGGCAGAAGGCACAGCAAGGGCAGAAGGCACATCTTTCTTTGGCTTATTACCCCCTAGCGCTCTGGCACCCTTAGCTGGCTCTTCTCGCCTTTTCCCCATTACCATTTCTGACTACCTTCTCCCCCCACAAACCCCCTGTCCTAGGTGGAGTGCCATGACCTATTGTGTCCCCCACAATGAGTTTGTTTTGGAGATTTTTTTGCTAACACAGTGTGGGAAGATAAGAGCCTTGGTGGAGGTATGTGTTCTTGGATCATCACCAAAATATTATGAGTTCCTCTTTAGCCCAAGTACCACCTGTGGTAAAAATTTCATCCAAATCCATCAAGTGGTTTTGGAGTAGTCTTGCTAACACAGTGTGAGAAGATAAGAGCCCTGGTGGAGGTATGTATTCTTGGATCATCACCAAAATGTTATGGGTTCCTCCCTGGCCCAAGGACCACCTCTGGTGAAAATTTCATCCAAATCCATTCAGTAGTTTTTGTGTAATCCTGCAGTACAAATAAATACAAGGTCCTTGGTGGAGGTATGCACTCTCAGATCATCACTAAAATTTAATGGGTTCATGACTAAAAATGCCAGGGCCATTTTTTTGTCCCAGTCCTAGCCCTGCTGATGCCTGCAACCTGACACAACATGTCTTCTCACCTACTCATGAGAAAGGCCACACTCTCGATCTGGTCTTCTCCTTAGGCCTGAGTATTGACCAGCTTCAGACCGCTTTGTGAGTGATCATTGCTGCATATTTTCTGATGTAGCTTTTCCTTTTGCACCACCTCCTTGTAAAATTGTAGCAAGTCGGTGCATCATAAATCAGTCTGTTTTTGAAAGGCTTTCAGACCTATTTGATCCCGACTCTCTAATGAATGTCATGACGTTGAATCGTCTGTTCAGTCTTTTAATAATCATTGTCTGTCTATTTTAAACATAGTAGCTCCCATTAAACAGCAGGTTATTTCCCCTAAAAAATCTTGCCCGTGGATAAACAAAGACATCTGTTGTCTGAGAAGAAATTGCCGTAAAGTGGAGCATTTATGGAAACTGACTAAGTTGGAAGTACACAGATTGCATCTTAAGGAGCTGGTTTCTTCCTTGAATGAAATGATAAAACAATCCAGATCTGCATATTTTTGACAGTTAAATGAAAATAACCCCAAAATTCTATTTGAGACCGTCAATAATATTGTCTCTCCTTCAGTCCCTCAGATTCATGTGTACTCAGTGTCCGACTGTAACAAATTTCTTCTGTTCTTTGTAAAGAAGGTTCAGGATCTAAGAACAAATATCTGTCCACCTGATGAGGTCCAGCCCATTAACACAACACTCCCATCTCATACCTGGTCTACCTTTTCACTGGTCACCATTGAGGATATTCACATTTTGTTGAAAAGGGCCAAACCTTCTTCTTGTCCTCTTGATCTTGTCCCCACAGTTATGTTTTTAAAAATGTTCAACCTCATTGGCCCTTTCCTGGTTCAGATAATCAGCCTTTCTCTCCAAACTGGCTCTGTTCCCAGTTCCTTCAAACAGGCAGTTGTTAACCCTATTCTTAAAAAGCCTAATCTAGATCAATCTGATCCAAATAATTTTAGACCTATTTCAAAACTGTCTTTTATGTCTAAAATTCTGGAAAAAGTTGTGGCTGAACAACTAACCTCCTATTTGGAGGATCAAAAATTTGATGTGTTTCAGTCTGATTTTAGGAAAATCCACTCAGCTGAGACTGTTCTTTTGAAAGTCTCTAATGACATAATACTGATGGCTGCAGACTCCGGTCAGTGCACACTCTTAAGGTGCCTTCACACCGAATGCGAACGGGTGGTGCAAATCCATACAAAGTCAATGGAAAGAGGTGAGCACACGCGAAATCGCACATTCACATGTTCACATCCAAGGGATATTGCCGTCATCTGAGTAAAAGTATCAACACTGGAGAGTAAACTAGTTTGAAAATGAGACTGCCACTCACGTGGAGACAAAAGGACCGGGAGCTGTTCAGCTGAATCGGAATGTCGGAGTTATTTACCCAGGGATTCCTGCCATGGACGTGCTAACAAGGCTAGCAAGCTAGCAACAGAAACCCCCATCTTGTGAAGTTTTGGAGGTAGGGACAAATTTTTCAGGTGAGCCCCCTGTTGGATAATGTAAACCTTGTTATTTTGGGGATTTCCACAGCAAGTTGAACACTGCTGCAGAAGTTATAAAGGCAACTTTACCTGTCTGCATCTCACTCAGACGGTGAGTTCATGGCATGTGTTTACATTGAGTTATAATGTATTCATGCTGCGCAAAAAATTCACCCGTTTGTGTTTGGTGTGAAGGCACCTTTAGTGCTGTTGGACTTGACAGCTGCGTTCGACACAGTTGACTATACAGCATTGTTAAAGTGCTTGCATAGTGATTTTGGGCTGTCCGGGTTAGTTTTAGATTGGTTTGCCTCCTATTGGCAGCGCGGTGGCGGAGTGGTTAGCACTGTGGCCGCACAGCAACACCCTTGGCCAGGGGATCCTGGGTTCGATCTCAGCCCCTGACCAACAGTGATCTGTGTGGAGTTTGCATGTTCTCCCCATGTCTGCATGGGTTTACTCCGGTTTACTCCCACATGCCAAAAACATGCAAGTTCGGTTAATTGGAGACTCTAAAGTGGCTCCAGGTGTGTGTGAATGGCGAAAGGGTTGGGCACTGCACCAGTGGCTGCCTC
Source organism: Pholidichthys leucotaenia (assembly GCA_020510985.1). Classification (NCBI taxonomy): domain Eukaryota; kingdom Metazoa; phylum Chordata; class Actinopteri; order Cichliformes; family Pholidichthyidae; genus Pholidichthys; species Pholidichthys leucotaenia. The sequence goes on from CM035839.1 coordinate 401,201,711, forward strand.
ATCCACTCATGTGGATGCCCTGTAATTTCCCTATTGTGGGACTAATAAGGGAATCTAAAAATCTAAAAATATTTTACTGGTAGAACTTTTAGCGTTGCAGTAAACAATTTTATCTCTGAGCCAAGTGAGTTGACATGTGCTGTACCTCAGGATTCAGTACTAGCATCTATCCTGTTTTTTATTGTATATGATCCCTCTTGGAAGGCTTATTGTCAACAATGGCCCTCACGAGCCATCAATGGGATGCCAAAAGCCAGCCGATGAGTTTGCATACTTTATTAACACAAGACAACGATACAAAATAATGAGCCACGTGGGGCAAAAACACGAACATACACTTGGATTCTAAATCACAGACTAGGAGGAAGATGCACTATGAAACTAGGACACAGACTATGAAGGAAACACTTACTGAGAGATGAAAATCTCCAGACTCCTAAGACGGAGGTTAGACGAAGGGATGTTTGACGAGGTTGCAGTGAGGAGTAAGCCTCAGCTGCTTCCTTAAATACCCATGACACCCCAATCAATAAAGGAGGAAGTAATCAGGAGAAATGCTGAACAGCTGTCACAACGTGACTCGGCTTTGACAGCCGGAAGTCCCGCCGTGACGCTGTCAGAATAAAAGTCCTGACGGCCATATGGTACGCCCGAGAAGAGAACGGGAAACCTCCGGACAAACTGAGCGCAGACAGAATCAGCACACGGACCATGACACTTATAAGTCTTTTTAAGGATGTGTCCTATCACTTTTATGCAGTTGATATTCAGCTCTATTGCTCATTTCATGAATTTGAGTTAAACAAGCTTTCTAATCTACTTGACTGTTTGTCTACCATCAAAAAATGGTTAAACAACAGTTTCCTCCATTTGAACTCTAATAAACTTGAGACACTGATCATTGCACCTGACGTGAAAGTTCCTCTCATCAAGCAGCACCTCGAATCTCTGGGCTCCATGATACGGTCGAGCATCAGAAACCTGGGGGTGCTGTTTGACAGTTCAATGGCCTTGGATAGCCATTCAGAGCAACTAGTCAAAAACTACTTCTTCCATCTGAGGAACATTTCTAAACTCAAAAATGTATTAACAAGCTCAGATCTAGAGATGATTATTCATACTTTTATTTCATCCAGAATTGATTACTGCAACTCTCTTTTTACCTGTTTTAACAAGGGTTTGTTAAACTGCCTACAGATTGTGCAGGCCAGGCTTTTAATGGGAGCCTGCAAACAGGATCATATCACCCCAACTTTAGTCACTCTCCCCTGGCTACATCAAATTTCGTACCGATTTAAAAATTTCAGTTTTGACTTTCAGAGCAATTCATGGCCAAGCCCCAAAATACATTTGTGATCTTTTAATCCCACATTCTTCAGGTCAATCACTCTGGTCTTCAGGTCAGAATCTCTTATCAGTCCCTAAAACTCACTATAAAACCAGAGGCGACCTGTCGTTCCAGTCCGTTGCTTCCCACTTGTGGAACGCTCTCTCTCTGTCTCTGCGTCTGACTGATTTGGTTGACTCTTTTAAAAAGCAGTTGAAGACACTGTTATTTAAGCGAGCTTTTAATTGACTGGTGGCCTTGTTTGATTATTTATTCTGTTATTTTATTATTTTAATCGTATGTTTTAATGTTTCTTTTATGCTTAAATTGCTGTGTTAGCTTCCCTGTTTTATATTACTCTACATTGTTATTGTTAAAGCATTTTATGCTCTTTATCTGTGAAAAGTGCTATACAAATAAAGTTCTTCTTCTTCTTCTTCTACCCTCCACTGCCCCCAGAAACCGCATCCCGACATTGGCCACACCCAGCATCAAGCAAGTGGCAGACATAATCACCACCAAAAAGACCCCTTCACAGACCCCACGTCCGTCGAGAGATGTCTCCGGTAAATGGTACAGTAAGTAGTTCCATTTTCAAACTAATTCACTCTCCTGGCAATGGTGGAACACCAGTGCCGAATGGCCATCGTTTCCAAGCATCAAGTGAACTCTTGGCTCAAACTGGAAAAAAATCCAACTCGTGCGGATGCAAAGTTGCGTGCACTTGTATCGCCCAGAGAAAATGTGCAATTGCACTGTGTTTCACAATAAGCATAAACAAATTCTGAAACTAAATTGTCATTAGATATGCCATAATAGGCTACAATGTGTCATTTTATAACATTTTAGATTGGTGGGTTGCCGCAGGAATTTTTTAGTGTAAAAAGTGTTCCGTGGTTAAAAAAGGTTGGAAGTATTGCTCTGAAGAATACTCTTTTTGTTCTTTGAAAAGTTGTTAAAAAGTCGATGTATTTATATTTGAATTCATATAAGCTGCACCCTCAATTTTCTGCACTTTACCCAAGTTTATAAAATTTCAGTTTTTTTAATAATTGACATATTTTTTAATACATTAGTCCAGTACATTAGTCCACTTTATTTCAAGCCTGAATCTCCCTTACCATGAAATTATTTGTGCGACACACATTTGAACAACTCATGTCTTTTTTCATATCAGGAGGAAGTGCTGGTCGTTATCAACCACTTCCTCTTTGACTTGTGAAGTAGCACCCATTTGATATCAAGATCTTTGATATTCTTCTTTCCAAAAATAACCAAACTCTTCTTATTATTTCACAATCGATTACTTTCAGTTTGACAGAAGTGCAGCGGGGGCCTATTATATTACAGTTTTTCTCAATCACTTTGGTGCATTTCTCAGAACAGAATTGAAATTCTCAAAACTATTAGTTCAACCTTCACATCACCTGTTCACCTGTGCTCATCACAAAAGCCATTTCTCATCATTTTGAACAGACAGCAAATACTTTTGTGCATTATGCAGCTGCTGGTGTATGATTTTCTGCTAGTTTTTAACATTTTCATTTACTATTATCATGTCAGTCAAAATACATTAAGCAGGTTTTCTGATGAATAGTCCTTAACCCCAAAACATTTAGGCATTCATTCATCGCTTTAGTCATTACATGCAAAAGTGTTGAACTTGTCATCATTATGCCAAGCAGATTTTATACATTCATGTTAGATATGTTTGTAAATATGTATTAAATTGATTAATTGTTTTATGGCGAATCTTTACTTTCACTTATGAGGGAAAATGTGTTTAGAATTATGTCAACCAATGAGTTTCCAGTTCTCTGCAACAGCTCAGAGGTGAATCCTATGAACCTTCAATTGGCAGTATATAGAGCCTTCACAGAGCAGTTACCACTTTTGACACAAAAATGGAAGGACATCAAGAGAATGAGCAGGGTCAGCAGCCTGGAAGAAGAGGTGAAAGAATAAGAGGAAGATAGGTCAAGTACATACAGGTGCGTAGCCGGGGGGGGAGGGGTGAGGGGGCTGCAGCCCCGCCCCCCCCCCCCTCCCCAGCAAAAAGAAAGAAAAAAAGGGAGAAAAAAGAAAAGAAAAATGTAAATAAAGAGCAGGGTTTTTTTTTTTTTTTTCTTTCAAAGGTCTTTTTATTATTATTAATTGAAGTATCAATACAATACAAAGTATTAGAAATTTTCATTTTTGTTTCAACCAAACAGTGAAAAACTAGAACTTAAAGCCAACAAATGTAAATGCTTCAAAGCACAAAAACCTTTAAATAAACAATAATTAAAAAAAAAAATACAAAGAAAAATTGTGTGTGTGAAGTGGGGGTGGGGTAAAGGGGATGTGAGCTACTCAGAAACTATAATCGTGGGTCTTTCAAAGAAATCAAGAAACGGGCGCCATAATTTATAGAATTTGTTTTCAGAGCCACAGACTGTATATCTGATTTTTTCTAAATCCAAACAGGACATTATATCTTTTATCCACTGTAAATGTGAAGGGGGCGAAGAGTCTTTCCACTTCAGTAATACAGCACGTCTGGCCAATAATAATGAAAATTTGAATACTTTTAATTTGGAACTTGGCAAGACAAGTTCTGGAGCCACACCAAAAATGGCGCATAATGGATCAGGTTTAATTTGATATTGCAGGACTTCAGACATAGTGATAAAAACAGAATGCCAAAAATTCATCAATGCAGGGCAGGACCAATACATGTGAAGCAAAGTGCCAGGAGCGCTACCACACTTTTCACAAGTTGGGTCTATATCCGAGTAAATACGTGCTAACTTAACCTTGGACAGGTGCATCCGGTGTACAATCTTAAATTGAATAAGAGCGTGATGAGCACACATTGATACAGTGTGAACCTGGCCAAGAATAGAGTCCCACAGTTCATCAGTAAAAGTAAAATTAAGATCTTGTTCCCAGTTCAATTTGATAGCGGCCAGAGAAGAAGATTGTAAATTTGAAATTAAATTATATAAAACTGACATTACCCCCTTAGAAGTTGGTTTAACTAATAAAAAATCATCTAGAGGATTATCAGAAGGTTTTTGAGGGAATTGTTTTGTCATGGTTTGCACATAATGTCTGACCTGGAGGAAGCGGAAAAAATGTGTAGAAGTGATGTCGAATTTGGTGGAAAGTTGAGAAAAACTTACAAATTGACCATCAAAATATAAATCCGCAAAAGATTTTAAACCTTTTCTGTGCCATATATGAAATGCACTATCAATAGTTGATGGGGTAAATAAATGATTTGCGGCAATTGGACTTCTAATGGAAAAAAACTGAAGACCGAAATTTTTCCTGAATTGAGACCAAATTCTAAGAGACTGACGAACTACTTTATTATTACCCAGTGTAGACAAGGCAAGGGGAAGTGGTGAACCTAAAATTGCCGGTAGGGAGGTTTGATTGTCCACATGTGACTCCATAAGGATCCAAATAGGTGATTTGGGTTCCAGATAAAAATGTTTCCAATATAACATGCACCTGATATTTGCTGCCCAGTAGTAATATTGAAAGTTAGGCAGAGCCATGCCACCTACTGATTTGGGTCTTTGAAGAAAAACTTTCCTCAATCTCGGATGTTTACCATTCCAAATAAATGAGGTAATCAGAGAGTCCAAAGACTTAAAAAAGGATTTAGGAATAAAAATGGGGAGACATTGAAACAAATATAAAAACTTTGGAAGTAACATCATTTTTACAGAATTGATTCTGCCAATTAAAGACAAGGATAATGGGGACCATTTGGAAAGTATTAGCTTGCACTGGTCAAGTAAGGGGAGAAAATTATTTTTAAACAAGTAATTAAATTGTTTAGTGACACATATCCCAAGATAATTAAAAAGATCAATAACAACCTTGAAAGGAAAATTTTCAAAATCCTGAACTTGAATCTTTTCATTAATCAGAAACAGTTCACTCTTATTAAGATTAATTTTATAACCAGAAAACCTACTAAAACTATCTAAAATGTTGAGTATAGCGGGTAATGAAGTAAGTGGGTTGGAGAGAAATAATAAAAGATCGTCAGCATAGAGTGAAACCCTATGCTCAATGCCACCCCTACGAATGCCTAGAAAGTCCCGGCTCCCACGGATTGCAATAGCTAACGGCTCAACTGCCAAGGCAAAGAGCAACGGGCTCAAAGGACAGCCTTGCCTCGTACCACGGTAAAGTCTAAAATAGTCAGAATAGCGACAATTAGTTAACACTGAAGCTAAAGGACTAGCATAGAGAAGTTTAATCCAGGAACAGAAGGAAGGACCAAAACCGAACCTCTCCAAAGTAAAAAACAAATACTCCCACTCAACCCTATCGAATGCCTTTTCAGCGTCCAAACGAATAAGACATTCAGGTATGTTGTGGTGAGGAGTATAAATAATATTAAACAACCGCCGCAAGTTAAAAAAAGAATGGCGATTTTTAATGAAACCGGTTTGGTCCTGTGAAATTATAAAAGGAAGAATCTTTTCCAACCTTGAAGCTAACAACTTTGACAAAATTTTAACATCGGTATTTAACAAGGAAATAGGCCTGTAAGAAGCACAATCAACAGGATCCTTATCCTTTTTAAGCAACACAGTGATACAGGCCTGATAGCATGAAGGAGGAAGTGTACCAGAGTCAAGCGACTCTGTAAAAACTTGACAAAGGAAAGGGGCGAGGTCGTCGGAGAATTTTTTTGAAAAAATCAGCGGAAAACCCATCAGGTCCTGGAGATTTTCCTGATTGCATGGATGATATTGCCAGCTGAATTTCTTCTTTTGTGATGGGAGCTTCTAAAATTTGCCGAGATTCTGAAGAAATCGAAGGAATATCAATAGAATCAAAAAAAATTTCCAAATCCTTTAAGTTTGTTGTATATTCTGAGGTATATAATTTGGAATAAAATGACCTGAAAATATCATTAATCACTTGTTAGAGCAGGTTTTGAGTAGCTTGCATTGAAAATGTTAAGAAATCTGTAGTTGACAGGGGGCTGAAGCTAAAGCTTCGCCCCGGGAGGACGCCCCAGACGTTCGGAATGGTGGTGGTCGCTGGGGTTCAGCCCCCCACTTCACAAATTCCTGGCGACACCACTGATAGGCCTGTTCCTGATGAAATTAGGGCGACAATTGTTGACCATGTTCTAAATCATGGTCTTACAATGGCTGAGGGTGGTTGGAGGGTGCAACCAAATATCAGGAGAACCACTGTATCCTCAATTATCCAGACATTTCATTATGAGAATAGGTGGGTAACCCAAAAAATGTGCACTGTACTGTACATACAGAAATACTGTGCACTTACTGTAAAACGTCAAAATGCATAATTCAGTAAAAAAGGGTACAGTAAAAACTTTGAACCATATCTAGTATTTTTCAGTCAGTCCCCCTCACACAGTAATATGTGACTTTATAGTTTTGAAATTGCTCTATAACACAGAGAGAAGTGTTCCCTTGTTCATTTTCAGTCACTATTACCAACAGTCATTAACCTTTAGCATAAACTGTTCTATTGATAACATGGCTAAACATTTTGATGGTCTTGTTTATAAAGATGGCATAAGGATTCTTCATTCTGATGGGAGTGACAGTTTCATTGACATAAATATTTGGTTTTGACACATAGACCAACCATTCTGAGCAAATTACACACTTTTGCAGGTCATCTACTGCGTTTTGCAGTTTGCACACTTTCTCTGGAGAAATGCAAACTTTTTTTGTTCTGAAGAATGCACCAAAGTGACTGAGGAAAACTGTAAGAAGTAAACCCTTGACCAGGGGCCTGCAACCTGTGGGTTCCAGAACCACGTACGGTTCTTGTACCCATAACCAGTGGTTCCCTATGTCTTTGACAAGAGACTAAAATTTACAACAAATAGATTTCACATTCATGAGAAAAGCTGCAAATTTCACAATATATTTCCAGTTTATTCAATAATTTGCCAATATATAATAAAAGAGGCCAATTTAAAATAAAAATGCTGGTGGCTGCCAGTGGTACCCCTCATTCATTTTGTTTGTTGTTGAGATGTAGTTTACATGACATTTTGACATTGACCTTTGACCTTGCAATCCCAAAACCATAAATAGAGGTCAGGGTGACAGGGTGAACCTTTGTACAAAGATTGGTGACCCTAGCTTTACTCGTTCTATACTAATAGGGCCTATGAGAAGCTAAATGTGACCGTTGACCCTTTGACCTCAAACCTACAGTCAGAAGTCAGGGTCTCAGGGTGAACATGTGTCCAAAGTTTGGTGACCCTCGATGTCATTGTTGTTGAGACATAGTTTAAAGGTCATTTTGACCTTGACCGTTGGTCCCCAAACCCATAGTTGTAGGTGGGGGTCCCAAGGTGAGCCTGTGTACCAAGTTTGGAGACCCTAGCTTTCTTTATTGTTGAGATGTAGTTTAAATGACAGTTTAACCTTGATCTTTGACCTTGTAATCCCAACACCATAGTCAGAGGTCAGGGTTACAGGGTGAACCTGTGTACAAACTTTGGTGACCCTAGCTTTACTTGTTCTATAGCAATAGTGCATAGGGGAAGCTAACCATGACCTTTTGACCCCAAACCCATAGTTGTGGGTTGGGGTCCCATGGCGAACACATGTACCAAATTTGGTAATAACAGCTTTACTCATTCTATAGTAGTAATGCAAAGGGAACGTTAACATTGATCTCTGACCTTCTGACACCTATCCAATAGTAAGAGATCAGGGTCTAAGCCAGGCCTATTCAAGTAATGAATAGGCCTGGCTATTCAAGTAGTGAATAAGCCACGGTGGCCCAGGCCATGCCAAGGAAATATAAATTTATGAAAAAAAATACGAAGGAATGATGGTCGGCAAGTGCGCACACGAACAACGCGTGTGACCGTCATCCGTACGGAGTTCAGAAGTGCCCCGCCCTCGTGACCGTTCCACTCGGCAGGCAGAGTGTCTCGTTAGAATCAATCCAAACGAAGCATGAGCTTAATAAAGTACTTTAAATGTGAATAAAAAGCAGAAAATGTATGTAAGCAGTGGAGGCATTTTTGGTGGTTTTTGTAGAAGAGCTTGGAAATGAAGAGACGATTTGATTTATAAACAAAGTTTAATAATCAGCTCTTCTAACAAGTCTCATCTGGTGCAGAGTGGCAGAGGGAGAAAAGAGGCAGAATGTCTCCAGCTCACTGGCTTTATACTTGCACACAACAAAAGACATGCATAACAAAGGCTGACATCCCTCATTATCTTAATCCCCCCATTGTCTTGGTATTTCCTCTCCTCGCCTTGGGGGGTGAGGGTGGCTCCTCCGGTCTCCTCCGCCGTGTCTGGGAATGTCTTTGTTCTTCACTCAGCGGTTGAGAGCTTTTGTCCTTTCAGAGGTGTGAAGTCCTTTACATATGTAATTACTAAACATTTCCACATGCTTCAACATATGTAGGTTATGGAATATATGATTAATATAGACCACAGGCCCCCCAAACAACTAAGAAAGGACAACAGAAAGGTTCACAGTCTAAGATAGTTACTATGACATACTAAGTGTTACATCTCTTGCCACAGAAGAAACTTTCCAGCAGCCATGCTCCTAAGAGAGTTCAGTGGTAATCATAACAGCATAGTAAAATCATAAGTCAGTCCTAAACTGTTGCAGCACAATTAGTGAACAATTGTGGAGTGGTTTGTATCAGTCCCTGTGCTGTCTGGGTTTTAATCTTCTCCCAAAACTGCTGTAGGTTGGTTTAGGCGCCCTGCTGGGACCTTCTTGTGAGGAGTCTGCAGTGTGGGAAGGAGAGAGGTTAATTGTTCCCTGTCTGGGGGCTGAGTCTTTTCTCTTGGGGGGTCTACCCCGTCGAGGTGCTCTCGCCAACTGTGCAGGCTCGTCTTTCAACAAGAAGGCAGGTTTAAGTCTGTCAGTGCTGACTGTTTCTTTTCTATCCCCAAAATCAAGCACAAAGTGTTTATCACCATGTTCCAGCACTCTGAATGGCCCATCGTATGCTGGGCGGAAAGTTGGTTTTAAAGCTTCATGCTTAACAAAAACAAACTCAACGTTTTTTAAAGCTTGAGGGACAAAAACCTGTGGGAAGGAGTGATGAGCTGGACTGGGGAGAGAGTCCGGTCCGTTGCTGCCTAAAAACCTTGGGACTGGAAGGTGCCCTGGCTCTGGGTTCTCTGGTAAAAATTCACCTGGAAGCCTGAGAGGTTGTGCAAAGACTAATTCTGCGGGAGAGGCGTCTAGATCCTCTTTAGGTGCAGCACGCAACCCCAATAAAACCCAGGGAAGTTTATTTACCCAATTTGTGTCCGTTAGTGAGGCTCTGAGGGCAGCCTTTAAAGACCTGCGAAAACGCTCGCATAACCCATTAGCCTGATGGTGATAAGCGGTGGTGCGATGAATTGTTGCCCCTAAGCTGTTGGACATGGCTGACCAGAGCTCTGAGACAAATTGAGGCCCCCTATCGGACGTGATGTCCGATGGGACGCCGAAACGTGCCACCCAGTTTGTTAAAAAAACGCGAGCGACTTCCTCCGCTGTGGTTGCCGCCAGAGGGACTGCCTCTGGCCAGCGTGTGGTGCGGTCTATCATTTTTAGCAGGTGTGTGAAGCCTTGGGAGGAAGGTAGTGGCCCCACGAGGTCGACATGAACGTGGTCGAACCTTCTAGCAGGGATTGGAAAAGGCTCCAGAGGGGCTTTTGTGTGTCTGTGTATTTTGGCGTGTTGACAAGAAATGCAAGTTTTTGCCCATTCTTTTACGTTTTTGCGCAGGCCTGGCCACACAAACTTTTCGGCGACCATTTTAACCGAGGCGCGCACACCTGGGTGCGCGAGGGAGTGAATTGCGTCGAAAATACGGCGGCGCCATGTAGCTGGTACTAACGGGCGAGGTCGGCCAGTTGAAACATCGCATATTAGGGGGGGTACGCCGTCGCGTAAACCCTTTTTCTCCAGCCTTAACCCTGTTGGTCCAGACAAGAGTGCGCGCACGTCCGCGTCACCGCTTTGTTCCTCCGCCATGGCTGCATAATCTATCCCTGCATGGATAGGTGCTGCGTATGTGTCTGCGTTAGTGAAGAGTTCTGCTGCTGAGGCAGTATAATCTGTCTCCCCGCGCTCTGGTGGTGTCACGGCGCAAGAGAGACAGTCTGCTACTACGTTAAGTTTGCCTGCCACATGTCGAATGTCTGTGGTGAACTCTGAAATCGCAGCTAGCTGTCTTTGTTGCCTGCCTGACCATGGTTCTGAAATTTTAGCCATAGCAAAGGTGAGCGGTTTATGGTCTACAAAAGCCGTGAAACTCCGCCCTTCTAACCAGAACTGGAAGTGGTGGATGGATAAATGAAGCGCCAGCAGCTCTCTGTCAAAAGTGCTGTATTTACGCTCAGTTTGGTTTAGCGATTTGCTAAAGAATGCTAAAGGTTGCCAGACCCCGCTGACAAGTTGTTCTACAACTGCCCCTATAGCTAGGTCTGAAGCGTCTGTGGTTAGCGCCATGCGGGCCAAGGGATCTGGGTGAACTAACAATGTGGCGTTAGCTAGGGCGCTTTTTACTTCCGCGAAAGCGCGTTCGCGCTCCGGGGTCCATTCGACCGCGTTGGAAGCTTTCTTTTTTCTGAGCGCGTCATATAGGGGCTGCATGAGCTGAGCTGCGTGGGGGAGGAAGCGGTTGTAAAAATTAACCATCCCTAAAAATTCCTGTAGCGATTTGACCGTTTGTGGCCGTGGGAAGCTTTCTATCGCGTGAACTTTGTCTGGAAGTGGAACTGCCCCCTTCGGAGAGACTTTGTGTCCTAAAAAATCAATTTGTGACACGCCGAATTTGCATTTGGCTGGATTGATTATTAGCCCGTGCTCTTCTAGCCTCTGAAAAACCGTAGTGAGGTGCTGCTCGTGTTCTTCCTCGGACGAGCTGGCTACCAGCATGTCATCGAGGTAGACGAAGACAAAAGGAAGGTCGCGTAGGACCGCGTCCATCATTCGTTGAAAAGTTTGAGCAGCGCCTTTGAGGCCGAAAGGCATTCGCAGAAATTCAAAAAGGCCAAAAGGGGTTATTACCGCTGTTTTAGGAATGTCTTCTGCTCGGACTGGGACTTGGTGATAACCGCGGACTAAGTCTATTTTTGAAAAAATGCGCGCACCCGCCAGATGTAGTGAAAAATCTTGAATGTGAGGAATTGGGTAATGGTCATGCGCTGTAGCGTTGTTTAATCTGCGGTAATCTCCGCACGGTCTCCAAGAACCGTCGGATTTCGGAACCATGTGAAGTGGTGAGGCCCAGGGGCTCTTCGAGCGTCTAACAATGCCCAATTTTTCAAGAGTTGTAAACTCGTCCCGTGCTATGTTGAGCTTGGCCGTGTCTAAGCGGCGAGCTTTGGCAAAAACGGGTGGTCCCGTTGTGGGAATGAAGTGTTCAACCCCGTGTTTAGCCACAGTGGCTGAGAATTTGGGAATTGTGAGTGCTGGAAATTGGGTGAGGAGTTGCTCAAACTTACCTCCTGCCGTGGTGACGTTGGCCTGCACAGGTGGTGGAGAAACTCGGGCTGAGCATGGAATAGAAGCAAAGGACAGTGCATTAACCAGGCACCTATTTGCTAGATCCACTAATAACCCATGTGCACACAAAAAATCTGCGCCTAATAAGTTAAAACTCACCGCCGCTACAACAAATGTCCATCTGTAGCTGCAGCCGTGGATGAGGAGGTGCAGGCTCTTTTCACCGAACGTGTCGATGCTAGAGCCGTTGGCTGCCACGGCTCCATTGCCCCGTGTGCCCGTGGCTCGATCTGCGTGGGAGGGCATGACGAAACTCAGCTGGGCTCCTGTGTCGATGAGGAACTGCTTGCCTGTGTGTCCATCCGTCACGTACAACAGCTTATTCTTCTCGCCGAGAACCGCTGCCGTTAATGGCTCTCGGCTTTGGCGTTTTCCCGAAATCGCAAATTTGCAGGGGGGAACGCATTTGTGGGCCTTCTCGGCGAAGCGGTGGTGATAATAACAGACGTCGCTCTGTCTGTTACGTTTTGGCCGTGTCGCTGTCACCGTGGGCTGGGTCTGCTCAGTGGGTTGTGGCTCCTCGTGGCTCGGGGCGTCAGCTTTGAGGTCTGCGGATGCTGCTGTGGGTGTCAGCTCCTTGCAGGCATTGACGAGCCGATGAGCTTCGTTGGCCAGAGTGCGGAAGTCTTGGCGGTTGTTGCATTTCATGCTGGCGAGTGTCCCTCTCATGTGTGGTGGCAGCGTGCTGAGGAATATAAACTGGAAGAGGAAGTTGTCGTTGTCCTCTTCTTTGAGCTGTAGCAAATCCTCCATGAGGGCCTTCGGTTTGCACCCTCTGTGGCCGTAGACCGCCAGGATCTTCTCGGCTCTCTCTTCCGCTGATGGGACGTAGTTCGCCACGATGGTTGCTTTGAGCGTCTCATATTTGTCCCGGGCCGGTGGCCACTGGATCATGCTCTGCACACACTTTGAAGTGGCGGCGTCGAGTTTGGAGACGATATGATAAAATTTGGTATCGTCAGCCGTGATGCCCGCCAGTGTAAACTGGGCTTCAGCCTGCTGAAACCAAGAGGCGGGGTCTTCTTGCCAGAAGTCTGGCAGCTTGACAGCGACGGCATTTGTGCATACCATCACTGCTGTGCCCGCCTGGTGAAAGTGCCTTGTCTCGGCTCTCACGGCGGTGCTGGTGCTCGGTTGAGCCCTCTCACTCTCTTCTGCCGGGGGGAACAGTTGTCCATCTGTTCCCTCGTCTGCGTGGTCGCTGGCGTCTGCCTGAGTCGCCACGGCTGAGTCGATTGCGGGGGTATGCCTCAGGACCATACTCGCGTCAGGGGTCACCAGTGTAGAAGAGCTTGGAAATGAAGAGGCGATTTGATTTATAAACAAAGTTTAATAATCAGCTCTTCTAACAAGTCTCATCTGGTGCAGAGTGGCAGAGGGAGAAAAGAGGCAGAATGTCTCCAGCTCACTGGCTTTATACTTGCACACAACAAAAGACATGCATAACAAAGGCTGACATCCCTCATTATCTTAATCCCCCCATTGTCTTGGTATTTCCTCTCCTCGCCTTGGGGGGTGAGGGTGGCTCCTCCGGTCTCCTCCGCCGTGTCTGGGAACGTCTTTGTTCTTCACTCGGCGGTTGAGAGCTTTTGTCCTTTCAGAGGTGTGAAGTCCTTTACATATGTAATTACTAAACATTTCCACATGCTTCAACATATGTAGGTTATGGAATATATGATTAATATAGACCACAGTTTTAACCTGCTAGTAATGGGAACTTTAATCTGTCAACAGCCTTCAGACAAACTAAATGTGCAAACATTTGGATTTTAAAATAAGGGAGGTTTTTCCCACTGTCTGGTTGGTGAGAGTTCTAAAAAACTATAAATATATAGAAACATTATAACAGAAATAACTGCATCTTTGGTAATGCAAGTTAATTTATTTCATTAAATATAATTTTATTGATATTTTTTTCTTTGAAATCAGAGTTAAATTATTGTTCTGTTCTGGCTCTGCAAAATTATCAAAACTGTAAATTGTATGAGGGAAACAAGTCAAAATTTTACTACAATCTGTTTCAAATTTATTTAAAAAAAAGTCATTTTATTTTAAAAAATAGACAAAAATTAGCCATTAAATAATCCACAAATTTATAACGAAGTCTCAAATGTACAAGAAAAGTCAATTTTACAAGAGGAAATTACAAATTTGAGGAAAATGGTTTCAAATTTAGATAAATTTACAGAGGAAAAGTAGAAAACTATAAGAAAATTGTTATAATTTTTGGAGAAAAACCTCAAACCTTCAAGACTGAAGCATGGACAGCACTGGGAATATAAAATTCACACACAAAGAAGAGGAAAACGGCACCATAGCCTTTCTGGACATGAAAATCCACCACAACGATGAGGGCAGCATAAAAATTACAGTCTACAGGAAACCAACCCACACAGATCAATACCTACTATGGACATCAGAACACCCCACAGCACACAAACTTTCAGTTGTCAGGACGTTATATGAATGGACCACCATCATCACAGACCAAGAAGACAGACAGGAGGAGGAAAACCACATAAAACATGCACTTATACGCTGCCAATATCCAGTATGGGCCATAAACAAAGGGAAACAGCAAGTCAAAAACAAAGAAAACAAACAGGAAACAAGACAGAACAAAAGCCGAAATCAAAAACAAGGACACCATAACTATACTATACATCAGAAGGATCATGGAACCAATTCAAAGGATCATGAAAAAATACAAAATAAACACAGCAGTAAAACCACACAAAAAATTAAGACAGTTATTAGTACACCCCAAGGACAGAATAGAACAAGACCAAAAAATGCAGTTTAATGTATGAAATATCATGCAGATCATGCAACAAAACCTACACTGGAGAAACTGGAAGATCATTCACCACAAGGAAAAAAGAACACCAGAAGGAATGTGAAAAGGAAACACAAGGATGACTCACAAGATCACAAAAGGAAAAGTTAGAACAAGAAACATTAAAATCAGCAATATCAGATCACTGCAAAAAAAAATAATCACATCATGGACTGGGACAACGCAAAAATTATTGGATCAGAGAGCAACAGACACAAACGCTGGATCAAGGAGGCCATAGAAATCAGGAAGCGGGGAAAAGATACTATGAACTGAGATGAGGGGGCCTTCATGCTTTCCCACACCTGGGACCACATTCTCCAGAGACCATCTGACGGCAGAAAGCGGGGCCGGCTCGGTGGATCTGACAGGTCTGCTGGGCTGGCTCCGCCTACGAAAGTCAGCTGATAAAATGTCACCTGGCAGCAATCAGCTGACACTTCTGACGAAGGCTGCAGTGCGCAGTCGAAACATGTTAAGAAGGTAAAGACATCTCCTTTCTATTTTTGTCTTTAATAAGAACAAAAGGTAAATAGCTCATCACTCTAGACCTCAGCGAGCTTGAAAAGCTGCATGCAAAGGCGATTCTGGTCGATAATATGTTGCACATAATTCAGTTACCTATTTATCAATTTTATTTTATATTACTTATTTTTGTAAGTTTTTTTATTTGGGTTCTAAATCTTTTATTGGGTTTTAGACTTTTGAGTTTTTAACCTCTTTGACTAGTCTTTAACTTTTTAATATGACCCTTCTCTCTTATCTCTTTGTTTTTTCTCTTATCTCTTTGTCCTATGTCCTGATTAGTGGAGCCTTTAGTACTTTTATCATGTTTATAGTCAGCTTCATGTGTGCCTGTGTTTGTGTTCATGTTGAATGTAATTGTGGTTTGTAAATATGGATGTCACCTGACTGCAAAACAAATCTACCTACGGGTACAAATAAAGTAACCTGAACCTGAACCTGAACCTGAACCTAATCTTGGAATGGAGGGCCAGAGGATCCTGAGTACACTAGGAGGTGGTGACACTTTCGACGATGTGGTGAAGCTAATGGCGGGCTATTTTCGCGCCTCCAAAAACAACATCATGAAGAGAATCCAGTTTCAACAGCGACGCCAGCGGCCGGGTGAGTCGGTGCAACAGTTTGTGGGAGACTTGCGGCAGCTGGCAGAAGATTGCCAGTTCGGCGTTTTAGAGGAAGAAATGATTCGTGACCAGCTGGCGGAGCATGTACTTAGTTCCTCCGCGAGGGCACGTCTCCTTGTATACACCGGGGAATTGAAGCTGATCACCGCCATGGAATTAGCACAGCAGTACAAGGCAGCGGATAAACTGACCAAAAATCTCGGCGAAGATGAGATGCTACGGAGGAATGAGACACAGTGGAAGATTCTGGCTGTGGATCTGGACAGCAAAGACGGTGAAAGTGATGAGGAATATGCTGCCGCCGTAAAAATTAGGTCCGCTCCTGGGACGCCAAGGTGTTATGGCTGTGGGTCTGCCAGGCACGGCTACAAGGCAAGAGATTTGTCCAGCAAGAGGAAAGCGCTGTGGAAAATGCAGTCTGTTCCACCACTTCGCTAGGGCCTGCAAAAACTTTGAGCAAGGGGACCGGAGACCAGGAGGGGGCTCTTCCACAAGGGAACCTACAGTGGTCCACACAGTCTCACCAAGAACAGATGGACAAATTTGTTGTAACATTGAATTGGATGGGGTCGAGGTGCCGCTGATCCTGGATACGAGATCAGTGGTCTCCATCCTGAACTGGTCCACAGTGAAGAACTTTTTCCCATATTACAGGGTGAGAAGGTCTGATATAGCATGATATGGCTACGACAACAACCTCTTTGACATCGTGAGCTCACTGCTGCTGTCGGCATGATACAGGTCAGCAGCGATGTGTGGTGTTGAGTTCATGGTGTCCACCGAGGGGTCGAATCTGACGGGCTGTGACCTGTTTTAAGGGCTCGGGTTCTCGATAGCCTACGGCATCGAGGAGGAGTGGTCTGGCTGTGGGCTATGGAACCGACCCTTCTTTGTGGGAGATGATAACGAAGTGTGGGACTGTAAATTGCCTGGGATGAGTGAAGATGGACTGGACCAGCACTATGGAGCACCTTCGCGGGGAGTTTCCGGTGCCAGAGTTTGTAGTACCTTGGATGAGGGACCCGAACGGCACTGATGGACACCAGTGGTGGCAAGTGGAGCCAGCGTGCAGGCACCTTGCAATTCCGGAGTCTGGTCGAGTACTACCGTAGAACCAGGCGCTGCTGTGGCTGATTCGGCGCTAAAAATGAAAGAGAGCGGGGCGAGACCGAGTGGTGCGATTCCCAGATGCACCTGTGAGTGGGATCCGAGGCGGAGCTCGGACCGGGTCAGCGGGACTCTCTGACAGCAAAGAACAGCCCAGTCACAAAGTGGTGGACTTAGAAAGCCACTGAGAACTCCCCTAAATATCAGCGACGAGGTCCACCCTAGGGTTGAGTCTAGGCTTGGAGGAGTCCTCAGAACACGGGATCGATGGGATGACCAGGGACGGTTGCAGGTGGTGATGGCCCGCGAGAATGGCTATTTAGAACTGTCTGATGGATCCAAGAGCCACCCAAATGAGCTGCGGCGTATGGGGGAGAAGACACTCTAGCGCAGCCCGTCTCCAGAAAAGAAATGCTGGAGATGATCTGGGAGAGAGCCACCAGATGGACATTCCAGAGGTGGGCCTCCAGGGGGTCCCGAGTACGACTTTAAAGGGGGGGTTAGCGGTATGTTGTGTTATGCTATGTTATGTTAATGTTGTTGTTGTTCTCTTGATTTTGAAACCGCTTAACTTTTGTCTGATTTTCCCTGTGTGTGCGTGTGTGGTGAAAAGAAGAACTGAGATGTGTGAATTGTCAAAACAAAGAGTAATGTGTGAAATGTATATTTTCCTCAGCACTGTGTGTGTTTAAGTTGCCCATGTTGTGGGGTGGGAGTGCTGAGTGGGGGATTTGGGACTGCCATTAGGTATATTGTTTGAAGTGTTTTAGAAATGTATTATTAATTACTTCGAGATTAATTTTTTTTGCATGGCCTTTTTATATTTAAAGACTGTAATGACTGAAATGGCGGAATAATCCGCAGAGCCTGTGTTGGGTGCATGGATAGCTTTGTATATTTATGTTGTATTCTTTGATGCTTAGTGTGTGAGTCGGGCTGTAAATTTTGGGAGGGCCCAATTAGGGCCCAATTAGTGTGCTTGCTATTTTCTTTGGGGGGGGTAGAATATTAGATATTAATATTATGTATACAGTTGGGTGTACCAATATGGCGGTGCCCTGGGTCTAGTGGGAGGTAACGCTCCACCTTTCCGGTGGTGGCGTCATGGGGAGTATAAGAGGCCATGGCGGAAGTGGTTCTGTCTCTTTTGCTGTGGACCCTTGACCTGTGCAGAGCAACTCCTATTTCGTTCCTGTTGGTTTTAATAAAGAGTTTAAACTGTCACTTCGCCTCCTCCCTTTTTACGGACACAACACACCCCTCTTAGCACACATCTCATTGTCAATCAGCGTTATGTCAATTTCCATGAGTTTGGGAGACATGATTGTTGTTGTTATTCATGTCAGATCTTCCCCAACCAGCGATTATACATGATTCTGGTAGAGAACCATCATCTTGGTCAGCGATAAGAATGGGTCTCACATTCTGGCTAAAATTGGCTTTGGAGCTCAACTTGAGGGGAGATACAGACGTACAAACTGAAAATATTTTATTCAGTGTAGATTAAACAGCATGCTTATTTATTAAAGAATGAACAAAATGTCCCAATAGAATAAAAATCAAAAAAGGGAAAAATATTTTGCCTTCTCATTCTTACCTGAAGGAACCATCACCAGCAGATGACATGGTTCCTCAAATCATCACTGACTGTGGAAACTTCACACTAAGCCTCAAGCAACTTAGATTCTGTGCCTCTCCACGCTTTCTCCAGGCTCTGGGACTTTGATTTACAAATAAAATGCAAAATTTACTTTTATCTGAACAGAGGTCAACTGCTGGTGTTGGTCCACTGTGTTTTATCAAGACCAAAGTCAGCGCAGTTGTCGACCAGGAAATCATAGAGCACGTCATGCTTCCCTCTGCTGACAAGCTTTATGGAGAAGTGGATTTCTTTTTCCAGCAGGACTTGACACCCCCCACACTGCCAAAAGTATGAAAACCTGGTTTAATGACCATGGCATCACTGTGTTTGACTGGCCAGCAAACTCTCCTGACCTAAACCCCATAGAAAATCTATGGAGTATTGTCAAGATGAAGATGAGAGACACCAGACCCAACAATGCAGACAAACTGAAGGTCACTATCAAAGCAACCTGGACCTTCATAACACCTCAGCAGTGCCACAGGCTGATCACCTCCATGCCATGCCACATTGATACAGTAATTAATCCAAAAGATGCCCGGACCAAGTATTGAGTGTGTACATGGACATTCTTTTCAGTGGGCTAAAATTTCTATTAAAAAACTTTTTTTTTTAAATTAATTTTATGTAATATTCTAATGTGGATTAGGTGGCGGTCAAAGGCGGAGACCTTGGTGGACTGATCCCAGGCTTTCTAAACTGGCTTTTGGTACGTGGAATGTCACCTCTCAGGTGGGGAAGGAGCCTGAGCTGGTGTATGAGGTTGAGAGATACCGGCTAGATATAGTCGGCCTC
Source organism: Pholidichthys leucotaenia (assembly GCA_020510985.1). Taxonomy (NCBI): domain Eukaryota; kingdom Metazoa; phylum Chordata; class Actinopteri; order Cichliformes; family Pholidichthyidae; genus Pholidichthys; species Pholidichthys leucotaenia. The sequence goes on from CM035839.1 coordinate 401,221,105, forward strand.
ACCTCAACACACAGCTCCGGTTCTGGAACCAGTCTCCTGGAGAGGGGCTGGAGCTTGGCCTTTTCTGGAGTTGCCCCGGGCGAGAGGTGACGAGCAGGGGTGGGTATTCTTGTACCCCCCACCTTGCTGCCTCTATATTGGAGTTTTCCCCAGTGGACGAAAGGGTTGCTTCCCTGTGCCTTTGGATTGGGAAACAGGTCCTAACCATCATTTGTGCCTATGCACCAAATGATGTTTCAGAGTACCCACCCTTTTTGGAGTCTCTGACTGGGGTGCTGGAGGGTGCTCGTCTTGGAGACTCCATTGTCCTACTGGGGGACTTCATTGCACGTGCGCAACAACAGTGAAACCTGGAAGGGGATGATTGGGAGGAACGGCCTGCCCGATCTGAACCCAAGTGGTGTTCAGTTATTGGACTTCTGTGCTAACCACAGTTTGTCCATAACGAACACCATGTTCAAGCATAACGGTGTCCATATGTGCACCTGGCACCAGTACACCCTAGGTCGCAGGTCGATGATCGATTTTGTTATTGTGTCATCAGACCTGCGACCATATGTCTTGGACACTCGGGTAAAGAGAGGTGCAGAGCTGTCAACTGATCACCACCTGGTGGTGAGTTGGATCCAATGGCAGGGGAGGAAGCCATTCAGACCTGGTAGACCCAGACGTATAGTGAGGGTGTGCTGGGAACGTCTGGCTGAGGCCCCTGTCTGGGAGGTCTTCAACTCCCACCTCCAGAAGAACTTCAACCACATTCCGAGGGAGTCTGGAGATATGGAGTTTGAATGAGTCTGAACACCGTTCCCACCAAAACCATACGGTGTTGATCTAACAACAAACCCTGGATCAACCCTGAGATAAAAACACTTCTGAGAGAGAAGAAGAGGATCTTCAGGTCAGGGAACAGGGAGATGCTGAAGTCCGTACAGAGGGAGCTGAGGAGAAAGATCAGAGAAGGCAAGGACAGCTTCAGGAAGAAGATGAAGACAAGCTGCAACAGAGTGACATCAGCGGGGTCTGGAGAAACCTTAAAACCATCTCTGGGCTCTAGAATACCTCCCCCCAGGCCACAGGGGGCAGGGAGTGGGCGAACAATCTGAATCTGTTTTTCAATAGGTTTGACCAACCACCCTCCCCCCTGACTGCACAACAACCACTGCTGCCTCTAAAGACATCAAGTCCTGCTGCCCACTCCTCACTCCACCAACACCCCCCCACTCCCAACACACAGCCCCCCAACCTGACCCTCACTAAGACCCAGGTGAGGACAGAGCTGAGGAAGATCAAGGCGAGGAAGGCGTCGGGACCGGACGGCATCAGCGCAAAGCTCCTCAAGTCCTGTGCAGACCAGCTGTGTGGGATTGTGGAGTACATCTTCAATCTGAGCCTGAAGCTGGGGAGGGTACCACAGCTGTGGAAAACATCTTGTGTGGTACCTGTACCAAAGACTTCCCACCCCAAAGATCTGAACAGCTACAGACCAGTGGCCTTGATGTCCCACATGATGAAGACCCTGGAGAGACTGCTCCTTGCTCACCTCCGCCCCCTGGTGGGACCAGCGATGGATCCACTCCAGTTCGCCTACCAGCATGGCATTGGGGTGGAGGATGTGGTGATCTTCCTCCTTCACCGTTTTCTGTCCCACCTGGAGAAGCCCGGGAATGCGATGAGGATCATGTTCTTTGACTTCTCCAGTGCTTTCAACACCATCCAACCGATGATCCTGAAGGACAAGCTGCTGTGCGCAGGGGTGGACCAGCACCTGTCATCATGGATCCTGGAGTACCTCACAAACCGGCCTCAGTTTGTGAGAACCCGGGACTGTGTGTCCGACACGATCATCGGTAGCACGGGGGCCCCCCAGGGAACAGTTTTGGCTCCCTTCCTGTTCACCCTTTATACTGCGGACTTCTCACACAACACAACACACTGCCATCTACAGAAGTTCTCTGATGACTCTGCGATCATTGGCCTCATCTCCAACGGAGATGAAGCTGAGTAAAGAGGGCTTATCCAGGACTTCGTGGACTGGTGCCATCGGAACTGCCTCCAGATCAACGTGAGGAAAACTAAGGAGCTGGTGGTGGACTGCCGCAGACAAGGACAACCCCTCACAGCACCAGTAAATATACAGGAAACAGACATCGAGATGATGACATCCAATAAGTACCTGGGTGTTCATCTGAACAATAAACTAGACTGGTCACACAATACTGACGCACTCTACAAGAAGGGACAGCGCAGGCTGTTCCTACTGAGGAGACTCAGGCCTTTTGGTGTACAAGGGACGCTGCTGAAGACATTGTATGACACGGTGGTGGCATCAGCCATCACTTTTGGAGTGGTCTGCTGGGGCAGTGGCATTACAGCAGCCGATAGGAAGAGACTGAACAAACTGATCAAGAAAGCTAGCTCTGTCCTGGGGCAGCGCCTTGACCCAGTGGAGGAGATGGGAGAGAGAAGGATTGTGGCTAAACTGTCATCTCTGCTGGAGTCCGAGTTCCACCCTATGCAGGACATACTGAATGCACGGAGGAGCTCATTTAGCAGCAGACTACATCATCCTAGGTGCACAACCGAGAGGTTTCGCAGGTCCTTCCTACCTACAGCTGTCAGACTGTACAACCTAAGCAGGGCTGCTCGCAGAGATAGCAAAAAGACGTGACAACCTAATAGTATTGAATGCAAAATACGCAATAGACTTACACAATGGTCCCCTCCGGTATACAACTAGGAAAATACCGGTCGCTATGGAGGGTGAGAATATGTATGGGTACATAATCATACCATGTAGGATAACTAAGTAGATGGTTGTGCTGTTTCATTCCATCTAGCTACAATGCTCCGCACTGTGTGTGTTTATATATTTATATATTTATTCCATCTAGCAACAATGCTCCACGCTGTGTGTGTTTATATATTTACATATTTATTCCATCTAGCTACAATGCTCCGCACTGTGTGTTTATATATCTACATATTTATTCCATCTAGCTACAATGCTCCACACTGTGTTTATATATTCACATATTCATTCCATGTAGCTACAATACTCCGCACTGTGTGTTTATATACTCATATATTTATTCCATCCAGCCACAATGCTCCGCACTGTGTTTATATATTTATATACCTATCCCATCTAGCTACAATGCTCCGCACTGTGTGTCTGTATATATATACACTACCGTTCAAAAGTTTGGGGTCACCCAGACAATTATTTTGTGTTTTCCATGAAAAGTCACACTTATTTACCACCATGAGTTGTAAAATGAATAGAAAATATAGTCAAGACATTGACAAGGTTAGCAATAATGATATGTATTTGAAATAATAATTTTTTCCAGATACTCGGCCTGCTCAAAGGAAGGTCAGTTTTATAGCTTCTCAAACCAGCTAAACTGTTTTCAGCTGTGCTAACATGATCGCACAAGGGTTTTCTAATCATCCATTAGCCTTCTGACGCAATGAACAAACTCATTGTACCATTAGAACACTGGAGTGATAGTTGCTGGAAATGGGCCTCTATACACCTATGTAGATATTGCACCAAAAACCAGACATTTGCAGCTAGAATAGTCATTTACCACATTAGCAATGTATATTAGATATTAGAGTGTATTTCTGATTAGTTTAAAGTTATCTTCATTGAAAAAAACAGTGCTTTTCTTTCAAAAATAAGGAAATTTCTAAGTGACCCCAAACTTTTGAACGGTAGTGTATATACGTACGTATATATACGTATATTCGTATATATATATGTAGAGGATGTGCTCGAATGATGAGGCTGAGTTTAGTTCTCAGGTTCAGCTTTATTGACAGAACACATCGTCTAGCATTCTCAAAGCAGGAAGAAGAGGAAGAATTATATCACATCACCCTTTTATATGTTTCCAGCATCAGAACTCAAGTCACATGGTGCTTCAGTAAACATACAGTCACAAAGCATCCCTTTGAACCTTCACCATTGTCTCTCATTCCTTGATGAACCGGAAATCCCTCCGGGGCATCTTCTGTGGGACAAGAAGACAAGTCTCACACCTCCTCGTTATCTTCTGCAGATTCGAGTCCTTTGTCCTTCCAGACGTGAAACCCCCAACACGCATGCAGTCATATCTCTGTGGAAATGTGAGCCCACCATGTGTGTCACCCACACTACCCCCCCGCCCCAAACGTCTATTAAGGGCAAAACATGCATGGCATAAAAAAAAGAAAAACACAAAACACTCCACATATCACTAATCAATCCACCAACTGCCTGGGTTTTAATCTTCTGCCGAATCTGCTGCAACTTGGCTTTGCTACCCCTGCAGCATCTCTGCATCTGTGGATTAAAGCTGTTAGCACGTTTCTGTGAAGAGTCTGGAGAATGTCCTTTCGGCGGTCTGCCACGGCGGGGGGGCCTCGCGAGCTGCACTTGCTCATCAGCCAAAACAAAAGCGGGTTTGAGCCTGTTTATGCAAATCAACTCCCTTCTGCCCCCTAAATCTAGCAGAAAATGCTTCTGCCCGGTCTCCAGCACTCCGAACGGTCCGTCATAAAACGGTCGCAAACTTGGACGCTGAGCATCATGTCTAACAAAAACAAACTTTGCATTTTTTAAAGCCTTTGGCACAAAAACGTGTGGGAAACTGTGATGGACCGGGCCAGGGAGTGTGTTTGTTCCCGAGTCGCTCTGCCACGGCTGAGCAGGGGGGCCATTTGGTGCGGGATTATCAGGGAGAAATTCCCCCGGCAAACGGAGAGGTTGTGCAAAGACTAACTCAGCTGGGGAGGCATGCAAATCTTCCTTAGGTGCAGAACGCAACCACAATAAAACCCATGGAAGTTTGTCCACCCAATTTGTATCCGTCAGCGACGCTCTGAGGGCTGCTTTCAATGACCTGTGAAAGCGTTCGCATAAACCATTAGCCTGGGGGTTATACGCGGTGGTGCGATGAATCTTCACCCCCAAGCTGTGGGCCATCGATGACCATAGTTCGGAAATAAATTGGGGACCCCTGTCGGACGTTATGTCCGACGGTACACCGAAACGCGCAACCCACGCTGCTAAAAATGCTCGCGCAACTTCTTCCGCTGTGGTTGATGTCAGAGGAATCGCCTCTGGCCAACGCGTGGTGCGATCCACCATCGTCAAAAGATGTGTGTGCCCGTGTGATGGTGGGAGCGGGCCCACCAAGTCAACATGCACGTGATCAAAACGTTTAGCGGGGATGTGAAAAGGTTCTAACGGAGCCTTAGTGTGTCTGTGTATTTTGGCTCGCTGACATGCTACGCAGGCCGCCGCCCATTCCTTGACGTGTTTGCGCAACCCGAGCCAAACAAATTTCTCCCCCACCAACTTAATCGATGCGCGCACCCCCGGGTGCACGAGAGAATGGACCGAGTCAAAAACGCGGCGACGCCACGCGGCTGGCACCACGGGACGGGGCCATCCCATGGAGACATCGCAGATTAGTGGGGGCATACCAATTTGCTGCACCCTGTGCTCCAGCCTTAACCCTGTTGGTCCAGACTGGAGCGCGCGCACGTCCACGTCGTTAACCTGCTCCGCGGCCATGGCTGCACATAATCTAACCCTACACAGACCGGGGCTGCACGCGCTCCCGCGTCGCTGCCCGGGCTCGCGACCACGGCTACAGAGTCTGCCCCCATGGGGCTTGGTGTTGCTACCGCGCGCGAGAGACAGTCTGCCACAACATTGTGTTTACCCGCGACATGCTGAATATCAGTGGTGAACTCCGATATTGCGGCTAGTTGCCTTTGTTGCCGGCCTGACCAGGGTTCTGAAATTTTGACCATCGCAAACGTTAGCGGTTTGTGATCCACAAACGCGGTGAAACGTCGCCCTTCCTACTAGAACTGAAAATGGCGGATGGCCAAGTGTAGGGCCAAAAGCTCCCTGTCAAACGCACTGTATTTACGCTCACTATCGCGCAAAGTCCTGCTGAAAAACGCGAGAGGTTGCCAGGTACCTGCCACAAACTGTTCAACTACCGCCCCCACTGCTACATCGGAAGCGTCAGTGGTGAGCGCCATGCGGGCCGTTGGAACTGGGTGTGCTAACAAAACTGCGTTTGCCAGGGCTGATTTGACCTGGGCAAAAGCGCGCTCCCGCTCCGGGGACCATTCAACTTTATTTGCGGGCTTTTGTTTTTTTAACGCAGTGTACAATGGCTGCATGAGCCGTGCTGCGCTTGGGAGGAACCGGTTGTAAAAATTAACCATCCCCAGAACCTCCTGTAGCGCCTTGACCGTTTGAGGTTGCGGAAAGTCTGTTATTGCGCGCACCTTATCGGGCAGAGGAACCGCTCCTTCTGCCGAAACGCGATGCCCCAAAAAATCAATCTGCGCCACCCCAAACTGGCACTTCGCTGGGTTAACTATTAACCCGTGCTCTGCCAGCCTCCAAAAAACTGCTGTGAGGTGGCTTTCGTGTTCGCCTTCGGACGTGCTGGCTACTAAAATATCGTCCAAATAAACGAACACGAAAGGGAGGTCGCGTAAAACTGCATCCATCATGCGTTGGAAAGTCTGCGCGGCCCCCTTGAGGCCAAAAGGCATGCGCAAAAACTCAAAAAGACCGAAAGGAGTTATGACCGCTGTTTTGGGTACATCCTGTGCGCGCACTGGAACCTGGTGGTAACCGCGCACCAAGTCTATTTTAGAAAAAATGCGCGCCCCCGCCAAATGAACAGAAAAATCCTGAATGTGTGGAATCGGGTAGCGGTCATGTGCTAAAACGTTGTTCAACCTGCGGAAATCGCCGCAAGGTCGCCACGAGCCATCAGCTTTTGGGACCATGTGTAGCGGCGAAGCCCAGGGGCTTTGGGAGCGTCTAACAATGCCCAGTTTTTCCAGATTAGTGAACTCCTCGCGCGCAATGGCCAGTTTAGCTGGGTCCAAGCACCGAGCTTTTGCAAAGACGGGCGGCCCGGTGGTGGTGATAAAATGCTCCACCCCATGTTTAGCCACCGTCGCCGAAAACGTGGGGACTGTGAGTGCTGGGAACTGAGCGAGCAATGTGTGAAACTTACCACCCGCAGCTGAGACACTGGCATGTGCAGTCGGCGGGGCCACCCGAGCTGTGCAGGGGATAGAATGAAAAGACAGTGCATTAATCAGACGTCTATTAGCAAGGTCAACCAATAAACCATGTGAGTACAAAAAATCAGCCCCTAACATGTTGAAACTGACTGCTGCTACAATAAAAGTCCACTCAAATGAACGGCCCTGTAAGGACAGAAGCATGGTCCTCTCACCAAACGTTTTAATCGTGGAGCCGTTCGCTGCTGACACTGACACCCAGGGAGCTTTAGACGGCATCAGCCGTTCCGCGTAGGTGGGTGTGACGAAACTCAGCTGGGAGCCTGTGTCCACGAGGAACTGTTTCCCCGAGTGTGCATCCGTCAGGTAAAGCAGCTTGTTCTCGTCACCGAGGGTCGCAGCTGCTACCGGCCCTCGGTCTTGGCATTTCCCTGGAGCTTGAAGTTGCACGGCGGGACGCACTTGTGCGCCCTCTCTGCAAAACGGCGGTGGTAGAAGCACCGGCTGTCTTCCGCTCCGCGCCGCCTGGTCCCCATCGCCGCCGTCGTTGGTGCGTCTGGCGCCGCGGCCGCTGGATCTGCGCTGTCTCCGGACGCCGTTCCTGGGTTAGCTGCCGTGGCCGAAACCGCGTTCTGCTTGTGGGCATCGACAAGCCGCTGCGCCTCTTTGCTTAGCCCATGGTAGTCTCGCCTGGCCAATCGGGGCGACTCTGCCAGAGCCACTCTCACTGCTGGCGGCAGGGTCCGAAGGAAAAGGTGGGCGAAAATGAATTCACCATCCTCAGAGTCTTTCAGCCTCAGCATCTTCACCATCAGGTCCGCAGGTCTATCGTTCTCTGACTCCGTCAACGTCAGGAGCCCCTCTGCTCACTGTTGGACCGAAGGGGTGAAATGGCTGATCAGCGCGTCCTTCAATGCGCTGTACTTGTCGCTGTCTGGTGGATGATTAACCAGATCCTCCACTCTCTGGACCGTGTTGCTGTCCAGCTTCGCTACCACATGGTAGAATCTTGTGTCGTGGTTGGAGATTCTCCGGAGGTTGAACTGCGCCTCGACTGCGCTAAACAATGAGCGCGGGCTGTGCTGCCAGAAATCGGGCAGCCGGATCGTGGAGGTGGCCATCAGGCTGGCTTCCGCCGAGCCCTGCTCGGGAGAATTCTGTCTGCTCATTCTTTGTCGTAGGTCACCAGTGTAGAGGATGTGCTCGAATGATGAGGCTGAGTTTAGTTCTCAGGTTCAGCTTTATTGACAGAACACATCATCTAACATTCTCAAAGCAGGAAGAAGAGGAAGAATCATATCACATCACCCTTTTATATGTTTCCAGCATCAGAACTCAAGTCACATGGTGCTTCAGTAAACATACAGTCACAAAGCATCCCTTTGAACCTTCACCATTGTCTCTCATTCCTTGATGAACCGGAAATCCCTCCGGGGCATCTTCTGTGGGACAAAAAGACAAATCTCACACCTCCTCGTTATCTTCTGCAGATTCGAGTCCTTTGTCCTTCCAGACGTGAAACCCCCAATACGCATGCAGTCATATCTCTGTGGAAATGTGAGCCCACCATGTGTGTCACCCACACACACATATATACGTATATATATATATATATATTTATATGTACATATGTATACTCGCTGCTCTTGTTTTTTCTCTTGCCTTCTGATTATTGCTCTGAGTGTTGCTATCCCTGTGCTGCTACAATCCTGGAATTTCCCCATTGTGGGACTAATAAAGGCTTATCTTATCTTATCTTATCTTATCTTAATGGGCCATGCTCTCCACCTCTATTGTTGAAGCTGCGGCACAGAGCTTCGGCCACAAAGTAGTCGGTGCATCTCGTGGTGGCAACCCCCGAACCAAGTGGTTGACACTAGTGGTGAGGGGAGCCATTAAGCTGAAGAAGGAATCCTACCAGGCTTGGTTGGCTTGTGGGACTCCCGAAGCAGCTGAGTTGTACCGGCAGGCCAAGCAGAGTGCAGCTCGGGTGGTTGCTGAAGCAAAAACCCAGGTATGGGAGGAGTCTTTCAAGACTTTCAGTCGGCCTTGAAGAGATTCTGGCAAACTGTCTCGCGTTATTGTCAAGGCACACCCAGGGTTGTGGAGGTATTCCCAATTCACAGAGTTGATGGCCACGCTCTCCGTCCTCCAACAATCCTTCCCCGGGCTGACGTGGGGGCCGCCTCCAGTGAGCCTGAAGCCAACGCAGAAGCACGCTCCGAGGCAGACACCCTGCTCCATCTCCAGTTCACCCATTCCTGCTCCATCGGCAACAAGATGCCACCACCCAGCTCCGGACCGCTGGAGGAATACCGTTGCCTCTCAGGCAGCAGTTTCCCCTTCACCGAGGTTGAAAACTCCCACAGCAGAACTTTTATCCAGTTTTTCTTCTCCGGCTGTCCCGTCAGCCTTTTCCTCCGCTGCTGCTGCTTCTCTCTCCTCCTCGGTGATTCCTTTCACTGCTGAGGGTCCGGCCGTTTCTTCTCTGGCTCCGCCCGTCTCCATGTCAGCAGGTGCGGCTCCTCCACAATCCTCTGAGGGGCCCATGACCACCGTAGCCACGGAGAGAGATGATTTTACACCAGCTGCAGCAGAGAACATCATGCCCCGGAAGCATAAGCAAGTGCTTTTTCATTTTCAATCATTCTCACATGAATTACCGTGCCTAATTCCCGGTGGTGAGGTTCAGGTTTTGCAGTCCTCTGAGCTCTTACCTCCTACTGCAACCATAATTACTTCACCTGCTCTCTCCGTGTCTCCTCCTATGCTCCCTGAGTGTCCGCCAGTTCCAGGATTGAGCCGCCGGACGGAGGAGGAGCCTGTGGCCCTGGGGGGCCTGGTTCCAGCGCTGCAGCCATGGTCCGGATGGAGGGGGAGCACTGCCAGTGAGCCAAAGCCTGCGCCGATGGTTGAGCGTCCCCTGGCTTCAGCAGTGCAGGATCCAGCACCAGCAGGGAGCCAACCTCCTGTCGCCATGCCGGGTGAGCCACCTGCATGGGTCACTTTGCTGAGGGGTCCCAGGACTGCACTAACCACCATGCCTGCTGCAAGATCCACCACAGCAGAGGTGAAGCTGGACCTCCAGAGGGCCGGGCCCAAGATGTCGCCGCATGGATCGACGGAGTCCTGGATGGCGGGTGAGCTTGAGCTCAGGCAAGTGCTTTCCTTTGTTTTCATTGCTTTTGTTTTGGAGAGATCTTGCCTGGCTCTTGGTGGGGAGAGCGAAGTACAGCCATCAGCTGCACCTGAGCTCACCTCACCGGGCTCCACTGTCTCCGGTGACCCTGACCCTGTTTCTCTACCTCTACTGTCTGAGCCTTTCCCCAGGTTCACTGAGGTTTGTCCAGCTTCACCAGAGGTCTCCGTGGGTTCCATCTCACCGCCGGAGATCTTCGTGGGTCCAGCTCCTCCTGCTGAGGTCATCACGGGTGCTCTGTCCCAGCCTGGGACCTCCATGGGTGCTGCTCCACCTCCAGTAGAGGTCTTCATGGGTGCTTCATTCCAGCTCGGGGCCTCCAAGGGTGCTGCTTCCCCGTTAGCTGAGGTCATTGCGGGCACTCTGTCCCAGCCTGAGACCTCCATGGGTGCGGCTCCCCTTCAGTCCGGGTCTACGTGGGTGTAGTGTCCTAGTCGGGGACCATCATGGGTGCTGCGCCCCAGCCTGAAACCAATGTGGGTGCTGCACTCCATTGTGGGTCCGCTGTGGGCATTACGCTCCAGCCCAGGGTCCACTGTGGGTGCAGCCATGGCCTAGTCCGGGTCCACCGTGGGTGCAGCTATGGCCCAGTCTGGGCCCACCGTGGGTGCAGCTACGCTCCCGTCTGCAGCCATCGTGGGTGCTATACACTCCAGCCCGGCGCCACCATGGGTGCAGCTTTGCTTCAGCCCGGAGCCACCACGGGTGCAGCTTTGCTCCAGCCCAGAGCCAATGCAGGTGCAGCTCTGCTCCAGGCCAGAGCCACCGCTGGTCCTACCATGTCCCAGTCCAGGACCACCGAGGATACGGCAGAGCTGTCCGAAGGCGTCGGGGTTCCCACTCCTCTGCCTGATGCCGTCATACTTCCCCCTCCTCTGCCTGACGCCGTCGTGGTTCCCTCTCCTCTGCCCAAGGCTGTTGTGGTTCCCTCTCCTCCATCTGACGCCGTTGTGGTTCCCTCTCCTCTGCCCAAGGCCGTCGTGGTTCCTTTTCCTCCACCTGACATTGTTGTGGTTTCCCCAACTCTTCTATCCCCTCCTTCATTGGGCTTCCCCATGGGGCAGCCACCTCCTGGGCCACCCCTTCTGTTTAGGTGGCTGAAGAACTCTGGCTGACCGGCTCACAGACTGTGCCGTTGGATTGGGTGGCTCATATTCTCCGGCAGGCCACCTGACTCTTACCACCTCGCTGTTTGCCAGATCTGGGACTTTGGCCGGCCACCTGAACTGTCTAGCTCTTTGGTCCAGGGGGCCTAGGTGCCTGGTTCTGCTTGGGTGTGGGTCCTGAGCCTCCCAGCCTGGTTCCCCCACCGCCCTCCTGGGTTGGTTCATTGTTTTCTTTGATGGTACCCTGGGGTGTCTGGTATCCATCCCCTGGGGGGGGGGGGGGGGGGGCTTTTCCACGAGGCTTAAGTTATTTCTGATTATTTCCTGTATTTTTCTCAGTGTTTCTTTATTTTACTGTATTTTGTATTTTGTATACTGTATACTGTATTTCTTTTTCGTCCATGCATGTCTGAAGTGAGTTTCAGTCTAAAAACATTTGCTTCCACCGGCATTTCAGTCAACGTTTCCCAACGGAGCTTAACTTAGGCCGACTTAGGCGAGCTCTGCATAACTTAGCCCAGCCCTCAGGAACTTTTACAAACTCAGCACAACTTTCACCAACATTTATTTAAGGAATGCAACTTTCGTCAGCGTTTGCCAACAAACACCAACCATCATTAACATTTAACATTTACATTTAACATTAACTTTTGCCAGCAGAGCCAGATGTTTGCCAAGACGTCAGTAAAAGTTGGCCCAAACATTGTAGTGTGAATCCACCCAAACATACAGGTCCAGAATTTCAGGAAGCCTCCACAAATGCTGATCTTTATATTAGTGTTGCCTCACGCTGATGTCAGCTGACTTGCACTGAGTATTCGTTTGTTTAAGTTAACTTAAGTTGGCAACAGCTACACATACACTAGCCTAAGTTGGCAAAAGTTTGCCAATGCTGAATGCAACTGTGGCAAATGCTAGCAAAAGTTCGTAAAAGTTTATAAAAGTTCGTAAAAGTTAGTGTGCGCTAGATAAAAAAAAAAAAAAAAACTGCTCACGAATGTAATTTCACAAACGTTTGGACTAATTTCTCTGATTTTTCAAAATGTCTTTAAAAGTCAGTCCAAACGCTATAGTGTAAACCCAGCTTAAATGTGTGATGCATTTTTACTGCTACTGTGATATCCATCCACCCATCCATCCATCCATCCATCCATCCATCCATCCATCTTCAACCACTTAATCCTTTTTGGGTTGCGGGGGGGCCTGGAGCCTATCCCTGCATCTTTGGGAGAGAGGCAGGGTACACCCTGGACAGATCACCAGTGCATCACAGGGCCAACACGGAGAGACGGACAACCATTCACTCTCCCATTCATACCTAAGGACAATTTAGAATCCCCAGTTGAGGCCAATTAACCTAACCTGCATGTTTTTTGGCCTGTGGGAGGACCCTCACTAAATCAAGTTTAGTGGTTTAGTGATACTCTCACTAAACCAAACAATTTATTAAGCTCAAGAGAAACATGACATTGTGGTGGACACAATACACAGATCTGGCGCTCTCTCACACCCAGAAGCACAAGGAGAGACTGAATAATGGACTGACGGAGGAAGTGCCTCCGGAAGGTACACATCTCCCAGGGAGAGGAAAATTAACATGGAGTCAACCAGACAAAGATGTGCTTTCACCCCCCGCTGCACCAAGGCCGCGTGAAGAGGCAGGGGGATGAATGTATTGTAATTTAGGTAACAAGTGTTATGATAATTGCATCACACAGTTCCTTTGTACATACATGATGCATAATGTGCCAGCCCCAGTTTCTATGCATGGTTAATAAAGCTATCAAGGCAGAACGCAAAGAAACTGGAGGAGGCTTCTAGCCCCCAGCGTGGCTGCCCTGGGGTTCATGGCTGCACATGTTTGTTAGAGGGAAATAAAGATTCTGTGTCATTCTATGCTCATATCTTGCCTCACATCCTTTCCTTAACCTCTACATTTGTATTTTTTATACATATCACATCTGTAACAATAATCACATTTTAGCTGTTTTTCTCTCCTCTGTCTCTCTGAGGTCCATGGTGGTGAACCTGACGGTCAGCAGTCAGAGCAGCTGTGAAGATAACAAGCTGGAAGCTAAATAAGAATATTACATGTTTACTGTTTACACAAGAAACTGCTACTGTATTTCAATAAATTAATGTTTGGAAAAAAGTAGTTTTTTTTGCAAGATTATTTAACACTCAATATTCATTAGTGTGAAAAATTCCAAACCGTTCTGATTTAATATTCATTATTATGCTTTTACTTCTGGAAATTTTGATATGTTTACCAGCTATTGCATGGAATTGTGTAACTGTACTCGAATTGATTAATAAAATCTTTTATGCCAGCATTTTTCTTTGTGATCTTAATTTTATTCTTGTGCTTTTGTATTTTTTGCCTCAGTGCAAAGGCAGCATAGGCATACAGTAATCACTTCATGTGTCTGTGTATGTATCTGTCTGTCTGTCTGTTACCAGCTTTTCAGCTCATCCACTCAAAATCAACTGGAACTAAAGGCTTGTGTCATTGTATCACCATATTTTCTCGACTTTTAATTTCCCATAATTTCCAGCTAAGGCTTTGTTTCCAAAATAAACACAAATTTAACTCACCTCTACCATCAATGCAGCTGCAAATAAAGCTATTGTTATAACTATGCCCGCCCACTAGAAGTGGCAGTGTGACTTTTTTACAGCCCTCCCACCCATGCTACCATGCCATAGGCACCAAGGCATCAGCACCTTGGTACTTTCATTATTTAGCAGTAGTGTGCTGTTACTTCCGTATCTCATGGAGTGGCAAATGCTGAGGAATGTTGGTGAATGTTGTGCTTTTATGGTTTTGCCAGGATTCGTAAACGGTTGTCAAACAGTTCGCCAACAGTTTTTCACTTCGCCATCAGTTTTGCTTGTATTTTAGAATGTAAATTACTACAAACAGTTGCAAGGTAGTTGTAAGCATTTGCAAACAGTTGCAACATGCAGCGGTGTTTCCAATATTTTTCAAAATGTTCACATGAGGTTGCAGTTTACTCTAGTGAGTAGCACAGGCGTCTTGACCCCTTCTCAAATCCTTCTCAATTTAGTTTCAGCGAGTCAGAAAGTGTGGCAAAAACTAGACAATTTTGCGAGTAGTTGGAGACCTTTGAAACTAATTTGTGACTGACTGGAGACAAAAAGCAGCAGCAGGGAGGGATATTACACACAGCAACCTGGACCTCTACTCCAACACCATTTGCAAGATACACGCTGAGGTTGAGATGTTTGAATGAATGAATGATTCATCCATTCATGATGAATGATTTAACAGAGTTAAAAATGTGTGGATGAAATCCAGCTAAATAGTGCGACAGTGACACCGCTGTTGTAAATGTGTAACTGCAGTTCCCTTCTCTGGGTAGATATGGCAGTGCATTATGTGTAATTCCTTCACAGCAACGGAGGAATTACTAAAGGTAACATGTCTGTGAATGTCGCTCAGAATGTAAAAATAAGTCATCACAAATGCACATACTAGAGAAGATGGATATATCTGGGTTATTGATAATAATTTCAACTATAATTTTGCCATGTTTTTGATACGTTAACTACTCGTTTTCTTGTGTTTTATCATTTAAAAAGGTCACTAACTAGCATCTGGCTAACGTAGCATTGTGCCATCTTTCAGGCTGGTGTATGTGCTATCGTTGTCTTGGGATGTTACCATTCTACCATATTGTCTTGTTACACATACAGGTGTAATAAACAGCTGTTACTATCAACATGAGTGGCTCCAGAGAGTGAGTCCAAGAAGACAGCCTGACTACAGAGAGGTCACATTTAGTTTACTGGTTAATTTGTCAGGGCCCATGTACATAAAAAAAAACATTAAACACAGGGTAAAGATGTTCTGTACCAGATTATAGTGTTCTCACTAATTTCCATCTGTAGTCCCTGAGGCAGGCAGGAAGACATTAAAAGAAAAACAGCACACATAGAAAGCAATTCAGGTCAGGTTTCAGAAACTGTTGACCCTGAAACAATCAGGGAGTCAGTTTAAAAGGTAAAAAGATAAGAGAAACGGCACACATAAAAACAATTTAAGAGTGCAAGTTCAAATCCCATTTAAGGGAGAGAGTCAGTGCTGGCAAGCTTGATCACTTAAAAGCCATTTTCTTTTTTTTAATGATAATTTTCTTTGCAACAAAAAGCAGACATAAAACGTAAACACTAGATGCACAAGCAACAAATCATAAATAAATCAGAAAAGACCCCAACGATTGAACAGTCCTCTATGAGCAAGCACTAGGTTACAGTGGGAAGGAAAAACTCCCTTATAGGAAGAAACCTCCAGCAAAACCAGGCTCAGGGAGGGGCAGTCTTCTGCCACGACTGGTTGGGGTGAGGGGAGAGAGAAAAAAATACAGAAGAAGTGACACAGTATTCATGCAGATAACAACATAAAAGTAGAACAACATTCGTACAGATACTGTGGAGTGTGTAAATGAAGAGGCAGATTCATGACAGATGGTTTATTGCACACTCTCATCTCACAAGCACAGAATGGACTGACTGGTTACAGCAAGCTCTCCTCTCTATATCCCAAGTCACACTTCACAAGTTTCATGGCACTTCACCTCACACAGCATGATATTTACACTACACTGCATTCAACCCCCTCTGTCCTTCCTGGGCATTTTTCTCCCATGCTTATTCCCTGTCTCTGTCTGAGGTGCTAAATAACCTGACTTCCCCAAGGTCCCAAACCGCCCCCCGCCCCCAGCATCTAAAACAGACATTAGTCCACACTCACTTTTGGCTTCAGTCTCCTCCCATATCTGCTATAACTGGGGTTTACAGCCTCCGTGGCGCTGCTGTGCCGGTAGGGGGCTGCTGGGAGTGTGTCTGACTGCGGGTGAGCCGTGGTGAGGGGGTGGGGACTTCGTTCTGCCCGTGTGGCTGCTCTGGTGAATCGTTTCCCTGGGGAGGTCTCTGTGGGGGTCTTCCACGCCGAGGGGCCCCAGCCAACAGCACTTGCTCATCCGCCACTACAAAGGCGGGTTTGAGTCTGTCTATGCCAATTTTCCCCCGTCTACCCCCCAAGTCTAGTACAAAATGCTTATCCCCTGTTTCCAACACTCTGAACAGTCCATCATAGGGTGGGCGCAATGGGGAGCGGTGGGCGTCGTGTCTGACAAACACGAACTGCGCGTTCTTCAAAGTTTTAGGCACGAAGGCACGCGGAAAACTGTGGTGGGCAGGGCCTGGCAGCGTGCCTGCGTTTGCGCTATGCTGCAAAAACTGAGACGGACAGTTGCCCAGCGCGGGATTATCTGGTAGAAATTCCCCGGGCAGCCGTAGGGGCTGCGCAAAAACGAGCTCTGCCGGGGAAGCTTCCAAATCCTCTTTTGGCGCGGAGCGCAACCCCAATAAAACCCACGGCAACCTGTTTACTCAATTTGTATCCATCAGTGAAGCCCTGAGTGCTGCTTTCAGTGATCTATGAAAACGCTCGCATAACCCATTGGCCTGTGGGTTGTACGTGGTTGTGCGATGAATTGTAACACCCAGGCTGCGGGCCATCGCGGACCAGAGTTTGGAAACAAATTGCAGGCCCCTGTCGGACGTAATGTCCAATGGGACTCAAAAACGCGCCACCCATGCTGTTAAAAAAGCGCGTGCTACGTCCGCGGACGTGGTTGCCGCCAACGGGACTACTTCTGGCCAGCGCGTGGTGCGGTCCACCACTGTCAGGAGGTGCATGCACCCCTCTGATGGCGGGAGGGGGCCCACGAGGTCCACGTGCACATGGTCGAATCTTTTAGCCGGTACTGGAAATGGCTCCAAAGGAGCCTTCGTGTGCCTGTGTACCTTGGCTCGTTGGCACACCACGCAGGCTGCAGCCCACTGTTTTACTTGTTTGCGTAGGCTCAGCCACACAAACTTCTCTCCCACCATTTTGACTGACGTGCGCACTCCTGGGTGCCCCAGAGTGTGAACCGACTCAAACACGCGGTGGCGCCACGCGACCGGGACCACCGGACGCGGGCGTCCCGTGGAGACATCGCAGATTGGGGGGAGGGCGCCATATCTTGCAGCACCCTCCTCTCCATCCTTAACCCTGTTGGTCCAGACTGGAGCGCGCGCACATCTGCATCGCTAATCTGCTCCGCGGCCATGGCTGCGTAATCTATCCCCACGTAGACTGGGGCCACCACGGCGCGCGAGAGGCAGTCCGCCACCACATTCAGTTTACCTGACACATGCTGAATATCGGTAGTAAACTCTGAGATTGCGGCCAGCTGTCTCTGCTGCCGGCCCGACCACGGTTCTGAAACCTTGGTCATCGTGAACATTACTGGCCTGTGGTCTACCAACGTGGTGAAGCTGCGCCCTTCCAGCCAGAACTGGAAGTGGCGTATGGCCAGGTGGAGAGCCAGCAACTCTCTGTTGAACACGCAGTATTTACGTTCGCTGTCGCGCAAGGTTCTGCTGAAAAAGGCGAGCGGCTGCCAAGCCCCGGCGACGCGCTGCTCCACGACAGCCCCTCTGGCCACGTCTGAAGCATCGGTGGTGAACGCTATCCGGGCCGCTGGGTCCGGATGCGCCAGCAGTGCGGCGTTTGCCAGGGCTGCTTTAATCTCCGAGAATGCCCGCTCTCGCTCTGGGGTCCATTCGACTCCATCCACGGGTTTCTGTCTCTTGAGCACGGTGTACAATGGTTGCATGAGCCGCGCCGCACGGGGAAGGAAACGGTTATAAAAGTTCACCATCCCCAAAAATTCCTGCAGTGCCCTGACCGTCTGAGGCCGGGGAAAATCTGCCACGGCGCGCACTTTGTCGGGCAACGGGATCGCTCCTTCCGGAGAGACACGGTGCCCCAAAAAAATCAATCTCTGTCACGCCGAACTGGCATTTCGCCGGGTTGATTATCAACCCGTGCTCCTCCAACCTCCGGAAAACCGTCCTAGGTGGGTTTCGTGTTTATCTTCGGACGTACTGGCTACCAGGATATCGTCCAGGTAGACGAACACAAATGGGAGATCACGCAGCACTGCATCCATCATGCGCTGGAACGTCTGTGCTGCGCCTTTTAACCTGAATGGCATGCGCAGGAACTCGAATAAACCGAATGGAGTTATTACCGCTGTTTTGGGTACGTCCTCCGCGCGCACTGGGACTTGGTGGTAACTGCGGACCAGGTCTATTTTTGAAAAAATGCGTGCTCCGGCGAGGTGAATGGAAAAATCCTGTATGTGGGGAATCGGGTAGCGGTCGTGTGCTGTGGCATTGTTCAATCTGTGGAAATCACCGCACGGTCGCCACGATCCCTCAGCCTTAGGGACCATGTGTAGCGGGGATGCCCGTGGGCTGTTTGAACGCCCGATGATGCCCAACCTTTCCAGGTTGGCGAACTCCTCGCGCGCTATGGCCAGTTTAGCTGCATCCAAGCACCGAGGTCTTGCGAAAACGGGCGGCCCGGTGGTGGTGATAAAGTGCTCCACGCCGTGTTTAGCGATGGCTGCCGAAAACGTCGGGACCGTGAGTGCTGGGAACTGAGTGAGCAGTGCGTGGAACTTACCGCCTGGAGCTGTGATGTTGGCTTGTGCTGTTGGCTGGGTCGCTCGAGCTATACAGGGGAGAGAGTCAAAGGACAGTGCATTAACCAGGTGCCTGTTAGCAATATCAACCAGTAAACCATGTGCACACAGAAAATCAGCCCCCAGGATATGGTAATTCAGTGTTGCTACGACAAAAGTCCACTCGTATGTATGGCCGTGTAGAGATAAGATCAGTGTCCTCTCACCAAAGGTCTTAATTTCCGTGCCGTTTGCTGCCAACATCCCGGGGCCGCTAGGTCCTGCCAGCCGGTCAGCGTAGGTCGGCAGGATGATGCTCCTCTGGGCTCCAGTGTCCACGAGGAAACGCCTCCCCGAGCGCGCGCCCGTCATGTAGAGCAGCTTGTTCTCTTCACCGAGGGTTGCAGCTGCTGCCGACTGCCGGCCTTGGCGTTTTCCCGAGCGCTTGAATTGGCACGGTGGCGCACATCTGCGTGCGTTCTCTCCGAAGCGGCGGTGGTAGAAACAGAGCGTGTCTCTCTGGCGCTCCTTGGCCCCCGCTGCTGCTACCGTCGGTGGCTCCTCGCCTCCTCTGGTCGTCTCGCTGGACTCTGCCGCCGCCGCGTTGACTGTGATCACCCTGGTGGTGAGGATGATCCTGTCTGCCTCCTGGGCTAGCACACGGTAATCATGCGTGAGGAAAAGGTGGGCAAACAGAAAATGCCCATCATCCGTGCCCATTAACGCCAGCATCTTCTCCATTAGGTCGATGGCCGACCCATCTCCTAACTCGGTCCGCGCCAGGAGCCTCTCCGCTCTCTCACATTCCTAGAGCGTGTAACGCCGGGTGAGTGCAGCCTTGAGCGCCTCGTATTTGTTGCGGGCTGGTGGCTGATCGAGCAGGCTCGCTACCTGCTGGGCTGCGCGGGAGTCCAACGCTGCTACAACATGGTAGAACTTGGTGTCGTCTGCCGTTACTCCCCGGAGGGCGAACTGGGCCTCGGTGTGGTGGAACCAAGAGCGCGGGTTGTGCTGCCAGAAATCCGGTAGCTTGACTGAAATCGCACACGCGTTGCTGGGGGTTCCAGTCCGGGCTGTCTGTGGAATGGCTGCTGCGTTGCTGGGGCTTCCCGACCGGGCCGGCTCCGGGGTTCTTGCCACGTGTTCCATAATACGTCTTGGGTCACCAGGGTGGAGTGTGTGAATGAAGAGGCAGATTCATGACAGATGGTTTATTACACACTCACATCTCACAAGCACAGAATGGACTGAATGGTTACAGCAAGCTCTCCTCTCTATATCCCAAGTCACACTTCACAAGTTTCATGGCACTTCACCTCACACAGCATGATATTTACACTACACTGCATTCAACCCCCTCTGTCCTTCCTGGGCATTTTTCTCCCATGCTTATTCCCTGTCTCTGTCTGAGGTGCTAAATAACCTGACTTCCCCAAGGTCCCAAAATACGACATATGCAGTGTTGCGTCGAGGCTAGGTTAGCCTAGGATTCACACACACACACACACACACACACACACACACACACACACACACACACACACACACACACACACACACACACACACACACACACACACACACATACAAACACATATGTACATACCTACTTATATATAGATATAGCTAGAACTGTTCAAAGACGTACAGTGGGGTAAAAAAGTATTTAGTCAGCCACCAATTGTGCAAGTTCTCCCACTTAAAAGATGAGAGAGGTCTCCAATTTTCATCATAGGTATACCTCAACTATGAGAGACAAAATAAGAAAAAAAAAATCCAGAAAATCACATTGAAGGATTTTTAATGAATTAATTGGTAAATTCCTCGGTAAAATAAGTATTTGGTCAATAACAAAAGTTCATCTCAATACTTTGTTATATACCCTTTGCTGGCCATGACAGAGGTCAAACGTTTTCTGTAAGTTTTCACAAGGTTTTCACACACTGTTGCTGGTATTTTGGCCCATTCCTCCATGCAGATCTCCTCTAGAGCAGTGATGTTTTGGGGCTGTCGCTGGGCAACACAGACTTTCAACTCCCTCCAAAGATTTTCTATGGGGTTGAGATCTGGAGACTGGCTAGGCCACTCCAGGACCTTGAAATGCTTCTTACGAAGCCACTCCTTCATTGCCCTGGCGGTGTGTTTGGGATCATTGTCATGCTGAAAGATCCAGCCACGTTTCATCTTCAATGCCCTTGCTGGTGGAAGGAGGTTTTCACTCAAAATCTCACAATACATGGCCCCATTCATTCTTTCCTTTACACGGATCAGTCATCCTGGTCCCTTTGCAGAAAAACAGCCCCAAAGTATGATGTTTCCACTCCCATGCTATGGTGTTCTTTCTCCTCCAAACATGACAAGTTGAGTTTTTACCAAAAAGTTCTATTTTGGTTTCATCTGACCATATGACATTCTCCCAATCCTCTTCTGGATCATCCAAATGCTCTCTAGCAAACTTCAGACGGGCCTGGACATGTACTGGCTTAAGCAGGGGGACACGTCTGGCACTGCAGGATTTGAGTCCCTGGCGGCGTAGTGTGTTACTGATGTAGCCTTTGTTACTTTGGTTCCAGCTCTCTGCAGGTCATTCACTAGGTCCCCCCATGTGGTTCTGGGATTTTTGCTCACCGTTCTTGTGATAATTTTGACCCCACGGGGTGAGATCTTGCGTGGAGCCCCAGATCGAGGGAGATTATCAGTGGTCTTGTATGTCTTCCATTTTCTAATAATTGCTCCCACAGTTGATATCTTCACACCAGGCTGCTTACCTATTGCAGATTCAGTCTTCCCAGCCTGGTGCAGGTCTACAATTTTGTTTCTGGTGTCCTTTGACAGCTCTTTGGTCTTGGCCATAGTGGAGTTTGGAGTCTGACTGTTTGAGGTTGTGGACAGGTGTATTTTATACTGATAACAAGTTCAAACAGGTGCCATTAATACAGGTAACGAGTGGAGGACAGAGGAGCCTCTTAAAGGAGTTGTTTCAGGTCTGTGAGAGCCAGAAATCTTGCTTGTTTGTAGGTGACCAAATACTTATTTTACTGAGGAATTTATCAATTAATTCATTAAAAATCCTTCAATGTGATTTTCTGGATTTTTTTTTTTCATTTTGTCTCTCATAGTTGAGGTATACCTATGATGAAAATTGGAGACCTCTCTCATCTTTTAAGTGGGAGAACTTGCACAATTGGGGGCTGACTACATACTTTTTTGCCCCACTGTACACAGACGTTACAATGATAAGAAGATGACATATGGAAGGAACAGATCCTCAATAGACCAAATCAACAAATGTGACCCGTGCTGCCAAAATGAGTCACTTTGAGGAAATTATCAAAACTGAGGTAACATTTTTTTCATATTCTGTATTGAAAGACCTTCAAAATGATATTTAATTTGTAGGAAGTGTGCAAAAATGGACCCGGAAAAAGCTGATTTGTTTATATTTTGGCTAGGTTTAAAACTCACGTTCAATCAGTCAGGAGTTACTGTACATCTTCTGCCAAAATGTATGTATTTTTAGAAAATACGACTTCTAAGCTTTACAATGATACCAGGCACTCATGGGGGTTTTCTCAGGACTTGCCGTTATCAAGCAAAGAAAGAGTCATAATTTATGACTTCTCGTGCCTATAGCTCATAATGACACGGTGCCCATTCTGACTCATTTTGCCAGCACGCATCACAAATTAAGAATTATAAGAATGGACCAAAAAAATTTAAAAAAAAAAGGGCGAGAACGCAATTCAGAATGCAAATAGAGGGAAAGGATTTAGTTATAATTGTACAAATAATGATAGTCGGATAGCAACATGGGTTAATTTATGAATGACTGATGACCAGGCCTTGTCAAACTCTGCGCTTTTCTCTTTTAAGGTGCCAGTGTTTTTTCCAGAGATACAGTATATAATCTATCAATAGATTCTTCTACTGCATGACATTAATATTGATTTTGGATTTCCAGTTTAAAATGATGGTTTTCTTGACAATAGTTAGGGCTGTGAAGAGAGCACAAACAGAAGGACCTTGCAAATGTACAGCTGATAAGTCACCTTAGATGCATAGTTGTGGGGAAAGTAGGATTCAGCAGCCCAATAAACATGAGAGGTGGCCTGATCTGCTTCCAAAATTGTGTGACTGGAGTGCAGTGCCAAATAGCATGCAGGTAAGTGTTCGGAGTGTTTTGTGAACAGTGTGCACATTTATTCAGCTTATTGAATCCCATTTTATGCAATCTGTCTGTCATGCTGTGACCCTCGCGGGCCACCATAAGATGCCAAAAGTCGCCAGTGAGCTTTGCATTAGATGTTTATTTTAACCAGACAAGACGAGACACAAAGCTATGAGCCGCTGAGGGCAAAACACACACTACCGAATACAAGGGATCGTAGGGCTAACCCCAGCTACTACGACCTAAACTACAACATGAACTAATACTACAGAATACGAGGAATCGTAGGGCTAACCCCAGCCACTACGACCTTAACTATGGCATGAACAAGAAAACGAGCCTGACACGAGTGTGCTGACACACCAGGAATCTCTCAGGATGTTTAGACAATACTCCAGCATCAACCAGCTGTCAGTGCCCACTAATAAAGCCGGCGACTAACAAGCGGTGATGCAGAACAGCTGATCGACCTTGACAGCCGGAAACCCCACCGAGCGCAGTCACAGTAAGAGCCCGGTGGAGCCAGAATGTAATCCACAGCTGTCAAGGCCGGCAGAGATGATACATAGCCCGAGCACTTGACACTGTCACCAGTATAGTGTGGTCTTGTCATGTTCGTACGTAATTGCACACACACAAATTAATGCATATGAGCTCAATATGCAGGTGAAGAGAACATGTTTATTAACAATGGCACAACAAACACAAAAATGTTCAATGAAAAACAGTCTGAATCACAAAGTGACAGATGAACGAGCTCAGTTGGCAGGAGGAGGAAAAGCCCCACGCGCTCCCAGACGGGACTGGAGCGGAGAGGAAGGGCAATTAGTAATAACAAGGAGGAAGACTTACTAAAGGCGTCAGAGCACAACTGGCTCTGGGAATGACAACACCAGAGAAGTCCAAAACAGGAGAAACCAACGAGCTCCAGGACATCAACGTTGACTTAGTGTAGCCTTAGACTTGGGAATGTGTTGACTTCAGGCTTTAGACTAATGCCTCCACAACGAATGCTCCCACAGTCACACATAAATACCCCATGGACTAATGCGCAGCAAGTGGAAGCAGGTGTGGCAGCAGCCCTCGGTGCATGAGTGCTTGCATGTGTGTGTATGTGTACTAAATGATGTATGTAAGTGTGGGTGCGTGCATAGTGCGTGTCCGCATATGTGCATCAGAATGAATGTGTGTGTGAACAGAATGAACAGAATGAACAGATGAAAAACAACAGACAGCTGGTGGACGCCGGCAGAGAGGGAGGGGCTTGGCAGTAGGCTGGCAGGGAGCCCAGGCTCAGAGGCTCCAATAACCTGCCAGCTGGAAATAATTAACAACAATCAGGAACTACAGCCACAAATCATGGAACAGGGTTGAGACATCAACCTCATTCATGACAGGTCCCTGAATAATTTTATATTAAAGTAAGTTGTAAATTTGAATTTTTGAGATAATTAAAGGCATTGTTACAAATTTGTGTCCAGACGTCAGTATTGGTCTGGATCGATGGGTCTTTTTCCCATTTTAAGATTGGGAGAGAAATTCAGATTTCTGTATTATTAAGAACTAGTGCATGCCCGTAGAATGCCAGTATTCCTGTCTGAAACAGGTTTCCCAATCAGGCTTTATAGGCCCAAATGTAGACTGTGTTTGAAAATGGAATACAAAGAGGTGTAGCTTGTATGTAGGCAATCACGTTAGACTTTAACAAATATAAAAGGGAGTAAATGGCAGTAAGATTTATTTGACTGTGTGAATATTAATTACAGAATACCTAAATATTGAAAATGAATGGGACATCCAATGTTAGCAACTGTTTCAGATCCCTTGTTTATTTGTTTGTCACATCACTTATTTGTGTGATCTTTTATCATTTATATTTAGGATAATGGTGTATCTGGGGCAGCGCGGTGGCAGAATGGTTAGCACTGCGGCAGCACAGCAACTCACCCTTGGCCGGGGGCTCCTGGGTTCGATCCCAGCCCCCGACCAACAGTGATCAGTGTGGAGTTTGCATGTTCTCCCCGTGTCTGTGTGGGTTTACTCCAGGATTTCTCCGGTTTCCTCCCACATGCCAAAAACATGCAAGTTAGGTTAATTGGCATCAAACTGAGGATTCTAAAATTAGCCTTAGGTATGACTGTGAGAGTGAATGGTTGTTTGTTTCTCTGTGTTGGCCCTGCAATGGACTGGCGATCTGTCCAGAGTGTACCCTGCCTCTTGCCCAAAGATGCTGAGATAGGCTCCAGCCCCCCCACGACCTGGAAAAGATTAAGCGGAAGAAGATGGATAATGGTGTATCTTGCACTTTGGGGTATGAGAGTTATTCAGTCATCATAATTATTTTAGTTTATATCACTGTTCAGTGATGGAGTTCAGTGTAATTACTATAACAGGACACGTTTACAAATATTTGAGACCCATTGTAGTGCATCAGTTTATATTTTAGCAATATTTTGTTATTAAAAGGTTTTTTTAAAACTTTAATGCTAAGATTGAGGCGGTGCTTATATTGTCGAGCTGGGGCAATACTGAGGGCAAATAATGAGCTGAACCTTGAGGGTATGACTGGCAACGAGTGCCGCGGCTCTAATGTAAACATTTGGTTTTTTTATTGATGCGAGAAGATTGTTTATTTATTATTATTATTCTGCCTTAACTATCACATGTTTGACCCTGTAAATGTTGTGATTTCCTGCCTATTTGAGGCAGGAAGAATTAAACCCACGAGCAGGAGAGAGTTGAGTGTGTTTATTACAAAAAACGTGGAAAAACAATACAAGCAAACAATAAATGGTAGCACCGGACAAACAGGGAAAAACTTTAAGGACACTCTGTGGCGGGTTTGGGAAAACCCCCACAACAGGCTAAGGACAGTCAGCTCGCTACTCCTGGTTTTTTCCGCTGCACTGCTGTGATGTAATGTGCCATTCATGCATTGTGATGTTAATGTGCCATTCATGCATTGTGTTCATGCGTCCTGTCCTTACTGTGACCTAGAGACATGCCCATACCAACTGCTGTGAAGGCTCTTTCATGTATTGTTGTAACTGGGTATATAT
Organism: Pholidichthys leucotaenia; assembly: GCA_020510985.1. Lineage (NCBI taxonomy): Eukaryota > Metazoa > Chordata > Actinopteri > Cichliformes > Pholidichthyidae > Pholidichthys > Pholidichthys leucotaenia. The sequence continues at coordinate 401,247,228 of CM035839.1, forward strand.
GCTGCACGACTCTGTAACTCATCCTCTCTCTTCAACTGCTGCTGCTGGGCACACACACTCTGTGTCCCCTCTCGAGAGCCTGAGGACCCCGCTCCAGTCTGCTCACACTTGGGCTGGAGCGGAGTTCTGTGACGGCGGTGTGATTTAATAAACCTGCTTAAAACCTTCACCACGCTGCTTTATTTCATGCCGCCGCAACTCGACAGAAAACAAGTGAGTACCAAGAAAGAGGAAAAAACTGTCCCAAGGCGCTATAGGCGGAACTGGAGCGGGGGAAGCGAAAGAGATAGCCCAGAGCAGCCTCCAGACGGAACTGGCAGACAGGGGCAAGGCAAACAGTACTCACAGGCTGGGACAGTCTGAATCAGTCTGTGAATGATCCGCCATGCAGAGGAGGAAAACAAAGCACAGAGGGCTAATGCAGAGTGATGCGGTACCACAAAGAATAGGCAGGGCATCCAGTCAGGCATATAATCCAAACGAACAGGACGAGCAACAAGACAAGCAACAATGATCCGGCAATACACTGGAGCAGACACAGGGCTTAAATAATGCCAAGCATAATGAGGGAAGTGACTGCCAGTGTGTGTAGGGTGCGTGAGAGTGTAGGAATAAGTGGGCTGGACTAAGTGAAGACAGGTGTGTGAGTGAATGTATGCTAGCATGTGAGTGAGAATGAGTGTGTGTGTGTGTATATGTGTGCAAGAGTGTGAGAATGAGGGCAGGATGAATGTGGACAGGAACGTAAGTGTGTATGAGCGTGTGTGAAAGAACAGAATGAACACAAACGAAAATGACAGACAGCTGGCACGACTGGCAGGGAGAGGGAGGCGTGGCTGTAAGCTGACAGGGAGCCAAGATCCATAGTCTCCTAAAGATCTGCCAGCAGCAAATAAAGAAACCAACAGCACAAGGGAAAATACAGCCACGTGTCATGGCTCTGGATTGGAAGACGGTCCAACCCAGCCCATGACAGTAAACGTGAAACAAAACACTTTTTTTTTCCCACACACCTCAGACCCAGTGAAAAATTTTATGAACTGGAAAAAATATTTGCCCAATGCTGAAAATGTATCCATCATACAGTTGATGCGTCCCACATTCGTGGAGCAAAGGTTGTAGGGCCTTTCCCCCATGTTTTTTTTTTTTTTTTTAACCTTCGATACAAAAAAATGGTGGATCTAATCAGCTGATCGCTGGAACCACAGAGCTCAGCTGTTTTTCATGATAAATCAGCCTTAGGGCAAAAGCACGCTCCATGCATTGTCTTTTTTCATTAAATTGAAAATAACTTTTTTTTTTTGCTAACAGTTAGCGTGTCTTTGAGACAGGTCATGTCTGGCCATGTAAGCTGTGTTTGAAAGTGGCATACAGAGGTATAGCCTACATATAGGCGATCACATATGATAGACTTTGACAAATATGAAAGGGACTGAACAGATTTATTTGATTGTGTGAATATTAATTACAGAATAACTGAAAATGAATGGGACATCCAATATTAGCCACTGTTTAAGAATCACTTGTTTATTTTTTTTTGTCAGATCACTTATTTGTGTGATCTTTTGAGTTATTGAGTGTTTTTGTGTCCAGTTTGGTGACGGTCGTCATTTAGTCAAATCGTGAATGTTGCCGCATATGATATGCGCTTGATCTGGGCATTCCGCTCCACAATTATTAACTTTTAATAATGAACTTGTAATAATTGTGTGAGCACACCCAGAGGAGCACCACTGGCGATGGTGAGTCGTGGTCCTGCAAAGGGACTCCTGTCTACCACTGACTGGGGCAGGCTGGCCTGCCTCCCCGCCAACAATTGTGGAGCGCCCGGTCGGACACCAGTGTTGGAGAGGCAGCAGCTGAACCAGTGGATTGCTGTCCTTGGCAAGGAGCCAAGCTCAGCCTGCACGGTTAATGGGGTTCTCGGCTGTTGCTTTACCCGTGGTGCCAGCGGTTCAGCTGCTGCTCCACCCCGTCTTCCCCCAGCACACCCGCGCACCTCGTGTTCTCCATGCCGAATTATTTTTGGTGAGATTTCTTGCATTTATAGATAGATGCTATAAATATTTGATGTTATTTTTCTAGGACCAAGTTTTAGAATATTTTCTGCTGTGATGGAATAATTAAATATGATGGGAGGTCATTTAATTTTGGATGATATAATTGCTTTTATTTGTAAGGATTCCAAAAATTGACAGCTACAAATGCTAATTTTTTCTAGTCTCGGTGAAAAAGTCTCTGTAATTTGTTCTTGTCTTCAAAGCAGTGGGGAGCTTGTTCCGTTCCGTTATAGCTTTGTATGAGAATGCTGATTGTCCAAAAGCAGTTTTACGTAGGGAGATGCAACAATGCCACCTAGTGTCATGGCTCCCTCAGGGCCATCATCAACTACAGCTGCACGCACACCTGCTGCCAATCTCCAGCGGGCTTTATAACCGGGCCTGCCTGAGACTCGGTATGGAGCCGTCTGTCATTCTCCATTGGCACGCCTCACGTCAACAGCCAAGTCCCTGGCTTCATCATCGGAGTTCCTGTTCTCCTGATCGCTTCACGTAAGCCTAATGATTGACTCACCTTTGTTAGTCGTCTTCCCCTGTGCACAGGTGGATCTCCCCGGCGGCGGATCCCTCTTTTCCCGGCGGCGGTCAAGCCTTCATCGCCACTACAGGGCTACTCGCTCACTCCCCTGCACAGAGTCAGACGCTATCTCCCTGGCTGCAGCCCTTATGGCCAACCTGAGCATTCCCATGACCATCTGCAAAGTAAGCAACCATTACTATCACGCTCTTTGCCCCGTGGACTGAACTAACACCTCTGCGCTGTCATTATAGGGTTGCCAGGCTGAACGGCATTCTGCTCTCCCCTGGGCACGATTCCTGCACTGCACACGACATTCACACTGTACATACACGCACTCACACACACATTGTTAGCAATAAAAGGATAAATTGTATTCACTCAGTCTGTGCTTTGTCCCCTGGGTCTATAATTATGTCACCTAGAGGAAGTCCTTGTTATTCTGGTATTTTGTTCAGCAGTCAGGTACACAAAAATCATAAGAGGTGGGGGTGCAGAACCATGAATAATTTTAAAGACCAACCATACATTTGCATATATGATCATATTTTCAAAGCTTAACATCTTGTGTTTGGCAAGTATACCACAATGGTGATACTGCCATGTCTTTTTATCCAGAATTTTGATGGATTGCTTATACAGGGATTCCAAGGGTTTCAGAGTCATACTGTTGGCTTGTGACAGGCATGAAATGCAATTGGAGAAATGTGTCAAAATCATCTTCTTCTTCTCCATCTATCCATCCATCCATCCATCCATCCATCCATCCATCCATCTTCTACCACTTTTCCGGAGGTCCGGGTCACAGAGGCAGCAGTTCAAGCGGAGAAGCCCAGACTTCCCTCTCCCCAGCCACCTGCTCCAGCTCTTCAGAGAGGATACCAAGGAGTTCCCAGACCAGCTGGGAGACATAGTCTCTCCACCGAGTCCTGGGTCTGCCCCAGGGTCTCGTCCCAGTGGGACGTGCCCGAAACACCTCAAGTCGGAGGCGTCCAGGAGGCATCCTAATCAGATGCCCATACCACCTCAACTGACTCCTTTCAATGTGGAAGAGCAGCGGTTCTACTCTGAGCCTCCCCCAGATGACTGAGCTCCTCACCCTATCTCTGAGGGTGAGTCCAGCAATTCTACGGAGAAAGCTCATTTCAGCCGCTTGTATCCGCTATCTCGTTCTTTCGGTCATTACCCAAAGCTCGTGACCGTAGGTGAGAGTAGGAACGTAGATTGACTGGTAAACCGACAGCTTTGCCTTAGAACTCAGCTACCTCTTCACCACAACAGATTGGTACAACGTCCGCATCACTGCAGATGCTGCTCCAATCTGTCTGTCAATCTCTTGCTCCCTTTTCCCCTCACTCGTGAATAAGACCCCAAGATACTTAAACTCTTCCACTTGGGGCAAGAGCCTGTCCCCAACCCAGAGAGGACAATCCACCTTTTTCCGGCTGAGGATCATGGACTCGGACTTGGAGATGCTGATTCTCATCCCAGCCGCTTCACACTCAGTGGCAAACCGTCCCAGCACGAGCTGTAGGCCATCGCTGGATGAAGCCAACAGGACAACATCATCTGCAAACAACAGAGATGAGATCCTGTGGTCACCAAGCATGACACCCTCCATTCCCTGGCTGCGCCTAGAAATCCTGTCCGTAAAAATTATGAACAGGATCGGTGATAAAGGGCAGCCCTGGCGGAGTCCAACTCTCACTGGGAATGAGTCCGACCGAGTGTTGGCATTACGAACCAAACTCTCACAACGGTCGTACAGAGACCGGATAGCTCGTAACAACAAGCCCGATACCCTATACTCCCGAAGCACCCCCACAAAAAACCACAAGATACGTGGTCAAATGCCTTCTCCAAGTCCACAAAACACATGTAAACTGGTTGGGCAAACTCCCTGGTCCACTGTGCCACAGCCAGGACGAAAACCACATTGCTCCTCCTGAATCTGAGGTTCGACCAACGGCCAGACTCTCCTCTCCAGTACCATGGCATAGACCTTCCCAGGGAGGCTGAGGAGTGTGATCCCTCAAAAGTTGGAGCACACCCGCCGGTCCCCTTTTTTGAAGAGAGGAACCACCACCCCGGTTTGCCATGCCAAAGGCAGTGCCTTCGACCTCCACGCAATGTTGCAGAGGCATGTCAACCATGACAGTCCTACAACATCCAGGGCCTTGAGGTACTCAGGGCGAATCTCGTCCACCCCCGGGGCCCGACCACCAAGGAGATTTTTAACCACCTTGGCGACCTCAGCCCCTGTGATAGGCGAGTCATCCCCTTCATCCACAAACCCTGCTTCCTCTGTGGAAGGCATATCAGTGGGATTGAGGAGATCATCAAAGTATTCCTTCTACCACCGATGATATCCCCAGTCGAAGTCAACAGCACCCCATCTGCACCATACACAGTGTGGACAGGGAACTGCTTTCCCCTCCTGAGCCGCCAGACAGTTTGCCAGAATCTCTTTGAGGCCAACCGAAAGTCTTGTTCCATAGCCTCACCGAACTCCTCCCATACCCGGGTTTTTGCTTCAGCAACCACCCGAGCTGCACTCTGCTTGGCCTGCTGGTACACCTCAGCTGCTTCGGGAGTCCCACAAGCCAACCAAGCCTGAGAGGACTCCTTCTTCAGCTTAATGGCCCCCCTCACCACCGGTGTCCACCACTTGGTTCGGGGGTTGCCACCACGAGATGCACCGACCACCTTGCGTCCGCAGCTCTGGGCTGCTGCTTCAACAACAGAGGTGGAGAAAATGGCCCATTCAGACTCCATGTCTCCAGACTCCCTCGGAATGTGGTTGAAGTTCTTCCGGAGGTGGGAGTTGAAGACCTCCCGGACAGGGGCCTCAGCCAGACGCTCCCAGCACACCCTCACTATACGTTTGGTTCTACCAGTTCTGAATGGCTTCCTCCCTTGCCATCGGATCCAACTCACCACCAGGTGGTGATCAGTTGACAGCTCTGCACCTCTCTTTACCCGAGCGTCCAAGACATACGGTTGCAGGTCTGATGACACAATAACAAAATCAATCATCGACCTGCGATCTAGGGTGTCCTGTTGCCAGGTGCACATATGGACACCCTTATGCTTGAACATGATGCTCGTTATGGACAAACTGTGGTTATCACAAAAGTCCAATAACTGAACACCACTCAGGTTCAGATCGGGCAGGTTGTTCCTCCCAATCACCCCCTTCACTGTTGTTGCCCACGTTCGCATTGAAGTCCCCCAGTAGGACAATGGAGTCTCCAAGAGGAGCACCTTCCAGCACCCTGGTCGCAGGCTCCAAAAAGGGTGGGTACTCTGAACCATCATTTGGTGCATAGGCACAAATGATGGTCAGGACCCATTTTCCAACCCGAAGGCACAGGGAAGCAACCCTTTCGTCCACCGGGGAAAACTCCAATATAGAGGCAGCAAGGTGGGGGGTACAAGAACACCCACCCCTGCTCGTCACCTCTCGCCCGGGGCAACTCCAGAAAAGGCCAAGCTCCAGCCCCTCTCCAGGAGACTGGTTCCAGAACCGGAGCTGTGTGTTGAGGTGAGGCCGACTATATCTAGCCGGTATCTCTCAACCTCATACACCAGCTCAGGCTCCTTCCCCACCAGAGAGGTGACATTCCACGTACCAAAAGCCAGTTTAGAAAGCTTGGGATCAGTCTTCCAAGGTCTCCGCCTTTGACCGCCACCTAATCCACAGAGCACCGGACCCCCATGATCCCTCCTGCAGGTGGTGAGCCCACTGGAGGGCGGACCCATGTAACTCCTTCGGGCTGAGCCTGGCCAGGTCCCATGGGTGGAAACCCGGCCACCAGACACTAGCCATCGAGCCCCTCCCCCGGGCCTGGCTCCAGGGTGGGGCCCCGGTAATCCCATAGCGGGCGGGGTACACTGAATCCTTGATATAGAATTTATCATGACAGTCTGTTGGATCGTTCTTAGTCTGGCCCTTCACCCATGACCAGTTTGTCTTGGGTGACCCTACCAGAGGCAAATTGCCCCGGACAACATAGCTCCTGGGATCACTGGGGCACGCAACCCCCCCCCCCCCCCCACTATGATAAGGTGACGATCCATGAGGGGAGAGCTTCTTCTTCTTCTTCTTCTTTTAATTTGATTGGCATTGGCTTTCAGAAAGGTTTTTGATCCTTTTAGAGTGAGTTTCTCATGCAACGAAAGTTTGCAAAGTTCTATTCCAAAGTGCGGTTCATCCATTTTATGTGCTTTTTAAAGCTGAGTGTGGGATCTAATGTGACACCCAAATACTTAAACTCTTACATTTTATATATTTGCTCCATTTACAGTTGTAGTTGGATAGTGCGTATGATTTTGTTTGTTGGTAAAGTACATGGTAGCAGTTTTCCCTACGTTCAGAGTGAGGCATGATTGATTAAGCCATTTTGACACTTTCTCCATTGCTATCATTAACTCATCAGCCACTTGTTTGGCAGTCTTTCCGTGTGTGTAGATGACTGTGTCATCTGCATACATCTGAATTTTTATGTCATTTTCACATACTGAAGGAAAATCATTAATATACAAAGTAAACAGCAGTGGGCCTAAATACAATTATGACTGTCTTGTTATTATGATCTAGTCATATAATGTGGTCATATTGTTTTTGCAGCTGTTTCTCTGTCTGTTAGCGGGATCACACAAAAACTCATAGATGGATTTGGATGACATTTTCACCAGAGGGGGCCCTTGGTCCAAAGATGAACTCAGTAGATGTTGGAGGTGATCCATGAGTGCATACCTCCGCCAAGGCCCTATCTTGCAATGTACAGATGGATGGCAATATGAACTGACAAAGGGACAGAGTGGAGGACAATAATAATAATAAAATAATGGATTAGATTTATATGGCGCTTTACATGTCAAGTGATGTCTCAAAGTATTTAAAGTGGTAAGCTACTACTGTAGCCACAGTTGCCCTGGGGAAATTGGAATTGGTTCAGAAATTTTGGCAACTTTGGTGGCTTTGAAACATGATGTTTAAAGAATGATACTGTAGATAAAATCATTACTTGAAACCACAGCTTACAGTTTTCTAAAAACTGATGGTTTATACATTTTGGTTTTGTTTTTGTAAAGATATATTTTTTTTAAGTTATAGGGGCAGATTTACTAAGGCAGTGCAAATTAGCAAGTGTTCAAATTAGACAGAGCGCATAAGGGAGTGGCCAATTTTTGCCAGTGATCTATTAACAACACGCAAAATTATGAACAGAGACGCAGTTACTTCATTTCAATAATGACAACCCATCCGCCAAGAGCACCACAAAATTGTGCACAGGCACACCTGATGAGGAAGTGGGTCGTCAGCAAAGGCACAGCCAATTTGGAGGAGCATAATATAGTTGTTTTTTTTTTAACTTTTAAGCGCAAACCCCAATAAAAAAAGTTTATTTTTGTTTGTCATATATCAAAGTTTTGATTTTCATATCACATGGCAGACTCTTTTGTTTAATATGTATAAATCAAAGACTACTCATGAATAAAATGATTATTGACTAACGTGTTTATTTTATTAGCCCAAGAACTGTCAAGATTGTGTGATGGAGACTCTGGAGTTTTATTATGTGAATGACTTTGAACAAAATCTACAGGTCTCCCAGTCCATGACTTTTCATAAATAGCCTACTGTATCTGTGTTTTATCTTTACTGAATTCTGGAACATAATAAAATTAAACACATGTGATTTCACTTATTCCTCAGACAGCCACAGCAGAGACTGTCATTGAATTACTACGATGTTGCAGTGTCAGGGGACATTATGCATCTGTGCTTCTTTTGGCCGCTCCAGGTAGGAAGGGCCGTAGTATTTTATGGATACAAATTCATTGTTTAGGAAGCTTCTTCATTGTATTTATTTTATTTATTTGGCCTTTATTTTACCAGGTAAAATATGTGAGAGCAGTTCTCACCAGGGATGTCCTGGTGTGTCATCATATGTACTTAATGTTTGCTTTTATTCTTGCTGATAATCCTATTTGTGTAGAGATTTTGCCTCGAGATGTAAAGTGTGTTATAAATAAAAAAAAATATTATTATTATTATTATTATTATTATTATTAGGCAATATATAAACACATGAAATTTTTTTTTAAAAAAAGCCTCTGTCGGCTGATGTCCAGTTCAGCACAACACCGATGTCTGTGAGATCATTTCTGTTCATATTAATCTGTTCTGCAATTCCAAATCAAGTCATGCACAGGGAGAAGCTTCTGTCTCTTTGGCTACACACCCTCGGTTCTCGCTGGTGTCTCCTGGCACCAACGATCGCTGTCATCAGGTGCAGATGAATTAAGACAAGCTTTTTTGGGCATTAAATCCTGGCGCATTTAGCAGGAGATTCACAACCACAAACTTTAGTAAATCACCTTGCGCCTGTCATGCGGTGACCCTCACGGATCACCGTAAGACGCCAAGAGTCCACCAGTGAGTTTTGCAATGATGGTGATTTATTAAAACAACAAGACAAGACAATACTGTGAGCCACTCGGGGCAAAAACACACATAAAGCAATACAAGGGCTCGTAGGGCTAACCCCAGCCACAACGAGGTAAACTGTGACATGACATGAAAAGCACGAACCTAACATGAAGGTCTAACAAGGTTTAGACCAATGTTTCTCAAAGTGCGACCCCCGTGCCAATGGCGGCCCGCGAAAACATTTCTGGCGGCCCGCGGCCAATCTGTTAACGTCTTAAAAAGGCCTCGGCCGGACAAAATTACAATATTGCTAAATCATATCTTAAATTTGTGTGTGAGACGAGCTAATTTGAACCGCACATGTTTTGGTGTCAACAAATGTCGCATAAGGTGACAATGCGCTATTGAAGTATGATTTCCTTGAGAGCTGTCTGTCTGCCAAGCGATCAGCGGCTAAAATGGCCACTGACTGTGTGACGTCAGGTCAGGAGCGACCTGAGTAGGAGGAGGAGCACGCTGAGGAGCATGCGGTGAGTGTTTAGGAACTTCCCCTGCCTGGGAAAATCAGAATCCCATGGGTGAATTTCGTTCAGAAAACGCTAAAAAATTGGAATTATGTCGCAAAATCACCTAACATGTGCATTAGACATTTTGTTGACAGCGATTTTGAGAATAAGATGCAATTTGAAATGAAATTAGCAAAAAGATTGCTGATAAAAAAAATCGGCTGTTCCAACTATATATCCGTTCACTTCAAAGTCCCACTCTCAGACAGTGTCAGTGAAGTGGCGTGAAAAGCAAGGGTGATCTACCGATGCGATCTTTCTGACACGTTCTGACACCTCCTGCTTAAAACCCCAAAAATCAGAAGGATCGTGAGGCCCCGCTTTCACGGTCTGTATTCATACTGAAAATCAAGATCAAGCGAGCTTTTGCCCTTCTGCTCCACGGGAGGTTTCTGTCCTCCCTGAGCTCGCCTTAGGACACCTGCGTTACAGTTTGACAGGTGTACCACCCCAGTCAAACTCCCCACCTGCCACTGTCCCCGGAGCGGGTCACGCCCGGCATCAGGTCGTTTACGAGTTATTTAGCACCGGGTTCTCCACGAACACGCGTCCGTGTGTAATGATCAGTGTTTACCACTAGGCGTCGCTGCTACCTTGTTACCGCTTGTTGGAATGATGCACTCAGTAGAATAAGAAACGGCCAACATGGGAGCCGACATGAAAGTGTCTGTGTGAGCTGCCGCTAAAAAATAAAGTTACGTTGGTTCAACTGCAAGTCTCTTCTCTCCTCAACGAACACGAACACAACATGGTACCAGGAGTAAACTGCATGAACTGAGCGACCACGTGAGAAGTCGTCATGGAGTTGAAGCCGCCGGAAAACCTGAAATTGGCAGGTAACGTGGATGAAAAATGGCGGGCATTCAAGCAGCAGTTCAACTTGTATGTCACGGCCATGGGACTGGACACGAAGCCGGACTTGAGAAAGGTAGCACTTTTGCTGAACTTAGCGGGGCCACAGGCCATTGAAGTGTACAACACGTTCGTGTTCGGAACGGGTGAAGACCCAAATAAGCTGGATGTCGTGCTCGCTAAGTTTGATGCTCACTGCACTCCTAAGAAAAACGAGACATATGAAAGATACATGTTTAGATCTCGTATGCAGCAACAGAGTGAGCCCTTTGACAGTTTTTTGACAGCTCTCCGTTTGAAAGCACAATCCTGCAATTTTGGGACATTGAAGGACTCAATGATCAGAGATCAAATTGTTTTTGGTGTTGAGGACAAAAAGTTAAGAGAGAGACTGCTTCGTGAGACGGAGTTGACGCTGGAGATGGCTGTTAAACTCTGCCAGGCAAGCGAACTGTCCCAGAAGCACACGAAAACGTTCTGCGGCATGCCAGGCGCCACACCTCCGAGTGAAGGAGCAGCGGTCGGCGCCGTGTCATCTCAGAGCGGGAGGCGTCGCTCACGGGCTGGGACTGCACAGCGGACCGAGGATCCCACGTTCTTCTGCAAGCGTTGCGGATTACAGCACAAGCCAAAGCAATGCCCAGCGTTTGGTAAAGTATGCTCCAACTGCCATGGAAAGAATCATTTTGCAAAGCAATGCTTCACCAAAAGAAAGGAAGGAAAGAAAGGCAAAAACGTGAATGTAGTCGAAGACACAGACTTAAGTGACACTTTCTTTGTGGGCATCGTTGACTGTGAAAATGAAGAAGAAAAAGTCAACAGCATTACCAATGAGGACAAGTGGACCACTCCTCTGCTGGTTAACGGGACTATCGTCACTATGAGACTGGACACTAGTGCAAAAGCCAACCTCATTAGCATGTCTGATGTAAAGGAAATGCAGGTTAAGCCACACATATACGGAAAGAAATCAGGGTTGAAAGATTACAATGGGCAACCCATACAGTGTTTTGGTACCTGTAAACTGAATGTTGTTGTTAAAGGTAAAGTGCACAATGTAAACTTTTCTGTTGTGAATGAGAAATGTGAATCACTGTTGGGTGATAAAAGCTGTGAAGAGCTAGGGTTAGTGAAAAGAGTGTACTGCATTGAATCAGATTCCAAGTGTGACACTAACGCTATTGTGCAAAACTTTTCTGATGTGTTCAAAGGTTTTGGCACACTGCCCTTTACATATAAAATCCAGCTAAAAGAAGGCGCCCAACCAGTTGTGCACGCACCACGTAGGGTCCCAGCTCCACTGCGTGAAGCCCTCAAACGAGAACTGGACAGGATGACCAACTTGGGCGTGATCAAAAAGGTGCAGGAGCCCACAGACTGGGTCAACTCGATGGTCGTCACAAAGAAAAAGAATGGTGAGTTGAGAATGTGCATGGACCCAAAAGATCTAAATGAGAACATTAAGCGCGAGTACTACCAAATCCCCACACGTGAGGAAATAGTCAGTGAGATGGCAGGAGCTAACTACTTCACAAAGCTCGACGCTTCTCAGGGTTTCTGGCAGTTAAAACTGGATGAGAGCAGCACTAAGTACTGTACTTTTAACACACCTTTCGGTAGATACTGTTTTCTTAGGCTGCCATTTGGAATAAAATCTGCACCAGAAATATTCCACAGAGCGATGGAACAGATCATTGAAGGCCTAGAGGGAGTCAGAGTTTACATAGATGACATTATTGTATGGGGCTCGACTCTCCAAGAGCACAACCAGAGACTTAACAAAGTGATGGAGCGCATTCAGAAGTACGGGCTGAAACTCAATAGAGCCAAGTGTGAGTTTGCAGTACAAGAGATTCTCTTCCTCGGAGACAAACTCACAGCTCAAGGCATACAACCAGATGGCGATAAAGTGAAAGCAATACTGAACATGCCAAGACCAACAGACAAAACGGGCATGTTACGCATCATGGGAATGGTAAATTTCATAGGCAAATTTATTCCCAACCTCACAGCAAAGACGTCATGCATCCGAGAGCTCTTACACAACGACTGTGACTTTAAATGGGCCGAAAAACATGAGCAAGAGTGGCAAAGACTTAAGCAAACTCTTACCAGAGCACCAGCATTAGCCTACTATGACCACCGGAAAAAGCTCAAAGTGTCAACTGACGCGTCCAAAGATGGCATCGGAGCAGTGCTCCTACAGGCAGAAGGAGAGTACTGGAAACCAGTAGCCTATGCGTCAAGGGCTATGACAAAGTCTGAATGCAAATATGCCCAGATTGAAAAGGAGTGTTTAGGCGTTTCCTACGGGCTGGAGCGGTTTCACAGTTATGTCTATGGACTGCCGTCTTTTACTGTGGAAACTGACCACCGCCCACTCGTCTCCATTATCAAGAAGAATCTTAACGAAATGTCCCCATGGATCCAACGCCTAATGATGAAAATGCAAAGGTACGATTTTGAACTGGTTTATACACCGGGAAAGCACCTGATACTCGCAGATGCCTTGTCCAGAGCACCTGCTGAAAAGTGTCTGAGTTCCACAGATGAGGATATTGAAAATCACATCAACATGGTGTCGTGTGCTCTGCCAGTATCTGACACAAAGTCGAAACAAATAGCTGAGGTGACATCACAGGACACCGAGCTACAGCGTGTCATTCAGAACATGGACGAGGGATGGCCTGCAGGATCTTGCCCTCGCTATTACCATGTCAGAGGAGATCTCAGTTTTGTTGATGGACTATTACTGAAGAAAGGAAGAATAGTCATCCCTGAGGCTCTAAGACCAGATTTGTTAAACAGGATACATGAAGGACACCTTGGGATTGAAAAATGTAAAAGGAGAGCAAGGGAGTCAGTGTACTGGCCTGGACTAAACAAAGACATCGAGACGCTTGTGAGTAGTTGTGAAACGTGCCAGAAACACCGAAGTAAACAAAGCAAAGAGCCAATGGTGATATCTGAAAGTCCTGCATCCCCTTGGCACAAAGTAGGGATAGACCTGTTTCACCTTAAAGGCAAAGACTACTTAGTAGTCATGGACTACTTTTCCAACTTTCCAGAAATGGCACTACTCTCAAGCACTACATCAGCCTGTGTGATCACTCATACCAAATCCACATTTGCTCGGCATGGCATCCCACACCTTGTGGTGACAGATAATGGACCATGTTTCAGTAGCAGGGAATGGCAGCAGTTTGCAGAACAGTATGAATTTCGGCATGTGACGTCAAGCCCACACTATGCACAATCAAATGGACAAGCAGAAAAAGGCGTCCACATTCTGAAGCAACTGCTTAAGAAAGCTGCAGACAGCAACTCGGATCCATACTTGGCTCTACTCAGTTACCGCGCCTCTCCACTTCAGTGCGGACTGTCACCTGCTGAGCTACTAATGAACAGAAAGCTGCGTACAACGCTTCCCAGCTACCCAAATGCTACTTCACAAAGGAAAGATACAAAACTCAGAAACAAGCTTGAGAAGCAGAAACTGAAACAAAAGACATTCTATGACACTTCAGCCAAACCACTCTCTCCACTGGCCAACAACGACCCAGTTAGGATCGAGGATGCATCTGGCTGGAACACTAAAGGAGTTGTATTACAGGAAGTTGCTCCAAGATCATTCACAGTGAGAACCGAGGATGGACAGGTGCTCAGGCGCAATCGCCGCAGTCTCCTCAAGACTCCACAAGCACCTGGTGGGCCCAATAATGCTCACCCAGAATCTCCCACAACCACACCTCTTATGAACTGTGAAGCAAATGTTCCACCTGACAAAGATGAACCGAGAAGATCAAAACGAGAAATAAAGAAACCAGATAGGTTGGACTTATAAAAAAAAAAAAAAAAAAAAAAAAAGAAAAGCAAAAAGCAAAGAATAAGAAAAATGTAACAGATGTTAATTTCTTTGGGCATGTTGATTCAGGGAGAACTGAAATTTGTGTTTTGTATTAGTCCATTCATACTGAATACATATACACTGTTTTGCATCAATGTTTATTAATGTTTATTCACCTCAAAGAAAGGGGGATGTAATGATCAGTGTTTACCACTAGGCGTCGCTGCTACCTTGTTACCGCTTGTTGGAATGATGCACTCAGTAGAATAAGAAACGGCCAACATGGGAGCCGACATGAAAGTGTCTGTGTGAGCTGCCGCTAAAAAATAAAGTTACGTTGGTTCAACTGCAAGTCTCTTCTCTCCTCAACGAACACGAACACAACACCGTGAGCGGGGAGGGGCGGCCGCCTTCCGGCCGTCCCCCGGGCCGGTCGCGAGAGCCCTTCCAGCACCGGCCGGGGCCGGCTATCCTAGGCCAACCTGGGATATCCTTATCTTTCTGATCAACCTTATCTTTCTGACAGCAATCTGCTGTCAGAAAGATAAGTAAACAGGGTAATTTTTCTTTTTTAAATATTCACTGCCAATATTTACTAAAATTATTTACAAGCAATGAATTTCATTGCCTTAACAACTTATCAAATATTAGAATTTTAGGGTATTCATACTAATCAAATATGAAATATTCAGTGCTGTATAGGGAGGTGGTTGTGCCTGTTTGCTCAAGTTATATTTCTATATATGTAATCCAATTTGACACCTCTGGAATGAAATTATGTTGATCTACTGTTTTTGCAGATGTTATCCACTGTCACTCAACCTTCAAATACTGTGGATTTTTTTTTTTAATTTGATTATTCAGCAATTGTCCTCATTGCAGTCATCCATGTGAGGTAACAAGTCACACTAAAGGCTCTCTCTTGGTGATCAAACAACATTGTCCACATTGTGTTGAGGATCGATCCTGGCACAGCCAGCAGATGATCAGGGACATGCCAGCTGGTAACATACAGCTTTCATCCGCCATTCTCTTCACTGGGGCGTCATATGTCAAGGTCCTCAGAGTTCTAAATGCAGCCGGTATCGTTGGAATTTCCACGACCACTTACAAGGAGCTTTCGATTTCTAATTTTTATTAAATTAATTTTATTTCAGAATATGTGGATGATCTGATGAATACTCTTTTCGACAAAACCTTGGTTGATCCAACCCACTTATTGGAGCAGTGGCACTCTGTACAAGCCAGAGTTCCAGCAACATTGAGTGCCAAATTTCAGCGTCCCATCAAAGCTGATGCTGTTGCGCAACATGTATCTAGATTTTCAAAATCAAACATGTAAAAGTAGAATAAATTTCCAATTAGCAATGAAAGTCAGCTTTCAATTGTTAGGGAAGCAACATATTTTGCTAAGACAAAAAAATATAAGCCTAAGATTTTTAGAGAAATGTGCTTTTAAAAATTGCACACGAATTTTACACCATAAAATGGTAGAAAAATTACTCTAATGTATATGAGATCCGACTTTGATGAATGCTGAAATATTAGAATTATAAAATTGACATGCACATTAATAAACTCAATATATGATTTTAAAAAACTTTATTTAAATAACATTGATCACAAATCTAATCTTGGTAGGCAAAATCCCTTGTTGTGATCAGATGGGAATGTTTCTCTGATGAGGCTCACAGCACAGGCAGGTATCACCCTCACTTCTTCACCTTCAATACCTCCTGGCAGCACCGAGATTCAGTTGATGTTGGCATAATGTTGCATTTCTCACAAGTGCACCTGTCAAAAAAAATGGTATAATCAGATGCTTATAATAAACTAATGGCTCGTGGGAGTGCTATATAAATTGGTCTATGAAGTTTGATTAGAAAATATTTAAAACATGTAAAAAATTTTGAGCAGAAAGAGAATGTTTATAAGTCGCCAAGTAAGGCAGCGAGGGAAAAATTGGCAGTTTTATTTTGATAATTAAGTGTGTGACCATGCATATCGCCTAAAAAAAAAAATTTCAAAGCATATTTTACCAGTATAAATCGGCGAGCCTCTTGTTCTTGCCTCTCGTTCTGCTCCGGTCGCTGTTTCATCCGCGTCTTCCTCCGCACCCTCGGGCTCGAACAAATACGGCTGAATAACCCCATCAGCACCACCCAAAACTACTTCATCATCAGATTCGTCAGTTTCAATATCATCACTTATATTGCGGTCGTCATACTCGATAAAATAATCGCTGTCCGAATCACTCTGCTGTCGTTCAGCCATTTCTGCAGGCCAGTGATCATCCATTTCCTGCAGCCATTTCCTGTTTCTCCCTGACCTGACGTCACTGCTGCACGCCCCTATCGAGAGATGGCGGTACTGCAGCATCACTAAGTGAAATATGGGCTATTAACAAATAAAGTCATTTATGGAGGCTGGTGACACATTTTAAATCACGGGAATGGCCAGAATGGAATATTTTCATACAATCAGTTTATTGGTTCAATAAAAAAATGTCACCGTCCGAGGCCTTTAACCAATATATGATCTGAACTAATTGCTTTGGAAAAATTCCGATACACATCTACGTTTAGTGGTCTTTGGCGCCATCTGTAGGCACAAGCCATAATTACATGTGTTGTCGACCTTGCGATCACTTCATTGCAGCAGCTAGTCCAATTGTATTATGGGAGATGGAACGTTCAGCGCACAGTGCAGAAGTGTTGGTTGGCAACGGTTTCGGAGCACCATTTTGAGTCAGAAGAAGAATAAGAAATAAATATTAGTGCTTGTGGAAGTCGAAGTGTGGAAATAAAGATGGATCAGCGAGAGAAAGAGGCAGAGATGGAGACCGCTCACTCGAGGAAACCGAGAATTGTCAGCGAGGAAAAAAGGCAGTTTCAGGGAAAATGGACTTTGGACTACTTCGTTGAACCTCACGGGTCAGATAAAGTTGTATGCCTCATCTGCAGACAGGTAATCGCAGTGCGAAAAGACTTTAACATCAGGCGCCATTACGAAACAAAACACAAAAATTATGAAAAATTCAGTGGCAAGGATCGCACCACAAAGATGGAACAACTTAAAAGGGGCTACACAGCACAACAGTCAGTCTTCACGCAATTTTCAAAAACCAGCGAAGCAGTAACACAGGCTAGCTATGTGGTAGCTCATGAAATAGCTAAACGGGGCAAGCCGTTTAGTGACGGAGAATTTGTTCGAGACTGTATACTAAAAGTGGCAGAGCGTGTATGCCCAGACCAAAAAACAAAGTTCCGTGACGTAAGTTTGTCGAATGACACAGTCACAAGACGAATCGAAGATCTGGCAAATGATTTGAAGGACCAACTGGCGATACGTGTGGAGGGGCTAGAAAAGGGAGCGTTTTCCATCGCACTGGATGAAAGCACGGATATTTCCGACACTGCCCAACTGTTGATTTTCATCCGAACTGTCACTGAGAATTTTGACGTCGGCGAGGAGCTACTGAGTATGGAGAGTATGAAAGACACAACGAAGGGAGTGGATATTTGCGAAGCAGTGTATCGCAGTCTGGACACACACAATGTTAACCTGGCATCCTTGGTCGGTGTCACGACAGACGGAGCACCAGCAATGATTGGGAGTAGGACAGGTGCAGTGTCGCTGCTGGCTGAGAAAGTGGTGAACAGCGGTGGTAAGAAACCAGTCAGCTACCACTGCATAATTCACCAAGAAGCCCTCGCTGCTCAGACGCTAGAAATGAAACACGTCATGGCCGTAGTTGTGAAGACAGTTAATTACCTGAAGTCCAGAGGTCTGAACCATCGCCAATTTAAAACCTTTTTGGCGCAGTCAGAGGCAGATTTTGGAGACGTCATTTACTTCACTGCCGTCCGGTGGCTGAGCAGAGGTGCCACACTGAAACGTTTTTTTAACCTGAGAAAAGAAATTTGCGAGTTCATGCAGGCAAAAGGACAAGACGTGACTGAGTTAACGGACAGCAAATGGCTCTGTGACCTAGCCTTCCTCGCCGACCTGAATAATTGTCTGAGCGATCTCAATCTGAAGCTGCAAGGCCATGGAAAACTCATTTCCACACTTTTTGACAATGTGAAAGCTTTCCAGCGAAAACTCCAACTGCTCCAGGGACAGCTCAGAGAAGGAGATCTCGCTCATTTCCCTGCCTGCAGGGCGCTGGTAGATGACCCAGACACGGACGGGAGTGAAGTTTTGCGTCACCTGCGTTCAGAGAAGAACCATGGCCTCATCGAAAAGCTTCGAGACAAGTTCGACCACCGATTCTCTGACTTCAGGGACCATGAGGGTGATTTCAACCTTTTCCAAAATCCCTTCTCATGTGTGCCCGAGGCAGTGCCTGCAGACATGCAGTTTGAGCTCATCGACCTACAGGAAAGCTCCGAGGCCAGAGCTGCATATTGTGACAAGAGTCTGATCGAGTTCTACAAAGGACTTTCCCCATCCACATTCCCTGCTCTTCGTCAACATGCTGTCAGAATGGCGTCTTTATTCGGAAGCACCTACATCTGTGAAAAGACCTTCTCCACCATGGCCATCAACAAATCTAAGCTGAGATCCAGGATGACAGATGCCCACCTACATGCAGTTCTTTGCATCGCGACGACGGAGATGGAGCCAGACTTCAGAGGACTCGTGGCCAACCGAAAACAGCACCACAAATCACACTGCAGTTAAAAGGTATGTTGACACTAAAATTGTATTTTCATCAGTCCCAATTTCTTACTGTTAATATGACTTTACCCAAACTAATTAAATCTGATAATTAAAAGGATTACAAATGGAATTGAATTTTCAGTCTTTTTTTTTTTTTTGCCTCCGTCCCTTTGGTGGCCCTCGGTTCAACTTTGGATTCCCAAATTGGCCCTCACCCATCAAAACTTTGAGAACCCCTGGTTTAGACCATCTGACGATGTCTGACGAGAATAGTTGACAATACTCCTGCCATTTAACTGCCGCTAGTGCCCGCCTTATAAAGGCGAACACTAACGAGCAGTAATGACAAGCAGCTGACCAACCTTGACAGGTGGAAGCCCCACCGAGCGCCTTCACAATAAGACCCCGGTGAGGCCAGAATACCACCCACAACTGTCAAGGCCGGCAGCGAGTTGTGCTTAGCCCGAGCGCGGACAGAACCCAGTGCTCGGGTCGTAACAGCGCCAGCCATTTAAATACTCTCCTCCCTCAAATTTGTGCTTTGACATGACAACTCCCACTAATACATATACAATGAGGCCAGGTGCAAAATTAACATAGTCTACATGTTTCCACCGCTAATTTTGCCCTGCGCCCTTTAGTAAATCTCAGCAGTAGTTTTTTAATGCCAAAACAGGGTTTCGTGATGGCGCAGCACGTTTGTAAATCTGCCCCATAGTGGCATAATATTAGCATGCTAAATATTGCTAATATTAGTGCATTTCTTAATATTTCCAGTAACATTTTTCCACTGTATTTAATCTGGACTAGACAATATTCAGTTTGCAAGTTGTGTTCTGTCTGCATGAATTGATTTGGGGGTCAAGGGCTGTTCCTTTTTATTTGCTTGTTTTTTTATGTAGTTATTGATTTTTAATCTCTTCTTTGGTGTTTTTAAAACATATTTGAATAATGACATAAATCTTGCCTTGTTACACTTCTCCAAAGAGAACACTTGTGTTTTTGAAAAGGTAAGATTTAAAAAGTTGATATAGCTATTTCTTATTTCATATAAACACATCTGTATTTTTCTGCTCTAAATCCAAGTTTCTAGTTTATTATAAATGATAGATTTTTAATGCAATATTCTAGGGTTCAGCTTTAGTTCAAGCTGAATCTACTAGGAAATTGTACAACATACATTTGAACAACTCTTACATCTTCTTTGACATCAGGAGGAAGTACTGATCACTATCAACCATTTCCTCTATGACTTGTGAAGCAGCACCCATTTGACATGCACCTATTATTCCTACCTGCAGCTGAATACGACAAAAACTAAAGATTTGATTATTGACTTTAGGAGGAAAACTCCCAGGCACGAAGTCACTGTATTAAAAGGCCAGATCACTGAATGTGTGCAATCCTACAAATATCTTGGGACGATTACTGATAGTAATTTAAACTTTGAAGAGAACTGTGAAAGGGTTTGCAAAAAGGTTCAGCAACATTTGCATTGTTTAAGGAAACTTGCACGCTTCCAAATTGACCAAACCATAATAGTGTTTTATTGGGCTTTTATTGAATCTGTTTTATCCTTTTCTTTAGTGTCATGGTTTGGTCAGATAAAACTGAAACAGAGGAAATCCTTGGATCAGGTAGTTAGATGGTCCAGCCGTTTGCTTGGTGAGTCACAGCTGAGCCTGACATCCCTGTACACCAGACAGGTACAGAGGATTGCTACCTCCATTTTAAATGATGACTCCCACCCTTTGCACTGCCACTTTCAGCTTCTTCCCTCAAGACGGAGGTTTGCTGTCCCAAAAAGTAAAACCCAGCGCTACAAAAACAGCTTTGTTCCTGCTGCTGTCAAAGAGTTGAACAAGATGTAACAATATATTGCACATAATTTAGTTACCTATTTATTAACTTTATTTTATATTTACTTATTTTTGTAGGTTTTTTGTTTGGGTTCTAAATTTTTTATTGGGTTTTAGACTTTTGAGATTTTAACCTCTTTGACTAGTCTTTAACTTTTTAATATGACCCTTCTCTCTTATCTCCTTGTTTTTTCTCTTATCTCTTTCTTATATCCTGATTGGTGGAGCCTTGAGTACTTTTATCATGTTTATAGTCAGCTTCATGTGTGCCTGTATTTGTGTTCATGTTGAATGCAATTGTGGTTTGTAAATATGGATGTCACCTGACTGCAAAACAAATCTACCTACGGGTACAAATAAAGTAACCTGAACCTGAACCTGCATTAGCAAGGTTGTTTTTATTTACCCTTTTGTTCTTATTAAAGACAAAACTAGAAAGGAGATGTTTTTTACTTTCTTTACATCTTCTGACAAAGGCTGCAGTGAACAGTCGAAACATGTAAAGAAGGTAAAAACATCTCCTTTCTATTTTTGTCTTTAATAAGAACAAAAAGGTAAATAATTAAAAGAAGACAAAATGAACCTACTTGAGCTAAGGTTGTTTTTATGACCACACTCTTCTTATGATTATTTCACCATCAATTATTTTCAGTTTGAAATACTAAAGATGGGATATACGTACAGTGGTGTGAAAAAGTGTTTTCCCCCTTCCTGATTTCTCATTTTTTTTGTATGTTTGTCACACTTATATATTTCAGATCATCAAAAAAATTTAAAAATTAGACACATTGGAGGGTTACTATAACTTTGAAAACAGGCTAAAAGTTTACAACAAGTTAGTCACAAAATCACTAGAGAATTTAAGAAAATTGAACTGAAAAAACCCAAAACACTAATAAAAATACAATAAATAATCCAATAAAAATGAATAGCAAAGTTATAAGAAAAGAGGCAACTTTAGGAGACAAAAAATGCAAGAAGGATGTATTTATTTCTGTCCACTCTGTCCACCCCCTGGACTGTAATGCACTCACTAGCACAATAACTACCTCAGTTGGCTGCACGGTGGCGCAGTGGTTAGCACTGCGGCAGCACAGTTTACCCTTGGCCGGGGGATTGTGGGGATCGTGGGTTCGATCCCAGCCCCCGACCAACAGTGATCTGTGTGGAGTTTGCATGTTCTCCCCGTGTTGCGTGGGTTTACTCCGGGATTTCTCCGGTTTCCTCCCACAATGCCAAAAACATGCATGTTAGGTTAATTGGCTGTTCTAAATTGTCCCTAGATATCTGTTTCCTATAGGCCCTTAGAATAGAGGGTTAGTATTAATGAAAGCGCTTTGAGTGGTCTTTGTGACTAGAAAAGCGCTATATAAGTGCAGGTTAGTTAGTTGTTGGCACAGAAAGACTGACACACCAACAGTAATACATCCTGCTGCTTTATGTCTCTGCACCTTACTGCAACCATTTGCACAAATGCCATACCTGCTGCTGTCTGTTATTGCAATACTGATCATGTGCAGTCCAGTCTGTTATTTTCTGCACCTACACTACCGCATCGAACTTGCCACTACGAGTATTACTGCTCTACCTTCTTCTGTTGCCGGGTTTTAGCGTTTATCTTTATTTGCAATATGAGATGTCTGGGTTTTTTCTTTTATCTTTATTTGCACTATGGGTAGCATTACCGTACATAGACTGCTGTTGAATGTAGAAGCTAATGTATTGACAACATAAAAAGACCCCTCCCCCAAATATATGGAACCCCTCATTACATCGAATGAGTCCTAGGTATTAATGAGTTAAACTTCTGTATAAATTTGAATTGATTTTATAATGTGCCTTTCTTTTAGTATATGCAGTATGTGCAAATTCTAATATGAACCAGCCAAAATAGCCGGGCTACCCATAGAGTGAAATGCTAATGAAAACTAGAAAAAGGAAGTCATAAAAGAGAAGATAATGTATTAAACTCTGACCTAAAAGCTCTGTGTTGCTCGCCTCTTCTTGCTGCATTAATGCCCGTTTTTCACAAGGAGGCAGTGTTGTCTTATTATTTCATTGAAGCCTGTTATTTACTAAAGAAGACAATGAAAAAATAGAAAGAAGCAGAGAGCACACTAGTTTGTTTTGTAAATATGATACAAAATTAACTCGAATGGGATGTATTCCCATTTCAGTTTTATTTATTTGCATTAACATTTTATTCTTTTATTAATGGTTCAGTGTCCATGTCAAGGCCAGAAAACATGCAGTAAATGATGTATAATAAATGTTATACAGCACAACAGTAAGCTTTTCTACAGATTTTAAACCATAGATTATGCGGGTGCAGCAGTGTCTAGTCCTATAAAACAAACTTTCACATATGCAAGAGATATAAAATAACTGTGCAGCTGAAGGAAAAATTTGTGAAAAAAAAGCAAAAAAAAAAAAGGAAGAAAAAACTCAACTTTTTAATTTTTTTTTATAAGGTTTGATTTGCATGGCCTGGCTGTCTAATTGTTGAAATGATCCAGCTTCTGATTTCAGAAATCTTCGTGAACCTGTGGATTGGTGGGCCTCCTGAGACTGGAATGAAGTCATTGGATATGACTCCATAGGCCTTCTCATCTTCACAGACCAGCGGACCGCCAGAGTCCCCCTGAAGGATATAATTGGTACATTCTGAGTAAAGCGCAAAGAATATAATGTTTTGTTAAATAACAAAAGCATATTCACCTCAGCCGGTCCTGTCTGTCCTGTAGCGCAGTACTCATTCAACTCAACACACATCTCATCATCGATCAGTGTCACATTAGCTTCCATGAGTTTGGGAGACATGTATGGGCTATTCGCAGCAAATCTTCCCCACCCAGCGATTATACACGATTTCGGCAGAGAACCATCATCTTGGTCAGCGATAGGAATGGGTCTCACATTCTGGCTAAAATTGGCTTTGGAGCTCAACTTAAGGGGCATAGAGAAAAACGAACTAAAGTAACTTCTTCACCAGATTCCTCTGCTTGTCCAATAGATGGCATGTTTATTTATTAACATAAAACAACATGCCATAGCAGAGCAAAAATCACAAAAAGGAAAAAAAAATAGCTTCTTATTACTTACCTTGAGGATCATTAAATCATTTTTGAAATTGGACTGATTATAGTATTTATGTGGAAAAGTTTCCGTTACAGTGATCTGTTGCACGTCTTGACGCTTATGAAAGTTGTGAAGTCCAAGCAAGACTGTGTAAGACCTCAAATGACAAAATAAAACATTTCTCATTAACCCTAGCAGTAAACACAACATAGCTTTCACTTCATGACACTAACAGGAAACACCCCAAAATCACTAGATAGTAAATTGTAATCCGGGGACTAGAATTTGTGATTCCACCCTTGTGAATACACACAAACGTGTTAGTCATTAAACTCACTCGGCTTTGCAGTGGGCTGCAGTCATCACAAAATCTTTATTCAGAAGGAAGCCACCACAGTATGCTTTTGAATTATCAGGCATGTGCCTCTCCAGAAGAGCCATGTAAGGCCTACTGTGAGGCACGGTCTCGTGACCTCCAATGATTTTCCCCATATAAACTGGGAGGAACAAAGGAAAATAGACAAAATTACATATATATTTCTATACAGTGTTGCCATTTAGAATAATGTACAAACCCCAATTCCAATGAAGTGGGGGCATTGTATAAAATGTAAAGTAAAACACAATACCATGATTTGCAAATCTTTTTCAATCTATATTCAATTGAATACACTACAAAGACATTTAATGTTCAAACTTATACGCTTTATTGTTTTTTGCAAATGTGCACTCTTTTTGAATTTGAGGCCCGCAACATGTTACAAAAAAGCTGGGTCAGGGGCATGTTTACCACTGTGTTACACCACCTTTCATTTTAACAACACTCAGTGTTAAGGAACTGAGGACACTAACTGTTGAAGTTTGGGTGGAATTCTTTCCCATTCCTGCCTGATGTATGACATTGGTTGCCCAGCAGTCCAGGGTCTCCTTTGTTGTATTTTGCACTTCATCATGTGCCACACATTTTCAGTGGAAGACAGATCTGGACTGCAGACAGGCCAGTCTAGTTCCCACACTCTTACCACAAAGACACGCTAATGTAACGTGCAAAATGTGGCTTGACATTGTCTTGCTGAAATAAGCAGGGACATCCCTGAAAAAGACGTTGCTTGGATGGCAGCATACAGTATATTCCTCCAAAACCTGTATGTACCGTTCAGCATTAATGGCGCCGTCACAGATGTACAAATTACCTAAGCCGTGTACGCTAACACACCCCCATATCATCACAGATGCTGGCTTTTGAACTTTGCACTGAAAACAACCTGGATGGTTCTTTTTCTCTTTAGCCTGGTGGACACGATGTCCATGAGTTTAAAAAACAATTTGAAATGTGGACTTTTCAGACCACAGCACACTTTTCCACTTTACGTCAATCGATATCAGATGAGTTTGGTCCCAGAGCAACTGCCACTGTTTCTGAGTGCTGTTGGCACATGGCTTTTGCTTTCCATGGTAGAGTTTTAACTTTCACTTGTAGATATTGTGACGAACTGTAGTAACAGACAATGGTTTTCCAAAGTGTTCCTGAGCTTACTTGGTAATATCCTTTACAGAATAATACTGTTTTTTAATGCAGTGCTGCCTGAGGGATTGGAGGTTACAGGCATTCAATGTTGGTTTTTGGCCTTGTTATTCCAGAATTTCTTTTAAGATAAGATAAGCCTTTATTAGTCCCACAATGGGGAAATTCCAGGATTGCAACAGCACAGGGACAGCAACACTCAGAGCAACAATCAGAAGGCAAGAAAAAACAACATCTAGCAAACATATGTCCATATTACTATAAATGTATATATATAGACACACAGTGCAGAGCATTATGGCTGGTGGATGTGCAGCAGAAAGTCTAAGCTCTCTCTCCGCGGATGCAGCGGGCCAGCTGGAAGTCTTTGGGCATGATGGTGACCCCCTTAGCGAAGAAGAGACCACCAGGTGGGTCTCGCTGGTCTCCTGCAGAGCCATGACGGCGAAACTCAGGAAACGCAGGACGGTCTTGAAGTCCTGAGCGATCTCCCTCACCAGGCGCTGGACGGGCAGCTTACGGATGAGCAGCTCCGTGGATTTCTGGTAGCGACGGATCTCTCTCAGAGCCACGGACCTGTGACGGCGAGGCCTCTTCACTCTGCCGGTGGCCAGAGCGCCTCTCCGAGCAGCCCTGGTGGCTAGCTGTCTCCTGGGGGGCTTCTTCCTCCAGTAGATTTTACGGGCGGTCTGCTTGGTTCTTGCCATCACTCTTTATTATTCTGTCTTATATTTCTTTCACGCCGCCTAAACTCCAGCCCGGCACCCGCTTCGTTTTCGCTACAGCTCCCGGTATGTCGAGTTTCCCATTAGCACCGGGCGGCGGCCAAGTGCTAGCTAGCACTAGCTCCTCCCCGCTGTAACGTCTCCCGCTGCAAACCGTGGCTCCGTCCGCCGACCCGGGAGACCCCCGGGGCGATCCGTGCGTCCGTGATATATATACAGAGTGAAAGGTGTAGAAAGAAGAAGGAAGATTAAAAAAAAAAGGCTGTTGCAACAGGCAGCCAACTCGTGTGGCGCCGCCGGTCCAGCAGAGCCGGAACCGGAAAATTTTGATGATACTATGGACTGTAGATGATGAAATTCCTAAATTCCTTGAAATTGTACATTGAGAAATATTGTTCTTAAACTGTTGGACTATTTGCCCACAGAGTTGTTCACAAAGTAGTGAACCTCACCCACTCCTTGCTTGTGAACAACTGAGCCTTTCAGGGATGCTCCTTTTCATACCCAATCCTAACACTCACCTGTTTCCAGTTAACCTGTTTACCTGTGGAATGTTCCAAATATATGGGTTTTTTTTTCCTGAGCATTCTTCAACTGTCCAAGTCTTTTCTAACCCCTGTCCCAACTTTTTTGGAACATGTTACAGGCATCCAATTCAAAATGAGTGAATATTTGTTAAAAAAAACAATAAATTTTATCAGTTTGAACATTAAATATCTTGTCCTTGTAGTGTATTTAATTGAAAATAGGTTGAAAAGGATTTTTAAATCAGTGCATTCTGTTTGCATTTACATTTTACACAAAGTCCCAACTTCACCGGAATTGAGGCTTGTCACTCCTCCTGCAGAAATCTAAGTAAACAAACATATTCCAGCAGACTTACCTTGATCACAAAGAGTCAGCACCAACACCAGTGTTGCTGCTTTGCAGATAGGCATGATGGGATGATAATTCAGCTGAGCAACTGCAGAACAGTGTCACTGAAAATTTCAGCCTTTATACTCTCTGTTGTATTCGAAAGAGGAGGAAGGATGAAGTTTGCATACGCAAATGGTGTGGTTTTGAACCACTGATAAAGAGGTTGTGTCATCACACAGCCAGACATACTGCAAGTTTAAGTTTCATGTAGTAAGAAGTTTAATTTTTATAGAGAAGGTAACCATTTGATTAATTTTATTATACAATATGAAATTTACCTTCATGTTTCAGCAACTGTAATGCAACTGTACTGCTTCTAATAATATGGAGCCAGAAGAAAAATATTCAGGGCAGATAAGTGACAGCTTCTTCACCTCTACTTGTCTTATTAAAAACTTGATACGTTTCATTCCACACTTCATGGAATCCCACCCTAGAAGTACATACTGTCACATAGTGATGGGAAGGCAAGCTGCGAAGCTCTGAGGGGTGCTCCGAGCTTTTCCAGGAAATATTTGGTGATGCACGTTTCGAAGCGTGCATCGTGACATACAGCATGTGTTGACGTCGGACCGCGTGACTGGGTCAGGAAGCCATTTATGATTTTGGACGCAATATGAAATAAAGTGAGCAGCGATACCCAATCGAAATCCCCGTCCCTCACGTCTTGTGTTGTCATGTTTGACTGTGTAAGGGATTTGTCACAGCCAATTTTCACATGGAGGCAGCAGGAAAAAGATGGACTTCTCCCATTTGGGAACATTTTGAGTGCATTTCATTTCTCCCATTAACGTATTTTCCACAAATGGTGTACATGTAATGCAGCTGAGGTGATGGCTTAGCAGTAAAGCATTTGCACTGCAAGCAGGAGGCCTGGGTTCAAGTGCCAGCAATGTCATTTTATTTTTAATTGCAAGTTGAAGTTTCTGTTGTGTTTCAAAGAGCTTGGATCATTATTACGCATCATTATGCTGAGGCACTATTGCTATTGTGCCCTGCATGAGAATAAAGCCAGAGTTGAATATACTGGGACAGTATAAGACTGTTGAAAACTTATGTCTTAATAAAAATGGATAAGTAGTACAAGCACACAAAGTAACACAGACACATTCACTGGAGTCACCCCAGTTTTATTTATTTTTCCCATATGATCATTGATATTTCTTAAAAGACAGCACATTTATTGAAATTGGAAAAAAAAAATACACATTAAACCAATAATGCCCTTGTAAAAATCTGCATGCTGTATACTTTGTCAACTACGTGGCCTAGTAGAGCAAATGAAGTTTCACGAGGCCTTATCTATAGGAACCATTTTGACGAAAGGCTCAACTGTTCAAGAAAGCCTCAACTACTCATGACTAAGTAGTATCTTAGAGGTAAAATATCTGACTTGCAATTGGGAAGCTGGGGTTCAAGTCCCAGCTGGGCCATTTAAGTAACTTATTTTTATTTGCACAGTGAAATGTCTGTTGTGTTTCAAAGAGCTTGGATACAACAATAACACATCATTATGCTGAGGCACTACTGTGCCCTGCATGACAATCAGGACAGAGATGAATGTACTGAGAAAAACAGTATGACTGTTGAAAAGTTATTTCTTACAAAAACAATGGATATGTAGTGCAAGCACATTTACTGTAGTCACCTCAGTTTTATTATTTTTTTGCCTTATGATCATTGATATTTCTTAAAAGACAGTGCATTTATTGAAATGAAAAAAATACACATTAAACCAATAATACCCTTGTAAAAATCAGCATGTTGTATATGTTTCG
Organism: Pholidichthys leucotaenia; assembly: GCA_020510985.1. Classification (NCBI taxonomy): domain Eukaryota; kingdom Metazoa; phylum Chordata; class Actinopteri; order Cichliformes; family Pholidichthyidae; genus Pholidichthys; species Pholidichthys leucotaenia. The sequence goes on from CM035839.1 coordinate 401,276,057, forward strand.
TCCACTAGATGGACTGGTAGAGAAAATGAAGGCCCACATGAGGCCTTGTCTATATGAGCCATTTTGATGAAAGGCCTGAAGTCCTCCAGAAAGCCTCATTTGGCCATCACTACTGTCACGATGCCCCCTTCGAGGGGGGGGGGGACAGGACCTACTCACTAGTAATGGCAAAATCGAAACAGTGTTTTGGAACATACCGGAACCTAGGCGGAACTTGTGATTCGAAACGCTGTTCCGAGGTCTGTATCAGAATGACGGTGTCACGTGACTGTTCGTCACTGTCACGTGACGGTGTCACGTGTCACGTGACTGTTCCATATTGCGTTCCATTCTGCCCCCAATTGTTTTGAAACGTCACAGTCGTTTTTGTTTCAGCAAGTGAATACAAATCTGTGTAGGGTTCGTTCATTTGTAATTCCAATTCAAAATAAAATCAGAAAAATTTTTGGTCTCATTTTTGTTTTGTCCTTTTCTAAACTTAGGTAGAAAAAATATCCAATTTTTGGACATACATGTTTAATTTTGCTCTTACTGTTTTATAGTCAAAACAAAAATATTAAGTTATTATTTTGGTTTATTGTTTTGCAACACCGGAAGTGTTAGTGTTAGTGTAGGTGATGAGTTTAATCAGTCATTTAAAGTGTCTCTAGTTTTATCTATGATGTCTGACCTCCATTACACAAAATTAAAATGCCTATTCTAGGAAAACTATATCCACCTTAAATATACTTTATATGTAAAATAATAATTTCTCCTGTCTTCACCTGATTGGCTGTTGATTCATCAACCCACACGCCTAAAACATTTAAAAGCCTCTGATATGTGCATTTATTTTGCAAAGTCTTGCCTCTTTGAATGTATTGTACTGAGCGTTTTTTGATTGAGAGCGTTTGGCTTGAGATTAATTTGCGATGGATGGTGTTAGAAAGCATCCCAGGTCAACTGTCTGGGAACACTTTGACCTTTTTGAACCAATGAAAGTTAAATGTTTGCATTGCATGCAACAGCTTTCATTTTGCAATAATACAACTACTATGTGGAGACATCTGCGGACAAAACATCCTGATGTCTGCATTACTAGTACTACACAACTAAGTGCTGAATCCACCCAAGGCCAGCATGGTGTTTATGGTATGTATTCATGTCATTTTTAATACACATATACATTTATTAGTAGAGAGCTGAGTAGAGATGCTTTATTGATCCCATAGTGGGGAAATCTACTGCTATGACTCATGACAGCTCCAGTGTGCAGATAAAAAGCCAGAAACAGAAAAACACACAAAGAAATCTCAAACACTCAAAAGAATAGTGCAAATTAAAAATTGTGCAAAAGAAGTTGAAATACAAAATGGACAGCAATAGAATGTATTAATTAATTTTCATTTCGAAATAGACAGGGGGAAGTACTGAAATGTCTTTATGTCAAGCTACTGATGAGAAATGGGGGTAGGATTAAATCAGTTTTTCTTCTTCCCACTCCTTTTCGAGCATAAATTAATGATTTTGATATATTTTACTTTCATGTATTCTGATGAATGTCTGTATTATCAGATAATGTTGTATGCAGGTTATTTATGTTATTTGATTACTTGCTTGAAATAAATGAAAATGAAATTAAAATGAAATGACATTTATTTTAAGCAAGTGAGTAAACAACACAAAATGACCTGTATACAGCAGTATCTGACAATGCAAAGACATTCAACAGAATACATGTATGTTCAATAATTCAAATCAATTATTTCATGCTCAAAACGGAGTGGGGAAAAGAAAAACTTATTTAATAAAAAAAATACAAATGGTGCAAAAAGAAATTTGCAAAATAAATATTATTTATTCACATCTATCAGTATTTACAATACAATTATGCTCTTAATCACTAAAAGAGGTCATATTGTTCTATATTTACATACAGTTGTGTAGATTTACAATACAATACAATACATGAAGTTGCAACAATTGATTCAGAAAAAGAATCGATCTTTTGGAACGTTCGAAACATCTCCCCACAGCGACATCTGGTGGCCAATCTGAAAATATGACATTCAAACAATGTTGCCAACTCCCCAGCAAGGACAGTGGCTGTTGGCTGTCTGTCATCGCCTCATTTACACAATTGACAATCAGCATATAATTGTAATGGATGGTGTAGGAGAGAGAAATAACGACGTAGGAGAGACAAAAAGTGAATTAAAAAAACCTAAATATGTATAGAAATACAAATGAACTGTCTTCTGTTGATTCTTGGTTTGTTTGTAATTTTGCCTTTGAAATAGGTCATTTCTCAATATAACTTGATAACTTAAATGCTTTGTTTAGACCCACATTACATAAATTAATTTTGTCCTCTACTGTTACGGGTTAGAATATCACATTTAATCAAAAGACTGTTATGTCGATTGTAATTACTAGTCTTTTTGTCTTAACTTTTTGTGATGTGTTTGGGGTTATAGTATCATTTGTATGAAAGGATATTTTTTCTCAATCAGTATTTGAAGGGTGTGCTTGAATACAATATAGACATCAATTATATGCTGATTGTCAATTGTGTAAATGAGGCGATGACAGACAGCCAACAGCCACTGTCCTTGCTGGGGAGTTGGCAACACTGCTCTACTGTTTGAATGTCATATTTTCAGATTGGCCACCAGATGTCACTGTGGGGAGATGTTTCAAACGTCCCAAAAGATCGATTCTTTTTCTGAATCAATTGTTCCAAATGATTCGATCACTTCAGTGTTCCATTTCTGCCATCCCTACTAAGTACTCACCAGGTAAAGAGGAAACATGATTTATTAAGGGGAAAAACACAGCACAAGGCTTCAAAAACTAACATAAAGCTGCATGGCAGGATAACGGGAACAAAAACCTGAACCGTGAGCAACTTGAAAGAATGATAAATGCTGTGCCAAACTAAGTGGAAAGGCAAAATCTAAATGACAAACTGTCGTCAACACAGTAGAACGCCACACCCGAGAGTGAGGCGAGTGCAGAATATATAGGTAGTTGGTGATTAAACACAATCAGTAACAGCTGTGAATGATTAGCAACACAAAGGACAACTAATGAGGGGCAGAAGTAACTGAAAGTGCTGTCACCACAGATAAACCTGAAATAATGAGGGGAGGATAACAGTGATGACAATAATGATAATAATAATGATGAGTCCCAGAAAGAAACATAAAGTGTAGACAGGGAATGGCAGCCCTGTCTAAACCACTACACATACACAACCACTGATAACTTTAAACGGTGTCAGAAGGTGCAAATCTGGGCATATTTCAGAGTTGTGTATTGAGCTAAAGTGTAGCACCAAATTTTGGGCCCTGGGTACAGTGCTGTGTGTGGGCCCCTCACAAAACACAAATCAAATGTGAATTTCACATTCCAAGGTTTAAAATGGTGTCCATTTCCATTAAAAGCCTTGGATAGTAAGCGCCATTATTATGGCTAGTTTGATGCTAGTATATCATTTGTTTATCTCTTAGTGAATATATTTACTGTCAGCAGCTTTATTTGCAAGTACCTCTTTGTCGATAGTGCACTTTTTTGAGAATGGACCTACAGGACTTTTTATTTACACACTTGAGATCAATATATAGCAGTGGCGGACAGTGTATTTTACAACTAGGCCAGGGGTGTCCAACCATGTGCCATGGAGAGCCAAGACCCTGCAGGTTTTCTCTTCTACCCAGTCTCTTCCGCAGGTGTTTTCACTTATCAGCAATCAGTGGGAAGAAGTTCACAGAAATCTGCTGTTGAAGACACTGGTTGGAGGTAAAACCTGCAGGGTCTTGGCTCTCCATGGCACATGGTTGGACACCCCTGAACTAGGCCTTCAGTGGTGATCTTCCCGATTTACTGTAAGTGCCATTCATACCAAGCACCATGAAAATAGCCTATAGGGCCATCCACACAAATCATGTTAAAGATAACCATCCATCTTCTTCTGCTTAATCCTTTTCGGGTCGCAGGGGGGATGGAGCCTATCCCAGCATCTATGGGCGAGAGGCAGGGTACACCCTGGACAGATCGCCAGTCCATCGCAGGGCCAACACAGAGACACAGACAACCATTCACTCTCACATCCATACCTAACGACAATTTAGAATCCCCAGTTGATGCCAATTAACCTAACTTGCATGTTTTTGGCATGTGGGAGTAAACCGGAGAAATCCAGAAGTAAACCCACGCAGACACGGGGAGAACATGCAAACTTCACACAGATCACTGTTGGCCGGGGGCTGGGATCGAACCCAGGATCCCCCGGCCAAGGGTGAGTTGCTGTACTGCTGCAGTGCTAACCACTCCGCCACTGCGCTGCCCGTTAACTTTAACTCTAAAATTAGTTTTGAAAATCTTTACCTTTTCGTTGTAGAGCTTCATTTTCTTGCGCACTTATTCACTGAGCTGCAGATCCACTCTTGTTTCCCCAGAGGTTTAAAAGTACTGTTGCTTATAAATGTCCAGCTGGTGGCTGTGCTTTGGTGTTTCGCTGCTGCCTTGGTTAAGTCACACCTAGACGATTTAGGCAGCTTTTGCAAAACGTATGAAAAATTTGGAGAATATGCTGGCATACGTCGAATCAGTTATGGCTAAGTTATGAGCACGCTGAAGAACACTGAAGTTAAGTTAATCCTTTCCACACCTGTGGTGTATGGGGCAGTGCCTATCTCAGTTTCTCTGACCCTAGGCCACACAGCTACTGTAAGTAGTGAAAGCTACAGTGGCGGGTCAGTCCTCTGGTAGCTCTGTGCGTTAACTTTCCTTTCTCCATTCCATTATGCTGAGCACCAAGCTAGAAGGCGGAAAGTGCCATTTTTATATGGACTTTGGGATTTGAGCCCCAGCCTCCCGGTTGTGGAGTGGCTGCTCTACCAGCTAGGCCACCACTCCTGTGAAGCACGCTGAAGCACGATGATATATGACGTAGTTCGCCGAGCTCCTCAGAAAATTAATTTTCAGCATGCTGAAAATTTTCTGACGTATCCAGCATATGGCTGATATGTCCCGCATTCGCAGAGCAAAGGTTGTAGGGAAGTTATGCATTCATTCACACACATTACTTGTCAGCGACTCATACTTACTCAAAAGTTGAAGTATGTCGAGATTAATGTCTAGCATACCCAAAAATTATTTCTAACATGACTAATGCTCTTCAAACGTGTGTGCAACTTACTGAACGGGTTTCTAACAAACAGCTACCCTATAATGGCATGTTTGCAGCGTTGGTTCACAGGAAAAACCCGCACAGAGCTCTGCCTGCAGCGCACACACACACACACACACAGAACTAAACACAAGTACTTGTTTGTATAACAGGACCTGTCAGGGATGTATCTGAGCACTTTGAAGCTACAGGATTTAAGATCCAAATCACTGTTTAGCCCTCCTCCATGTTTTTTTTACCTTTGACTGAAGTCTGTACCATCAGCTGTCCAGTGTTATTCTGATAGATATGCCAAAATGTCAGAACAGCGGAGGAGGTGGATCCAATCAGCTGATTGCCTGAAGCACAGAGCGCAACCATTTTCCATGATAAATCACACTTTTCTGTTGGCTGCGCCTCCCAGCAAAAGCACAATCCATGCATTATCTTGTTTTTTTCACTTTATTGAAAATAAACTTTTTTATCGCCGTCAGTTCATGTGCCTTTGAGCCAGGTTGTGACAACTGTTTTCTGATGTTCCTGACGTGTCACATCAGCTGTTTTAGGCGTGACTGACCTGACAGATTTGACAGCTCTGCCAGGTTGGTCACACCACCGGCTGTGGTGTTTGGAGGGGAGAATCATCAGTTGAACAGAGATGATCTCTCGCACACCTAGCATTCATGGATTGGGGGGCAATGGGAGTTTGGCATGACTGCGCTATGCAGAAGTTAGACTATTGCTGCACATAAGTCGTGAATGTCAGCAACACACTAAGCATTAGTTAGTTTAAGTTACTTGTAAGTTATGGAAATATTCTATATAAGTTACTAATACATTATGTATATGTCCAGGTCATTCTGGATATGCGATGAATACAGCCAAAAGTGAAAATTTCTGCATATCCCAGCGTTTTAGACCAATTTTTTTTTACGTTTGGCAAACGCTGCCTAAATCGTCATGTGTGACAGTAGACAGCTCAAGTTTGCAAACCCTGTCTGGCTCCAAGTATCTACTTGATCAGTTGCAAACAACAGGCATTCCCAGCAAGATAATTTGCAGCACTCCTCAGAGCCTGTAATACAAGAATACTACTTATTGCTAATATGGAAGTGACGGAAGTGAAAATCCTTTTCCCAGCTGAGACGGGACTGCTAGCTCAGAATCAGAATCAGAATCAGAATCAGGTTTATTGCCATTGTTCATGTAGTACACAAACTAGGAATTTGTCTCGGTGCAATGCTGCAACATTAAACATGATAAGATAAAAGAAATAAACTATACATGCAATAAAGTGTAGAATAAGAGTAAGTGATACTGGTCAGCAGTTAAAATATATTAGCGAGCAGCAGATACTGTGGAGAACTATATAGTGCAGTCGGTAATGCAGGAAGAAAACAGTGATGATTGACATGAGTTTGGTTGAGCTGCTGTACATAGTGCACGAGAGTCAATAAGTCACTTAGTGTTCAGCAGTCTGATGGCAGAGGGGAAGAAGCTGTTCATGTGACGGGAGGTTTTAGTCTGGATGGACCGAAGTCTTCTACCAGAGGGGAGGGGGGCAAACAGTACGTGACCAGGGTGTGAGGGATCGGCTATGATCCGGCCAGCACGCCTCCGGGTCCTGGAGATGTACAGATCCTGGAGAGATGGGAGCTTGCAGCCGATCACCTTCTCAGCAGTGCGCACGACGCGCTGCAGCCTTAGTCTGTCCCTGGCAGTGGCTCCTGCGTACCACACGGTTATGGAGGTGGTGAGGATGGACTCAATGATGGCTGTGTAGAACTGCACTAACATCTTGGTGGGTATCTTGAGCTTCCTCAGCTGCCGCAGGAAGCTTCGGGGTTGGCCGACCTCTCTTCACAATGACCAACTTTTCTTGAAAAGTCCATTTGGAAAATTGATTTTTTTTTAAATATCAGCAACCAAATCATTTTCCTCTCCCCTGTCAGCCATTGTGAGTGGAAAAACATCTATTATATTTAAACAGATACAGTATATTGTAGCTGTTTAAGCAAGTCCTTGCACTGGCGGTTTGCTAGCTAGGATCCTCTGCATTGTGGGTGGAAGAGTCTAGCCATCCAATCAAAAGACGTGAAAATGTCGAGATTCTTGAATGGCTTCTATGCGTACCCCTGGACATACAGAAGACATCTGACTGGTTAAAGCAACAGGATAAGTTTAACGGTTACTTTAACCTACAGAGCACACTGTTAATTCCTGAAGGCCCAAGGAAGATTTGCTTGACCCTGGCAACACTGATGGCTGAAATATGATTGGACAAAAAAACTAACATGCGTTACACTACTGGAAGGACTGCAACCAAAAGAAAAGCTACAAAATGAAGAGAATAGACTATTGGAAATAATTTAATACATCCTCATTGAACAAATATAAGAATGTAGGTTGTAAATGTAATTCTTTTGTACCCATAGGTAGATTTGTTTTGCAGTCTGGTGACAAGCCACCAGCTGCCGGTCGCTGCGTGCGCAAGCACCCCTTAACTCCCTAACCTGCATGTTTTGGCATGCGGGAGGAAACCGGAGAAATCCCAGAGTAAACCCACGCAACATGGGGAGAACATGCAAACTCCACACAGATCACTGTTGGCCGGGGATCGAACCCACGATCTCATGATCCCCACGATCCCCCGGCCGAGGGTAAACTGTGCTGCCGCAGTGCTAACCACTGCGCCACCGTGCAGCAAGTCTGAGTGTTTAGGCCAGCAGAGAAGGCTCTGCTGGCCCTGAGGGTCCACCACTGGTACACAGTGACGTGCACGGACATTTCGGGGGGCAGGTGCTCAACCCCCCCAAATAATAATAATAATAATAATAATAATAATCTGTTCAGAATACAAAATAAATCTTTGCAAAAATATGAAAAAGGCTTTTCTTTCAATAAATAAAACATTAAATCTTCATTCAAATAAATAAATATTTGCAAAAATTTTTTTTAAAAGGTAATTCCCCTTGTCAGTAAAATTATCCAGAATCCTTCTATTAACCTGCCACCCTCCATCCCAATAAAGAGTGTAAGGATAGTTTATACAGGACAACATAGTATATCAGAGAGAGGATAGGAACAAATGGGCAATAAAAATCATAAACATTTAAGAAGAGTTACAAATTTTAAAGGAAAAGTTTGCAAATTTATGAGTAAATTGTAAATTTGTGAGGGGGAAATTAACAAGTTTATCACAAAACGAGGCAAATTTATTGGAATACGAAAAATTTGCAAATTTATTTTTAAAAAAGTTATGATTTTCCAAGAAATTTTTTAAAGTTTACAGCAAAGGTTAGGTAATTGTTTATTACTTCAACAACACAAATTTGCCTCAATAATTGGTGAGAAAATTGGACATTTATGAGAGAAAAAAGTTATATATAAATATGTTTCAGAAAATTGGCAGTTTTTCTTGTGAAAGTGTGACTTTACCATTGTAAACTTTTGACTTTTTACTTAGAAATATGTTTTTCTCAGAAAAATGTTGCATTTTTCTCATAAATTTGGGACTTGCTTATAGTAAATTTGTGACTTTTTAAGTTATAAATTAGCATCTTTTATCATATTTTTCACCTTTATTCTTGCAAATTTGTTATGAAACTACATTCATACTGTTATGTCTGTAATTACCTGCTGAACAGAAGAGGGAGTTGACTGGGAACAGAGCTTTATTGAGCTCACTTTCATTTACAACCACTGACAGATTGTCGGCGAAGCTCAGGCAAGAACAGAGACTGATAAGATGGCCAACCCAGCTTTATATAGGGCAGGGCGGAGATGCCACCTGGAGGTGCATGTCCATCTTACACTGTCCATATCTCACATTTTCTCTCCCCTTTAAAAAAGTCCAAAACCACTCACTCAGTTAGACCCTCCCCAATTTGGTACCCGGATAATGCACTAACAAACTAAAACTAATGTTTCTAAATGGCCTAACACATTCACACAACAAAACCTAAAATAGGGAGGACGAGTCGACTGCTGTCCTGCCCACACAGCAAGGTGGATTATTCTGCTACCTGCTAACATAAATTAAAGTCCATTAATAACTAAAATTGTGTGCTGTGTTCCTAAACTAAAACAGAAAACCCCAAAAATAATCCCTTCTCTAACATTCTTAATAACATTAACATTCACTATATAACATTCTTTTTTTTTTTAAACAACACCAACAACAACACCAGAACTTCAGTATATACTATTTACAACCCAAGTGTTCCAGTAAAAAGGATATCATTGGCATGGTGGCACAGGGCACCCTATCAGTAGATGCACCCCTGGAAACTGCCGGTCTTCAGGGTGGTTGCTGGTCCTCCGGATGATCAAACCAATCCTCCTCACTCTCGACCTCGTCCCACGTCCAGCCTCGTCTCCCGGAGCCTCCTCCTGGACACGCCAAAGCCAGTTTGCACGCCACACCAAGCCGGCAGAGAGCCTGAAGTGCATTGTGTCCAGTCTGGCCACTATGTGCAGATGGTCCCGACGCTCCTGGGGTTGTCGTCTGGCCCATCTTTGCTGCGGGTGCTCCTCACCTCAAACCCGGACCTAATCCAGGTCCTGCCCATCTGTCTTGTCCCGACCTCTCCTAATGCTGGTGTAACATGCGCCCTCATAGCCGCAGACCCTCCGTCTCCTCGCGGTCAAACTCCAGAGGCACCTGGGACTAACCCATTGGTGCCATTCACCGGCACAGGCGCCTCGCCTTCACGCTCGGTACTCCCCTCGACCATTTCCCGAGCGCCGGCCCGGAGACCCTCCTGCGCTGGCCCTGAGCAAACTTGGTCCCACTTGACCATCATGATCCGGTAGTTCCTCATCCCACACCACATCTTTATCAGATGGCAGAATTGGGGGGTTCCACTGGCCATATCCTGACTACTCCTCCCTAGCGTCATCCTTGATGGCGAAACCCAGTCCGTAAAATAAATCACAGCCCATGATGTTATCGCCATGTGCTGTTACGTGAAATGTGAAGTCGAGCATCGTCGCAGACTTGTACTGAACAGTAAGCTCCAAAGTCCCGACTGTGTCCAGCTTCCACCTCCATAACCGTACAATGGTGCTGGGTTGCCTCTAATCCTGTGGTGGGGAAAAACCTGTTCACCGTGGCCCAATTCAGCAGCGAACCCTTCGCTCCAATGTCAAACAACTGCGGCACCTCCACATCATCCAGCCTCACCATGCAAAACGTATACCCGTTCGTCTCTGGGGACACTGTGTAGATGGTTGTCTGGGGCAGGCGGGGTGATTTCTTCCGTGGGCTCTCCGGTTTATCTTCACGGCACATCCTGGCAAAATGGTCCAAGCGACCACATCTGTTACACCGTGCTCCTCTTGCCAGCAGTCCTTTGCCTTTTTCCGGTGTGTCTTAGACCCACAACCCATGCAGAGAGATTTTCCCGGGGCCGACCCCTGGCTAGCAGCGTTGGCTTCCGTCTCCTCTCCATCCAAGCTACCTTCACTGTCCAGGTTCATGGCATTTGCTGTGGCAAGAGGTTCTGGCGGCTGCTGTGACTGGCTCTTAATATGCTCCAGAGCTAGCTTATCCGCGGCTTCCATCTAGAGAGCTAGCTTGATGGCTCTGGCTAACATGAGCTCACTTGGTGCCATAAGTAGCCTAGCCCATAACGTAGCACTGCAACAGTGCTCTGCCAGCTGGTCACAAACCACTTCCTCCTCCAGTGCTCTGAAATGGCACTCACTAGCCAGCTGCCTTAAATTGGTGACAAACTGCCAGATGGGTTCACCTACCCGTTTACACTGCCACTAAAAGCAGATCCTCTGGACCGTCCCATTGTCCAGGGTGTTGAAATGGCTAGCTAGCAGCGCAGCTACCTCTTTGTATGTGTTGGCAACACCGAGCGTTCCCAGGATTTGCTGTCCCTCTGTGCCCAAATTGTGAACCAATAGCGCCCAGGCTCTCTGCTTGTCAAGTTCACTGAGCCCCAGCGTGGCAACGTAATTCTGAAAGGCCTCGTACCACCTAGGCCACAGCACCGGCAGTTCTCTGGGCACCTCAAAGAAAGGGCAAATAGGGACTATGCACGCCTCCATGGTTTTATCAGACGTCGCCAATGTTATGTCTGTAATTACCTGCTGAATAGAAGAGGCGGCGTGACAGGGACAACAGCTTTATTGAGTTCACTTTCATTGGCAGCCACTGACAGATTGTCGGCTATGCTCAGGCGAGAACAGAGACTGATAAGATGGCCGACCCAGCCTTATATAGGGTGGGGCAGAGGCGCCACCTGGAGGTGCATGTCCATCTTACACTTTCCATATCGCACACATACATTTGTAGTTCTACCATATGCTCGTCAGCCTCCGTCGGTCTATGATGACCATGGAAGAGAATCCTAAATGTCTACTCTGCTGTAAGAGCACCGCCTGTGGCTGAACAGGCCGATGCACGAATGGCAGTCCCTGTCACACAGGTCGCACTTGTGGGTGGTCTCCGTGCTGCTGGGTCTGTGGCGGTTCTTCCTGCGGGTCCTTTTTTCATCTGCTGCAGCAGTCAGTCTCTCTTCACCCGCCTTGAGCTGTCTGGTCAGGGTGCCTCTCCATTTGGAGCGGTCCGTTGCAAGGTCCTCCCAGCGCTCTGTGTTGATCTCCAGGGCCTTCATGTCTCTCTTGCAGACGTCTCTAAAGCGCAGCTGTGGGCGGCCAACGTCTCTCCTGCCAGTCGCCAGTTCTCCATAGAGGACGTCTTTGGGAATTCTGCCATCCACCATACGGGGAACGTGGCCTAGCCAGCGGAGCCTGCGCTGCCTGAGTAGAGTGAACATGGAGGGAAGGCTGGCGCGGGACAGAAATTCTGTGTTGGGCACTTTGTCCTGCCAGGATATGTCCAGGATGTGGCGAATGCAGCGCAAGTGGAAAGAGTTCAGTCTCTTTTCCTGCCGGGCGTATGTTGTCCACGTTTCACTCCCATAGAGCAGTGTGCTGATGACGCAGGCGTTGTACACTGCCATCTTCATCTTGACAGAGAGTTTGGGATTCTCCCACACGTGTGGTGAGGCAAGCGAGTGTGAAGGCTGATTTTCCAATCCTCTTGTCGATCTCTGTATCAAGGGAGAGGTTGTTGCTGATCGTGGACCCCAGGTACGTGAACTGATTCACGACCTCCAACTCGTAGTCATCGATGGTGATGGTTGGTGGTGCTTCCGTGCCTTGCGCCAAGACGTTAGTCTTCTTCAGGCTGATGGTAAGCCTGAAGTCCTTGCATGCCTGAGAGAAGCGGTCCATCAGGGTCTGAAGCTCCTGCTGTGTGTGGGTTGCAACTGCAGCGTCGTCTGCGAACAGCATGTCTCTGATTAGAGCCTCGCGTACTTTGGTTCTGGCTTTCAGGCGGGCGAGGTTGAAAAGCCTGCTGTCAGAGCTTGTGTGCAGGTAGATTCCCTCTGTTGCTGTGCTGAAGGCATGCCTCAGGAGCATAGCAAAGAAAATCCCAAAGAGGGTTGGCGCAAGTACACAGCCCTGTTTCATTCCGCTGCGTATGTTGAATGGCTCTGAGACGTTGCCGTCGTGCTGTACTATCCCCTGCATGTTGGTGTGAAACGATTCGATGAGGCTTTGCAACTTTGGTGGGCATACTATCTTTGGCAGGATCTTGAAAAGGCCCTCTCTGCTGACCAGATCGAACGCTTTGGTGAGGTCGATAAAGGTGACGTACAGGGGCATGCTCTGTTCTCTGCATTTCTCCTGGAGTTGGCGGATGGAGAATATCATGTCTACCGTCGATCGCTCAGCATGGAAGCCACACTGAGACTCGGGGTAGACATGTTCAGCAAGCTTCTGTAGACGAACGAGAACAACTCGTGCGTAGACTTTGCCAACAACGCTGAGGAGGGAGATGCCCCTGTAGTTGTTGCAGTCGCTTCTCTCCCCTTTGTTTTTGTAGAGGGTGATGATCTTGGTGTCCCTCATGTCCTGTGGTACGGCACCTTCCTTCCAGCACTGGCAGAGGACGTCATGCAATGGCAGCAGCAGGGCGGTCTTTCAGTGCTTGATCAGGTCGGGGGGTATGCCGTCGTTGCCAGGTGCCTTGCCAGCGGCCAAGCTATCAGTGGCCTTGCTGAGTTCGTCGATGGTTGGCTCGGCATCAAGTTCGTCCATGGATGGCAGGCAGTCGATGGCATCAAGGGCTGACGGTGTCACGGTGTTCTGTCTGGAGTAGAGGTCGGAGTAGTGTTCCACCCATCTCTCCAGCTGCTTGTTCTTTTCTGTGATCATCTCCCCAGTGGAGGATTTGAGGGGGGCCGTCATGCTCTGAGCCGGACCAAGTGCTTTCTTGATGCCATCGTACATACCACGGATGTTCCCTGTTATGGCAGCGGTTTGAATGTCTTGGCTGAGCTGAGTCCAGTACTTGTTGGCACAGCGCCGAGCAGTCTGCTGAACTTTGCTTCTCGCAGCCCTGAGAATCTGGAGATTCTTCTCGTTTGGGTACTTCTTGTACTCAGCAAGTGCTGAGCGCTTGGCTTCAATGACGGGGGTCATCTCGGTCAACTTGGCATCAAACCAGTCCTGTGATTTCGAGGTCTTCCTCCCAAAGGTAGCCAAGGCTGTGCGGTGGATGGTGTTTCGCAGCTCTTCCCACTTCTGCTTTGCTGATTCTCCTTCTTGTGGTACACCAAGTTCCTTCTCAAAGGTGGAGGCAAACCGCTCAACAAGTTCTGGTTGGGCCATCTTGCTGGTGCCAATCCATGCCTTTCCAGGCTGTCTAGCACGATGGAATTCCTTCAGCTGCAGCTTGACCTTGCAACACACCAATGAATGGTATGTGTCGCAATCTGCACTCTGGAACAAACGGGTGATTAGCACGTTCTTCAGTGAGGTGCGCCTGGTCAGGATCAAGTCCAGCTGGTGCCAGTGCTTTGAGCACGGATGTCACCAGGAAACCTTGTGTTGGGGCTTGGTCTTGAAGAACGAGTTTGTGATGCACAGATCATGATATGCGTAGAACTCGAGCAGCCGCTGTCCATTGTCGTTCATTCTGCCCATGCCAAATGGTCCAAGACAGGGGGGCCAGGAGTCGTGGTCAGCACCCACTCTGGCATTGAAGTCTCCAAGGAGAATGAGTTGTTCAGAGTTGGGGATGATCCTGACAGTTGTTGCGAGATTCTCGTAGAACTCGTCTTTTGCCTCTGGCGTTGCTGTCAGTGTTGGGGCATACACACTGACGAGGGTGACTGGGCCTTGAGTGGTGTTCAGGCGGAGGGTGAGGAGTCGTGCAGAGCCATTGCTGCCCGGTTCCACCATCTTCAGCAAGGTGTTCTTCACTGCGAAGCCCACTCCGTGTTCCCTGTGTTCGTCACTGCCCTTTCCCTGACAGTAGAACGTGTAGTCCTTCTCTCTCAGTGTGCCTGCGTCAGCCAACCATGTTTCCTGGAGAGTGGCGATATCCACTCCCAGTCTCTTCAGCTCATTATTGATGATGGCAGTCTTCCTGGTGTCGTTGATGTCCTTGAGGTTAGCAGCGAGTCCTGTCATCATAGTGCGGACGTTCCAAGTTCCCAGTTTTAGAGTTGGTCTCTTTTGTTTTTTTGTCTTGCCTGGTGCGAATGTTCTCAGCCTGCTGTTTGAACTTCTCCTCATCCCCATGCACCCAATGAGGAAAGCAAGCTGTGGCGGGACAACACCTTATTGGCTGGGGGCTGCCCAGCTTGAGGCTGGCGGTAGCTGTCCAGTGAGATCCGATGATCCCTCCCACCGTCGGGAACAACCCCTGGCACCGCGCTCTACGCCAATTGAGCGGTGGCTTATAACCGGTAACTGTCATTCCCCGTGTTTTGTCTACGCCAAAGGCGAATCCTTGTTCATTATTCAATCTACTTTTCTTTTATGACTTTGTCAGATTATTTCTTTTGTTGTTTTTCTTTTAATTGTGATGCTTTATTAAGCATCAAGGGGGGAAAATGATAGAAACATTCCATATTATTCTTATATTATTCCATGTCTTTTATATTCTCATATATGCATTTTATATATGGCCTTTGGGCAGCTTCATTCTGTGTGTAAGAATGCATGAGTTAGCAATTATAAATCACATAGTTAAGAATGTCCAGTTGTGAGTGATTGTGGTGAGAATGTTCAGATATTTTTCTAAATGACTGCAGATCTTTTCAGTTAGTCATGTTCAGTTCTGTGTGGCTGACAGTGTATTTATCTCCCTGTTTCCTGTGAGTAAAGAAGATAAGGACTATGCTTCATGGACTCTCAAGGATGAGACTGTACGTCTTGCAGGACATTAATCTCCGTCTTCCGTTTTCCCATTGATAAAAACAGCTTTATAAACCTTGAGCGAGGAATGTTTGATTCAGAGATATGGATGGACTGACATTTGCAGGCTGCCTCTGTATTTCTCCCTCATCAGCCATGGGGAATAAATTTATTTACATTTAAATATTCTGCCTGATTTTTTTGACTCAAAATGATTATACTGAAAAATAATCTAACAATAGCATTCAGTGTCATTGAAGAACTAGCCCAGATCAATACATCAACTGACAGATCAAATGAAAGCAGATTTGTGCACAGTCTAGGGTCTGTGTTGGATGTTGGACACAAAAAGGCAAAGGCAGTATATTCGGTACTGAGAAGGCCAAAAAGCTGTTCAGAAAGCCAGACAGCAAGGCTGGGAAGACAAGATGTAATCATCCCAAAGCACCAGGTCGTAAAAGTGGCTTGTGGAAGGCTAAATAAAAATGTATTTAAGGAGCAGTATGCAATATTGGAACCAAATGAAGATACACCCTGGCCTGCTGGACTACAGGTAAATCAGCAGTTAATACAGCTGCCCAGTGAAGAAAAAGCAATGATTTCCATTACAGTTGAAAATAATACAGACACTAATTCCAGACTACAAAGCAGAACTATTCTTGGCCTGTTGAATGCAGGAGATGCTGCAAAGAATATTGAAGAAAAAGAAACATCCAACGTTTTTGGGCTACAAAATGAAAATGAGGATGTATGCAGTAAAAACAAACTGAAGTTATATCAAGAAGCAACACTTAGGAGTAAAGACAAAAATAGAACTGAAAAGCAGCTCTGGGATCCACCAGTGGATCTCTCTCACTTAACAGCAGATCAACAACACAATGTGAGACAGATGTTGAGGGAAGAGAGTGAGGTGTTTGCCAAGGATGTTTGGGATACTGGATGCATTCCTGAGCTGCAAATGGTGATACGTCTCAATGATGACATCCCAATCACAAAGACATACAACTCTATCCCCTGTCACCTATATCAGGAGGTAAAGAAACATATTCAAGACTTACTCAGTAGAGAATGGATCCAAAAGTCGACCACTTCCTATTCATCACCAAAAGTCATTGTAAAAAAAAAAAAGACTCTTCTATCCGACTCTGTGTACTATTGACAGCTAAATGACAAAACACACCCATATTGACACCCCATCCCAAGAATCCAGGAAATCTTGAAGAATCTTGGAGGAAACTCATGGTTCACTGTGCTCGATCAAGGTAACGCATACCATCAAGGCTCTGTCAGCAAATAGAGTCGAGCTTGCACTGCTTTCATCACACCCTGGAGATTATACGAGTGGCTCCAAATTCCATTCGGACTGTTGAACGCCCGAGCTACTTTTCAGAGGTATATGGAAAGTTGTCTTGGTGACCTAAGAATTGAGGTATGTGTGCCCTACCTTGATGACATTTTGGTGTTTAGTAAAGACTTTGATTTGCATATGGAGAATGTGAGAAAGGTGCTGCAGCATAAAAAAACCCCAAAACTATGGATCAAGCTTAAAAACAAATGTGACTTCTTTAAGCGAGAAGTATGCTATGTTGGCCGAGTCATCTCAGAGGAAGGATATTGAATGAACCCAAAGGAGCAGAAGCCATCCAAACACTGAAAAAACAAAACCGAGAACAGTCAGAGAAGTGAAATCGCTTGTTAGCTTCCTAGGCTACTACAGATCATTTATTGCAGAGTTTTCAAGAATTGTTAAGCCCCTTTACAAGCTACTGGCTCAACCAAAGACTGGAAAAAAACAAGCAAAGAAGGGTCAAAGTGGCTGATCTCCTCAGCTGCCTCCATCTCAGCCAATAGAATGGACAGCATTACACCAGCAAGTGTTGGAAAGACTCGTAGACACACTGTCATAACCCCCCAGTGATGGCTTACCCTGACCTTGAAAAACTATTTGTGTTACATATTGATGCGTCTGACCAGGGTCTTGGGGCTGTACTATATCAGCGTCAAGGGGGAGCACTGAGAGTGATAGGCTACGGCTCGAGAACACTCACTCCAGCAGAAAAGAATTACAGACTGCGTTCAGGAAAACTGGAATTCTTGGCTCTCAAGTGGGCTGTAACTGAGAGATTCCATGATTACCTCTTCCATGTACCCCATTTTACAATGTATAGCGACAACAACCCCTTAACATACGTAATGAAGACAGCAAAACTAAATGCAGTGGGACATTGTTGGGTGTCAGAGCTGGCGGATTTCTGCTTTACTCTGAAGTACAGACCAAGAAGTGTTAACCGAGATGCAGACTTCATATCCCGTCAACAAGCAGAGATAGATGAAATAATGAAAGCATGTAGAGATCAGTGTAACCCAGATGATATTGCAGTAGTTGGAGAAGGCTTGTGGACTCAGGACAAAGGTAATACTGTCTGGATTTCGGCTATTACATGTAATGTTGATGCTTTATATGAATTGGCACCTGACTGTGAAAACACAATTCAACCAATACCTGTCAAAAGTATTCAAGGAGCTCAGAGAGACAATGAGGTGACACACAAAGTAATCACTCTAAAACATCAGAATGAGCATCTGAAATACAAAGACAAGATTAAAGAGTCAACAACAGTGAAACACCTTCTAAGGAAATGGCCTCTTCTTTATCTAGATAAAGATGGAATACTGTGGCGGAAAACATCCTCCCTAACACGGTTATTCCTGAAAAACTGAAATCTCTTATTTACCAGCAGCTGCATGAGGAAATGGGTCACTTACGAGCTGACAGAATGGTTCACTTAGCCAGAGAAAGATTCTTTTGGTCAAAAATGAGAGAAGAAATTGAACATTATGTGACAAAAGTGTGCCATTGTCCATCCATCCATCCATCTTCTACCGCTTTTCCGGAGGTCCGGGTCGCGAAGGCAGCAGTTCAAGCAGAGAAGCCCAGACTTCCCTCTCTCCAGCCACCTGCTCCAGCTCTTCAGAGGGGATACCAAGGCGTTTCCAGACCAGCTGGGAGACATAGTCTCTCCACCAAGTCCTGGGTTTGCCCCGGGGTCTCCTCCCAGTGGGACATGCCTGAAACACCTCAAGTGGGAGGCGTCCAGGAGGCATCCTAATCAGATGCCCATACCACCTCAACTGACTCCTTTCAATGAGGAGGAGCAGCGGTTCTACTCTGAGCCTCTCCCGAATGACTGAGCTCCTCACCCTATCTCTGAGGGTGAGTCCAGCAATCCTACGGAGAAAGCTCATTTCGGCCGCTTGTATCCGCGATCTCGTTCTTTCGGTCATTACCCAAAGCTCGTGACCATAGGTGAGAGTAGGAACGTAGATTGACTGGTAAATCGACAGCTTTGCCTTAGAACTCAGCTCCCTCTTCACCACAACAGACCGGTACAACGTCCGCATCACTGCAGATGCTGCTCCAATCCGTCTGTCGATCTCTCGCTCCATTTTCCCCTCACTCGTGAACAAGACCCCAAGATACTTAAACTCCTCCACTTGGGGCAGGAGCCTGTCCCCAACCCGGAAAGGTCAATCCACCTTTTTACGGCTGAGGACCATGGACTCGGACTTGGAGGTGCTGATTCTCATCCCAGCCGCTTCACACTCAGCGGCAAACCGTCCCAGCAAGAGCTGTAGGTCATTGCTGGATGAAGCCAACAGGACAACATCATCTGCAAACAACAGAGATGAGATCCTGTGGTCACCAAGCATGACACCCTCCATTCCCTGGCTGCGCCTAGAAAGCCTGTCCATAAAAATTATGAACAGGATCGGTGACAGAGGGCAGCCCTGGCGGAGTCCAACTCTCACTGGGAATGACTCCGACTGAGTGTTGGCAATACGAACCAAACTCTCACAATGGTCGTACAGAGACCGAATAGCTCGTAACAACAAGCCCGATACCCCATACTCCCGAAGCACCCCCCACAAAAATCCACGAGGGACACGGTCAAATGCCTTCTCCAAGTCCACAAAACACATGTAAACTGGTTGGGCAAACTCCCACGAACCCTCAAGAATTCTCGAGGGGGTAAAGAGCTGGTCCAATGTGCCACGGCCAGGACGAAAACCACATTGCTCCTCCTGAATCCGAGGTTCGACCAACGGCCGGACTCTCCTCTCCAGTACCTTGGCATGGACCTTCCCAGGGAGGCTGAGGAGTGTGATCCCTCTAAAGTTGGAGCACACCCTCCGGTCCCCTTTTTTGAAGAGAGGAACCACCACCCCAGTTTGCCATGCCAAAGGCACTGCCCCCGACCTCCACGCAATGTTGCAGAGGCGTGTCAACCATGACAGCCCTACAACATCCAGGGCCTTGAGGTACTCAGGGCGAATCTCGTCCACCCCCGGGGCCCGGCCACCAAGGAGATTTTTAACCACCTTGGCGACCTCAGCCCCTGTGATAGGCGAGTCATCCCCCTTGTCCCCAAACCCTGCTTCCTCTGTGGAAGGCGTATCAGTGGGATTGAGGAGATCCTCGAAGTATTCCTTCCACCGCCCGACGATATCCCCAGTCGAAGTCAACAGTGTCCCATCCGCACCATACACAGTGTGGGCAGGGAGCTGCTTTCCCCTCCTGAGCTGCCGGACAGTTTGCCAGAATCTCTTTGAGGCCAACCAAAAGTCTTGTTCCATAGCCTCACCGAACTCCTCCCATACCCGGGTTTTTGCTTCAGCAACCACCCGAGCTGCACTCCGCTTGGCCTGCCGGTACACCTCAGCTGCTTCGGGAGTCCCACAAGCCAACCAAGCTTGATAGGACTCCTTCTTCAGCTTAATGGCCCCCCTCACCACTGGTGTCCACCACTTGGTTCGGGGGTTGCCACCACGAGATGCACCGACCACCTTGCGGCCGCAGCTCTGGGCCACTGCTTCAACAACAGAGGTGGAGAACATGGCCCATTCAGACTCCATGTCTCCAGACTCCCTCGGAATGTGGTTGAAGTTCTTCCGGAGGTGGGAGTTGAAGACCTCCCGGACAGGGGCCTCAGCCAGACGCTCCCAGCACACCCTCACTATACGTTTGGGTCTACCAGGTCTGAATAGCTTTCTCCCCTGCCATCAGATCCAACTCACCACCAGGTGGTGATCAGTTGACAGCTCTGCACCTCTCTTTACTCGGGTGTCCAAGACATACGGTCGCAGGTCTAATGATACAATAACAAAATCGATCATCGACCTGCGACCTAGGGTGCCATTGTTTGAAACAGAAAAAGCCAAATAGAAAAACAAAGACACCACTGCAAACGCCAACTACATCAGCATCTTTTGAAATGATCTCCTTAGATTATCTGCACCTGGAGAGGAGCAAGAGTGGTGTGGAATACATTCTGGTGATAGTAGACCACTTTATAAAGTTTGCACAGGCTTATGCAATACCAAACAAGTCTGGCAAGACAGCTGCACGTAAGATCTTTGATGAGTTCATTTTAAGATTCGGCTTCCCCGTCAAAATTCACCACGACCAGGGAAGAGAATTTGAAAATGAGTTATATAAGAAACTCCAGAGCTACAGTGGAATAAACATTCCAGGACAACACCATATCATCCCCAGCCCAACCCAGCAGAACGTTTTAACAGGACACTACTGAGCATGCTTCAGATACTCGAAGAGACCCAAAAACTGAATTGGAAAGACTATTTGAACAAAGTGGTTCATGCATACAATTCTACAGTCCATGAGTCAACTGGATTTACCCTTGGACCTTGTTTTTTCTTTGGGCTTGAATATTGAAAATGTGTGTGTGGATGACTTCCAGATCAGTGATCACAGCTGTGTGCTTTTTAATGTAAATTTCCCTGTGAATCCTCCCCCTCTGAAAATGGCAGCAAAAAGGCAGATTATTAACCAAGAGGCAGCAAATGACTTCTCTGCTTTGTTTGAGCCACATTTACTGATGGGAACTAAGGATCCTGATGCCTTCACTCAGACATTAGACAGCCACTATATGGCTATTTCAGACAAAGTGGCACCAGTGAAATCTGTCCTTGCTTCTCCTAAAAAGTCTCATCCCTGGATAAATGACTCCATTTGATCCTTTAGATGAAACTGTCGTAAGGTAGAACACTTATGGAAATCCACCCAATTGGAGGTTCACAGACTCCATCTAAGGGAGCTTAGAGCCTCTTTAAATGACATGCTGAGGGATGCCAGGAATCAGTATTTTTCAAAAATAATTTTCACAAATAAGGAAAATCCTAGTCTTATTTGACACAATTAACACTCTTGTCTCACCTACTGCCTCTCTAATCCCTGTGTTCTGTAAAGCAGACAGTAACAAATTTCTTAATTTCTTCATTGATAAGATCAGAGCAATCAAGGAAAACATTTTGCTATCTCCTTCTCTTAACTGTGCCAGTGTTATGCCCTCACCTTGTACTTGGTCCACTTTTAATCCAGTGACCTTTCAGGACATCACGGCTCTGCTGCAAAAGATGAAACCCTCCTCTTCCCCCGTTGATGTTCTCCCTACTAAGCTGCTTTTGAGTCAATTGGTCCTTCAGTTGTTGAACTGATAAGCATTTCACTTTCAGCTGGTGTGGTTCCCAGCTCCTTCAAATATGCAGTGGTTGAACCAACTCTTAAGAAGCAGAGTTTGGATCCATCACAGCCAAATAATTATAGGCCAATCTCTAAACACCTTTTCATATCAAAAATTCTGGAAAAGGTAGTGACTGAGCAGCTTATGTCATTTTTGGCAAATTGTAATATCATGGATAAATTTCAGTTGGGCTTTCGGAAAAATCATTCTACCGAAACATCTTTAGTCAGAGTCTCCAGTGACATTATGATGGTGGCTGACACTGGTAAATACACAGTTCTGGTTTTATTGGATCTTTCTTCTGCCTTTGATACTGTTGATCACTGTATAATGATCAACAGACGCAAAGAGCTAGGGCTGTCTGGTTCTGTTTTAAAATGGTTCTCATCGTACCTCACCAGAAGAACCTTTAATGTGTCCGTGAATCAGATCTTTTCTGAAATAGCACAGTATTCATGTGGGGTACCACAAGGCTCAGTTCTAGGACCCATTTTATTTCTAATATACATTCTGCCACTGGGACGGATAATTAGCCAGTTGTTATATTTCTTATCATCTTTACACTGACAATATTCAGTTGTATTGCTCTATTAAAGAGTCTGAGTTTCACATGGTGTCATCTTTAACTTACTGCTTGTCTAACATCAAACAGTGGTTAAGTGCAGACTTTTTACAGCTTAACTCAGACAAGACAGAGACATTAATTATCACTCCTGAAAACAAGATCCCACTTATTAAGCACCATATGGGTACCCTAGGTTCCTCTGTCTAGGCGAGTCTTTGGAATCTTGGTGTTAGTTTTGACTCAGCTACCGTATGTCTCTTGAGCACCAGCCACATTAATCAATTAATTAGAAATTGCTTCTTCCATCTGAACAATATTTCTAAGTTGAGAACCCTGGTGTCGAAGGCAGAACTTGAGATGATTATACATGCTTTTATTTCTTCTCGCTTAGACTATTGTAATGGTCTTTTTACCTGTCTGAGCGAAAAGCATTTCCAACGCCTCCAGGTTGTTCAAAATTCGGCTTCTAGACTTTTAACTCACACTAAGAAAAGGGCTCACATTACACCGGTTTCAGCAGCACTTCACTGGCTCCCAGTTGGTTTTAGGATTCAGTTTAAAATTTTAGTTCTTGTTTTTAGAGCTATTCATGACCAGATCCCTAAATACATCACCGAGCTGCTTAAAGTGTATAACCCCTCACGCTCTTTGATATCCTCAGATCAACTTTTACTGGCTGTCCCTCAAACCCATTTTAAAACTTGAGGTGATAGAGCTTTTCAGGCAGTGGTACCAAAATTGTGGAATGCTCTACCATTGTCTTTGCACTCAGTAGACTCTGTTGACGCTTTTAAAAAGCAGCTGAAGACACTCCTGTTTAAACAGGCTTTTTAGTTTGATTATGGATCATGGTTTTTATGTTTTTAATGTCTTTATACTTGTTTTTCCAATGTCTTTATTGTTACCTCCGCCGGGCCGGAGGCCAGGAGGAGGTTATGTTTTTGCCAGCGTTTGTCTGTTTGTCTGTTGGTTAGCAAGATAACTCAAAAAGTTTTGGACGGATTTCAATGAAACTTTCAGGCCTTGTTGGAAATGGTACAAGGAAGAACTGATTACATTTTGGGGATGATCCGGATCACCGTCTGGATACAGGAATTTTTTAAAGGATTCTTTAACATTGTGACATACGGCCATTTTCAACATGTGTGCAGGCCCAGTGGAGGGCGTTGCTCGTCGTGTCTGACGAACACAAACTCCGCCTTCTTCAAAGTTTTAGGCACAAAAGCACGCGGAAACCAGTGGTGGGCAGGGCCCGACAGCGCGCCTGTGTTTGCACTACGATGCAAAAGCTGAGACGGGCAGCTGTCCGGCGCCGGATTATTTGGCAGAAATTCCCCGGGCAGCCATAGTGGCTGCGCACAAAGAAGCTCTCGGCCGGGGAAGCTTCTAAATCCTCTTTTGCCGCGGAGCGCAAACCTAATATAAAACCCACGGCAACCTGTCTATCCAATTTGCATCCGTCAGTGAACCTCAGTGCTGCTTTCAGTGATCTATGAAAACGCTCGCATAACCCATTGGCCTGTGGGTTGTACGCGGTTGTGCCATGATTTGTTTTGTTTTTTCTTTTGGATTCTTGGATGGAATATGGGTGGGCAATATAAGCTGCGGCTTCAGCCATCACCCATTTAGGATAACTTATGTTGAACTGTATAATCAGAGGAGTTATTGTCTAATTTGACCTTGTTGGATTTTATTTCCCCCTTTGTTATATTATTCACTTTCTTTTAACCTGTACTCTTAATCTAACCGAAATAAAGATTCATTCATTCATTCATTCAATTGCAACGCCCGCAGCCTGGGAGTTTGGAGATGGAGGAGATGGACACAACACCAACACTTCAGTTTATTACCTCCGCCAAGGAGGTAATGCTTTTACTACTGAACCACAAATCCTATCATTGTCAATCCAATTGCTAGTCATATGTTTTCATGGTCAAGGAATCTGAAAACGTACACACAAACACTGTATGGGGGGAACTGTGGCACTTGGCGGAGGTCTGTGCTCTCCGAGTGCTTTTCTAGTTGTATTTGTGATGGTGTGTTTTATTTTATTGTGAAGCACTTTGTGATTCTTTCTGTGAGAAGTGCTAAATAAATAAATTTTTCTTACTTACTTATTGTTTTTTTTTTGTTTTTTTGTTTGTTTGGGGGTTTTTTGGGGGGGGGTTGTTTTCTTACTTTTTGGAAGAGAGCCAACTTTGCCCATTGATCTGATGTTCCCC
Organism: Pholidichthys leucotaenia; assembly: GCA_020510985.1. Taxonomy (NCBI): domain Eukaryota; kingdom Metazoa; phylum Chordata; class Actinopteri; order Cichliformes; family Pholidichthyidae; genus Pholidichthys; species Pholidichthys leucotaenia. The sequence goes on from CM035839.1 coordinate 401,300,765, forward strand.
AGAGAGCACATCAGTCCACAGTCATACGTGGGATATGCTGAGAAATGGTGAAAGTCTATGCAGGAGACTTACCACATTGCTCAGGAGAATATGAAAAAAAGCTGGTGAAAGAGGACAAAAACAGTACAACCAGAGGGCATGGAGTTCTGTTCTTGAACCTGGAGACCATGTACTAATCCAGAATCTATCAGAAAGAGGAGGCCCAGGAAAAAATTGCGTCTACTGGGAAAACAAAGTGCATGTGGTCAAAGAAAGAAGAGGAATGAATTGTCCATTGTATGTGGTGGAAGCTCTGGATGGAGAAGGTAGAGAGAGGATCCTCCACAGAAACCTTTTGTTACCCTTTCTCTACTTTGTTGATGAGCAGAACAAACACCTGAAAGAAAAAAATAAAGATGATACAAGACAAAAGCACTACAAACAAAAGCCACAAGCAAAAGCTCAAATTTTCCTGGAGAACTCTGAGAGTTCAAGTGAAGAAGAATATGCTGTGTGGATGCCTGGGCAGACCCAAAACACTTAGCTTAATCTGCATGCCCCAGTCTTCAAACCTGTGACAAGAAGACATTCCAGAGTAGAAATTCAGATTGAGACGCTCAGTAATCAACCACAAGATGGACTGGACGCTACTCAGGATGGAGGTCAAATAGAAGATGCAAGACTTCAAGAGGAGGACATGCAGGAGCAGGAGGCAAGCCAAGACTCAGACTCTAAAATCCAAGAAGCAGAATCTCAGACTGATAAGGATGCAGTCTCTACAGAAGATGAGCAAGAACAGAGGGTCAGGCACTCTACAAGAAGACGCCAACCAAAATGTATCCTTACCTATGATGCGTTAGGGAAACCTAGTGTTACTCACCTTTGAAAATAAAGGGTTACATAAGCCCCTTTTCCACTAGTACCTACTTAACCCTAATCATCTGGACTCGGCATGCTTTGTAGGCTTTTCCATTAGTACCTGGTACCCAGTACTATTTTAGTATCTGCTCCAGACGGGTCCCAAACAAGTTGAGTCAAGCTAAAAATGTGATGTTAACAGACTGCAGCCCACTGATTGGTCAGGGCGCAACGTCATGAGAACGACATCTTCAACAGACTCTCCAGCCGCCATTTGCAAAGATACGTCTGTGAGCCAGCAAGCAAGCAAGCGTCAGTATAAACAACAATGATAGAATGGTTTCACAGAAATCAATACCGTGGTCCAACAGACTTTTCTGTGCTTTTTGGCTAATGAGAGAATCCAGAGGGAACTAGACAGAGTCACCTGAAATGAACTTACGGCCACCGACCGGCAAATAACACGAGGACCTGACCATGGCAGTTGAAAGCAGTGATATTAGAGCATATAGAGGATGGTGAGTGTTGTGGTATGATGTGATATTATGCATCTTTTACGTTATTTATCCCAGCGGTGGAAAGCTCACTTTGAACAAACAACACCATTGTCTCCTGCATGCACACAATGAGCTAGCTAGTTAGCCATCAATGCTAACTCTGTGCTCTGCTTGTATTTTGTGCTTGTGTCGACATCTGATGAAATAAGATAGTGTTAATCCTGGTTAAAAAGGCGTTTTTTTTAACATGTTGCACTTTCGTGCTGTGCATGTACTTAAGTTGTGTGTATTTTCATTCTAGAGTCCGACCAGCATCTGCTTTGACACCACAATGTAGCATGACAGAGCAATGTGTTATGACTGCTAATTTGCACACCCCGTTGCTTTTTTTTTTCCACAATATCTTTATTGAACCTTTTTTTTTTAGCAAACATGATACAAACAATCAAACACTAACACTAAAGTACTACAAAAAAAAAAATGCACTAAAAAACACCAACAACCACCAACAAAATCAAATCTTCAACAATGCTCCTCTGTTTAGTCTAGACAATCCAATACATAAGTATACATATTATGTTCACCAGTTTGGAATTTACAAGGTCCACACATATCATTCACCTTCTTCTTCAAGAGTTATGTTTAAATTTTTTACATAATCAATAAAAGGTCTCCATATATTCTCAAACACAATTTCCTTTGATTTCAGTATATATGTTATTCTTTCTAATGGAAGGTTTGTTAACATCTGTCTTAACCACTAAGTCACATCTGGTCTATGAGTCTTTTTCCATAATAGTGCAATACATTTTTTGGCATTAAGCAAACAGGTCTATGAATGTTCTTTCACTTTTATTAAAATTATGCTTTTCTGGGTACAGACCCAACAAAAACAGTTTAGGATTCAATATGATTTGTTTTGAGATTATTTTTTCAATTGTTACCCTCACCTCTTCCCAAAACATTCTTATTAATCTACATTCCCATACACAATGAAATAGAGTTCCTTTACTTTCCATGCACTTTGTGCATGTATCTGGTATATTTTTGTTATATCTATTTAACTCCTCCGGTGTAACATACATCCGCATTAACCATTTGAAATGTATCAATTTAAGGCGTACATTTATTGATTTGGTTTGAGCTTCTGTACAAGCCAATTCCCATTGTTCCTCTGAAATTTCAGTTTGCAGATCTTTCCAGTAGTTTAATCTTTTCAGTGAATTTTCACTTGAAAATAGTGTCAATGAGTTATAAAACTCTGAAATAATACCCTTTCTTTTACTATCTTTCATCAACATTTTTTCCAAGGATGAATAGATAGGTCGAGTGAGAGCTTTATTTTGATTTGATCGAATAAAGTTTCTAAGTTGAAGATATTTAAAAAAAATGTGTTCTATTGAGATTAAATTTGATCCTCAACTCTTCAAAAGACATTATGTTTTCTGCACATGGCAAATAGAAATCCTGAATCTTTTGTATCCCTTTTAAATTCCATACTTTAAATACAGCGTCCGCTCTCCCTGGTTTAAAATATTGATTACCCCATATTGGACTAAATTGTGACAATAACTGTGGTTCTTTTAAATAGTGAGAATATGTATGGGCACATAATCATACCATGTAGGATAACTAAATAGACGGTTATGCTGTTTCATCCCACCTAGCAACAATGCTCTGCACTGTGTGTGTTTATATATTTACATATTTATTCCATCTAGCTACAATGCTCAGCACTGGGTGTGTTTATATTTATATATCTATATATTTATTCCATCTAGCTACAATGCTCCGCACTGTGTTTTTATATATCTACATATTCTTCCATCTAGCTACATTGCTCCGCACTGTGTGTGTTTATATACTTGCATATTTATTCCACCTAGCTGCAATGCTCCGTACTGTGGGTGTTTATATATTTACATATTTATTCCATCTAGCTACAATGCTCTGCACTGTGTGTTCATATATTCATATATTTATTCCATCCAGCTACAATGCTCTGCACTGTGTGTCTGTGTGTGTGTGTGTATATATATATTTTATAGTAATATGTACATATGTATATTAGCTGCTCTTGCTTGCTTGTTTTTTTTCTTGCCTTCTGATTGTTGCTCTGAGTGTTGCTATCCCTGTGCTGTTGCAATCCTGGAATTTCCCCGTTGTGGGACTAATAAAGGCTTATCTTATCTTATCTTATCTTAGTTTTTAGCTTCACACCATATTTTGATCATATGCTTTACAAATGGATTTTTAACTTGTTTTTGTAATTTTTTTGCCGAATCTGAGTATATGAATATGGGAAGAGGTAAAGGTAAATTGTATGATTCCATTTCAGTCCAGTGAGGGAGATCATTTGATGAAAAATAATATGTCATAGACCTCAGTTGTGCCGACCAATAATACAACATAAAATTTGGACATTTCAGACCTCCACGATCAAATGGTAAATATAATAAAGACAGACGTAATCTAGCCCTCCTGTTGTTCCATATAAATTTCACTAACTTTTTTTTAATTCTTGAGAATAAATCTAAAGGTGGTGGTAAGGGAATGTATTGAAATAAATAAAGTATTTTAGGTAAGATATTACTTTTAAGTATATTAATTCTCCCGATCATCGACATTGGTAGTGACATCCATCTCTGAAGTAACTCATCAATATCTGTCATTAAGGCTTCATAATTGACACTGGCGATTGATTCTAGCTTAGGCACAATTTGGATTCCTAAATATTTAAACTGATTTACAACATTGAATTGATTTACCTCAGGGGCTGGGTAATTTCTCTGGGTCTCATTTAGCATTAATATTGAAGATTTAGTTTTATTTATTTTATATCCTGATATTTCCCCAAAATTCTTTATTAAATTCAACAAGGTCGGAATTGATTTTTTAAGATTCGACATAAACAAAATTATGTCATCGGCATACAGGGAGATTTTATGTTCTGTTGGTCCAACTTTAATTCCATATATTTGTGACTGTAGACGTATCGCCATCGCTAAAGGTTCAATTGCCATAGTAAACAGTAAAGGTGAAAGTGGACAGCCTTGTCGACATCCTCTATTGATTTTTATTGATTTTGAAATATTGTTATTTGTTAGGATTTCTGCAGTAGCATTATTATATATTATCTGAACCCATTTTATGAAATTATTTCCAAGTCCAAACCTTTGTAAGACTTCAAAAAGAAAGGGCCATTCAACTCTATCAAAGGCTTTTTCGGCATCCAGTGATAAGAGAGCTGTATCCGGTGCTTCTTTATTAGAATAAATAATATTAAATAGTCTTCTTACATTATGGAAGCCTTGTCTTCCCTTTATAAAGCCATTCTGATCTCGATTAATAATATTTGGTAAAATTTCTTGTATTCGTCTTGCTAAAATTTTACAGATTATCTTAAGGTCGGCATTTAATAGGCTTATTGGTCTCATATTTTCACATTTATTAGAGGGTTTACCTGGTTTTGGCAACAGTATAATTAAGGCATTATTCATATATGATGGTAAATTACTATTTTGAAATGCTTCTAAAACCATTTCCAAAAAAGGTTTTGTTAATTTATTCTTAAATTTTTTATAAAGGTCAACTGGAAGACCATCTGGTCCTGCACTTTTTCCTGATTTCATATTATCAATGGCTAGTCCAACTTCTTCTTGACTAATTTTAGACTCCAGTATCTCCCTATTTTCATTTGGAATACACGGTATAAATAGTTCGTTCAAAAACCCATGTAGTTTTGTTAAGTCAGATTCATTTTTGGTATCATATAATTTTTCATAGTAATCTCTAAAGGCTCTATTAATTTCTAAAGGATCTATAACTACCTGTCCGTTACTTATAATACTGGTAATTGGTGTTTTAGATTCTAATTGTTTAATCTGCCATGCCAATGACTTTCCTGATTTTTCACCTTGTTCATAAAAAGATTGTTTCAATCTTAGAAGACTCGAGGCAGCTCTATTCGCTGATTTTTTGTCATATTCAGCTCTCAAAATCAGTAATTCGTTCTCCAACCTTGGATCTCTTCCTGCATATACTCTTTCTTGAAGAATTTTTATTTTATGTTCCAATTGGACTCTCTCCTCTCGAGTCTTCTTAGATTTTGAACCTGTATAACTAATAATATGTCCCCTAATAAAAGCTTTGAAAGCCTCCCACTTTACACATGCTGATGTTTGTGTAGTATTGATATCAAAGAACTCATCTATCTGTTTTTCTATATACTTAACAAATTCCTCATCCTGAAGCCATTTATGCTGAAATTGCCATCTACCTGGTTCCTTTGTCAATTTCTTATCTACATATATTAGACAGCAGGGTGCATGATCAGAGATCACGATGTTATCAAAAAAAACAGTTTTGAATCTTGGACCTTAATTCTGTGGAGATCAAAAAATAATCTATACGTGAGAATGTCTTGTAGGTATTGGAATAACAAGAGTATGCTTTATCTTGTGGTTTCATTTCTCTCCATATATCTATCAATTTCAATTCTTTCATAAAATGATTAATGGTCATCCTACATCCATTGTGCGTACAGTCCAGTCCTGTTGATCTATCTATACCAGGATTCAATGTACAATTAAAATCCCCTGCTATTATATGTTGCCCTGTAAGTGATGATAAGATAAGAAATAAATTAGCAAAGAACTTTTGATCATCTATATTGGGACCATATAAGTTCACCAAATTTATGTTTTCTAATAGCAAAGATCCTTGAATGATTACATATCTTCCAAATTTGTCTCCAATTACATTTTTCACTTGAAATGGGACTGATTTATGTATGAGAGTCATAACTCCCCTGGCTCGGGATGAAAATGATGAGGTGAAAACATTTCCTTGCCATCTACTCCTAATTCTTTTTACATCTTCCTCTATTAGATGAGTTTCTTGTAAAAACACAATTTTTGAACCCATGTCTTTTATTTTATTCATAACTTGTTTAAGTTTTTTTAAATTTTGTAGACCTCTGCAATTCCATGAAGTTAAATTAAGATTAACGCTTTGATTTATGATCAATAGGGAGTTTGGGATTATCTTGCAGTGTAAACATGCTCAAACAGAAAAGCAAAAAAATGAGTGGTTGAACATTCACCCTACAAACTACACACAAACAAATTCCCCCTTCCCACATTTGTGGCAATCCCCCCAAAAACAAAAGAAAAATTCTGTCTCCCGATATAGCCATCGACCGTTCCACACCCACGAGGATCAGCCAAAGCCACTCCTTCTTCATCCTCCCAATCACCCTAACTCTACTGCTTTTAATAACGTAACATTAACTCTCTTCTGTAATTTTCCAATTTAACTCCAAAATTTTTTAGCAATTTTGTACTTTTTTTTTTTTTTTTTTTTTTAATATGTAATACAATTACTAACTAACCTGCACTTACACAGCACTTTTCCAGTCACAAAGACCACTCAAAGCGCCTTCATCAATACTAACCCTCCATTCCAAGGGCCTACAGGAAACAGACATCCAGGGACAATTCAGAACAGCCAATCAACCTAACATGCATGTTTTTCTATATTTTTCTATATTTACAATCTATATTTTGTAATCTTGTTATATGCTTCTAATCAGTTAAATGCTCAAATATTCTACCCTATATTCTGTTCATGCTTAGCTCCCACCAGTCTCTTCCTGGATCTTCTTGATGAGCTCCTGCGCCTCCTCGGGGGTCTTGAAGATGTGTGTTCTGCCCTCATATGTGACCAGAAGTCTTGCAGGGTGAATCACTCCATGACGAATCTCAAGGTTGCGCAGTTCTTTGCGGATGGGGTCAAACTGCTTCCTTAATTGTTGGATTCCTGAGGCCAAATCTGGGTAGAACCGCACCTGCTGATCTTGGTATTTAATTTCTCCTTTGGCCCGCACCGCGTTGGAGATCGTCATCCTGTCTCTGTAGCTGAGAAACTTCATAATTAACGTCCTCGGTGCTGCTTTGTTACCTCTCGGTGGGCCAATTCGGTGGGAGCTTTCCAAGACGACTGATGATTTTAGCTCTGCGTTGTTCAGCGCCTCCGGGATCCACCCCTCCAAAAAGGAGCATGAATCACGACCTTCGGCTCCCTCCGGTAAACCCACCAGCCTCAGGTTGTTCCGTCTGGACCGGGATTCCAAGTCCAGAATGCTATTTTCCAGATCTTTATTTTTTTTTTCCAAAGTGCGCACCTTTATTTGAAGTCCGCTGATTTCATCCTCCGCACTTGAAACACGAAGCTCCGCCTGCGTCACTCGCTCCACGCAGTCAACCAACTCCTTTCTCATTGCATCCAACGCTGCCATAATGCCATCAAGTTTAGCGGAAAAGTCTGCTCTCATTGAGCTAATGGCAGCCAGCACTGCACCTGTGCCGCCATCGTCAGCAGCAGCAGTTACCGCACCACCGCTAGTTTCATCCGCCATATCCGCAGCTTTTTCTACTGCGCCACAAACTTTAAAGTCCGTTAATTTGGACTGCTTCGGCGATTCAATTTTTCCCCCTCCTGATTTCCCAGCCTTAGTCTTCACCGGCATATCCTCACCCAAACGCTGGGAAAAGTTCTGTTCCAAATGAGAGAGTTATTTGCCGAATCTTTATTTCCAGGAGCAGAGCAGAGTGATACGTGTCCTTCTAGGCGGCCACCATAACCGGAAGTCCCCCCGTTGCTTTTTAGTAGTGGTGGACAAAGTACTCAAATCCTTTGTTTTTCAAGTTAAAGTATAGATAAAACTAAAGTACCACAATTTCCACTTAATATGAAAGGGACTGAACTGAGATTTATTTGATTGTGTGAATATTAATTACAGAATAATTGAAAATGAATGGGATATCCAATATTATCCACTGTTTAAGAACCGCTTGTTTATTTTTTGTCAGATCACTTGTGTGATCCTTTATGAGTTACAGTATATTCATAATAGTGTATCTTGCACTTTGTAAATGGGAGTTGTTCAGTCACCATTGTAATTTAGTTTATATGTGTAGTTTATAGTCTATCATCAATAAACTCATGCAGTACTATAACCGGACACATTACAAATATTTAAGACCCATTGTAGTGCATCTTTTTATATTTTAGCAATACAAGGACAAAACACTAGGGCAAGAAGAGACACAGTGGTGATAGAGCAGTGGCTAAACTTTTATTGATAAAAATTACATATTTTGACTGAGCGACTCCATACTTGGGGGTGCACACCCTCAGTTTTAGTAGTAGATTCCATTCAGCTGAATGTATTAACTCATTCTGATTGCTGAGGTCACAGTAAAAAATGATTTTAAACATAACCCAGCCCTTGTAAAATCTACTTTACTGAAGTGCAGCTACATGAAAATTGTGGTTAAATACAACAACAAAGCACTTTTTTGTCACATTCCACCACTGGCTTTGAGCAACAAGTGTACGTATTCCCAAATATGTTTAAAAATTTGCTTTAATTATCCACCACCCATTTCTGTCTTTTGTTTAGGAAAGGGGAAAACAATCCACCCCAAACAGGACCTGGTGTCACTATTTATAGAGATGCAGGCTGAAGATCTGCTGAACTGGGACCAGTGTGAGTGGCACATCCAGTTGCTTCTCAGTGAGGCAGCATGGAGGGGTGTGTGACACATTCTAAGTTGTTTGTTTTATTTTTGTTTTTTTTTACAGTTTAAAGTTTGAATTTTGCACATTCTAGATAATCTGGATTTTGCTGCTGATTGTAATAAACAATTTAGTGACATGTGTTTGCATCATGACTTTCTACTTTGTTAAGACACCAGTGGGAAAAGAGTCAACAGTACAAACCATTTATCAGTGCCATTGAAAACAATGATTCATTTTTAAGAAAAAGTAACCAAAAACAATTATTTTATTTACTGAAGACTGTACTGTTGGATGTGCCAGTGCAGAAGACACTGCACACTTTAGTGATAGTACCAGTATATGGAGGAATTCTGGGCCATATTAACATCTGGATTTCCTAATAATAGGTTAGGGAGGGCAGGGGTGTCCAATCATGTGCCATGGTGGGCCAAGACCTTGCAGGCTTTGCCTCCAACCAGTATCTTCAACAGCAGATTCCACTGAATTTCTTCCCACTGATTGCTGATCAGTGAAAACACCTGCTGAAGAGACTGGGTAGAAGAGAGAACCTACAGGGTCTTGGCCCTCCATGGCACATGATTAGACACCCCTGGGTTAGGGTTTAATGGGATTTAACATTTTAATACAAACTGCTTTAAGGTTCATAATTCTGTTGACAGACTTACACCAAACCAAAAGTGATTTCTCAAACTGCTGGATTGTTCTTAGACAGCTTTTCCAATCTTTTAGTATTTAATTTATGTCACTTGGTGGTAACCTTCACACATAAAACAAAAGTAGAGACAGATCTGCAGAAGGTTTATTGTCAAACTTCTCGTGCAATACTAAATGAATACATGTATAGTACATTGTTGATGCAAAGAATATATATTTATACAGTATCTACATGTATATATCCAGTAAATCCATGTATTTCTCCATGTAACCTTGTGCCTGCATTATTTTAATTGCTTTTAATCCTAAATCAAGTTTGTTTTGACTTAAAAATGCATCATAATTGTTAAATATATCTTATTATACCTAACTCAGTACTGTTTACCTGTTGAAATATATTTATGGCTAAAATACACTATGGCACCTGGCAATCAATTTTTGGCAGCTGATCATTTTTTTGTCACGCCTCCACAGACTCAGTGCTGCTGGAATAGGTACATCCCATGATGTCTCAACAGTCTATCCGTGATTTTCACACAGATCAGAGTAATTTGTTGCACAGGAAGCTAAATGTTTCTACAGACATTCTAAAGTTCTGTAACCACTGTGCATTTGTGAAGCTGGGGTGACATCTCATCACTGGGAGACTTGGTTGGACGCCCACAACCATGGTTTGAAGTAATAATTTTGCCACAAGAGAGCCATCTGAAACACACACATAGCATACTGTACATAATTTAGCACCTAATAGCGATAACTTGCTGACATTACAATGTAGTACAGTGGTCTTAAAGCAAACTAGTGTTAGCAATCATTAGCTTACCTTCATATGTGATCTAGTGCGTATCCTCATGTCTTCGGCTTTATACTGCTCTATGGCTTCCTAAACGCTCCAATACTTTTCTAGAGTGTTTCGACTCACCGCCTGTAGCCTTCTCTGGCTCTCCTTTTTTGCCTTTACGCTGAAAAAAAGCCAGCGACTGAGCAGTCACCTCGTAATCCATTATCTTGTGTTTTGCTTGTGTCATGTGTTTTACGTCATGTGAGTGTTGCGCCGCCTTGCTGTAAAAAAATCCCACCCACCTCAGGCGGTACTCTGCTGTAATGGAAACAAAAGCAAGCTGAGTTGAGTAAAGTCAAATTGAGGCGAGTAAGGCTATGTAGGTACTAGTGGAAAATAGGGCTGAAACGATTAGTCGACGTTATTGATAACATCGACAATAAAAATTTGTCGACAAATATTTTTTTATTGTCAACAAATCATTTAATTATAAAGTTTATATGCATGCAGCGGTTCAGTTGTAACCAGCAGGAGCAAAAGATCCATTTAACCTGATCTGCAATGCACGACCGAAATTGCTGAGGGCGGTAGCGCCTCTGTTGTCCGGCATGCGTGAACAATTTCCAGTGAAGAAGAAGAGGAGCACAGCATGGCGAAGCATGTGTTGTGTTTTGTTTTCGTGGTTGTTACAGAGTTTAAGGGCGAAGCGGCTGTGTGTGTCTCTCCAACGCAAAGAAAGGAGAATAAAGTCCCACTGTTGTGAAGGTATGTGTGCTCCATGTCTAACTGGCTGCAGAACCTATCTAGAGCAAAGCCTGTTACCAGTTAACGAGCCAGGCTAAAATATGGACATTTTAGCTTTAATTCACAGGGAGTCCCAGGAGCCACATTACCGTCTGCAAGGGTAAGTTTTAGTGAGTAAAGAAAGTTAGCATCACTTATTTTCAATGGCCAACTGTTTCAAGCTTGAGAAAAATAACAATACTGTTAGTATGTGCTGTTAATTTTAGTTTACCTGTTTGACAATAAGCTCTCTGTTGACAATGATGATCTCTGTTGTTTTAGACGTAAATGTCGGAGGGTGGAAAGACTGTGGAAGTTCACTAAACTTGAGGTGCATCGATTGTACCTCAAGGAACTGTTAATTGAATTTAACAATATGATTAAAATGGCAAGAACTTTTTATTTTTCCAACATCATCTCCTCCAATAGTAAAAATCCAAAGATCCTTTTCAGCACAATAGACAGTATAGTTAATCCTGTTAGTTCTGCTCCCCCTGTTTATTCAATTAATGACTGTAACAAGTTTCTTTCCTTTTTTGTTGACAAGGTCACTGCTGTTAGGGCTGGTTTTACTCATTCCTTCCCCCTAATCCTTGATTGTCCTAACAGACAGGCCTTTTTAAGTGATTTTACCCCAATTTCTTTTGAAGATTTGTTAGTGTTGGTGAGTTCCATGAAATCTTCCTCCTGCGTTTTAGATATTTTGCCTTCCTCAATGTTAAAAGAGGTAATTGGCTCAGTGGGTACATCTTTGGTTAATATCATTAATAGTTAACTTGAATCTGGTTGTGTACCCTCGTATTCTAAACATGCAGTTGTGCAGCCACTTTTAAAAAAACCTAACCTTGATCCATCTGTTTTTAAAAACTTCAGGCCAATTTCTAAGCTTCCTTTTATTTCTAAGCTTTTAGAAAAAGTTGTTGCCAAGCAGCTCACTGACTTTCTGATTGAACACAATATTTTCGACAAATTTCAGTCAGGTTTTCGTCAGAAACACTCGACAGAGACCGCTCTTCTCTGGGTGTCAAATAGGGATGGGCATAATTTACCGATTAACCGATAATTGATCATTAATAATTTCACCGAGGAAGTTCATTTTTGTCGACAAACCGTTTTTTTTTTTTAAACAATCCGAATGTAGGTTATTAGGCCTAGTGCACGGCCGTCCTCAAACAATGCAATGCATTTAACTGTGCCACTGGCAAAATTTGGGCACCAGGGGGCAACATTACACCATCGCCGTACCCTGGCATGCCTCAGTTGATACATGCGAGCTTCTGTAGGGCAATCGTCAAATCATGAAGCGGTTACGGCGAAGTGTTGCGTGGGACCATTTCAATTTAAAAAATGACCAGGTGTACTGCAATCACTGCAATGCAGCATACAAATATACCTCATCGACAACACAAATGATGTATCATTTGAACACCACTCATCCAAGCCTGATAAAAGACACTGCACCTCCTTATTGGTCCATGGAGCACCCTTATTACGCGAAGCCATTTTTGATAGAGAATAAATGAAAATAGCACAGCAATACACTGAAAAGAAACCGCCAACAGTGGTTGCGCGCTAAGTAATGGCGGTCGTGAAGATTCTTTTTTTTTTTTTTTTCAGAAACTTTATTGAGAAGGTCATGAAGATTCGGTAGAAGACACACACACACGTGTGTGTGTTTGTGTGTGTGTAAGTGTACATACATACGTAGATGTAAATAAAGTGTACATAAATATGTTTTTAGAACTCTTTTATTCTTATAACAAGATACGTAACTCAAGATGAAAATGATTTACTGCACAGGTTAATGAGAGCTTTACTGCTCCTCAGGTGCTAGAGGCGCAGGATCGTCGAGGGAAGCTGCAGGAGGCGGCGTAGTGGCTCGACGGGAAGACTATTTCGCACAAAATGGCACAAGAGAACAGCAAAAAGTTCCAAGCAGCTAGACTAAGCAACACGAGCGATAGAGCAATGATTGCGGTCTTCGTTTGTTGGGTGGCCGCTCGGCAGGGAGAGAAGCTGGGTAAAACGTCTCGGCCAATCAGCTTGCGGGGTGAAACGTCTCGGCCAATCAGCTTGCGAGATTCCCGAGCCGAGCCAACACGAAAACAGCGAACAGAGAGAGAGGGATTTGAGAGAGAGAGGTGGATTTGAGTTGTGCGGCTCTCCGTGCTGATACCTGATGTTCTAATGTAGTCTACCTGCCTTGTTACCTACCTAAAAATGTTAATGATTAACCGATTATTAATCATTAATTCTCCCGACGATCGGTGAAGAAAATTTCACCGAATGCCCATCCCTAGTGTCAAATGATATTTTAATGTCATCAGACTCTGGCAAATGCTCTGTTTTAGTGTTATTAGATCTTACTGCAGCATTTGATACTATTGATCATTGTATTTTGTTACAAAGGCTTAGAGATTGGGTAGGTATTTCTGGAAAAGCTCTGGATTGGTTTTTCTCCTGCCTTTCTGGTAGGAGTTTTTCCGTGGCTGTTGGCTCTTATTCATCTGACTCTGCTCCTTTAACCTGTGGGGTGCCTCAGGGTTCTATTCTGGGTCCACTTTTATTTGCCCTATATATGCTGCCACTTGGTTCTATCATCAGCAAATTTAAAGGTGTGTCTTATCACTGCTACGCTGACGATTTACAGCTACTTTTCTCTTTTAAGCCTGACCATGTTGACAATTTAAAAATTATTCATGATTGTCTGTCTGCAATTAAGGACTGGATGTCTAGTAACTTTTTGCAACTTAATGCTGATAAAACTGAAGTCCTTATTGTAGCACCTGATAACCTAATTCCTAAGTTGGTTAATAGCATTGGTTCATTAAGCTCTAACGTACGGTCTAATCTAAAAAATCTTGGTGTCATTTTCAATCAATCGATGAGTTTTGATCAGCATGTCAAATCTCTGACCCAGAGTTGTTTTTTACACCTTAGGAATATATCCAAAATTAGGTAATTGGTTTCCTACAGTCAGTTAGAAATCATTATTCACGCCTTTGTTTCTTCACGTTTGGACTACTGTAACGCTCTTTTCACATGTCTTAGCAAATCCTCTTTACACCGCCTACAGTTAGTCCAGAATGCTGCTGCAAGATTACTAACTAGGTCCAGTAGATTCTGTCATATCACTCCTGTTTTGGCCTCCTTGCATTAGCTTCCTGTAAATTATAGAATTGATTTTAAAGTTCTTCTTACTTACAAAGCCATTCATGAAGAGGCGCCTTTTTATATTAGTGACCTACTCTTTACACCAGCCCAGCAGTTCTCTCAGGTCTTCTCATCAGAATCTATTGGTAGTCCCTAGCACTAGGCTCAGAACCAAAGGCGATAGAGCCTTTGCTGCTGTTGCTCCCAGACTGTGGAACTCCTTACCTTTTGAACTTAGATCTGCACCTTCCATTGGTGTTTTTAAGAAGCAACTAAAGACTCACCTTTTTAGCCTGGCTTTTTAATTAACTATGCATTGATTGTATTTTTATGTGCTTTTACTGTCTACTTTGCTTTTTTTTTTTTTTTACTATTTTATGTGCCTGTGTTTTTATTTTGTTTTTTACCATGTTAAGCACTTTGTGACTCTGTCTGTGAAAAGTGCTCTATAAATAAACTTATTATTATTATTATTATTATCTGTAAAGTGCTTTGGCCATCAAGAGATGAGAATAAAAGTGCTATATAAGTGAATGCCATTACTCTGTGGTTGCAGAGGGTTGAGCTGTCATGGCTAACGTGTTGAATGCAGTGACTGAATTGCAGGAGTCGCTATCGCTTTTTCATCTTTGTTAATATTAGCCCTCATTCTGAATATTAGTTACACTGTGTTACACTGTGTCCAGCTGAGACAAAATGGCATTTAAATGCCTCCCACCCACAGGAGATGGAACGTTAAGATGTATTAAACAGCGCCTGAGGTAAAATATGCAGCCCCAACAAGAAGCAGAGATGGTGGACATGAGAAAAATAAATGCAACTAGTCGACTAGTTGAAAAAAATAGTCGTTAGATTAGTCGACAACTAAAATAATCTTTAGTTGCAGCCCTAGAGGAAAAGGGTCAATAGACAGTTCTTTGAATAAATGCTAAGAGTTAATGCTAATCTGTTTGAAAGGACTAGTTGTGTATGTGAAGACAGTTGCTCTAATTCATTAGTCCAATTTTTTTCAGAAATTAATTTCTTGGGACTAAATTTAAATTGGATATCAGAATACTACACATATGGAGATAAACTGGTTTATTTACAGAAGACCGTGTGTTACTGCATGACAGAGCAACAGTAAAAGTCTGTAAATAAGAGTACTACACGCCAAAGCATGTACAATGTTAGTACACATTAAGCATGGTTGAATGCTGGATATTGCCATGTGACTTAATGGACTTTGGAGGCCTACCAATGTACCTACAGATTAAGACAAGACAACCAAGCAGGAAAAAGAAAAGTTGTAATCTATCCTGTAATCATGCTGTTGTAGTTGCGAGATGTGATGCATTGAGCATTGTGATGCATTGTGTGTATTGTGTGCATTGTGATGCATGCTGTTGTAGATGCAAGATAGATAATTATGTTTGGGTAAGACATTTAACTGTATACTGGTCAGTTATTATACACAATGTGTTATGTCTACACACCTGGCACAAAAGGAGATGGACGAGAGGTTGCACTGGAATGGTACTTTATTATAGAACGGGTTGCTATACAGCAGGTACTACACTGTGTGGGGTCGTCCAGGCAAGAGGACCCCCAAATGTTGGATGCCCCTACTTATAGGGCAGTGTGATGACGCACCCAGAAGGTGGCGTTATCACACCGCACTTCACAATAAAAACCTCCCATCACATTCTTCCCCCTTTATAAAGTAGAAAAAACACGCCTAATTAAAACCTACACAAATTTAGTAGATAAAAACCCAACAAACACATTAAACAACAATAGCAATAGCAATAACACAAACACCGAATACTAGAACTAGGGCTGGTGGGTTGACTGCCACACGGCCCGCACGGCCAAGTGGTTTATTCTGCCATTTTTACGATAGACCAGCCGTGCTCCTACCTAAAGAGTCCTCGGTCTCTTTCTCACTGTCTCCCATGGCAAGGGAGGGTCTGCCGGGGGGGCCCTGCAGCATCCCCGCGGTGGATGTGGCTCTGGAGGCAGCAGGCCCCCAGGACCAGGGCCGATCTTCAAAACACAGGAGTTTGGATCTTCCACCACCTTCACTGACTCCTGCGTAGCCCCGTCACTTGAAACGTCCACCTGGACACGCTGCAGCTGGTTCGCATGTCGGATTGAGCTATCTGCCAGCCAGAAACACGCTGCTCCCAACTTTGCCACAATCCTCAGCGGTGCCCAATGTCGCACCGGCTGCGATCTAGCCAGTTGTCGCCCCAGTCTCTCCTCGGCACAGATCTGAACCCAGTCCATGACATGGAGTGGAACCTTGCTTGGTTTGATGTGCTGCTGTAGTTTCAGCAGCTCCGTGTCTTCCTCCTGTTTTGTGGCGTCGTAACTCCGCGGCGGCACAGCAGCCACCGCCATTGCAGCGGACCCCTCATCCATCATAGTCCGAGGCTTGACTCTGGTACCAAAAATGTCCGATGCTTCCCTGTTGACACTCGTCGGAACAGACCTTCCACTCGTTAACTCAGTCACTCCCATAATAGCAGGCCGAGCACGGGCACTGGAGTCATTTGGTTCCTCCACTGAGCAGCTGTCCTCCTGAGGGTCAGAAATGTGTGCCCTGGTTCCGGTACCGCCAGCGGGTACCTCATCCCTCACTACTACGTCATCCACTGGGTCCGGTGAGCTTCACTGTCCATATCCGGACCACTCAAATCCAGCACTGTCCTTAATTGTGAAACCCAGTCTGTAGAACAGGTCACACCCCATAATGTTGTCACCATGCGTTGTTACCTGGATCGAGAAGTCATGCACCGCTTTGGTGTCATAGCAAGCAGTCAACTCCACAGTCCCGACATTGCACAGTCTACCACCGCCATATCCATACAGCGGTGCCGGGTTCTTCCTGATCCTGTGGTGCGGGAAAAACTTTTTCACCATGGCCCAATTTAGCACCGACAGGACCGCCGCTGTGTCGAGTATTGATGGCAAAGCTACAACATGCAGTAGGAAAGCCCACTGGCTTTGGCGCTCACCGAGTGGATGGTCGTCATGGGTGGGCGGGCTGGCTTACTTGGCGGGCTCCACGATGCTGAAGACCGACACATTCTGGCAAAATGATTCATGCGCCCACACTTGCTGCACCACTTCCCTCTTGCCGGGCATGCTCATACATTACTCTGGTGCACTGGGGACCCACAACCTCCGCAGACAGGGTCCTTTGGAGCAGACCTACGACTCACTGCATACGCCTCGTAGTCATCCGCCATGGTCTCTACGTCCTCCGAGTCCACTACATTCACCAACATCATCCCTTCTGGTGTCTTCTGAGACTGGTGCCAATTTAGCTCAGAAGCTAGCTTATCTGTGGCCTCTAGCTGAAGAGCTAGTTCAACTGCCATAGCTAGCACTAAGTCATTGGTTGCTGTTAGCAACCTAGCCTGTATTGCAGCACTACATGTGTGGTCGGCTAATTGATTCTGCACCATCTTGTCCTTTAATGGCCCAAAATGGCACACACTGGCTAACTGTCTTAGGTCAGCGACAAACTGTTGAATAGGCTCATCAGCTCCCTGGCGTCTCTGGCGAAACCGAATTCGTCATACCGTCATGCTGTCCGGAGCGGTGGTTAGCCATTAGCTCCATGACGTCCTCATACAAGTCCGTCGCACTGAGCGTCCATAGAATCCTGTGGCCTTCGATGCCGAGGTTGTGGACAAGCAGCGCTCGCCTTCTCACCTTATCCACCTTCCCTAGGTCCAACGCAGTGATTTAATTTTCAAAAGCCTCAAACCAGCGGGGCCATGGGACCGGTGGTTCCCCAGGAAGCTCCAGAAAAGGCCACAGTGGTGTTATGCACGCCTCCATGTGTTAAATCCTCAGTCGCCAAATGTTATGTCCACAAACCTGGCACAAACGGAGACAGACGAGAGGTTGCACTGGAATGGTACTTTATTATCGAACGGGTTGCTATACAGCAGGTGCTCCACTGTTTGGGGTCGTCCGGGCAAGAGGAGCCCTAAATGGTGGACGCCCCTACTTATAGGGCGGTGTGATGACACACCTGGATGGTGGTATCATCACACCGCACTTCACAATAAAAACCCCTCATCACACAATGGTGTTTAGAAAAAAATATTAAAGGAAAATGTAGCGGTTTAACTGTAGATGCTAGACCCCATATACTTGGAGAAAGAAAAGGAAATATTTTTGCTAAAATTCTTTTTTTTTTTAGTGGGGGAGGGTCTAACGCAGTGAAGTTATAATATATTATCTATATTCCTTGTTTTTTGTTCATATGTCCAGTTAAAAATTTTGCCCGTAAAAAATGTAATAACATTATTTTTGCAGGATGTGACTATTTCTGTCTGCATATTTTGTATTGCATTTACCCTTTAAGAAGTGAAGACTTTCCCCTTAAGAGACACAGGAGCAGCATGAGTAGTGTGTGTGTGTGTGTGTGTGAAAAAAAAAAGGAGAAGAGAGAAACAAAACTTTTCTTCTGTTGAACTGAGAGCATTTTTATAAAAATAAAGTTGCTAGAAAAGTAGATGGACATGTTTTTGGCCGTTCATTTGAAAGGTGCAACAATAACAAGGACCAATCAGCTGCTTTCTTTTAATCAGCTTTTTCCAGACAGCAGTCAGACTTCACAGGTGAATGTGAACTGCTTATAAGACTGATGTAATTTTTTTTTAAGTTAAACTGTTTATTTTATTCTACCTTAGTGTAATTTCAGTTTATTAATGCACTTTTTTATTAGGTTATTATTTTATAGTCTTTTCTCCTATGCTGAACTACTGACTGGAAGATGTGAAACATGATTTTTTTTTAATGTGGAAAAGTAAATGAATCTTTAATTTTGAAATAAAAAAACACCAGTTTGCAATATAGACATTCAGAAAAATGTGCAGTAAAATTTGTTTTATATTGACTGTAGCACAGAAAAAAAGACCTAAACTAGAAAAGCATTCAGAGTGCATATTTCTGCCAAGGCTCCTTCCTTCCCTCCCTTTGTCCATCCATCTGGCTGTATCTTTTTGCCTCCATCCCGCCATACATTACAAGATAGGGCCTTGGTAGAGGTATGCACTCATAAATCAGCTGCAAAATGTAATGGGTTCGTCTGTAACCCAAGGACCTCCTCAGGTGAAAATTTCATCAAAATCCATGCATTAGTTTTTGCATAATCCTGCTAAACCACTGCTAGAAGATTGAGCCTTGGTGGAGGTATGCACTCTCAGATCATCACCAAAATTTAATGGGTTCATCCTTGGCGCAAGGACCACCTCTCATGAAAATTTAATCAAAATCCATCCAGTAGTTTTTGCATAATCCTGCTAATGCCCAGACGGACGGACAAACAGACAAACTACCCTGATTACATTAAAGGAGGTAATGTAATCGGGGTGGTTTGGCTGTCTGATTGTTAGCAGGATTGTGCCAAAACTACTGTACAGATTTTGATGAAATTGTCACCAGAGGTGGCCCTTGGGCCAAGGATGAACCCATTAAATTTTGGTGATGATCTGAGAGTGCATATCTCCACCAAGGAGCTTGTTTGTATTTGTGCAGCAGGATTACACAAAAACTACTGGATGGATTTGGATGAAATTTTCACCAGAGGTGGTCATTGGGCTACAGAGGAACCCATCGCATTTTGGTGATGATCCGAGAATGCATACCTTCACCAAGGCTCTTAACTTCTCACAGTGTGTGGCAAGAATCCTCCAAAACTACTGGATAGACTTCGATGCAATTTTGACCAGAACTTGCTGGTGGCCTACACACAAACCCATTACATTCTGGAGGTGATCCATGAGGGACAGAAGGAGCCTTGGCAGAGGTATGCGCTTTCTGAGTGCTTTTCTAGTTTAGCTACTGTGGTAATACTCATGACTTCTGAAGATCTGCATTGACATTTGTTCAAAGCAGTGGTTTTCTTCAAAGCCTCTGTGCCTGTGACACAATTCCTAAGACAACATTGTTTTCTGATGTTACTACATAATAAAACAGTGTCTAAAAATTGGATTTGTTGTAGTTTGTAGAACTTTAAGTGAAATGTAAGTGCCAGGCTATACAAGAGGAATAAAGAAGCCATTAAGAATATATTAGAGAGCAAAGAAGACATTGAGAAGATAGCATTTCACAAATCAACATCATCATTGACCATTTCATTATAAAAGAGTATAACTGCTATTATTGGGTAATTTAGCTACCGAATAATGACTTTGGAATTATGTTTATTTCAAAACAAAACCTAGAGATCCAACGAGTGTAAAACACAGAAGGCAGTAACACCTACATCCTCTCTTCTTTCTGTCCCTTTAAGTACAACGGTATGCAGCTTACGACCACTGGGTTCCGATCAGCCTGTTACCTCACTTCCTCAGTCTAGACTCAAGTATGTCTTCCTAATATCTTAAGTCATATGTGTTATTGTCATTGTTAAGAACATTGCACAAGAGTTTTAATGTGTTGAAGAAGAAGAAGCCGAGGAGTTTGGGAAGGAAATGAGTGACCAGGGTTCCTGGTACGTGAGCTCCTGGAGTCCAGGGCAGTAATGGGAATTACAGAAGGAGATGCACGGAGGAACTCGCTTCATCGAGCAGGGCTTCACTGTTAGCTGGCCACTTTTATGAGGACCACGGGGCAGAGAGGACTGGCTGGTTTAGCCATTGAACAAAAGAGCAAGGAAGAGGAAATGTAATAGCAACCATCAATCGAAGTGCAAATTACATGTTTATTAAGAAGAAAGGAAAATGGCACAACTATAAAACCAGCAGACAGAGGATCAGACATTCTCAGAACGGTTGCAATGGATCAAAAGTCCTCAGCAGAAATCACATATGACTTTGCCATCATCTCCATATTACTCACGTCTGTGCTCT
Organism: Pholidichthys leucotaenia; assembly: GCA_020510985.1. Taxonomy (NCBI): domain Eukaryota; kingdom Metazoa; phylum Chordata; class Actinopteri; order Cichliformes; family Pholidichthyidae; genus Pholidichthys; species Pholidichthys leucotaenia. The sequence continues at coordinate 401,321,908 of CM035839.1, forward strand.
CAAATCATCCCCTTTCAGCACACAAAAAATCTATTTTTAGACTTATGTAACACTTTCGTACAATTGTCTGTTCAATATTTCCTTTTTTTGTGTTTCCATTGGATTCAATCAAATCCTTGGGACACATACCTTATGTTTTTATTACATTGAGCAAATTCATACTTCAGCTCAAACAACTCAGTGTAATAGTTTATTATTAAACTGTAACCATACATGTATTTGTATATATTTATATCTCCTTATTAAGCATCCCAGCTTGTTAACAGTGCAAGAATTAAGTTTTACTGACTAACCCCCGCATGTTCTATATAAACTTAGTGAAAGCACTTCCTGCTCACTTAAAAAAACAAAAAAACAAGGTCAAACTTGAATGACTACAGCTTAACCCTCTGATGCATAAAGTATGAAAGCCTCAAGATTTTCTTCTTAAGTGTTTTTATTTTTCTTAGGCCATAGAAAAAAATTTTCAAAAACTTTTTTTTCAAAAATATGATTTTTTTGAGAAAGTTACACACACACGTCCAATTCACTGAACTACATGTGCCTGAGCACTCAATATAAAGCATTATGACCCTAATGTAAAACTGAATTAAACTGTGTTTTATGGTAAATCCATGGCCAATTATTTATTTTTATGCTTTGAAAAACATGTTTACATGTGTTCACACATTTTATTGTTGTATAGGCCTATTTTTGTAGGCTTGAATAATAAAACAAACAGCACTCACAACTGTGAAGCTTACACCGAAGCTATGTTTCAAAACATGTCCAACAAGAAGAACATTATTGTTGTCACGAGCTGAGTTCTGGATGTTCCGCCAGACACAGTCTTGTGGCTCTTTCTGTGTATTTACAGTGTATATATTTATCGTATTTTGTGCCTTTGAGTTTCAGTACTGCCTTCTATTTTTCTGTTTAGGCTCCAGTTTTGCTTCATGTCTATTTGTAATGATTTATCAGTCTGCATTGATTATGTTTATTTCTTATATTTATTCTGTGGTGTCTTTCTCTGGGTTGACAGCTGTCAGGCGATACTTACAGATTTGTGCTCCACAGGGGGCATTGTCTGTCAAGCTGTCAGTCCAGCTGCACCTCCCTCACCTCTCCCAGTTGATCTCAATCACCACTCATTGTTTCTTTTTGCCCGCTCATGTGAACTCACACCTGCCAATTGTTATGTAATGGGTTTTGATCCCTATTTAAGGGAAGTTGTTTTTCATTTTCATTGCCGCTGCCTTAACTCATCAGGCATTATCTAAGCCTCTCCTTATCTCCGTCAGAGCCCTGTTTCTGTTCTGGTGTACTTCTCCCGTAAGTTTTCCCCTCGTTGTTATTTTTCATTTTGAGTAACTTGTGGAACTTTATGTTTGTTGTTTTTGTTAATAAATATCACAAGCTCACAGTTCAGCACCTGGAACAGGTCTCTCTGCCCCAAAGGGGCGTTCGTGACAGAAGGCAGCGGCCAGTTAAGGACCCAGCTGCTGTGAGTTTGTGAATCTTTTGTTTTTTCTTTTTTTTTTTTTTTTTTTGCTCACCTGTACTCTGGAGCTTATCATGTCCCCGGCTTGCCGGCCTCGCCCATCCAACAAAGGGAGGTTGGCAGCGGGGTCTCCAAGCCTGGAAGAGGAATGGGCGGCGGACTTTATCCAGAGTTTTGTGGATGAAGCACTCACCGCCTGCGGTCCCAAGAAAACCTGGGAGAGTCTGAATGGAGCGGTGGGGATTCTAGAGGCACACCCCAGCCTCTGGAAAATCCGCAATATGCAGGACTGCTGTCCACGGTCAACACGCTTCAGCAATCATTCCCTGGGCTGACGATGGGGTCAGCCCAGGGAAGCGCTTGCGGAAGCGCTTAACTCGGCAGAAGTCCATCCCCTCTCACAGTTTGCTACCTCCAGCTCCACCGCTACAGCCACCACTGCAACGTCATCCCATTCCGGACCGCTGGAGGAAGCCTCCTGCCTCTCCGACAGCCATCTCCGCAGCACCGAAACCGAAGCCTCCCTCAGCAGTACAGCCTTTGGCTCTTTTTTCTCTGGCTGAATCCTCAGCTTCACTTTGCACTGTAGCTGCTGTTCCCCGCTCAACTTCAGTTTCCTCAGTTTCCTTCAGTATATGTCTCCGTGACAACAGGGGCGGCTCCTCCACAATCCTCGGGGGGCCCACGCTCACCATAGCCATGGAGAGGGATGATGTTACACCTGCTGCAACAGGCAACACCAAATACTGGAAAAACAGGCAAGTGCCATTTTATTCTATTTCAAATTATGACGATATGCCTTGCCTGATTCCCGGCAATGAGGCTCAGGATCTGCAGTCCCCTGAGCTCTCAACAACTGCTGCAGTAATTAATTGCTCACCAGCCCTCTCTTTGTCCTCTCCCCTGGATCCTGAGTATCCGCCGGCCCCGGAACAGAACCACCGGACAATGGAGGAGCCCGTGGCCCTGGAGGACCCAGTCCCAGTGACAGCGGTGAGCCAACCCCTAGCTGCCACGCTGGATGAGCCACCAGCGTGGGCCACTTCACCTGGGGGCCCCAAGACTGCAATCACCATCGTGCCTGCTGCAGAGGCCACCGCAGCAGAGTTTGAAGCTAAGCTGGACCTCTAAAAAGACCGGGCCCGAGATATCATTATCATCTGGATTGACGGAGTCCTGGACGGTGGTGGAGCTCAAGCTCAGGCAAGTACTCTCTCTTGTTTTTCTCTTATCAGTTTTGGAGAGGTCTTGCCTGGCTCTTGGTGAGGAGAGCCAGGTGCAGCTGCCCGCTGCACCTAAGCTTGCCTCGCCGGACTCCGCTGCTGCCAGTGACCCTGTTCTTTTGTCTGTTTCCTCTGAGCTTTCTCCCAGGGTCACCGGAGATGTCCCAGTACAACAAAAAGTCTCTGTGGGTCAGGGTTTGCCACCCAAGGTCACCACAGGCCCAGCTTCCCCCGCTGTGGAGGTTGTCACAGGTGCTCTGTCCCAGCCCAGGACCTCCATGGGTGCAGCTTCCCCTCTGTCCGAGGCCATCATCTGGGTTCCTCCTCCTTGGTCTGAGTCTCCGTGGGCACTGTGTCCCGGCCAGGGACCCTTGTGGGTGCTGCACCCCAGCTTAAACTCAACTTGGGTGCAGCGCTGCAGTATAGGCCCATCATGGGCGCTACGCCCCAGCCTGGGGCCCACCGAGGCTGCAGCGTTGGTCCAGCCCGGGCCCACTGAGGGTGCAGCGTTGGCCCAGCCCAGGCACTGCAGCCACCGAGGGTGCTGCAGTGCTCCAGCCCGGAGCCACCGAGGGTGTTGCAGTGCTCCAGCCCAGAGCCACCGAGGGTGCTGCAGTGATCCAGCCCGGAGCCACCAAGGGTGCTGCAGTACTCCAGCCCAGAGCCACCAAGGGTCCGAGGGTGCTGCGGTGCTCCAGCCCGGACCCACCACGGGTGCTGCATTGCTCCAGCCTGGAACCACCATGGGTGCTGCATTACTCCAGCCAAGAGCCACCGTGTCCCAATCCAGGACCACTGAGGGTGCTGTCGACCAGACCAAGGCCGTCATGGATCCTCCCCCTCCTTCGCCAAGCACTGTCGTGGTCCCCCTTTCTCCTCTGCCAGATGCCGTTGTGGTTCCCCCTCCAGGACCAGATGCCGTCCTATTTCCTCTGGTTCCTCCTGCTGGGCGGCTGCCCCCTGGGCCACCCTCGCTGTTCGGGTGGCTGAAAAACCCTGGTCAACCACCTGACAGACTCGGGTTGGGTGGCCCATGTTATCCGGAAGGCCACCTGACTCGTTCCATCTTGCCGTCCGCCAGGCCTGGGACTTTGGTCACCCACCTGAACCTTCCAGCTCTTTGTTCTGGGGGGCCTAAGCCTATGCTTTTGACTGGTGTGGGTCCTGAGCGGGGTTTTGGCTCGTTCCCTCCTAGCCTGTTTCCCCCACCATCCACCCTGGGTGGGTTATTGTTGTTCCCCTGCTGGAGGGGACAGGCTTTTTCTTTTGGTGTTACCTTGGGGTGTCTGGGTTCCACCCCTTGGAGGGGGGGGGCTCTGTCACAAGCTGAGTTTTGGATGTTCTGCCAGACTCAATCTCGTGGCTCTTTCTGTGTATTTATATATATTTATCGTACTTTGTGCCTTTGAGTTTCAGTACTGCCTTCTATTTTTCTGTTTAGGATCCAGTTTTGCTTCATGTCTATTTGTAATGATTTATCTATCTGCATTGATTATGTTTATTTCTTATATTTATCCTGTGTTGTCTTTCTCTGAGTTGACAGCTGTCAGGCGATATTTCAGGGTTTGTGCTCCGCAGGGGACATCGTCTGTCAAGCTGTCAGTCCAGCTGCTCCTCTCACCTCTCCCAGCTCATTTCAGTCACCACTCATTGTTTCCTCTTTCCCGCTCATGTGAACCCACACCTGCCAATTGTTATGTAATGGGTTTTGATCACTATTTAAGGGAAGTTGTTTTTTCATTTTCATTGCCGCTGCCTTAACTCATCAGGCATTATCCAAGCCTATCCTTATCTCCGTCAGAGCCCTGTTTCTGCTCTGGCGTACTACTCCAGTAAGTTTTTCCCTCATTGTTATTTTTCATTTTGAGTGACTTGTTGAACTTTATGTTTGTTGTTTTTGTTAATAAATATCACAAGCTCACAGTTCAGCGCCTGGGTTTGTTCTCTCTGCCCCGAAGGGGCATTCATGACAATTGTGAGTCTCCAGAGATCTTTATGGATGCAAGGCTGACATTATCATGCCATTTTATTAACATTAATGTTTTCAGCAAGAAGAACTGACATATTAAGGCACATTCAGATGGCCACTGTTTGGTCCATACCAAAGGATCAAACAGTGGCTTCCGCGGATAGTTTAGTTGGTTTGGTGCTGTCTGAATAAATGTTGGAACTCTGGTGCGCACCAAACAAGCAAAGTCTGGTCCACCTAAAAATGGGGGTCTCAGTTCACTTGCAAAGTGCGCTCTGCTTGCAGTGTGAATCCAAACAGACTATCCAGTAGATCAAAGGACAGAAGTGCCCCTCGGCATTTGTGTAACCATAGAAACACATAATCTGAGAAGAGGAAGTGGTGTTTACCATAGTACATTTTGGGTAGAAAATAACAATAAAGACAACCTCACAAATCTGAGAAATCCTTTTACCGGAGAAAGCCGAAGACAAAAGTTAAAAAATGTCTCGTTTGTGGCGGACAAACAAAGAGGCTGAAGGGAACGGATTTCCGTTTTCGGTCCTGGCCAATTGTGTGGTGATTTGCTCTGCCTGCCTGTTGACTGATTCTCCACAGCTGCGCGCACACCTGCTCTCATCACCAGCTGGACTATTTAAGCCATGCTGCCCTTGGGTCTGTACGGAGTGGTCTTTCTCCCTGGTCTGATGAGACCATCTCTACACTTTGTCACTCACCAAGATTACTCTCAATCTCACCGTTCTCCGGAGGCTATTCTTCTCCTACCATGCCTTCCTAGAGAACTACCTTCTCCTCCTCATCCTCCTGGGAGTTCCGCTCCTCGAGTAAGCCATTATCATTGCTTTCATCTCTCCACTCTTGCTCCCCTGTGCACAGGTGGAAATCCGTGGCGGCGGACTTTCTCCACCTGGCAGCGGACTGAATACTCCTCGCACCTCTTCACTCCATCAACCTTTCCCCTTGCAACCGGGGTTGAAGATGCTGTCTTTCTGCCCGGAGCCTTCAGGACTAAACCTGAGCTGATTACCATCTCGCCAACAGTAAGACTAACAATACTGCACAGTTCCACCAGGGTGTGGTTACCAATTCCCTTGTCTCTGCTTCTCCATAGGGTTGCCAGACTATACGGTGCTCTGCTCGCCCCGGCTGCTATATTCACATACACATGCATACACCCAAACACACATTACATAATAAAGATAATTGAGTTGATTTCTGAGTTTGTGTCTGCCTTCTGGGTCTGCAAGCATGTCAGTACGACTCCGTCAAAACGACCCAGCAGACAGTGTGCTCGCGCACAAATTTAACAACTTAGAGGCTCGTATTGACCAATTATCACATCAACATCAAGTCATACTCACCCAGCTGGTTCAGATAAACTCCCGTTTGGATCGCTTGTCAGGTTCCCAGCCTTTCCCTCCGGCTTCAGGTAGCCCTGCTGCTCCAGCCAGCTTCATTCCCGCTACGTCTCCACCATCCCGGCTCACACCAGTCCCCACGCCTACACGCTTCAACGGTAAGCTAGGGAAGGCTAGGGGGTTTCTGCTGCAATGTGGAATAGTTTTTCAGCAGGTCCTGGGGGATTTCCTGACCAGTCACAGCCGCATAGGCTACGTAATCTTCTGGAGGGGTGGGTGTTAGCTTGGGCCTACACAGTCATGGCTAGGGCAAACTATGCTACACTAACTTACGATCAGTTTGTGAATGAATTTAACAAGGTGTTCGACTACTCCGACCGGGATAGCGTCCTGACCTCCCGGCTACTTAACTTAAAGCAGGGTAGTAATTCTGTAGTGGATTACGCTGTCGACTTCCAGGTGGTAGCAGCGGAGGTGGGGTGGGAGGACGCCTCTCTGTGCAGCATATTTATCCACAGCCTTAGCCCTAGCCTGCAGGATGAGTTCATCATCATCATCATCATCATCATAGCAGTCTGTCGCAGGCGACAATGACTGTTTCATTTAGGTCTGATCAGATTCCTCCACACAGCTCTGTGAGTTGCTTTCTGACTGATCACTTCATGAAACTGCTTGCAAAGTGTTTGAGTACCACTAGCTTCTGCTGGACTAGTGGCACATTCTTGGCAGATAGAGGTATTATCAGTAGCAAGGACAGGCCAAGACAAACTGACTCCAGTATCTGTTGCAGTGACTGACCAGATGATAGATTTGTTTATCTCTGCTCTTTGTGTAGTGCATGTCACGATACACCTTAGTTAGCCCACCTGGATAAGCCCAGTAAATTAACCGAGCTCATTTCTCTAGCCATCAGTTTAGTCAACCGTTTGAGGGAACGGGCCAGTGAGCGTAAGACTTCCGGTCGCTCCACTATCCAGTTTCGTTGCACCCCGCGGCGCCCCCTGTTGGGCCTACCTCACTCTGATTCATTAGACTCCCCTGAGCCAATGGTAGTAGGCCAAACCAGGCTACCTTTAGCGGAGAAACAGCGCCGCCGGGAGTTAGGGCTATGTCTGTACTGTGGCAGCAAGGAACTTGAGCTTGTTACCTGTCCCATACAGCCAAAAGAGGGAGTCTGTGCATCGCAGTAGGGGGACTCACGGACTCATTCCAAGAAAATCCCCTCACCAAATTTATGTTACCCATCCATTTTGTTTATAACCAAACTGAAATAACCACACATGCACTCATCGATTCAGGAGCCAAGCAGAGCTTCATCTATGGGGAACTGGCAACCCGTTTGGGCTTCCGTGCCACCAATTGCGGACACCTCTCCAACTCATTGCTCTGTCTAAAGACCCATTGACCATGGTGTCTCAATAAACTGCCCCAGTATCTGTGATCGTGTCTGGTATTCACCGGGAGCAGCTCAGGCTGTTCGTGCTTCCGGTCTCCACCTCTCCGGTCATCCTTGGTTACCCCTGGCTCCGGTTGCACAATCCTACCATCGATTGGCACTCTGCGAATCTAGTGGCATGGAGTTCGTTTTGCCTCAGTGTGTGTCTTCAATCTGCTGCTTACTCACCATCCGTGCCTCTTGGTGCCCCGAACGTACCCCCGACTGACCTGTCCAAGGTTCCCCCAGAATACCACGACCTGGGTGCTGCCTTTAGTAAGACTCAAGCCCTATCTCTTCCCCCCCACCGCCCATATGACTGTGCCATTAATCTCCGGCCCGGGACTCCGCTACCATCTAGTTGGCTGTACAGCCTGTCAGCTCCAGAGCGGGAGGCGATGCAGACTTACATCAAGGAGTCCCTGAATTCGGGCATAATCCGGCCCTCGTCCTCAGTGGTGGGGCGGGATTTTTCTTTGTGGGCAAGAAGGACGGCTCACTGAGATTGTGCATTGATTTCTGGGAACTAAACAATATTACCATCAAGGATAAATACACTGTCCCCCTCATCAGTACAGCATTTGACTCTCTCCGGGGGGCCTCCTGGTTTATGAAACTGGACCTTCGCAACGCCTACCATCTGTTGTGGATTCGGGAGGGTGATGAGTGGAAGACAGGGTTCCGGACCCCTAGCGGGCACTCTGAGTACCTCGTTATTGCTGTTTGGGCTAACCAACACCCCCGCTGTATTCCAATGGCTGATCAACAACGTATTGAGAGATTTTCTGGGCTCATTTGTCTTCATATATCTTGATGATATTCTGATCTTTTCCCAGTCCCTAGATGTAGGTGGGTGCACGTGAGGCGAGTCCTGCAGCGGCTATTGGAGAACAAGTTATTTGTGAAGGCGGAGAAGTGCGAATTCCATATGTCAGCTACGTCTTTCCTGGGGTTCACCATCTCACACAATGAGATCATCACGGACCCCAGTAAGGTAAAAGCGGTGGTAGAGTGGCCAACAACCTCCTCCCAGAAGCAGTTGCAACAGTTCCTGGGTTTTGCTAACTTCTACTGCCACTTCATTAAAAATTACGGATTGGGCGCATGCGCACGCAGCGACCAGCAGCTGATGATATAGTGCGTGTGTGTGTTTTTTGTACTTTTTTACGTTTTTAGAAAATCCTCTGTGTTGTTTCTGCCCTGGAGCGTTTGTGGAATATATGGCGAAGAGCTCCCTGGTATCTACAACATGGATTTCCTCTCCTCTCTCGCACTGCTGCTATCTGTGCTGTGGCTCTTTGTCTCTGAGGTAAACGCGTTCGGCCCCATGGCGAGCAGAATAGCGGGCAGAATACAATATTCCAGGGACGTGTTGCTACGCTTTAACACAGCTGATGCAGCGTCTGTGATTGAGCCCAAACTTCAACTGCCGGACTTTATTTTGAGAGACGGACACAGCGGTGAAAAGAGAAGCGGCAGGAGGAAGCGTGGAAGACGTGGAGGTGTGAAATTGCGCCTTAGGAGACGTCAGTTTGGTAACATTCCTCTTCCTTCAATCATTTTTGGGAATGCACAGTCTGTGAGAAACAAGGTGGAGGAAATTCAAGGCAATGTACATTACCAGAAGGATTTTAAGAACTGCTGCGTCATGGCTTTCACTGAATCTTGGCTTACTGCACATGATCGAGATGCAGACCTGTGGATTGACGGCTTTGGGAGCTCCGCTGCGCTCGGATCGACAGGAAGAGGTAACTGGGAAGCGTCAGGGGGGCGGCGTATGTTTATACATTAATAAGCAGTACTGCACATCTGTCACGGTCAGAGAGCGCATCTGTACACCCGATGTGGAGCTGCTGTCTGTGTCACTACGCCCCTTTTATTTGCCCCAAGAGTTTGCCCAACTTTTCATCACAGTTGTGTATATTCATCCGAGGGCAGACGCTGACTCCGCCTCCATCACCATCTCTGATGTGGTGCAGCGGCTGCAGTCAATTTCTCCAGAGGCGCCAAACTTCATTCTTGGGGATTTTAACCATGTTTCTTTAAAGAAGACACTTAAAAACTTTCATCAGTATGTCTCCTGCCCAACCAGGCGAAAAAAGACATTGGACCTGTGCTATGGATCCATAGAGAGGGCCTATAAATCACTCCCCCTTCCTCCGTTAGGATCATCAGATCACAACTGTGCTCATTTGCTGCCCACATATAAAACTGCTCTCAGAAGAGGCAAGGTGGAGATGAGAGACATTGATGTGTGGACAGAAGATTCAGAGCACAGCCTCCAGGAATGCTTTGACTGTACAGACTGGAAGATGTTCATAATGGCCTGCGGGGATGACTTGGACTCTCTGGCTGAGCTCACATGCTCATACATGGCTTACTTGCAAAATAAGATTGCTCCACATAAACGTGTCAAAATATACCCCAACAACAAACCATGGGTTACTAAATCAGTTAAATCCTGCTTACAGAGGAAAGCTCTTGCCTTTAAACAGGGGTCTGTTTCTGAGCTACAGGTTGCCACTAAGGAGCTGAAGGCCGAAATTTTAAGAGCAAAACAGAATTATAAATCAGAGTTGGAAAGCAAGATGGCAGCAAATAAACTTGGTTCGGCCTGGGCCAGTATGAAAACTATTGCAGGCCTTCAGAGCACAGAGCGCAGTAATCGTGTGTTTTTAGATGGTTTTAGTTCAGACACAGAGCTGGCTAATGCTCTTAATTGTTTTTATGGTCGTTTTGACTCCTTTGATTTTAGCACAGAAATCCAAGATTTGAAACAGAAACTCAAAGACAATCAGCACTTTAATATTGAGATGCAGGATGTTAAAAGGGAGTTCCACGCTGTAAAAGTGAACAAAAGTCAGGGCCCTGATAATATATGTGGGCGCCTGGTAAAGTCCTGTGCACATGAACTGAGTCCTATATTTCATTACATTTTCAATAAGTCCTTACAGACACAACATGTGCCTAAGATCTGGAAAGATGCCGTGGTTGTTCCCGTTCCAAAATCCAGCTGTCCTAAAACGGTAAATGACTTTAGACCAGTTGCTTTGACTTCAATTTTAATGAAAATTTTTGAAAAACTGGTCAGATGTGAGGTCCTAAGGCAGACTGAACATGCATTGGATCCTCTGCAGTTTGCCTATAGGCCTCACAGAGGAGTGGAGGATGCCACTGTCACTCTGTTTGACATGCTTTTCAAACATCTGGATTTTAATGGGACACACGCCAGGCTTTTATTTGTGGACTTTTCTTCTGCCTTTAATACAATCCAACCTCATATTTTAGTTGAAAGGCTCCTGCAACAATTTGATTTAAGCAATAATCTGGTGGGTTGGATGCTGGATTTCTTAACCAACAGGACGCAGAGAGTAAGGGTCAATGGCACATTGTCTGACCTAAAGTGCTCTTCTACTGGCTCTCCTCAGGAGTGTGTGTTGTCACCACTACTCTTCATCCTGTACACAAACATGTGTCGGAGCAGACATGACAACAGACACATTATAAAGTATGCTGATGACTCAGTCATTGTCAGTCTCCTCCAGGATGGTGAGAGTGGCCACGGCCCAGTAGTTGATGACTTTGTTCACTGGTGTGAGGATTCCTACCTGCAGCTGAATACAACAAAAACGAAAGATATGATTATTGACTTTAGGAGGAAAACTCCCAGGCACAAAGTCACCATACTAAAAGGCCAGACCACCGAATGTGTACAATCGTACAAATATCTTGGGACGATTATTGATAGTGGATTGAACTTTGAGGTGAACTGTGAAAGGGTGTGCAAAAAGGGTCAGCAAAATTTGTATTGTTTGAGGAAACTTGCACGCTTCCAAATTGACCGAACCATAATGACTATGTTTTATCGGGCTTTTATTGAATCTGTTTTATCCTTTTCTTTAATGTCATGGTTTGGTCAGATAAAACTGAAACAGAGGAAATCCTTGGATCAGGTAGTCAGATGGTCCAGTCGTTTGCTTGGTGAGTCACAGCTGAGCCTGACATCCCTGTACACCAGACAAGTACAGAGGATGGCCGACTCGATTTTAAATGATGACTCCCACCCTTTGCACTGCAACTTTCAGCTTCTTCCCTCCAGACGGAGGTTTGCTGTCCCAAAAAGTAGAACCCAGCGCTACAAAAACAGCTTTGTCCCTGCTGCTGTCAAAGAGTTGAACAAGCTATAAAAATTATATTGTACATATTTTATATTTACCTATTTTGTAAGATGTGTGCCTGTGTTTGTGTCTATGTTGAATGTAATTAGTGGCTTGTAAATATGGATGTCACCAACTGCAAAACAAATCTACCTACGGGTACAAATAAAGTAACCTGAACCTGAACCTGAACCTGAACAGCATTATTGCACTTCCCCTTACTCATCTGACCTCCTCCAAGGTGCCCTTCTGGTGGATGGAGGAGGCTGAGGCAGCTATTGTGGAATTAAAGTCTCAATTTTCCTCTCCTCCAATCTTGGTGCAGGTGGATCCCACACTGCAGTGCCTGGTCGAAGTGGATGTGTCAGAATCTGGCATGGGAGCTGTGCTGTCCCAGCGCTCCCCAGTAGAAGGCAAGATCCGCTCCTGCGCGTTCTTCTCCCACCGTCTCTCCCCAGCAGAGAGAAACTATGACATTGGAGACAGGGAGCTCCTGGCGGTCAAGCTGGCACTGGAGGAGTGGCGCCATTTGGCTGGAGGGGGCCTCCCAGCCGTTCATTGTTTGGACGGCCACAAGAACTTGGAATACCTCAGGATGGCTAAACATCTGAACGTGCGCCAGGCCCGTTGGTCTCTGTTTTTTGGCCGCTTTGATTTCACTATCGCCTATCGGCCCGGTTCCAAGAACACCAAGCCCGACGCCTTATCCAGACAATTCGCCTCAGATGCTGCGGAGGTATTGGTGCACCCCATCATCCCCCGTCGTGCATCGTTGGCACCCTCTCGTGGGGTATCAAGGAGAGGGTCCTGACAGTGCAGAAGACCGAGGCGGACCCAGGCGGCGGACCCCCGGGGAGGCTGTATGTTCCATCTGCCGTCCGGGACGAGGTGATTAATTGGGCCCACTCCTCCAAACTTCTGTGTCACCCAGGGATGGCTCGCACCGTGGCTCTCCTACAAAGGTCCTTTTGGTGGCCATCACTCCGGAAGGATGTTGGGGAGTACATCCGCGCCTGTTCCCAGTGCGCCACCGGCAAGACGTCCCCTTCTCCTCCGGCCAGCCTGCTGCATCCTCTCCCTATCCCTGGCAGGCCCTGGTCTCATGTGGCCTTGGACTTCGTCACCGGCCTTCCATCCTCCAACAATCACACCGTCATCCTCACCATCATGGACAGGTTCTCTAAGGCGGCCCATTTCATCCCCCTGCAGGGTCTGCCCATGGCAAAGGAGACCGCAGATCTGCTCTCCCTCCATGTGGTGAGGCTGCACGGCATCCCTTTGGAGATCGTATCCAACCAGGGGCCGCAGTTCGTTTCCTAGGTGTGGAAGGCTTTTTGCAACGCCGTCGGGGCTACGGTGAGCCTGTCATCGGGGTATCATCTGCAAAGTAACGGCCAATGTGAGCGTGTCAGCCAGGAACTGGAGGCAGCACTATGATGCGTCACCACCGCCAACCCAGCGTCCTGGAGTACCTACCTGCCATGGATCGAGTACGCTCACAACACCACCATGTCATCGGCCATAGGCATGTCTCCCTTTGAGGTTTCTCTGGGCTACAATCCTCCGCTGTTTCCCGAGGAGGAGGGGGACATTGCCGTACCCTCTGTGCGTGCCCACATAAGACGCTGTCGCCAGCTGTGGAGGGCTACCCGGACCGCCCTGTGGCGCACGGCGGAACACAACACCACCATCGCCAATCGTCACAGGATGTCAGCTCCACCCTACCAGGTTGGTCAACAGATATAGCTCTCCACAAAGAACATTAACCTCAAGGCTGAGTCAAAAAAGCTTTCTCAGCATTTTATTGGGCCATTTGCTATCGACCGCATTGTTAATCCTGTGGCTGTGCGCCTAGCTCTCCCCTCCTCCCTCCGCATCTGTCCTACCTTTCATGTCTCTCAGGTAAAGCCGTTCTGCTTCAGTCCTCTGTGTCCTCCTCCCAAGACACTACCTCCACCAGTTGTGATTGATGGGGACCCAGCATGGAAGGTCAACGCCATCCTGGATGTCCGTCGCCGGGGTCGCAGCCTACAGTATCTGGTGGACTGGAAGGGCTACGGCCCTGAATGGAGGTCCTGGGTGCGTCCCTCCTTCATGCTGGATCCTCAGCTCATCTGGGACTTCCACCGGATGCACCCGGGTAGGTTAGATCGGTTGCCAAGAGGCGCCACATAGGGGGGGAGTACAGTGGTGATTTGCTCTGTCTGCCTGTTGACTGATTCTTCACAGCTGCATGCACAACTGCTCTCATCACCAGCTGGACTATATAAGCCGTGCTGCCCTTGGGTCTGCACGGAGTGGTCTTTCTCCCTGGTCTGATGAGACCGTCTCTACACTTCGTCACTTCGTTGAGATTCTTCTCAATCTCACCGTTCTCCGGAGGCTATTCTTCTCCTACCACGCCTTCCTAGAGATCCACCTTTTCCTCGTCGTCCTCCTGGGAGTTCCACTCCCCGACGCCAAGTAAGCCATTATCATCGCTTTCATCTCTCCACTCTCGCTCCCCTGTGCACAGGTGGAAATCCGTGGCAGCGGACTTCCTCCACGTGGCGGCGGACCGAACACTCCTTGCACCTCTTCACTCCATCAACCTTTCCCCTTGCAACTGGGGCTGAAGACACTGTCTTCCTGGCCGGAGCCTTCGGGACTAAACCTGAGCTGATTACCATCTCGCCAACAGTAAGACTAACAATACTACACAGTTCCACCAGGGTGTGTTCCACCAGGGTGTGGTTACTAATTTCCCTGTCTCTGCTTCTCCATTGGGTTGCCAGACTGTACGGTGCTCTGCTCGCCCCGGCTCACGCATACACCCAAACACACATTACATAATAAAGATAATTGAATTCATTTCTGTGTCTGCCTTCTGGGTCTACAAACATGTCAAATCGATCGGGTGAGTTGGGGCCAGTGATTTCCTGTGCCAAACCTGACCTAACAAGGTACTTTAGTGACTGCTCTACGCTTCACCGGAGGTGGGATCCCACTGGATCTTCCTCTTCTGTTTTGCTGGAGGAAGCCACATTTATCAATGCACGAGCTACAGAAGCTTTGAAGAGGAGGAGTTTCATCTCTTCCAATCCAGACATCAAGTAGAGGCACCAGGCATTTACAACGATCACATCCAATAAAATGAAAACAACTCTTGGACATACCATTGCTTGTTCCTACGTCTGTGGGGATACATTGCCACACTTTGGTCAAAAAATTGACCCCACTCATGTATTGATTGTAAAGGGCCACAGGGAAGGGTCTTTGGACCGTGCTATAGGCTGCCCTGTACTTTGCTGCGCTTGCAGTCTACCAAATACGACAAAATCCTAATTGTTACATCTAATCTGCACAAAACTGGATATTTTCAAATTCATGCCCTATAAATATAGCAAATATACACTAACTTTCAGCCAAAAACAGTCACAAGAAAAGGTGAAGCAAATGACTTGTGTTAGAAATGTATTTGGCAATGCCTGATGTCCACTTCATTGGACATATGGTTAATTGTAATTTACTACTTATTGAAAATATTTTTTTTCAAAAATAAAAGAATTTTATTCTTTTCAGCTTTTTGTGATTAAACAAAAAGTTGGTAAAACTCAAATTAAACATGAAGCCTCTAAATTGAATGATTTGGCCTCTGTTCCTCCTCATAATTTAAAAATTAAATGCGGTTTGTTAAATATTAGGTCTCTAACTCCCAAGTCTCTGCTAGTCCATGATCTGTTAATTGATCATCAGACTGATTTAATATCCCTTACAGAGACTTGGTTAGGGCAAGAGGATTATGTTGGTTTGAATGAATCAACTCCCTCTGGTTATTTAAACTGTCAAAATCCCAGAAATTCTGGTTGTGGAGGAGGAGTAGCAACAATTTACCATTCCAAATTACTAGTTAATGTAAAGCAAAAAACACGTTATAATTCCTTTGAGGGCTGGTCCTCAGTATTGGGCATTTTAGCAATTTTAGGCTAAACCCAATTTTATCTGCCATAGTTTATCGTCCTCTATCAACATACTTAGAGTTTTTATCCGAATTTGCTGAATTCTTAGCTAATTTAGTGCTGAAATCAGATAGAATAATTATAGTAGGGGACTTTAATATACATGTAGATGTAGATAGTGATTGCCTTAATTTGACATTTAATTCAATATTAGACTCAATGGGGTTTTCTCAGAAAGTAGGAAATTTTACCCATTATCTCCACCATACGTTGGACCTTGTTCTGACATATGGCATAAAAATAGAAAATCTGGTAGTGTCTCCTCATAACCCTGTACTGTCAGACCATTGTCTGTTGACCTTTGATTTTACTATTTCTGACTAGTTAGCGCCTAAGAAAAAATATTACTACAGTAGATGCCTCTCAGATGATGCTGTTACCAAATTTATGCAGATTGTTTCCTCTATGCCATGTGTCAACACAACGGAAATAAGCTATAGACAGCTTGCTCCTTCTGTAATTGATAGCATGGTAGATAGTGTTACAGCTTCTCTGCATCAGACTCTAGACATGGTGGCCCCTTTAAAAAAGAAAAAGTCTAATCAGAGATTTCTAACTCCTTGGTTCAACACAGAAACTCGTAGCTTAAAACAGAATTCTCGTCAATTAGAATGAAAATGGTGCTCCACTAATTTAGATGAAATCTATTTAGCTTGGAGAAATCATCTTTTAATTTATAAAAAATCTCTGAGAAAAGCTAGAACGAGTTATTATTCTGTATTAACAGAAGAGAACAAGAATAATCCCAGGTTTCTTTTCAGCACTGTAGCCAGGCTGACAAAGAGTCAGGACTCTGTCAATCCTAGCATTCCCTTAGAGCTTACTAGTCAGGACTTCATGAACTTTTTCAATAATAAAATTTCATCTATCAGAGATAAAATCAATCAGATTCTTCCCACCATTAACTTAAATACAGTAACTACTACAATTCCTTCAGTTGACATCTGTTTGGATCAGTTTACTCCAATTGATCTTTTAGAGTTAGACAAAATAGTTTCCTTATCCAAGCCTTCAACTTGTCTTTTAGACCCTATTCCTACCAGGTTATTTAAAGAAGTCTTCCCATTTATTGGTAGCTTTATTCTTCATATAATCAATTCTTCATTAACTTTAGGCCATGCACTGCAGCCTTTTAAAACTGCTGTAATTAAACCCTTACTCAAAAAGCCAACACTGGATCCAGGAGTATTAGCTAACTATAGACCAATCTCTAATCTCCCTTTCATTTCAAAAATCTTAGAAAGAGTTGTTGCCACGCAATTATTTGACCACTTGCAGGGAAATGGTTTATTTGAAGAGTTTCAATCTGGGTTTAGAATCCATCATAGTACTAAAACAGCCTTAGTGAAGGTCACTAATGACCTCCTGATCGCATCTGATAATGGACTTGTTTCTGTACTTGTCCTTTTAGATCTTAGTGCAGCTTTTGATACTATCGATCATAATATTCTACTTGATAGATTAGAACACTATGTCGGACTTAATGGAACTTCGTTGCAGTGGTTTAGATCTTATTTATCTGATAGGTTCCAGTTTGTTTATGTCATTAATGAGTTTTCTTTCAACTCAAAGCTCAGTCATGGAGTTCCACAGGGATCTGTGCTAGGCCCTACTCTTTTTAGTTTATATATGCTTCCGTTAAGCAACATTATTAGGAAGCACTGTATACATTTTCATTGTTATGCAGATGACACACAATTATATCTGTCAATGAAGCCAGATGATAGTAATCAATTAGCCAAGTTAGAAGCCTGTCTTAAGGAAATCAAAGCTTGGATGACTTGTAATTTCCTGCTATTAAATTCAGATAAGACTGAAGTAATTCTTGTTGGTCCAAAAAACCTTAGAACTACCTTTCCAAATCAAACTTTTAGTTTGGATGCAGTTACTCTTTCTCTTAATAGCTCTGTGAGGAACCTTGGAGTTATTTTTGATCAAGATCTGTTTTTCAATTCACATATTAAATTTGTTTCTAAGACTGCCTTCCATCATTTGCATAATATTGCCAAGATTAGGAGCATCTTGTCTCAGAGTGATGCTGAGAAACTGATCCACACTTTTGTTAGCTCTAGATTAGATTATTGTAACTCTTTAGTAGTAGTAGTAGATTAGTTTATTTGACAGGGACAGTGCATTAAACATAGACAATTAATCAAAGACAATCAATCTGATGTGTTGCACATAGAGTGTATAGCTATTAGCTAATTTGCAACTCTTGTCCCTGGGCTTTATTATCAGATTGTCCTAAAACATCTCTAAAAAGTCTTCAGTTGATCCGAAATGTTGCTGCAAGAGTTTTAACAGGTACTAGAAAGAGAGATCATATCTCTCCGGCTCTGGCCTCCCTTCATTGGCCTCCCATAGAGTTTAGAATTAATTTTAAAATCCTTCTTCTCACTTTCAGAGCGCTAAACAATCAGGCCCCTTGTTATTTAAAAGATCTGATATCACCCTATTATCCTAACAGACCACTCCGCTCCCAAAATGCTGGATTACTTGTAATACCTAGACTCTCCAAAAGTACAACGGGGGGCAGAACTTTCAGTTATCAAGCTCCTCTCTTGTGGAACCAGCTGCCAATCTGGATTCAGGAGTCAGACTTGATCTCTGTTTTTAAGAATAGGGTTAAAACCTTCCTTTTTGATATAGCCTACAATTAGGGAGGGATCACGTGTTTCTGAACCCTCCCTTAGTTATGCTGCTATTAGGTTTAGACAGCCGGGGGACCGCCAGTAATTGCACTGGGCTTCACTCCTTTCTTCACTCTCAATGAAATTTTTTTTTTTTTTTTTTTTTTTTTTTGCTGGTCATTAACATCTGTTTGTTCTCTCCCATAGATCGAGTCCCCATCGTGCTGTTTGCTCTCTACATGTCTGTTCTTTTCATCTTCTCTATCCCCTCACCCCCCCCCCCCCCGCCAGTCGCAGCAGATGACTGCCCCTCCCTGAGCCTGGGTCTGCTGGAGGGTTCTTCCTGTTAAAAGGGAGTTTTTCCTCTCCACCGTCACCAAGCACTTGCTCATAGGGGATCGCCTGATTGCTGGGGTCTTTCTGCAGTTGTGGGGGTTTCCCCTACAGTTGAAAGTGCTATGAGATGACTCTTGTTGTGAAATGACGCTATATAAATAAAGTTGAATTGAATTAAATTGAATTGAATAATATTATTATTTAAATGTTACTGTATATCATCATCATTTTTTTTTTTTTTTTTTTACCTCTTGGATTCTTCTGGAATAGAAGGACTGACAGGATATGCCAGCAGTGGTCAGCACATTTGGCTGTCTGTTGGCCATCTTGGATTCGGAGAAAATTTACCTGCAGTTGCAATGACTGACCACTGAATAAGCCTCAATGGAATGGGGCAGCAGAGAGCACTCTACAGGCTGACATGCAATTCCACCATAGATGATCGACTGCATGAAGTACTGAGCAGAGCTGAGCTGAGCTGAGCATCCATCCATCCATCCATCCATCCATCCATCCATCCATCCTTAGTTGGAGCAGTGACCGACTGAACCTATAACAAACTGGATTCGCCTGTTGATGAGCTGATAGAGGGTTTGCAATCCTATATTTATGCACATTACTACAACAACGTTATGCCTGGCAACAAACCAGCATCCAAACCCACCCGAACAAAATCAACCTTGAGCGAAATGGATGATACTCCACCCTGTGACATTAGTGAGTCTATTGAACGCCAGCTTAAGAAGCTTGACTTACTCAGTCAGTTGACAACTAATATTAATGAACTAAAGCATTCCGTGGAATTCAACATCTCACTGATCGAGGTGCTAAAGGCTGATAATGCGTCACTTAGGATTGAAGAAAACAACCTCAAACGTCTGACAGCCAAACTCCAAAAAGAAAAATTTAACATTGCAAAAAACTTACCGTACTTGATCTGCAATGTCGGAGCATGAGGGATAATGTCATTATGCAGGGACTCCCAGAAGTAAAAATGAAACTCACCAAAAATCAGAAGAACTTCTAAAGTCATTTCTCATCAACGAGTTGAAAATGAAGCCGGAGGACACTGGGGCGATTCGCTTCTCCGGAGTCCATCACCTCGGAAGGACCAAAGCCGACCAACAGAGGAGGCCCCGTCCTATTGTTGTCATGAACCTGGGGTTGGTGGTTCTAAACCCAGTTCTGACCCATGGTTAGTTTTGCCCTATTTTCCATCAGGTGCTTTAGGGAGTCCCTTGGGTCCTCCGCTCACTGACAGCTCGGGGACGTCTCCTCCTCCTCTTGTCAGTATCATCAGCTGTTCTGTATTATTGGGTGTTTCACACACATGCACACGCACACTTCATTCATTCCCACTTACACGCTCAGACACTCACTCATGCACACATGGGATCAATTATGTCTAGCCCACGCATCTCCACACCGGCGGTCTCTTCCCTCGTTAATGTTATGATTACTTTAACGCAGTGTTAGTAGGAAGAGACCGTCGGAGCATTGAGCTTCATACACCGCAGCGTGTTCCTCCGTGTATGTTTGTACACACTACCTACGTTTACCTTCAGCCAAGATTGTGTATTTCCTTGGTGTTAGCAGCTGACCCTGCCTCAACTCCATCTTCCAGACAGCACAGACCGCCTTGGATCGCTGCAGCCCGTAAGTTATGTCTGCCTTTCTCTCTGTGCTGACAGATACGCTGTGGCACTAGGCATTCCCTCTCCCTGGGCTGCTGTGCATCCGGGTGGCGTCCCTGTTTATCTGGTGGCCCACATTGCAGTCTTTTCTACTGTCTGTTGATTATCGTGACTGTTAGCTGGACTTATTTTTGAATTTTGTTAATAAAGTGCACGTTCTACTCCTGCAATTGGGTTTTAATTTCTTTGGAGAATCATAACAGAATGCTCCGACCAGCCAGAAAAAAACCCCAGCGGAGTAGACGTGCATTTTTTCTTTTTTCTTTTTCACCCTCTTTTCCCCTTTTTCCCTGGAGCAACAACATGGTGGTCTGGACGGACGAGGAACAAGAAGCACAGGACCTGCTGGAAGAGGTGCTCTTCTCTGCCCAGTGGCCAAAATTCCCGAAGGATGTTCAGTGGGCGCGGCTCGTCGCTGAAGAAATCGAGCGGCACTATCCCTATCTCCGGGTAATTCCAAGCGTGGACGACATCTTCTCATTCCTCCTTCCCTCGCCTAACGCGGAGCCGGAGTGGGCCTCTCCAACATCGGAGCCCCCCCCCCCCCCCCGAAAGAAGAAGCACTCCCAGCGGAAGAAGGCATCCTCCTCCCGCGGCTCTCCCACTCCTGCATCATCCCTTGAACCTGGGCACGCTCCGTCCCTCGATGTGATGACGGAGGAGGAGAGACTGGGGTTGCTTGCCCTAATAAACCAGTGGGTCGAGGAGGAGCGTCGTGAGAGGGAGGACCAGGGACGTTCCTCACTGGTAGTGACAGTTCCATCCTCCGGGCCTATGCCCGCCCAATCCACGGGCTTGATGACGGAGGAAGAGAGATTGGGCCTGCTCGCCTCAATCAATTGTCAGATCGAAGAGTAGCACCGTGAAGAGGAGGAGGAGGAGGCTATCCCTGCTCACCCTGCTCGACTGGATCGAGGAGGAATGTCTGGAGAGGAGAGGAGAAGCCTTGGAGGCCGCTGGGGGCGTCCAGTTTTTCCTCATTTAATTTTCCCTATTAGTGAACAATTTTGCCTGCCTGTGGCGAGGAGAATCAGGATTTGCAGTCCTCTGAGTGCTCCCCCCCAGCGGCATATGGTGGTCCCTCACCCGACCTCATCAAACCTTTTTTGTGTGCCCCTATGAGCTTGCCGGCTCTGGAACCAGGTCGCTCAAGGGGAGAGGAACCGGAGGCCCAGGAGGGTCCAGCTCATGGGCCAGCGGTGAGGCTGCCCCCGGCCACCACACCGGAGGAGCCGGAGGCATGGAGGACAGCGCAGGGGGCAGCGAGACTGCAATCTCCATCACGCCTGCTGCGGAGACCACCATGGCAGAGTCATCTCCCGGACCTGACCTCCAGCCGACTGGGCCCGGAACTTCAGC
The DNA here is from genome assembly GCA_020510985.1 of Pholidichthys leucotaenia. Classification (NCBI taxonomy): domain Eukaryota; kingdom Metazoa; phylum Chordata; class Actinopteri; order Cichliformes; family Pholidichthyidae; genus Pholidichthys; species Pholidichthys leucotaenia. Next base: position 401,343,547 of record CM035839.1, read on the forward strand.
GTCGGCATCCCTGACGCCGGTGGACCTCGAGCACAGGCAAGTAATTTCTCCTGTAGTTCTCCTAGCTTTAGTTGAGAGATCTTACCTGGCTCTTGGGGGGGAGAATCGGGTGCAGCTCTCAGATGCATCTGGACCCACCTCACCAGGCTCCACCGCTGCCGGCAACCCTAACTGTCTCCTCTCTCCCGTCTTCTCCAAGCTCCACACTAGGATTGCCGGAGACGAGCTTCCCCAACCTGGGTGGTCCACAGTTAACGGTGACGTGAGCCCAGCCGCCCCGGGAGATGTCAACATGGGTGTAGCACCAGACGACCAGATGGAACCCGCGCACCCTAAGTCACCAGAGTCCTGGATGGCGGTGAAGCCCAAGTTCAGGCAAGTGTGCTCCATCATGTCACTTTTATCCATGTCGATGTCACACTGCCTGACTCATAGCGAGGAGGGTCCGGGGCAGCTCGCTGACTGGGACCAATGTGGGTGCAGCCATGTCCCAGACCGGGACCAACACGGGTGCTACGATTCCCCTGATCCAAGCCTTAGGGGCCGGGGGAGCTCCTATCCCTCGGGTTGGACACCAACCTCTAAGGCCCCCGGTGGGTAGGCAACCTCTTCGCCTGCCTCCCTGGTCCTGGTGGCTCAACCACGCTGGTCGGCCACCCGAAAGACTTGGCTCTCGGGCCGAGTGGCCCAATGGTCTTGGCAGGCATCCTGACACTGTTCAGCGGGCCACCTGCTGGGCTTGGGACTCGGGCAGGCCACCCGATCAGTCACCCTTCACCATGCCGGGGCCCTGGGACGCTGGTCGGCCCCCTGAACTTTGGACTCCTGTGGGTGGGGGGGTGCTGTTAGGAGGCTCAAATTATTATTTTTGCATTTTATGTGTTGTGTTTTTTCATGTGTTGTTTCCCTCCTACCCTGTTTTCCCCCACCTCCCACCCTGGGTAGTTATCTATCTCTGGGGTGGGGGTGGGGGTTCCTTTGGTTGTGTTTTTTGTTTTCGGCTGGTGGTACTGGGGTGTCTGGATTCCACCCCCTTGGGAGGGGGGGGGGCTCTGTCATGAATCTGGGGTTGGTGGTTCTAAACCCAGCCCTGATCCATGGTTAGTTTTGCCCTATTTTCCATCACGTGCTTCAGGTAGTCCCTTGGGTCCTCTGCTGCCTGACAGCTCGGGCAGTAACATTTTTGTAATATTTTTACAACCAAATTGGAAGAGATTTTATTCTCTATCAACAATAAAAATAAAAGTTGTATTCTCCTTGGAGATTTCAGCATTGACCTCTCCAGGGATGATGCAGCTAAAAATTACTTTATGAATACACTACACTCCTCTTCCTGTTTCCCTACCATTAATACTTATACCAGAATTGCTCACTCTACCAAGTCCATTATTGATAATGTCATCACTAACATTCGCAATTCCACACTAGTATCTGAAGTCATACTCTCTGAGATTTTTGATCATTTCCCTATTGTTCTGTTTCTTGACCTTGCTGTTCGGCCCTCAATCTCACGTCATAAACTAAAAACAAAAATACGCAACGAAGAAACTTTACAACGACTGAATGAGGACTTGCACAGAATAGAATCTACAATTGTAGTGATGCTGATGCTGCGTTTGACACTTTGACTAACGAAATTACACACTCCATTCAGAGGACACTTCTCATCAAGACTGCCACATGGAGTAATGGTACTATTCAGCATCCGTGGCTTTCTAAGGGCATATTAAAATCTATTAAGCATAAAAACAAACTATATAAATGCTATATAAAAATCCAAATATTAATAATAAAAATGAATATACTAATTATAGAAATAAACTAACACATATCATTACAAAGAGTAAGAGTAATTACTATGCAGAACTTATAAATGCATCACAAGGTGATTCCAAGAAATCTTGCAGAGGACTAAATAAGATTCTAAACAGGGAACAAAAAACCCACACACTTCCTAACAATAACGCGGTCAGCAATCTCACCCACTCTCGCTGATAAATTTAATAATTATTTTGTCTCCATTGGAGAAAATTTATGTAATAAAATCAATCAACCCCAGGATCTTTCAAACATTATTTATCAGGAAACTACCTGAACCCTTTCTTCCTGAAGCCAACTGATTGTGATGAAGTCTGGAAAATCATTAAGGACATGAAGAACTCGAACTCTGCTGGAGCTGATGAAATTTCCTGCAAAATTTTGAAAAATATCATTAATGTAATACTGGAACCTCTTACCTACTGCATTAATCTGTCCCTAATCTCCAGAGTAGTGCCACAAATAGCAAAAATTGCATAAATCATACTGATCTACAAATCAGGTGATAAGAAATGATTTGACTAATTATCGTCCAATATCCATTTTGCCTACTCTCTCCAAGGTTTTGGAAAGAGTAGTTTATAACAGACTTGCCAGTTACTACTTGACAAGTTCAGCATTATTATCCCATCTCAATATGGCTTCAGAAAGAAAGACACTACTTATTGAGTTTTTGCATATGACGTCAGGGGGCGTGCCGCACTGGCCAATTAGAGTGTGCTGCCATATTGGATGGCAAGAAACAACAGCAGCAGCAGGGTGAAACAAACCACATAGCTCACGTATACCTACAAACTCGGCAAAATGGTGTACTGCTGTTGTTCCCCCTGATAAGGGGATAAGCGGAGAATTAAATGGCCGGTGTGAAATGCAAAAAAAAAAAAAAAAGTTGGATTTTTGAATAATTACCTTTACTGACGTAATCTCTCGCTTTCTCATAACGGGCTGCACGGTGGAGCAGTGGTTAGCACTGTGGCAGCACAGTTTACCCTCGGCCGGGGGATCGCGCGGATCATGAGACCGTGGGCTCGATCCCAGCCCCCGACCAACAGTGAGCTGTGTGGAGTTTGCATGTTCTCCCCGTGTTGCGTGGGTTTACTCCGGGATTTCTCCGGTTTCCTCCCGCATACCAAAAACATGTAGGTTTAGGGCGCTCGCGCACGCAGCGGCCGGTGGCTTGTCACCAGACTGCAAACCAAATCTACCTACAGGTACAAATAAGTAACAAAAAAAAAACTTTCTGGTTTGGGGCGCCTCTCTCCTTGCTACAAAGGACAATGCACACATGAAAGGGGAGAAATGTGCATAAAATCAGGTACGTTTTAACGCGGTGTGCCGTGGAGAGCCTTTTAAAAAAAAAAAAAAAAAACACGCAGCGCGCTTCACTCACCTCCGAGGCCGAGGGGCTGCTGTTGTTTTCCGACTCGTTCACCAGCGAAGACTTCACATCATCCACATCCCTTTCCGCTGACACGTTTTCCGATATCTTTTCCTCCTGCTCCCCTTCGTCTTTGAAAGATATCATTTCATCGTTTGCCCCCAAATCATCCCCGCTGAGCAGATTACTGGCAGTCATTGTTCTGCTAATTGCTCCAGCTGTGCGCTCTGCTTGTCCGTGAGGATTACCCCACACCCGCCACCTCCGTTCAACTGAGGCATTTCGGCACACCAGAGGAGCGCACGGGAGCAAGATTAAAACCACTTGTCTGCTGTTATGACTGCTGACAATGACTCCACTGAATCTGACACAGACATGGCAGACACAGTGTCAGTTGTTGAAGAGGATGATAGGGATGTTATTATGTCAGACTGTGACTGTGTGTTCTCACTCATTCTGATCGCTAAACAGTACAAGTTACGCCTGGGTTGTCACAGTGCAACTGCTGCTCTTGCCATCCAAGATGGCGGCACCTACGGCGTGTTTATGTTTACCCCCGCGAGTCACGTGAATTTTACGAGCCTACGCAAAAACTCTATATGGCAATACTTGACCTAACTGGAAAAATCAATGATACAATTGAAAGAGGCAACTATGATACTGGCATTTTCTTAGGCCTATCTAAAGCATTTGATACCATTAACCTTGACATCCTACTTAATAAATTACAACATTATGGTATCAGAGGTCTAACATTAGATTGGTTTAATAGCCATCTGTTTGGAAGACTTCAGTATGTTTATATAAATAACCACAAATCATCATATAAGTCCATCGATCATGGGGTTCCCCAGGGTTCCATCCTGGGACCACTTCTCTTCATTCTGTACATAAATGACATTGCTAATTCCTCGTCTCTACTGCATAACGTATTGTTTGCTGATGACACTAATTTATTTTTTGCTCACCATAATCAAAATGAACGTGAACAGAAAATAAATAGTGAACTTATGAAAATAGACACCTGGTTTCAGTGTAACAAATTTTCTCCTAACATCAGTAAAAGAAATTATATTGTATTCCATTCCAATAAAAAGCCAGACACCAAGCAACTTTGCCCCAAAATCAATGGACAGAATATTTCAAGAGTTAGCTCTACAAAATTCTTGGGGGTCCTCATTAATGAATTTCTCAATATCAAGTGTCACATCAATGATCTAAAAAACTGTCTAAATATTCCCCTTTGTTTTTTTAAGTGACACATTTTCTACCACTTTCAGCACTTCTCATTCTATGTAAAACTTTATTTCAGCCTCATTTACATTATTGCAATATCATATGGTGTAACACATTTCCAATTCACCTCAAAAAACTAGAAATTCTCCAAAGGAAAGTTATACATGCCTTATCATGGTCTGAATATAATTCTCCCACTAAACAGCTTTTCCACTGTTACAATCTTCTGAGACTTTTTGAGTACAATTACTTCCAGAATGCCTGTATAATATATCAGGTTGTCTACAAACTCAACTATAAATTATATGAACTCATTCCAACCTTCATTCCCATGCACACCTATAAAAATAAATATAATAAAAAACAAATAAAATAAAAACCAAATTATTGTGAAAAAATGAAGACTAAAATCTATCAGCTTTAGTATTGTGTGCAGAGGACCGCAGATTTGGAATGACCTTGGCAAGAATCTAAAAATGTCACCTTCCATCTCCATCTTCAAGAACAAACTAAAAATACAACTCCTACCATTATATAATTAATCCACTATTTGTTACACAAAACTTGCTTACTGATGAGTTGCCACCCATTGTTATTTCTGTTTTATATATTGATGTCACTTCAATAGTATTTAATAACTTGCCAAGGTATCTTGACCTTACCTACTAATTCAATGTAAATAAATGTTGGGATTATGTGTTATATGTTTGTTATTTGTTTGTATGTTCCTGTACACAAAGGCATCCGACCAATATCTGTTATCATTTTATTGTAGAAATGGGCCCCCTACTAAAAACTTTAAATAGCTTACTTGAGGTGACCCTTTTGTTATGTATGAAATACCTCGATGAAGGATAAGGCAGGATGATGGTTGACGAACGCAGCTTTATTAAACTATGTACAAGCAGCACAACACACGGGGGGCACCTGCATAGCCATACGGCCAAAGAGGCCATAAAATGGATGCCCTCTGCCTTAAATAGGGCGGTACCGTGATGGGACGGGAAGTGCATGTCACTACACTGCACTTCACAATAATGTGGCATTTTATAGCTCACCCCCCCCCCCCATAGAAAAGTCCAAAACCACAAACACAATTGAAACCCCCTAAATGTGGGACCCAAATCACGCACTAAAATAATGGGAACCAATGTACTAAAATGGCCTAACACACTCACACAGAACAACTAAAATAGGGCTGACGGGTGGACTGCTGTGCAGCCCGCGTGGCAGGGTGGATTATTCTGCCGCCCAATAAACTAAAAAAGTTCTTTATTTCAAACTAAAACAAATATCAGCTGTACTCTTAAACTAAAACACAAACACATAAAATAACCCCATATCATAACATGCATGCAACAAAGAAAAAAAACAAGACTATATACAAAGTGCTACTGCACAGTCATTTTGGTGAAAAAAGCTGGAACTTGCATGGGGGGGGGGGGGGTTCCAGGGCAGCCCCTTAGCAGGCGTGTCCCTGGAGACCACAGACCCCCAGAGCGATGCTCGACCTTCTGGATGACGGACCTGGATCCCACACCGCCTTCGTACCATTCGCTCCCAGTGTCCATCTGAGGCGAGTGGGGTGATTTTTGCCTTGAGTTCCCCGGGTAAGACAAACAGCACATCCTGGCGTAGTGATTAAAGCATCCACATCTGCCACAACATTTTCCTCTAGCCAGGCAACTCTTAGCTCCATGGTGGTGCATCGCAGACCCACAACCCCTGCAATGGGAGTTTCCCGGAGCAGACCTTTGGCTGGCAGCATTGACTTCCCAAAAATCCTCATCCGAGTGATCCTTGCTATCAGGGTCAGCAACATTAGCTGAGGCAAGCGGTTCAGGCGTCTTCTGTGGCTGGCGCCAATTTAGCTCCACAGCTAGCTTATCAATGGCTTCCCACTGGAGAGCTAGCTCCATTGCTTTAGCTAATGTTAAGTCATTAGGTGCCATTAATAATGCACTTGTAATGTAATGTACTTTATTTATATAGCCCTTTAAAACAACCCGTAGGTGACCAGAGTGCTTTACAGAAAATTAAACAGCATTAAAAACACACACAGCATTAAAAACAAATAACATAAACAAAGAAATAAGAATAAATACCTAAAAATGAGAATAAAATAAAAACAAATGCCAAGACAATTATCACCACTACTGGATATTAAAAGCCAACCTAAATAAATATGTTTTAAGTTCTGATTTAAAAAGGGCCAGGTCAGAGATAGTACATAGGTCAGGGGGGAGATTATTCCAGAACCTGGGGGCGACAACAGAAAAGGCTTGGTCACCTCAGTGTTTATACCTTGACCTAGGCACATCCAGCAAAAGCTGATTGGATGACCTCAAAGCCCTGCCTTGTTCACGGACAGTCAAAATCTCAGACATATAAATCGGAGCAAGGCCATTAAGAGCTTTAAAAACAAAAAGCAAAAGTTTAAAATTAATTCTAAAATGGACTGGAAGCCAATGAAGTGAAAAAAGGACTGGAGTAATGTGCTCTCGCCTAGGTGTGTTGGTCAAAAGACGGGCCGCTGCATTTTGCACAAGTTGAAGGTGGCCGAGAGAAGACTGAGAGATGCCAACATAAAGTGCATTGCAGTAATCAAGTCGAGACGTGATTAAAGCATGGATGGCTATCTCAAGATCATGACGGCTCAGGAAAGGTATGGCTTTGGATAACAGACGTAATTGATAAAAGCTCATCTTGACTACATTGTCAATCTGTTTATCAAATTTTAAATGGCTGTCAAAAATCACCCCCAAATTTCTGACAGCTGAACTAAGCCTTAAAGAGAGGGTACCAAAGCCAGCCATTACAGTATCCCCAAACACAATACATTCTCTTTTTTCTTCATTTAAGTGGAGAAAATTTTGGCTTAACCACAACTTAATGTCAGTGATGCAGTCCAATCGAACACTTTGTGAGTTAGTTTGTTCTGGGTTCAAAGGTAAATAAAGCTGCAAATCGTCCGTATAACAGTGGAAAGACATGTTGTGCCTGGCTATTATTGACCCGAGTGGCAGCATATATAATGAAAACAGAATAGGGCCAAGGATAGAGCCCTGTGGGACCCCACAGTAGAGAGAGGCACTAGAAGAAGAAATGTCACCAATCATTACAGGAAAAAGTTCTATTAGATAGGTAGGATTCAAACCGCTTAAGTGCAGTGCCATGGATGCCAACATGGTGATTCAGGTGTGACAAAAGGATAGTATGGTCAACAGTGTCAAAGGCTGCTGTAAGATCTAGCAGCACTAAGACCACAGGGCATTTGGCATCAGCAGACATCATAATACCATTGTGCAACTTAAGCAGGGCAGACTCAGTGCTGTGACGAGATCTAAACCCAGATTGAAACTTCTCAAAAATAGAATTGTCTTCTAAAAAAGATTGCAACTGTATAAAAACAGTTTTTCTAAAACTTTAGATAAAAAGGGCAAATGAGAAATGGGTCTATAATTAGATAAAACTGAAGGGTCAAGGTGAGGTTTTTTAAGAAGGGGCCTAACCACAGCATGTTTAAAAGCAGGTGGGACAAATCCTGAACTAAGGCAGGAATTAATAAAAACCAAAAGACCAGGCCCTACAGTATTAAAAACCCTTTTCAGTGTTCCAGCGGGAACAACATCCAGTGAGCAATTTGGTGGCTTCAAAGACTTCACTATACAGTATCAGCAAGTGATGATAAAGAGACCAACTCAAACTGTTCAAACACAGCAGAGTAACACGGGACAACAGACAAGCTTCCATTAAAACTGTTATTAAATAACTCGTCTGACAGAGTCCACTGTCCACTGTAATAGCCTAACACACAGCTCAGCATTACATGTGTGCTCTGCTAGTTGGTCGCGTACCATTTCATCTTTAAGCAGTCCAAAATGACACTCGCTGGCTAGCTGCTTCAAGTCAATGACATACTGGCGGATAGGCTCACCTACCCGCTGGCATCTTCGGCGAAAACAAATTGTCCAAACAGTCATATTGTCTGGGGTGGAGAAATGGTTAGCTAGAAGCTCCACAACTTCCTCGTATAAATCCGCTTTGCCAAGTGTCTGTAGACCCTCCGGCCCTCAATACCCAGGTTATGAACGAGAAGCACTCGCACTCTTGCCCCATCAAGCTTCCTGTGGCCCAGCACTGTAATATACATCTGATAGGCCTCCAGCCAGTGCGGCCATAAAACCAGAGGTTCACCCGGGAGCTTGAGAAAGAGATGAAGCGGAGTAATGCACGCCTCCATGAGTTAATCCTTGATCGCCAAATGTTATGTATGAAATACCTGGGTGAAGAATGAGGCAGAATGATGGTTGAAGAACACAGCTTTATTAACCTATGTACAAGCAGCACAATACACGGCAGGCACCGGCGTAGGTATCTGGCCAAAGAGGCAGTGAAATGGATGCCCTCTGTGTTATATAATAATTATGATTATTATTGTATGTTGTGGGTGACAGCTACTTCTTTTCGGTTCCTCCGCCACCCAGGGTATAAAAGGCCTACCCGGAAGGGGCATGGTCTCTTTACATCCAGCGCCTCTGCCTTGACGGGAGCACCTTCTTGTTCTGTGAGTTACTACAATAAAGCTACATTATACTGCACCTTCGGCCTCATCATTGGAGCATTGGTTATGGACATAACATTTGGCGATGAGGATAAAGTTATGGAGAGAGGAGTTTCTAGTATTCGGCCATTTTTGGAGCTCCCAGGCGAGCCGCCAGGTGCCTGGGTGAGGTAGTTTGCAGCGTTCCAAAATTATTTGGTGGCATTGAACCTCGGCGAATTGGAGAAACTAAGTGCACGAGTGATGCTGGTCCATAATCTCGGCATGGAAGGGCAACGTATTCTTAGCGCATTGGGAGAGAGTGATAGTTTTGAGGATGTGGTTGAGCTAATGGGGTGCGACTTTCACGCTCTGAGAACATCATCATCTGGTGGATCCAGTTACGACAATGATGCCAGCGGCTGGGAGAGTCAGTGCAACGGCATGTTGCGGACCTGCACCACCTGGCTGGAGAGTGCCAATTCGGGGCTTTGGAGGAAGAAATGGTCCACAGTCAGTTGGCAGAGCACACTCTGTGTTCTGTGGCATGGTCCAGGCTCCTCACGTACTCTGGTGAACTGACGTTGACTGCAGCTGTGGAGATAGCTCAACAGTACGAAGCAGCAGATAAACATCTAAGGACCTTGGTGAGAGAACAACGATGAGGCAGTCTGACTCACAATCAGCGGCGCAGACTGTGGACCTGGGTAGTGATGACAGCGCAGAAGATAAAGAAGACTATGCTACCGCTATTAAGATTAGGTCTGCCCCAGGGTCGCCCAAATTTTTGGGCTGCGGGTCCACCAAGCACCGATACAAGGCGAGAGAGTGTCTGGTGAGGGGCAAATGCTGCGGCAAGTGTGGACTCCTACATTATTTCCCCAGGCCCTGTAAAAGGTTTGAGCGAGGGGAATGGCAACACAGAATGGATTCCCCGCCACGACTCCTACGGTTGTTCAGACCGTCTCCCCAAGCACAGATGGGTGGATTTACTGTGACGTGATGCTGGACGGCGTAGAAGTGCCATTGTTAGTGGGCACGGGCGTGGCAGTGTCCGCATTGAACTGGCCTACTGTGAAGAGTTTGTTCCCGTATTACCATATAAGAGGACTGTCAACGCCGTATTGTGGCTATGGAGGTAAGAGATTGGCCTTTGTGGGTTCGCTGGAGCTGACAGTGAGGTACAAGTCGGCTGTGGTCTCAAACATCCAGTTCGTAGTGACTATGAAGGGGTTAAATGTGATGGGCTGTGACCTGTTTTACGGACTGGGTTTTACAATCACCAGTGGTACTGGAGAGGAGTGGTCAGGCCGTGGTTCGTGGGACCGACCGGTTCCATGCGTGGTGGACGATGCGGTATGGGATGAAGATTGGCCTAGTATTCTGGGAGATGGACAGGACCAATACCACCCAGGGCTATCGCGGGAGGGTTCCGGTGCCAGGGCCCAAGTTACCCTGGATATGGGAATTGGGCGGCACGGTGGAACGCCCGTGATGGTGGGTGGATCTGTGAGGATGGCTGTCTCTGCTTCCGGAGTTTGGCCTGGAGATATCGAGAAGCAAGGGGCTGCAACGGCTTCGCCGTTGTTTAAAATGAAAGAGAGCGGGACAGGACCGGCTGGCACAGTGGACAGATGTTCCACACAGCAACACTGGAGGCCTAGTTGGGCTTCGCATGGGGTCGGTGGAGCAGTTCGACCCAGAGAGGAAGCCAGGTCTAGATGCCGTGGATGGTTGAAGCCGAGTCGAGCTCCCCTGCGGGTCGCTGATGAGGTTCAACCCAGGAAGGAGGCTCGGCTAAGGGGGGTTCGTGGCAAGAGGAAACGAAGAGAGGACCAGGGATGGCTGCAGGTGGTGGCTGTCTGGGAGGACAGATATCTTCAGATGTCCGATGGGTCGTGGAGACACCCCAATGAACTGAGACATGCCGTGAGGAGAAGGATGTGTCGGGGAGCCAACGTGGTTCATCTCCAGGGGTGAAGCATATAAGAAGCTCTGGTCGGGACCCGCCAGACAGGTCCCCGGGGGGTGGTCTCCCCATCAAGACTGTATGGTGGCAAGGGGCGATGTGTTTTGGGGTTGACCTATTAACATGCTTTTGCTTGAAATGTCAATGTGTGCACTACCAGGGCTGCGTTATTGTTGTGTTAATGTGGTATAGGCATAAAAGTGGCTGGGTTGAGTGCTCATTTTAAAAAAAAGAGAGAGAGTGTGGGCTACTTTTATCAGGGGGTTTGTGCAGAATTTGTTAATAGGTGCGTATTGCGTGAGCCATGGAGGCAATATGTTTCACACTTACTCGCTGTGAGATTGTCCTGTGTGTGTGTGTAAAAAAAAAAGGGCCCAACATAGTTTGTATTGTTGCATTAACTTGCATGTGTGATATGTGATTTGCCCGAGTTGTGGGTTGAGGGTGTTGGGTGGGGGGCTGGCACAGCAGGGAGTGGATGCACATATTGTCTGTTTGTTAAGTGTTTTGAAATGGCTTTGATTGTACATATGTTTTGGGGTTATTTCACATGTTATACTAGGAACACGGCAGCTTATTTTGTCCTGCAGACTGTTTTATATTAGAGACGGCAGAATAACCCGTCTGGCTGTCTGGAGATGGGGCAGTAGTCCACCTGTCCTCCTCTAGTTTTAGTTATTTGTGTGCATGGATAGGCCCTGTTATTGTATTTACTGTTATTGTGTGATTCGGGTTGAAATTTGGGTGGGCCTAATGGTCTGTGTGTCTTGGACTTTTCTACGGGGGGGGGGGGGGGGGGGTATTATATATTAATTATGATTATTATTATTGTATGTTGTGACTGACAGCTACACCCTTCCGGTTCCGCCGCCACCTAGGGTATAAAAGGCCTACCTGAAAGGGGCATGGTCTCTTTACGACCAGTGCCTCTGCCTTGACGGGAGCTCCTTTGTCTTCTGTGAGTTACTACAATAAAGCTACGTTATACTGCACCTTCGGCCTCATTATTGGAGCATTGGTTATGGACATAACACTCTGCCTTAAATAGGGTGATGCAGTGACATGACAGGAAGTGCACGTCACTACACTGCACTTCACAATAATGTGCCATTTTATATCTCACACCTTTCACACTCCAAATCAATGTGGAAAAAAGCTTATTGTATACTGCAATTCATGTTGTTGAAAACTCATACTGTAATCCATTCATTCATGCTGTTGATAATGTTGATAATGTGTGGTGTGTGTGTGTGTGTGTGTGTGTGTGTGTGTGTGTGTGTGTGTGTGTGTGTGAATAAACTAAACTAAAAAAAAAACATTGCATTTAGGAGAAAATGACTTTTAAATAGCTGTCCACTGCAGTGACCACTATATATGAATGAATGAATGAATTGAATGAATGAATGAATTTATTTATTTCGGATAGTACATTACAGGTTAAAAGAAACTGTATAATATAACAACAAGGTCAAATTAGACAAAGACTCCTTCTACTATACAATTCCACGTGAGTTATCCGAAATGGGTGATGGCTGAAGCCGCAGCTTATATTGCCCACCCATATTCCATCCAAGAATTCAAAGGAGAAAAAAGAGAAAACAAGACAAGAGCGATTACAATTTAAAACAAGGCTAAGACAAAATATGACTGAGAGAAAAAGAAAACTGAGCTAGTCTAAGTTAAGCGGTTACTATTCAAAAACAAATCTAAGACATAGTGTCACAGAGAAAAAAGAAAAACTAAGCTATAACACAACACAGGCTGGAAATGTCAATCCTTATGTGAGTTTACATGTCGTCTTGTAAATATGTTTGGAGTATTTCTTCCTTTAGTTTTTGTTTAAATTGTCCAAGCTTTGTACATGATTTTAATTCAGGTCCAAAATCGTTCCATAATCTGACACCTTGCACTGAAATACAGTGTTGCTTGGTAGTTGTTCTCACTGTAGGCTTTTGAAATATACATGTTCCTCTGAAGTGATATCGTTTCTCCCTTGTTTGGAACAACTTTTGGATATTTGCGGGCAGTGATAGATTCTTCACTTTGAACATTATTATTGCGGTTTTAAAGTCGATCAGATCTTTCAACTTGAGAGTTTTTTGTTTAAGAAAAAGTGGGTTTGTTGGTTCCCTGTAAGCTGCTTTGTTGATTATTCTAATAGCTCTCTTTTGAAGCATAAAGAGTGGATATATGTTTGTTTTATATGTATTTCCCCATACTTCATTACAATATGTCATGTATGGGAGTATTAATGAATGATACAAGGTGTATAGTGTGGGTTGATTCAGCAAATTTTTCACTCTGTGTAATATTGCAATTGATTTGGATACTTTACCTTTTATATAATTAATATGTGGCTTCCACATATATAATATATATAATATATACTTATTAAGCATCCCAGCTTGTTAGCAGTGCAAGAATGAAGTTTTACTGACTACCCCCAATCATGTTCTATAGAAACTATTACACAAAGCACTCCCTGCCCACTTAAAAAAAACAAGGTCAAGCTTGAACAACTGCAGCTTAACCACTGTGATTGAAAGATATCACATACGTATACGCCTGGTAACAAACGCACGCATAGTCTTGGTTTGAATAAACTATTCAGTATGACTAATATTATGACAAGTTTGCATGATAGCTATCTTTAAAGCACTTTTGTCATCTCTACTATAAACCTATCATTAATTATAAGTGTTGTTGCTTTGATATGGTGCTTCCAAATTAAGATGGGCTTAAACATTGATACATTAATTATTGTCAGTGTTGGGCAAGTTACTAAAAAATAGTAACCACAGTTAATAGTTACTTCTTTTCAAAAGTAACTGAGTTACTTACCAGTTACTGCATGATTAAAGTAACTAGTTACTTGGAAAAGTAACTTTCATGTTACTTTTGAATGCACACTTAAATCATCTTGCACGCATAGCAAAATAATTTAATTAATGGATTACATTAGGGGCTTATTAAAGTCAGGCTGAAAACAGACTGTTTCAGACAGAGCTTTTAGAACATGTTCCATCTGCTTTATCCTACCTTGAGAACTCTTAATGTGGGAAAAATCTGAAGAAAATCAACACAAAATTGCCAGTAATTTCTTCATTTTGAAGTGAGAAATAGGATTTGTGGAGTGAGAGAGACGGAAAAAGAGCGAGTTGGCAACACTGCATAAAGCTGTCAGTTTCTTACCTTTAATATTGTGGATTTAATCCGATGTGTTACGATCCAAAGAAAATGTCCATAATCCACAGTCCAAATGTCTGCTGTGACAGAGACATGATCCAGTCCTTTTGGAGATCAAATCCATTTTTGAATAATCTTTATCCAGGTAGTAAATGTGTTTTAACTTCAGTGGATAAGAGCTGTCTGATGGAAAATGACTGTTATCAGATCTTCATCCTGTAATAACGTATCTGGCAATCAGTCGGCTTAATTCTTGCTGGGTCACAAACAGTCCAGATCCATACCTGTGCTCGAAATCCAGCCGCTGTTCAGATAGTGTAAATCCACTATGACGGTGTTAGTTTAGCATAGCATAGCACTAGCCTTGCAGGACCTTGTTGCTGTTCTTAGGCGCTTCTGGAGATTGCAGTCGGTCTCAAGTGCATTTAGCTTGCAACCCACAATATGCTTCTATCCTTAACCGTGACAAAGAAAAAATAATCTGTCTCTTTCCACAAAAACAAAGTAGCTTCATCTTTTCCCAGCAGGAGCAAGCACCATTTGTGGCTGCAGCAGTGAAGAGGCTCGTTGACTGACGAGTTGTTATCTAGGTAGGGTCAGTTTGTATTTATTTGCGCCAAAATATCTATCCCTATTAATAAAATGAGTAATACGAGTAACACATTTCATCAAATTTCAGTAACCGTAACGCATTACTGAATTTTTAAACAGTAATTTCTTTACACAGTACGTTACTGCAAAAGTAGTGGCGTTACAGTAATGCTTTACTTTATAATGTGCTATTGTAATGCATTACTCCCAATGCTGATTATTGAATTAACCGTTATTGGCTTTTAACTATTATGGCCACGCCATACCAATTCCTTCTGGAAGTGTCCTGGGTTCCTCTGTCTCCCTCCGCTCACAGTTCCGCCTGTAGCGCTTGGGCCATTTCCTCCATGTTCTATTTTTCCGCGAGCTGTAGCGCGTCCTGGCAGTGTCCTTAGTATGCTAGTGACATTCATCGTTTGTGTTCTGTACACCATCACGTTTTTGTTAACAAAGCACACTCAACTTACTCCAGCGTTTGGATTTCATGTTCTACTTCCACCTGCGCTGCGCAAAGACACACATATTGTCATGAACCTGGGTTTGGTGGCTCCAAACCCAGTTCTGACTTATGGTTATTTTGCCCTATTTTCCATCAGCCGTGCCAGGGAGCTATTTGGGTCCTTCGCTCCCTGACAGCTTGGGCACGCCTCCTCCTCTTGTCAGTGCCATCAGCTGTTTCTCATTATGGGTGTTTTCACACACACACACACACACACACACACACACACACACACACACACACACACACACACACACACACACACACACACACATTCCATTCATTCCTATTCACACGTTCTGACACTCACTCATGCACTATGGGGATTAATGATGTACAGCCCACACTCCTTTACACTGGCGGTCTCTTCCCTCATTAGTATCATTATTACAAATACGCTGCGTTAGTAGGAAGAGACCGTTGGAGCATTCAGCCTCATACATGACAGCATGTTCCTTCATGTATGTGTGTCTACTACCTACAGTACGTGTTATTCAGCCTGACATTTCAAGACGTGTATCCCTTGGTGTTCGCGGCTGACCCTGCCTCACTCCCTCATCCACCAGACTGCACGGACAGCCCCGGATTGTTCCAGCCGTAAGTAAATGTTTGTCTTTCTCTTTGTGCACACCGTTACGGCGGCACTAGGCATTCCCCCTCCCAGGCTGTGGAACATCCAGGTGGCATCCCTGTATATCTGGTGGCCTTCTACTCACCATTCCAATCCACTGTATTAGCATGATCAATACTGGACTTGTTATTTTTGTGGTTTATGTTAATAAAATGCACGTTCTACTCCAGCGATTGTGTTTTTCCTTCCTTCCCTCACGCGCCGTGTAATGGCGCACGAGGATTCATAACAGAATGCTGCGACCAGTCAGAAAAAAAACAGCGGAGTAGACGTGCGTTTTTTCTTTTTCTTTCACCCTCTTTTTTCCCTCCTCCCCGAGTAACGACATGACGATCTGGACGGATGAGGGATTCATAACACATATGACACATCAGTGGACTTTTGTGCCAGACTTCCTGCCATACACCAGTGTTTTTGTTAGATTCTGTCAGTGCGTTGTCGGTTTTTCACACTTTGCATCATGCCATCTAATTACCTGTAGACAGTGTGCCCGCTTTGCGCTAGGAGGTGTAGAGTCATTTCAAAGAGTCCTCTCAACAGGTCTAGTTGAGAGGACTAGACCTGCGAGAGCGGCTGCAGTCTGCTGACTCATCAAAAAAGTTCATAAAAGACCCGGGATCACCATCAAGATTGGCATGGGGTCAGTCAGTTATGCCGTTTTTCCACTAGCCCAGTTCGACTCGCCTCGTTTCGTTTCGTTACTATTCGGTTCGGCCGCGGTTGTGTCTCCATAGCAGCCGGGTAAAGCGGGGTTAAGCTGTGGTGGGCGGGATTTTTTTTACAGCAAGGCGGCGCCACACTCCCGTCACGTAAAACATGCGACCCAAGCCAAACACAACATGGCGGCTTTACAAGGCGACTCCTCGATCTGTGGCTTTTTTCACCGTAAATGCCAAAAAGGACCACCAGACAAGGGTACAGGCAGTGAGACGAAACACTCTGGAATAGTTCTGCAGCTTCTGGGAGAGCCGAAGACGTGAGGATACAAACTAGGTCATATGTGACGGTAAGCTAATGTTGCTAATGCTAGTTTGCTATAAGTACGTCGTACTACACTGTAATTTCTGCAAGTTATCGCTGTTAGGTACTAAAATATGTACGCTGTGTGTGTTTCAGATGACTCTGTTGTGGGAAAATTACCGCTTCAAACGGTCAGTCTGGCATTCAGCACAGCCTGTCACTGATGTCAGCACAGCTTCACAAACGATCAGTGGTTGTAGAGCTTAAGAATGTCTGGTTTATTTCCTGTGCAAAAAATTGCTCTGATCTAAGTAAAGGAACCCTATTTCACTGTTTATGGGAATGTAGAAAATCAGAATGTTTTGGGAAGAGGTGAGGGTAACAATTGAAACTAGAAAAGCACTCAGAGAGCGCAGACCTCCGCCAAGCGCCACAGTTCCCCCCATACAGTCTTCAGATTCCTTGACCATGAAAACATATGAGAAGCAGTGGTTCAGTAGTTATTCACGAAAATGGCATTTTCCGTAATGGCAGCCACAGTTCCCCCCATGCAGTGTTTGTGTGTATGTTTTCAGATTCCTTGACCATGAAAACATATGACTAGCAATTGGACTGACAATGATAGGATTAGTGGTTCAGTAGTTATTCTTGAAAATGGCATTTTCCGTAATGGCGGCCACAGTTCCCCCCATACAGTGTTTGTGTGTACGTTTTTAGATTCCTTGACCATGAAAACAAATGACAAGCAATTGGATTCAAAATGATAGGATTAATAATAATAATAATAATAATACATCAGTCTTATACAGTATAGCGCTTTTCTAAATACTCAAAGACGCTTTACAAAGCAGCATAGGGACAAACATACAGAGAACGGGTAAACACATACACATAGGTACACATAGGTAGAAGAGGCAGTCAGTTTTTATAGGTAGATTTAAAAAGATGGGTTTTGAGTTGATTTTTAAAAGAAGCAAGTGTGTTGGCAGACCGGATGTGAAGGGGCAAGGAATTCCAGAGGGTTGGTGCGGGGATGGCGAATGATCTATCACCCAGGGTGCGGAATTTTGTCTTGGAGATGGGGGTAAGAAGGTGAGCGTCAGCAGAGCGGAGGAGACGAGTGGGAGAATGACGAGACAGAAGGTCTGTTAGGTATGAGGGGGCGAGGTTATGAAGAGCTTTATAGGTGATGAGGAGGATCTTGAAGTTGATGCGCTGTTGAATGGGGAGCCAGTGGAGCTGACGGAGGAGAGGAGTGATGTGGTCTCTGGAGCGGGAGTGAGTAAGTAGGCGGGCGGCTGAGTTTTGGACATACTGTAGTTTTTGGAGGATGGTGGAAGGAAGTCCATACAGAATGCTGTTACAGTAATCAAGTCTGGAGGTGATGAAGGCGTGGATAAGTATTTCAGCAGCAGACGGTGAGAGGGTGGGACGGAGGCGTGCAATATTACGAAGATGAAAAAATGATGTTTTGGTGATATGGTTGATGTGAGATTTGAAGGAGAAGGTGAGGTCCATGATAATGCCGAGGTTTCTGGCCAGGGGGGAGGGGGTGACTGAGTGGCCATCGATTTGGAATGAAAAGTTCTGGGAAGAGGGTAAAAGAGATTTTGGTCCAAAAATGATGATTTCTGTTTTATTGCTGTTTAGCTTGAGAAAGTTGTTAGTCATCCAGGTTTTTATGTCTGTAAGGCAGTTGGTGATGGTGGAGAGAATGGCGGGGGTGATGGTGGTGATGATTAGTGGTTCAGTAGTTATTGACGAAAATGGCATTTTCCGTAATGGCGGTTTAGCACCACAGTTCCCCCCATACAGTGTTTGTGTGTACGTTTTCAGATTCCTTGACCATGAAAACATATGACAAGCAATTGGATTCGCAATGATAGGATTAGTGGTTCAGTAGTTATTCTTGAAAATGGCATTTTCCGTAATGGCGGCCACAGTTCCCCCCATACAGTGTTTGTGTGTACGTTTTTAGATTCCTTGACCATGAAAACAAATGACAAGCAATTGGATTCAAAATGATAGGATTAATAATAATAATAATAATAATACATCAGTCTTATACAGTATAGCGCTTTTCTAAATACTCAAAGACGCTTTACAAAGCAGCATAGGGACAAACATACAGAGAACGGGTAAACACATACACATAGGTACACATAGGTAGAAGAGGCAGTCAGTTTTTATAGGTAGATTTAAAAAGATGGGTTTTGAGTTGATTTTTAAAAGAAGCAAGTGTGTTGGCAGACCGGATGTGAAGGGGCAAGGAATTCCAGAGGGTTGGTGCGGGGATGGCGAATGATCTATCACCCAGGGTGCGGAATTTTGTCTTGGAGATGGGGGTAAGAAGGTGAGCGTCAGCAGAGCGGAGGAGACGAGTGGGAGAATGACGAGACAGAAGGTCCGTTAGGTATGAGGGGGCGAGGTTATGAAGAGCTTTATAGGTGATGAGGAGGATCTTGAAGTTGATGCGCTGTTGAATGGGGAGCCAGTGGAGCTGACGGAGGAGAGGAGTGATGTGGTCTCTGGAGCGGGAGTGAGTAAGTAGGCGGGCGGCTGAGTTTTGGACATACTGTAGTTTTTGGAGGATGGTGGAAGGAAGTCCATACAGAATGCTGTTACAGTAATCAAGTCTGGAGGTGATGAAGGCGTGGATAAGTATTTCAGCAGCAGACGGTGAGAGGGTGGGACGGAGGCGTGCAATATTACGAAGATGAAAAAATGATGTTTTGGTGATCTGGTTGATGTGAGATTTGAAGGAGAAGGTGAGGTCCATGATAATGCCGAGGTTTCTGGCCAGGGGGGAGGGGGTGACTGAGTGGCCATCGATTTGGAATGAAAAGTTCTGGGAAGAGGGTAAAAGAGATTTTGGTCCAAAAATGATGATTTCTGTTTTATTGCTGTTTAGCTTGAGAAAGTTGTTAGTCATCCAGGTTTTTATGTCTGTAAGGCAGTTGGTGATGGTGGAGAGAATGGCGGGGGTGATGGTGGTGATGATTAGTGGTTCAGTAGTTATTGACGAAAATGGCATTTTCCGTAATGGCGGTTTAGCACCACAGTTCCCCCCATACAGTGTTTGTGTGTACGTTTTCAGATTCCTTGACCATGAAAACATATGACAAGCAATTGGATTCGCAATGATAGGATTAGTGGTTCAGTAGTTATTCTTGAAAATGGCATTTTCCGTAATGGCGGCCACAGTTCCCCCCATACAGTGTTTGTGTGTACGTTTTTAGATTCCTTGACCATGAAAACAAATGACAAGCAATTGGATTCAAAATGATAGGATTAATAATAATAATAATAATAATACATCAGTCTTATACAGTATAGCGCTTTTCTAAATACTCAAAGACGCTTTACAAAGCAGCATAGGGACAAACATACAGAGAACGGGTAAACACATACACATAGGTACACATAGGTAGAAGAGGCAGTCAGTTTTTATAGGTAGATTTAAAAAGATGGGTTTTGAGTTGATTTTTAAAAGAAGCAAGTGTGTTGGCAGACCGGATGTGAAGGGGCAAGGAATTCCAGAGGGTTGGTGCGGGGATGGCGAATGATCTATCACCCAGGGTGCGGAATTTTGTCTTGGAGATGGGGGTAAGAAGGTGAGCGTCAGCAGAGCGGAGGAGACGAGTGGGAGAATGACGAGACAGAAGGTCCGTTAGGTATGAGGGGGCGAGGTTATGAAGAGCTTTATAGGTGATGAGGAGGATCTTGAAGTTGATGCGCTGTTGAATGGGGAGCCAGTGGAGCTGACGGAGGAGAGGAGTGATGTGGTCTCTGGAGCGGGAGTGAGTAAGTAGGCGGGCGGCTGAGTTTTGGACATACTGTAGTTTTTGGAGGATGGTGGAAGGAAGTCCATACAGAATGCTGTTACAGTAATCAAGTCTGGAGGTGATGAAGGCGTGGATAAGTATTTCAGCAGCAGACGGTGAGAGGGTGGGACGGAGGCGTGCAATATTACGAAGATGAAAAAATGATGTTTTGGTGATATGGTTGATGTGAGATTTGAAGGAGAAGGTGAGGTCCATGATAATGCCGAGGTTTCTGGCCAGGGGGGAGGGGGTGACTGAGTGGCCATCGATTTGGAATGAAAAGTTCTGGGAAGAGGGTAAAAGAGATTTTGGTCCAAAAATGATGATTTCTGTTTTATTGCTGTTTAGCTTGAGAAAGTTGTTAGTCATCCAGGTTTTTATGTCTGTAAGGCAGTTGGTGATGGTGGAGAGAATGGCGGGGGTGATGGTGGTGATGATTAGTGGTTCAGTAGTTATTGACGAAAATGGCATTTTCCGTAATGGCGGTTTAGCACCACAGTTCCCCCCATACAGTGTTTGTGTGTACGTTTTCAGATTCCTTGACCATGAAAACATATGACAAGCAATTGGATTCGCAATGATAGGATTAGTGGTTCAGTAGTTATTCTTGAAAATGGCATTTTCCGTAATGGCGGCCACAGTTCCCCCCATACAGTGTTTGTGTGTACGTTTTTAGATTCCTTGACCATGAAAACAAATGACAAGCAATTGGATTCAAAATGATAGGATTAATAATAATAATAATAATAATACATCAGTCTTATACAGTATAGCGCTTTTCTAAATACTCAAAGACGCTTTACAAAGCAGCATAGGGACAAACATACAGAGAACGGGTAAACACATACACATAGGTACACATAGGTAGAAGAGGCAGTCAGTTTTTATAGGTAGATTTAAAAAGATGGGTTTTGAGTTGATTTTTAAAAGAAGCAAGTGTGTTGGCAGACCGGATGTGAAGGGGCAAGGAATTCCAGAGGGTTGGTGCGGGGATGGCGAATGATCTATCACCCAGGGTGCGGAATTTTGTCTTGGAGATGGGGGTAAGAAGGTGAGCGTCAGCAGAGCGGAGGAGACGAGTGGGAGAATGACGAGACAGAAGGTCCGTTAGGTATGAGGGGGCGAGGTTATGAAGAGCTTTATAGGTGATGAGGAGGATCTTGAAGTTGATGCGCTGTTGAATGGGGAGCCAGTGGAGCTGACGGAGGAGAGGAGTGATGTGGTCTCTGGAGCGGGAGTGAGTAAGTAGGCGGGCGGCTGAGTTTTGGACATACTGTAGTTTTTGGAGGATGGTGGAAGGAAGTCCATACAGAATGCTGTTACAGTAATCAAGTCTGGAGGTGATGAAGGCGTGGATAAGTATTTCAGCAGCAGACGGTGAGAGGGTGGGACGGAGGCGTGCAATATTACGAAGATGAAAAAATGATGTTTTGGTGATATGGTTGATGTGAGATTTGAAGGAGAAGGTGAGGTCCATGATAATGCCGAGGTTTCTGGCCAGGGGGGAGGGGGTGACTGAGTGGCCATCGATTTGGAATGAAAAGTTCTGGGAAGAGGGTAAAAGAGATTTTGGTCCAAAAATGATGATTTCTGTTTTATTGCTGTTTAGCTTGAGAAAGTTGTTAGTCATCCAGGTTTTTATGTCTGTAAGGCAGTTGGTGATGGTGGAGAGAATGGCGGGGGTGATGGTGGTGATGATTAGTGGTTCAGTAGTTATTGACGAAAATGGCATTTTCCGTAATGGCGGTTTAGCACCACAGTTCCCCCCATACAGTGTTTGTGTGTACGTTTTCAGATTCCTTGACCATGAAAACATATGACAAGCAATTGGATTCGCAATGATAGGATTAGTGGTTCAGTAGTTATTCTTGAAAATGGCATTTTCCGTAATGGCGGCCACAGTTCCCCCCATACAGTGTTTGTGTGTACGTTTTTAGATTCCTTGACCATGAAAACAAATGACAAGCAATTGGATTCAAAATGATAGGATTAATAATAATAATAATAATAATACATCAGTCTTATACAGTATAGCACTTTTCTAAATACTCAAAGACGCTTTACAAAGCAGCATAGGGACAAACATACAGAGAACGGGTAAACACATACACATAGGTACACATAGGTAGAAGAGGCAGTCAGTTTTTATAGGTAGATTTAAAAAGATGGGTTTTGAGTTGATTTTTAAAAGAAGCAAGTGTGTTGGCAGACCGGATGTGAAGGGGCAAGGAATTCCAGAGGGTTGGTGCGGGGATGGCGAATGATCTATCACCCAGGGTGCGGAATTTTGTCTTGGAGATGGGGGTAAGAAGGTGAGCGTCAGCAGAGCGGAGGAGACGAGTGGGAGAATGACGAGACAGAAGGTCCGTTAGGTATGAGGGGGCGAGGTTATGAAGAGCTTTATAGGTGATGAGGAGGATCTTGAAGTTGATGCGCTGTTGAATGGGGAGCCAGTGGAGCTGACGGAGGAGAGGAGTGATGTGGTCTCTGGAGCGGGAGTGAGTAAGTAGGCGGGCGGCTGAGTTTTGGACATACTGTAGTTTTTGGAGGATGGTGGAAGGAAGTCCATACAGAATGCTGTTACAGTAATCAAGTCTGGAGGTGATGAAGGCGTGGATAAGTATTTCAGCAGCAGACGGTGAGAGGGTGGGACGGAGGCGTGCAATATTACGAAGATGAAAAAATGATGTTTTGGTGATATGGTTGATGTGAGATTTGAAGGAGAAGGTGAGGTCCATGATAATGCCGAGGTTTCTGGCCAGGGGGGAGGGGGTGACTGAGTGGCCATCGATTTGGAATGAAAAGTTCTGGGAAGAGGGTAAAAGAGATTTTGGTCCAAAAATGATGATTTCTGTTTTATTGCTGTTTAGCTTGAGAAAGTTGTTAGTCATCCAGGTTTTTATGTCTGTAAGGCAGTTGGTGATGGTGGAGAGAATGGCGGGGGTGATGGTGGTGATGATTAGTGGTTCAGTAGTTATTGACGAAAATGGCATTTTCCGTAATGGCGGTTTAGCACCACAGTTCCCCCCATACAGTGTTTGTGTGTACGTTTTCAGATTCCTTGACCATGAAAACATATGACAAGCAATTGGATTCGCAATGATAGGATTAGTGGTTCAGTAGTTATTCTTGAAAATGGCATTTTCCGTAATGGCGGCCACAGTTCCCCCCATACAGTGTTTGTGTGTACGTTTTTAGATTCCTTGACCATGAAAACAAATGACAAGCAATTGGATTCAAAATGATAGGATTAATAATAATAATAATAATAATACATCAGTCTTATACAGTATAGCGCTTTTCTAAATACTCAAAGACGCTTTACAAAGCAGCATAGGGACAAACATACAGAGAACGGGTAAACACATACACATAGGTACACATAGGTAGAAGAGGCAGTCAGTTTTTATAGGTAGATTTAAAAAGATGGGTTTTGAGTTGATTTTTAAAAGAAGCAAGTGTGTTGGCAGACCGGATGTGAAGGGGCAAGGAATTCCAGAGGGTTGGTGCGGGGATGGCGAATGATCTATCACCCAGGGTGCGGAATTTTGTCTTGGAGATGGGGGTAAGAAGGTGAGCGTCAGCAGAGCGGAGGAGACGAGTGGGAGAATGACGAGACAGAAGGTCCGTTAGGTATGAGGGGGCGAGGTTATGAAGAGCTTTATAGGTGATGAGGAGGATCTTGAAGTTGATGCGCTGTTGAATGGGGAGCCAGTGGAGCTGACGGAGGAGAGGAGTGATGTGGTCTCTGGAGCGGGAGTGAGTAAGTAGGCGGGCGGCTGAGTTTTGGACATACTGTAGTTTTTGGAGGATGGTGGAAGGAAGTCCATACAGAATGCTGTTACAGTAATCAAGTCTGGAGGTGATGAAGGCGTGGATAAGTATTTCAGCAGCAGACGGTGAGAGGGTGGGACGGAGGCGTGCAATATTACGAAGATGAAAAAATGATGTTTTGGTGATATGGTTGATGTGAGATTTGAAGGAGAAGGTGAGGTCCATGATAATGCCGA
The DNA here is from genome assembly GCA_020510985.1 of Pholidichthys leucotaenia. Classification (NCBI taxonomy): domain Eukaryota; kingdom Metazoa; phylum Chordata; class Actinopteri; order Cichliformes; family Pholidichthyidae; genus Pholidichthys; species Pholidichthys leucotaenia. The sequence continues at coordinate 401,368,192 of CM035839.1, forward strand.
GGTTTCTGGCCAGGGGGGAGGGGGTGACTGAGTGGCCATCGATTTGGAATGAAAAGTTCTGGGAAGAGGGTAAAAGAGATTTTGGTCCAAAAATGATGATTTCTGTTTTATTGCTGTTTAGCTTGAGAAAGTTGTTAGTCATCCAGGTTTTTATGTCTGTAAGGCAGTTGGTGATGGTGGAGAGAATGGCGGGGGTGATGGTGGTGATGATTAGTGGTTCAGTAGTTATTGACGAAAATGGCATTTTCCGTAATGGCGGTTTAGCACCACAGTTCCCCCCATACAGTGTTTGTGTGTACGTTTTCAGATTCCTTGACCATGAAAACATATGACAAGCAATTGGATTCGCAATGATAGGATTAGTGGTTCAGTAGTTATTCTTGAAAATGGCATTTTCCGTAATGGCGGCCACAGTTCCCCCCATACAGTGTTTGTGTGTACGTTTTTAGATTCCTTGACCATGAAAACAAATGACAAGCAATTGGATTCAAAATGATAGGATTAATAATAATAATAATAATAATACATCAGTCTTATACAGTATAACGCTTTTCTAAATACTCAAAGACGCTTTACAAAGCAGCATAGGGACAAACATACAGAGAACGGGTAAACACATACACATAGGTACACATAGGTAGAAGAGGCAGTCAGTTTTTATAGGTAGATTTAAAAAGATGGGTTTTGAGTTGATTTTTAAAAGAAGCAAGTGTGTTGGCAGACCGGATGTGAAGGGGCAAGGAATTCCAGAGGGTTGGTGCGGGGATGGCGAATGATCTATCACCCAGGGTGCGGAATTTTGTCTTGGAGATGGGGGTAAGAAGGTGAGCGTCAGCAGAGCGGAGGAGACGAGTGGGAGAATGACGAGACAGAAGGTCCGTTAGGTATGAGGGGGCGAGGTTATGAAGAGCTTTATAGGTGATGAGGAGGATCTTGAAGTTGATGCGCTGTTGAATGGGGAGCCAGTGGAGCTGACGGAGGAGAGGAGTGATGTGGTCTCTGGAGCGGGAGTGAGTAAGTAGGCGGGCGGCTGAGTTTTGGACATACTGTAGTTTTTGGAGGATGGTGGAAGGAAGTCCATACAGAATGCTGTTACAGTAATCAAGTCTGGAGGTGATGAAGGCGTGGATAAGTATTTCAGCAGCAGAAGGTGAGAGGGTGGGACGGAGGCGTGCAATATTACGAAGATGAAAAAATGATGTTTTGGTGATATGGTTGATGTGAGATTTGAAGGAGAAGGTGAGGTCCATGATAATGCCGAGGTTTCTGGCCAGGGGGGAGGGGGTGACTGAGTGGCCATCGATTTGGAATGAAAAGTTCTGGGAAGAGGGTAAAAGAGATTTTGGTCCAAAAATGATGATTTCTGTTTTATTGCTGTTTAGCTTGAGAAAGTTGTTAGTCATCCAGGTTTTTATGTCTGTAAGGCAGTTGGTGATGGTGGAGAGAATGGCGGGGGTGATGGTGGTGATGATTAGTGGTTCAGTAGTTATTGACGAAAATGGCATTTTCCGTAATGGCGGTTTAGCACCACAGTTCCCCCCATACAGTGTTTGTGTGTACGTTTTCAGATTCCTTGACCATGAAAACATATGACAAGCAATTGGATTCGCAATGATAGGATTAGTGGTTCAGTAGTTATTGACGAAAATGGCATTTTCCGTAATGGCGGTTTAGTGCCACAGTTCCCCCCATACAGTGTTTGTGTGTACGTTTTGAGATTCCTTGACCATGAAAACACATGAGTAGCAATTGGATTGACAATGATAGGATTAGTGGTTCAGTAGTTATTCTTGAAAATGGCATTTTCCGTAATGGCGGCCACAGTTCCCCCCATACAGTGTTTGTGTGTACGTTTTCAGATTCCTTGACCATGAAAATATATGACAAGCAATTGGATTCACAAGGATAGATTAGTGGTTCAGTAGTTATTGACGAAAATGGCATTTTCCGTAATGGCGGTTTAGCGCCACAGTTCCCCCCATACAGTGTTTGTGTGTACGTTTTCAGATTCCTTGACCATGAAAACATATGACTAGCAATTGGATTCACAACAATTGGATTGACAATGATAGGATTAGTGGTTTAGTAGTTATTCACGAAAATGGCATTTTGCGTAATGGCGGTTTTCTTGTGGACGGCGATCTGGATCACCACCAAAATTTAATCATCTGTTGGATACCCCATTTCTGACAATCTGTGACTTACAGTGTTTGTGTGTACGTTTTCAGATTCCTTGACCATGAAAACATATGACTAGCAATTGGATTCACAATGATAGGATTAGTGGTTCAGTAGTTATTCTTGAAAATGGCATTTTCCGTAATGGCGGCCACAGTTCCCCCCATACAGTGTTTGTGTGTACGCTTTCAGATTCCTTGACCATGAAAACATATGACAAGCAATTGGATTCACAATGATAGGATTAGTGGTTCAGTAGTTATTGACGAATTACCCGTAATGGCGGTTTAGCGCCACAGTTCCCCCCATACAGTGTTTGTGTGTACGTTTTCAGATTCCTTGACCATGAAAACATATGAATAGCAATTGGATTCACAACAATTGGAGTGACAATGATAGGATTAGTGGTTTAGTAGTTATTCACGAAAATGGCATTTTGCGTAATGGCGGTTTTCTTGTGGACGGTGATCCGGATCACCACCAAAATCTAATCATCTGTTGAATACCCCATTTCTGACAATCTGTGACTTACAGTGTTTGTGTGTTCAGATTCCTTGACCATGAAAACATATGACAAGCAATTGGATTCACAATGATAGGATTAGTGGTTCAGTAGTTATTCACGAAAATGGCATTTTCCGTAATGGCGGTTTAGCACCACAGTTCCCCCCATACAGTGTTTGTGTGTACATTTTCAGATTCCTTGACCATGAAAACATATGACAAGCAATTGGATTCACAATGATAGGATTAGTGGTTCAGTAGTTATTGACGAAAATGGCATTTTCCGTAATGGCGGCCACAGTTCCCCCCATACAATGTTTGTGTGTACGTTTTCAGATTCCTTGACCATGAAAACATATGACAAGCAATTGGATTCACAGTGATAGGATTAGTGGTTCAGTAGTTATTGACGAAAATGGCATTTTCCGTAATGGCAGTTTAGCGCCACAATTCCCCCCATACAGTGTTTGTGTGTACGTTTTCAGATTCCTTGACCATGAAAACCTATGACTAGCAATTGGATTCACAACAATTAGATTGACAATGATAGGATTAGTGGTTTAGTAGTTATTCACGAAAATGGCATTTTCCGTAATGGCGGTTTTCTTCTGGACAGTGATCCGGATCGCCACCAAAATCTAATCATCTGTAGGATACCCCATTTCTGACAATCTGTGAAAATTTCATGAAAATCCGTCCATAACTTTTTGAGTTATCTTGCTAACAAACAGACAAACCAGCGCCGATGATCACATAACCTCCCCCTTTGACGGAGGTATATAATGAACAAAGCTGCTTACAGGGAACCATCAAACCCACTTTTTCTTAAATTAAAAGCTCTCAAATTGAAAGATCTGGTTGACTTTAAAACTGCAGTAATAATGTTTAAAGTGAAGAATCTATCACTGGCCGCAAATATCCAGAAGTTGTTCCAAATAAGGGAGAAACAATATTGTAGCATCATCGTCTCCTCAAAACCGAGACAGAAGATCACTTCTCTCCAGTTTACAGGAATTTCATTTTATTCATTACACAGGAATATCACCTTTCTGCCTTCTCAGGAATATCACTGGCTTTTATGTCGACTCATGCAGGCTTCTTCCAGGCCTGACCAAAGATGCTTGCTTTCCCAGGACCCCAATGTAAACAGTTGCCGCTTGCAGAGATTGTAAGGATCAGAGTTTGCTTTTAAAGGCTCAAAGGAACATAAAACTCAGGAGACCAGACCTCTCAACATGAACACTGCATTTGATAACGTACCTTTTCACAGGAAACCAATGTTTTTAAAAGAGTCATAAACCACTTAATCTGACGGTTTTATAGCCTATGCTGTCCAGGTACCTTCGCCAGATACTAAAGGAAATCATCTACAGCTCAACAGTACCTCCTAGCGGATACCTACAGAATGTGTTTTCAGTACGTAGGATGACTTTTAATTTGTTCTAAATATTAAGTTTCTTTCAGCTTATCCTCTGGATCCTAAGGACACTGAAAATCATCCCTCTTATCACCAACCATGGTTTGCTGCATATTCTGCTGTTCTAATCTTGATCTAAATGTGAATGCATGTATTATAATTATGTATAAGAAATGTTATATTCATGAGTGTTATTGGAGTAATGGTATAAATGCATGATCACCATATATTAGCCAAGTCATTTAATTTAGTTAGATTTTATATTGAGCATTTATCTCATAAGAACTGACTGTTGATTTTCCCTCTGAAATTTCATGGGATGGTGTCTTCATTTGATTGGCTGCTCTCAAACAAAGAAGTGTTCTCACATTGGATAGCAGCCATTTCAAACTGCTTCTGAAAAAGCCGATTGGTCAGTCTTGCGACTACATCATCAGTTTTACGACCCGGCGAGGTAACTTTAAAAGAGAGGAGTTAGATTTGAGTTTAGTTAAGAGTTTTGAAAAAGTCAGAGATCAGCAGAGAACAGAAGAAGTTAAGAGTTAGAAAAAGAAAAAGGAACAGATCAGACAAAGAACAGGCAGGAAGATTAGCTAGAAATAGAATTAAGAATTAGAAACACAGAAAGAAGAAAGAAAGAGATTTTGAGAAAGATTAGGAACTAAATTAAGATTAAGGAAGCAGAATAGTAATCTAGATCTCAGAAGAAGATTTTATTCCACCGTTTCAAGGCCCTGTGAAGTTTTATTTTATTCTCTGTGTGTTTGTCAAATCTTTTCTTATATTCTGGAAACTGAGGAGGAACCATTTTTCTTTAGAGCTTGTCCCTTTTTAGAGAATCAAATTCTCAAACTTTTTCCTTCACCTCAGAAGCCATTCTTATCCTAGTAAATGTTTTTCTAACATTTTTTTTTTAATGACTTTTCACGCCATTAAAGTGGACCTTTAATTTGCCTAGTTTAAAGTGAATAGAGACTGAGAAGATTTTTCCTTCAGTTTTTTTTTTGGTCTATCCCGCTACAAGAGACCTCAAAATTTGGATTCTTTTCCCAAGGACTTTTCACGCCGCCCTGAGACAAACCACCCACGGCTGCAAATGTCTCTTTGAAGGGCCCCCCAGCTGAGTTATCACCCCACGGCTGTGAGTGAGGACAGCAGCCGCTTCCTCCCGATGTCCTAACTTCAAAACCCAGCGGTACCGACCCGCGGAACTTGGACCAACGGCCGTGTGTGAGTGAAACTTTTATTTCTCCTATTTCTTGGGTTAAAACGTGATGTCCTAACAATTAAATTACAATTGAATATGGCCCGTATTTCAGGGCTCAATTAGTCTCTCAGCCGCAGGATGGAATTGTAAACCGAACGAAAACTTTCAGTCATTTTTAAGTAACTGCCCTTAAATTTTGTAGATTAATTCAGGAGTCATTTTTAGATAATTAGCTTATGAATTTTCCCCATAAAATTGCGATGTTTTGTTAAAACATTCCAGCCTCATTTACCGTTGAAACATAAGTCTAGTTTCTCCTTGGTTCTGCAGAGGTGTAAAGCTGGATTTTATGTTCAGGAACCCAATATCAGTTGATGTGATATATTACGCTGTTATCATTTGAATCTGTTTATTCATCATTTGAACGCCATGTCATGTAACCTGAATGATTTTAATAAAGAGTGAATGAGAGCAGTTGAAAGTGTTTTCCTTTCGCATATACAGGTTTCCTAATCACGGCAGGACAAAAACTCACTGAAACTTTGAGACTGATTCATTAAGTAATTTAAGGTACAAAATTAAATAAAATTAAAGTTAATTTTATTGTCCGTTAGGACTGGTGCCCCTTTTACGAGTGCTTTTATTTAATTTAGCGGGTGTAGAAGTGACGGTTCAACTCCGCCCCCTTTCACACCCACTATTAAATAAAATAAATAATTCCTGTACCTTATGACAAATAATTTTATAGGCACTTCATCCTACATCTTAATGGCGCTCCCGTTGTGAGGCCTCTGTAATTGGGAAACGTATATGCAAAAAGAAAATTCATTGAAATCATAATTTTTTTCCTGCAAATATTGATCCACTATTTGGCGAGTCTGTGTGTTGTTTGAGAGGCTGAGGCCTGCATCTGCTCCTGCCTGTGTGTCTGCTGTGTTGTTTACCTAAACTCCCGCTGAGGAGGCTGATTGATAGCAAAGAGGGGGTGAGTGATTCCCCCACTAAAGTCAACAGTTTTTGATGCATGCAAAGTTTAAGCAGTATTATTATATGCTAGATTAAGAAACATAAGGGCCTTTTCCACTAGCACGCTTTAGCGCGACACGGGACGGCTCAGCACGCTTTGTACGCTTTTCCACAAGCCCCAACACAGTTTAACAGCCGTGATTCTCAGCCCCGCTGAAGGGCAGGGTACAGCAGTGCTGAGCTGTGCCGTGTTGTGACGTTAACAGACTGGTCGCCGCTGATTGGTCAGGTCGTAACCGGCGCTGATTGGTCAGGTTGTAACCGCCCCTCTCCTCCTCCTCTTCTACCAAATCTTCACGACCTTCTCAATAAAGTTTTTGGAAAAAAAAAAAAAAAAAGAATCTTCACGACCTACTCAGCACGCAACCACTGTTGGCGGTTCCTTTTGAGTGTATTGCTGTGCTATTTTTCATTTATTCTCTATCAAAAATGGCTTCGCGTAATAAGGGTGTTCCATGGAGCAGTAAGGAGCTGCAGTGTCTGTTCACTGCATTGTCAGACGAACGTATTCAGCGCGAGTTAGACGGAGCCGCCCGGAATGAAAAAATATACCGGGAGGTCTCGACATCGGAGTCCTTTAACGGTGAGTTTTAATTTTTTTTTATTGTGCGTTTTTTTGCAAATATATTCGGTAAGACGCTCAGTTTATTTATGCAATAAAAAAGCTGTTCATTTGTGGATGGATCGCTGCTTTATTGCAGCACAATGCGGACTAAAGCTTTTATTGTAATTATTCATGTGAACAATACGCTGAAATAAGCTTATGTATTCTTGTTAAAAACTATTGTCTTTTCTGTATATATTTCGTGCTGTATTTTATTGTGTGCATTTTCCTTGTAGAATCATCCCACGCGTCCGCCGCGACAGCCTGCACGGATTATTCAACCGAGCCTTCCTGACCCACAGCTGGCAGAGACGGATTAATTCTACCAAGCCTCAGCACTCAGTGGTCGGTGTGTATAAAATGTCGATTAACCTTCATGTTGTGTTGCAAAGCTTTTTTTTATTTTAATATTTTGTATATAATAAAATGGAATTGTTTTGGAAAGTGTGGTTTGTCTGTTATAACACTGAATTATAAAACAGTATAATTATATAGAAATTCCATTGCCTAGTCTGATCAAAATGATACTGAGGGTCAACCATTGTAAAGGTAATGTAATTTTTAACTAGACCAAAAAAGAAATCTTTTTGTACGCTTTCTGTTCTTTTTATTGAAATATCATAAAAAATTAGCACCAAGTCAAAGGTACAAGTATATGTAAATTGAATGTTCTATCGGTGTAGAATGATGTCATCACGTCGTCACGTCACGTACGTGGCACACACACACAGCCAGGACTACTGGTATGTACACCTGCTTTCTTCCTGCATCGCTGAATAAAAACATTTGTGAAATAACGCCTTCGGTGCCGTTCTACATGGTGTCAGAAGTAAAGCAGCGGAAACTAATTTTCCTGCCGAACTCTACATAGACCCAGTAAGTCAACTAATTATTTAGTTAGACGTTAGAAGCGTATCCTGTGGTACACGTGTGCCTCCCCCAGCTAACGCTAGCATGGCTGATGGATTCCGCCGTCCGGACCCGCTTGTGTTCAACGACAAAATTGCAGAAAACTGGCGAGTGTTCGAACAAGAATACGACATTTTCATCGCGGCTGCCCACAACGACAAGCCTGACCGAACCAAAGCCTACATACTCCTCAATTTGGCAGGTAGCGAGGCTATTGAAAGGGAACGCACGTTCACCTATGCACCAGCTCAACGGAATAACGAGGGGGAGGAGATCCGTCCGGCAGAGTCACGGGAGGATCCAGAATGCCTAAAAAGAAAGTTCAGATACCTCTGCAGTCCACAGACAAACATCACAATGGAGAGACATGCATTCAACACAAGGAACCAAAAACCCGGTGAGACCATAGAGGCTTATGTAAGCGCACTCCGAAATAAGGCTAAAACGTGTGACTTTGGAGCATTGCATGACGACTTAATTCGTGACCGGCTGGTTGTTGGTATCAGCTCCGATAGCGTGAGGAAGATACTACTGAGAGAGAGCGATTTAACACTACTAAAGGCAATCAAAATATGCCAAATCAATGAACAAACAGAACAACATACTAAAACTCTAGCAACAACACCACGTAGTTCAACAAATGTGGATGCAATACGCCAAGACCGCAGAATGCAAAAAACAGTTCGCCACAAGCAGTACAAAGAACATTACAGTCCCAAATCAGACAACATAAGCTGTACCAACTGTGGACATGAACATCCAGCGAAGAAGGAACTCTGTCTGGCATATGGGAAGCAATGCAATTACTGCAAAAAGCCCAACCATTTCAAAAGCTACTGCAGATCGGCAGCAAGAAACAAGCAGTACAAACCTGTCAACCAAATAGCCCAAGCAGACTCCGACAGTGACGGCGAGGACTCTGAATCATTCGACATCAACGGGCTGTCACCAGCCGCAAATAAGATAAACACACTGTCTACTGATGATGTGAAAGAAGAACTACACTGCAATGTAAAACTCAATGGCAAGACACTCAAACTGAAAGTAGACACTGGCGCAAAGTGTAACGTAATCTCCCTGGATGCATTCAGGTATGTGAGAAACACAGAAAAAATAAACAAAGACAACAAGGCCAGGCTCATCGCTTATGGAGGCACGGTGATAAACACTGAGGGGACTGTGTTGTTCAAGTGCCAGACCAGTGACCAAAGATCCTACAACCTGCGTTTCCATGTAGTAAACGGCAAAGTGCAACCACTGCTAGGGCTCCCGGACTGCATGAAGATGGACCTGATGACTCTGAAAGACCAGGTTTTCCAGGTGAACGTGACCGAACCAAGCTCCTCTCAAAAGTGGTTTAATAACTATGCTGAGCTTTTCAATGGCGAACTAGGTTCACTCCCAGTAACCTATCACATGAAACTGGACCAGAATGTGACACCCGTCATCCGGCCCCCTCGCCGCATTCCAGTTGCCATGATGGACAAAGTGAAAGCAGAACTGGAAAACATGGTGCAGCAAGGAGTCATCACACCCATTTCAGAACCCACTGAATGGGTATCCTCAATGGTAGCGACACACAAAAAGGACACTGACAAGATCCGTGTGTGCATCGACCCAAGAGACCTAAATGAAGCAATTATGCGCCCCCATCATCCCATGCGCACAGTCGAGGAAGTTGCTGCACAAATGGCAGGCGCAACCGTGTTTTCTGTGCTTGATGCCAAGAGCTCCTTTTGGCAGGTCAAACTGGACCAAACGTCATCATTCCTCACCACTTTCGCCACTCCATTTGGGCGATATCGATACCTGAGAATGCCATATGGTATCAATGCAGCGTCTGAGGTCTTCCAGAGATCCATGGAGCAAATATTTGCCGGCCTCCCTTGCGCAATAATTGTTGATGACATCATAATCGGTGGAAGAAATCTTAAAGAACACGACGAGAACCTTCAAAAAGTGCTCAACAGGGCAAGGAACGTGAAATTGAGGCTGAACCCCCAAAAATGCAGATTCCAGCTAAAGGAAGTCAGCTACGTGGGCCATGTCTTCACTGAACAAGGGTTGAAACCCGATCCAGCAAAGATCCAAGCGATCACTGACATCCCGGCCCCCCAGGACAAAGCTGCTCTACAACGCTTCCTGGGTACGATAAATTACCTGGGCAAGTTCATTCCAAACCACAGCAACATTGCAGCACCTCTCCACCAGCTCCTGCATAAAGACACAGCATGGACTTGGACTGAACAACAACAAAATGCATTTGACACTCTGAAACAGTGTGTGACGTCACCTCCAGTACTCCGGTACTATGACGTACAAACACCAGTCACTCTGACATGTGATGCCTCGCAGTATGGCCTTGGTGGTGCATGTCTCCAGAATGGCAGTCCTGTCGCATATGCCTCTCGCACTCTTACTGAAACAGAAAGAAAATATGCACAAATTGAAAAAGAGCTGCTTGCTGTCGTTTTCACCTGTTTCAAATTCTATGACTACATATATGGAAAACCAGTGATCATGGAGACAGACCATCAGCCCCTGGTCTCCATCCTGAAGAAACCTCTCCACACAGCGCCTGCGCGTTTACAACGCATGATGCTGAAGCTGCACAAGTTCAACCTCACGCTAGTTTACAAGAAAGGAAAGGAATTGCACTTGGCAGACATGCTGTCCCGTGCACCGAGCAACGCCATAGCCTCACATGTCACTGAACGTGAGGACTTCGAGGTAATGACGGTGCAGCACATCTCATCCAGTCGTCAGGAAGAACTCCGCACACATACAGCGAAAGACACCGCCCTCCAGGCCCTGAGCAACATCATCAAGCATGGATGGCCAGATAGGTTGAGCAAAGTACCCGACACAGTGAAAGAATTCTTCCCGTTCCGTGATGAGCTCTGTGTGGAAGATGGAATAATCATGAAAGGTACAAGAGCAACAATTCCACAAACGCTGCACAAAGAATATCTCCTGCTGCTCCATAAAGGACACCCCGGTGCTGAAGCCACCAAGCGGCGAGCACGCAACATAGTCTATTGGACCACAATGACGAGAGACATTGACAGTTATGTACAGTCATGCAGCACTTGCAATGCCCTTAAACCACATCAGCAAAAGGAGCCAATGCAACCACACACAGTCCCAGAGCTCCCGTGGTCAATAGTGGCAACAGATCTGTTCGAATGGAACAGCCAGCACTGCCTGGTCCTGGTAGACTCCTATTCAGGATGGTATGAACTGGATCCAGTCAAGAAAATCACATCACAATGTGTAATTAACAAGCTGAAACGTCACTTCTCAGTCCACGGAGTCCCCCACAAGCTGCTGTCAGACTGTGGAACACAATTCACTAGTCAGATGTTCCAAGACTTTGCGAAAAGCTGGGATTTCACTCATGTCACCAGCAGCCCTGAGTATCATCAAGCAAACGGGCTGGCAGAGAGAGCCGTACGGAGTGCAAAACGACTGTTGGAAACATCCAAAAGAGACGGTACTGACCTGTTCCTCAATCTTCTGAGCATCAGAAATGTCCCACGAGACAGCACGCTGGGCTCACCTGCACAAAGACTGATGTCCAGAGAGACACGCACAAATATTCCCATCAGCAGGCACCTGCTTAAGCCAATGTCCAAGAATCCAGAGTCGATCCACACCCACCTGTCAAAGAAGAGGCAAGCACAAAAAGGATTCTACAATCGTGGCAGCCGGCCACTTCCCCCGCTCCAAAGCTCCCAAGTAGTACGCCTGCAAACAGAGAAAGGACATGACAAAATTGGCATCATCAAAAGAATCGCAGCAGAGCCACGGTCTTACGTGGTGGAATCAGGAGGAAAAGAATACCGCCGGAACCGGCGACACCTGCTGCCAGTCACAGAACCACCACCAACAGAACCAGAACCAGATCCAGCCTCACCGGCAGACTCACCAACACAGAAGACCAGCAGTGAGACTGTGCCCAGTCTACCCGCATCTCCTCCCAGGCATGATGCCGTGCACACTTCCCCCAGGCAGGCCGCTGTGCCCGCATCTCCTCCCAGGCATGATGCCGTGCACACTTCCCCCAGGCAGGCCGCTGTGCACGCTCCTCCCAGGCTTCCTGCTGCGCACACTGACCACACGCCTGGCCTCCTCGGAGAGCCATCGCTCCCACAAGTCACCGAGACCCCCCTGGCCCGTTCCAGGTTTGGTAGACTCCTGAAGCCTAATCCCAAGTACAATACAGACTGATTGTGACATTTACTGAAGCTGATGTTTTGTAGTTTCGTGTTGAAATATAGACATATTTACAAGCCAGGCATAAGTTCATTTTCAAATTAGATCAGTTATGTTGTGTCACGGGAATTTATTTTATTTGCAAGCCAGGCATTAGTTTATTTTCAAGATAGGTATGTTATGTGGTGCCATTGAAAGTTATTTTACTAGTTGTTTATTCGTCACAGTATACTCACTCTCACAGGAATGTGACATGTTTTCTCATACCAATCCAAGAGTCAATAGTGTTCTCTTTGTACCAAAGTTCTATACTAAAGAAGGGGGATGTAGAATGATGTCATCACGTCGTCACGTCACGTACGTGGCACACACACACAGCCAGGACTACTGGTATGTACACCTGCTTTCTTCCTGCATCGCTGAATAAAAACATTTGTGAAATAACGCCTTCGGTGCCGTTCTACAATCGGCATTCCAAATTCAGAGATTTACAATACTTTAGAAGGAGTGTAGCATCATCTAAACGGAAAATAATAATACTGTTGTTCCAAACGTTGACCTGAAGGTGAAAAACATGAATTTTGTTAATTCAGTACATCCAAAATGCCCTAGGATGTGGTGTAGTCCAGTGTGCCACCGTCTCATTATTTAATACGAATAAAAACAAGTTTCAGCTCATTATTTCTAGGTCATTTGGCAGTTAATTCAAAATAAAAGTGACTTGTGTTGTTGCAGCTTAATTATGAGATAAAATTAATTGTGAGATAAAACCACAGAGCGTGCAAGGCAATAATCCTTGGATCCTCCATTTTTTGTCTGGTGTAAATAAGGACTCAGTCCGGTGCATAACATCACGGGAGTGTGGCCCCGCCTCGCTGAGAATCTGCTGCTGCCCCGCAACACTGTGCTAATGGAGACAGAAGCATTCCGAGCTGTACTGAAGTGAATCGAGCCGTACCGAGGTGTGCTGGGCTAGTGGAAAACAGGCTATAGAGGCCCAGAGTGACAGAAACGCGAAGAAAACCGTCCTGTCTCTCGCCAGTTTAACCTTTCGGTGATTATCCCGAAAGGAGTAATTAAACTGGCCAGTTCTGTAATTTAATTACCCAAGCGTGGTGACGTCAGATTAAGCTGGACGCGGTTTGATCTGGTCACTGAATAAACCGCTGGGGAAAGTAGCGCTAAACGATACCCGGAATTAAAGGGGTTACATTATTTGTGAAAGTTGGAGATTAAACTCTCATTTTGGAAAGCAAGGCGTGGCGTTGTCGCTGAGACTCGCGCCCGCATCACGTGTCACGTGAACGCGCACAGTCACGCGCGTGACCGAAAGGCGTGCACGAAAACTGCGCATGAGCAGAGTAAACGTGCAGACGCCATTTTGAAGGCGCTAAGAGGGAGTCTCTCTAGCCGCCATTTTGAGTGAGACCGGTAGACCCGCCCAGAGCGACGTCACCAGTGTCTCCTCCCCCTGGGAGGGCAGAGACAACTGCCTCCATCGTGTGGTCAACTATAGGAGTTGCATTTCTTGCATGAATGCACACTCGGATTAGAACAGAGCAAATCTATTAAGCTGATTTATAATCAAACAGAGCTTCCAAATTGACTTTAAATCAATCCGAATTATCTGGAACAATCTAAATTTAAACCCAATTCAAAGTTTTATCCCAAGAACCAAAAGGAAAAGGAAACTTGTGGGTTTGAAGTTTGTTCTCATTGGTGGAAGAGCTTTTGACTGCATATATACACAGTGAAAGAACATAGAAGCATAGTGACATAACGTTCGGCTCAGGAGACGCACACACACAGGTTCAGAGTAGTTCAAACTGTTTATTAACAGCAGGGGTGTATGGGTGTGTGTCAGCGGAATGTAAATGTATTGGTGGTGGCGTCTGCTTCGGGCACAGAGACAGGAGACCGTTCAGCCGGCAACCCTATGGGAAAGAACAGACACAGGGTGACAGGCACACACCAATACAGGAGGAGAATAGGCGAGGGAGAGAAGCTTACTTGAGTTTGACTGATGGCAGGCACTTCAAGGACGGAACCCCGGGAGACAGTCACCTGCAGGACTCGGTGCAGCAGCGAGGAAGGACGAGGGACGGAGTTGTCCGCCGCCGAGGAATCCACCTGTGCACAGGGGAGCAGACTGGGAGAGGTAAGGAAAGGAATCTTCTTACCGCTTAGCTTGACGCTGAAGAGTGAGTTGACGCTTCGCATGGAAGGCGATGAAGTCTAACGGCTTCAGGCCGAAGCTCAGGGCGAGGCGGCTTTTATCCCTCGCCGCTGACGAGTAGCAGGTGCGTGAGCAGGTGGCGCCGCTGATGAATGGCACGGCGTGACAGTACTCCCCCCTCTAGCAGCGCCTCCTGGCGATGGCTTATCCGGGTGCGCTCGGTGGAAGTCCGCGATGAGCGATGGGTCCAACACAAACGACGGGGGCACCCACTGTCGATGCTCGGGCCCATAGCCCTCCCAGTCCACCAAGTATTGCAACCCACGACCCCGGCGCCGGGAGTCCAGGATGGAGGAGGCGGACCAGGCCGGATGGCCACCAATCATCCGGGGCGCGGGTTGCGCTGCAGGAGGAGGGCAAAGGGGGTCAGTGACTGCCAGCTTCACTTCGACACGTGGAAAGTAGGATGAATGCGGAGGGAGGGGGGAATAGCCACGCGCACAGCCACCGGGTTGATGATCCGGGTGATGGGATAGGGACCCATGAAGCGCTGTGCCAGCTTTCTCCTCTCGCCTTTTAAAGTGACGTCCTGGGTGGAAATGTAAACAAGCTGCCCAACTCTGTACGCCGGGGCAGGTCTTCTACGCCGGTCCGCCACAGTCCTGTTGCACTCCGCTGTGCGTAATAGCGCATTGCGCGCGGCAGTCCAGGTGGAGTGGAACTGCCTGAGATGGGCCCTAACTGACGGGACAGTTACTTCACTCTCCTGCTCCGGAAACAGCGGGGGGTCGTAACCCAGGGACGCTTTGAAGGGGGACATCCCTGTAGCAGAAGAGCGAGCGGTGTTGTGGGCATATTCAACCCAGGCAAGATGGTTGCTCCAGGACGTGGGTTTGGATCTGGACACACAGCGGAGCGCAGCCTCCAGCTCCTGGTTGGTCCTCTCACACTGCCCGTTGGATTGGGGGTGATGGCCGGAGGAGAGGCTCACCTTGGCTCCGATGGCGTTGCAGAAAGACCTCCAAACCTCGGATGAAAACTGGGGGCCCCGGTCCGAGACCACATCCACCGGAATCCCGTGCAGCCTGACCACGTGTTGGACGAGGAGGTCCGCCGTCTCCAGGGCAGTAGGGAGGCCTCGCAGGGGGACGAAGTGCACGGCCTTGGAGAAGCGGTCCACGATGGTCAGGATGGTGTCATAGGAGTTGGAGACAGGGAGTCCGGTGACGAAATCCAACGCGATGTGCGACCAGGGCCTGCCAGGGACGGGCAGGGGCTGGAGCAGACCCGCTGGAGGGACATTTCCCGACTTGCAGGTGGCACAGATTGGGCAAGCCCGGGCGTAGCGGGCTGCATCCCTCCGCAGGCCTGGCCACCAAAAGGACCGTTGGAGGAGATCTATCATCCGGGAGGTGCCAGGGTGACAGGTGAGCTTGGAGGTGTGGAGCCAGTGGATGACCTCTCCTCGGACCGCGGATGGCACGAACAGCCTCCCCTCCGGTCCGCCGCCAGGGTCAGGTTCCACCTCCTGTGCCTTCCGGATCTTGCTCTCGATGTCCCACGAGATGGCTCCCACGACGCACGACCTGGGCAGGATGGAGTGGGGCGCCTCCTCCGACTCCACGGGGGCGAACTGCCTGGAGAGGGCGTCAGGCAGGACGTTCCTAGAGCCAGGCCTGAAGGTGATAGAAAATTGGAACCTGGCGAAGAACAGGGACCAGCGCGCCTGGCGGGCGTTCAGGCGCTTGGCAGATCGTAAATATTCCAAGTTCTTGTGGTCCGTGAGGACCACAAACGGCAGGTTCGCCCCCTCTAACCAGTGGCGCCACTCCTGCAGGGCGAGCTTGATGGCTAAGAGCTCTCTGTCCCCCACATCGTAGTTCCTCTCCGCCGGGGACAAGCGCCGGGAGAAGAAGGCGCACGGTCGTTTGGCGCCATCGTCCGGTGACCGCTGGGACAGCACTGCTCCCACTCCCGTGTCCGAAGCGTCTACCTCTACGATGCATTGCAGCGCGGGGTCGACCTGGCGAAGGACCCGGGAGGAGGAGAATTCCGCCTTCAGTGCCTCAAAGGCGGCAGCGACCTCTTCGGTCCACCGGAACGGGACCTTCGGGGACGTGAGGCGGGTCAGTGGTCCAACGATGGCACTGAAGTTGGGGACAAAGCGGCGGTAGAAATTGGCGAAGCCAACAAATTGCTGCACCTGCTTCCGGGATGCAGGTGTAGGCCATTCCACCACCGCCTTTACCTTCTCTGGGTCGGGGAGCACCTTATGGTGGGCGATGATGAACCCCAGGAAGGACGTACTCCTGGCGTAAAATTCACACTTTTCTGCCTTTACGTACAGACGATTCTCCAGCAGCCTTTGGAGGACCTGCCTCACGTGGACCTGGTGCTCATCCCTGGACTTGGAGAAGATGAGAATATCGTCCAGGTAGACGAACACGAAAAGGCCAATGAAGTCCCGGAGGACATCATTAATGAGGCGCTGGAAGACTGCAGGAGCGTTGGTCAACCCGAACGGCATCACCAGGTATTCAAAGTGGCCGTTCGGGGTACGGAAGGCCGTTTTCCACTCATCTCCCTCCCGGATCCGGACGAGGTGGTAAGCGCTGCATAGGTCCAGCTTGGTGAACCAGGTCGCCCCCTGGAGGGAGTGGAAAGCAGTGTCCATGAGAGGCAGGGTGTAACGGTCCTTCTCCGTGATATTATTGAGGGCCCGGTAGTCGATACAAGGGCGGAGGGACCCATCCTTCTTTCCCACGAAGAAGAACCCTGCCCCCACGGGTGACGATGATGGGCGGATTATCCCAGCACTTAATGACTCCTTCAGGTTCATCGTCTCCTTCTCCGGCGCAGACAGGCTGTAAAGGCGACCAGAAGGTAAGGGAGCCCCCTGGCGGAGGTTGATGGCACAGTCATAGGGCCGATGAGGGGGGGGAGACATAGCTTTCGCTTTGCTGAACACCATACCCAGGTCGTGAAATTCTGGGGGCACCAGAGACAAGTCCGGGGGTGCAGCGTCCGTCGCAGGGGGAGGAGCGGACGGAGAGCAGGCAGCGGACTGAAGGCAGGTGCCCATACAGAATGTACTCCATGCCGATATCCCAGCTGATTTCCAATCCAGGACCGGGTTGTGAAGGCGAAGCCAGGGATACCCCAGGATGACGGGCGACACAGAGTTGGGAAGGACGTAGAAGGTCATCTCCTCCCGGTGATTTCCCGAGATGATGACCGGAACGGGGATGGTTTGGTGTGATACTCTCCCAAGGGAGGCACAGGAGAGGTTAACAAGGGAGATGAGATTCTTCAGTGCCTGACAGCGAATGCCCAAACGGGTTGCCAGGCTTTGTGAAATAAAGCTGCCTTCTGCACCCGAATCCACCAGTGCGTGGGTGAGATGCCCAGTGGGACTGTGGCAAAAACGGATGGGCAGCTTCAATTGGGTAAGGAGACTTAACCGATTGACGTCCGCGAGGCCCCCTACAGTGACTCGCGGACCCCGCCGTTTGGCTTATGTGGACAAAGCTCCACCGTGTGTTGATTATCTCCGCAATACATGCAGAGATTCAACTCACGGCGGCGTTGTCTCTCTGCCGGGGAGAGCTTTGTCCAGCCCGTCACCATCGGCTCCGACTCCTCGGAGTGCGATGGCGGCGGCGTCGCCAGGGGGCGAGCTTGGGGCAGGCGCAACGAGGCTCCCCGAGGGCGAGAAGAAGACGACTTCCGTCCAGAGGAGCGCTCACGCAGCCTGTTATCCAAGCTGATGGCGAGAGAAGTTAGCTCAGCTAGCGTCCCAGGGATATCCCGACCAGCCAGTTCATCCCTCAGATCATCATTCAGGCTGCGGAGAAACAGGCCACAGAGGGAGCGTTCGTCCCAGCCCAGTTCCTCCGCCGCTACCCGGTAGTCGACCACATAGTCCGCTGCCGACCGGCTTCCCTGCTGGAGAGCGAGAAGCCGATCGACTTGGACCGTCTTGGTTCGGGAATGGTCAAAGACCTCCAGGAAGCGTGCCACGAACTGGTCATAGGTGAGGGTGGCGTAACTGGGCTTCGCCATTATGGCGTAGGTCCAAGTTAACGCGCGCCCCTCCAGGAGATTCCCTATGTAGCCAATTCGGCTGTGATCCGAGGGGAAGTCTCCGGGCACACGGTGGAATACGGACTCACACTGCATAATGAACCCCCGCGCTCCGCCGAGCTTTCCGCTAAAGCGGGCGGGGGTTGGAATCGGCGTGAGCCGCGCCGGTGCCGCAGGAGCCGGCTGGACGGCCGCTGGAACAGCAGGAGCTGCGCCACCCTGGTGAGCCGGGGGGAACGGCTGTTGGGGGTCCAGGCGGTCCAATAGGTTAGTGATGTTAATAAGTTGATTTAAAATCACCTGCTGCTGATAAGCAATTTGATCCACCCGAACCTCGAGAGTGGTAAGCCGGTGCGCGAGCCCGCCGTCTGCCGAGCCGCTCTGCTGAAGCCGTACTGACATAACGTTCGGCTCAGGAGACGCACACACACAGGTTCAGAGTAGTTCAAACTGTTTATTAACAGCAGGGGTGTATGGGTGTGTGTCAGCGGAATGTAAATGTATTGGTGGTGGCGTCTGCTTCGGGCACAGAGGCAGGAGACCGTTCAGCCGGCAACCCTATGGGAAAGAACAGACACAGGGTGACAGGCACACACCAATACAGGAGGAGAATAGGCGAGGGAGAGAAGCTTACTTGAGTTTGACTGATGGCAGGCACTTCAAGGACGGAACCCCGGGAGACAGTCACCTGCAGGACTCGGTGCAGCAGCGAGGAAGGACGAGGGACGGAGTTGTCCGCCGCCGAGGAATCCACCTGTGCACAGGGGAGCAGACTGGGAGAGGTAAGGAAAGGAATCTTCTTACCGCTTAGCTTGACGCTGAAGAGTGAGTTGACGCTTCGCATGGAAGGCGATGAAGTCTAACGGCTTCAGGCCGAAGCTCAGGGCGAGGCGGCTTTTATCCCTCGCCGCTGACGAGTAGCAGGTGCGTGAGCAGGTGGCGCCACTGATGAATGGCGCGGCGTGACACATAGACTTTGTATTTACTCACATATGTTAACCACATATTTTAATCTTTTTAGTTAAAAGCATATATTCACACATCTCACGCTAAAAGTCTGCAAACTTTTTAAGCTATATATATGTGTTTTGTTTTAAAGATCACTCTGTGCAATTTCTTTCACAGGAAGCCATCCAACTTAGGGACCCAAATAAATGACAATGTTCATTTAAACTCAAGTTAATGTTAATCCTGTGCATGTTGGTAAAGGATTTAGTGATTTACTAAATATTTAACCAAAATTCTCCAAAATTAGGAAACCACATCCAGCAATTAACACTTGAAAGCTTTAGCTTATTTACAGTCAGTGTTGCTTTTGATTCATGTTTCCTCCCCAGGAGAAGGAAAACATTTAACCAACTCACTATTTCTCACCAGGATTTGAAATAAGTCAAAAGGCGAAAACTTTGACTAGTCTGTAAAACATTTTAATTTTTTTCTCCTCTTTTTAAATAATCATTAACTTTAATCCTAAGGAAGCCTTAGTGACAATACGCAAAGACAGTTCATTTGTTTCCTAACTTGTAAATATTAAAACATTGAAAGGCTTTAAATGAAGATAAGCTTTAACAAATAGAACCAAGCCAGTTCTAACTTTAAAACAAAGTGAAGACTTATACTGTAACCCTAAAGCCTTAAAGCATTTAACCTTTTCTATTTTTGTTGCTTTCTTTTTTCTTTTGTAAATAAAATCATTACTTTCAAGTGAGATTCAACAAAAAATTCACAACCTGGTTGAGGACTATTCCAAAACTACACTTTGATAACTGAACTGAAAGAAGTCAATCGACACAATTTTTTTTTTTTTTTTTTTTTGCTTTTGTCTTGTGAAATACATATCAAAATACAGTGTCAACAAATAAACTAACACATATTCCACATTTCTAAAGAATTCCAAAATATTTGCTTTCCTTCTTACAAGCCTGGAAGTTGAAACAAACTCCAAAAAGAAGCTTGCAATTACCCTCACTGTAAAACGACACTCAAGGTTAACTCTTGACGCACAACTTTAGCTATAATCAACGAATTGATTTCAAGCTAAGCGTTACACAAACGGTCAAACATGTCGAATCCACTTGACGAATTAAATGACCTTCAAGTAATATTGGAAGAGTTGGCTTCCGACCTTATACCCGGTTTCTCCAAACAAGTTCGGGATACTCCACCCAAAGATTTGAAGCAAATCACGGAAAAACTTTCGGATGAATGCGAAGCTAACCCACCGAAAGCAAAGGAAATCCCTGGTGTGTTAGGAAAGTTTGCACTAGCATTAGTTGCAAGGCTAAAACGAGCTGAAACCCAAGTACTCGACGCTGAAAAGGAACTGGTGAAACAACAAACAACCATCCTTTCTCTTCAGGAAGAGAACAAATCCCTTGTGAAAAAGCAGGAATAAGCTCGCATAGAGAAAGAAGACACCCAAGCTACGCTCGATCAGACGTTGCTAGATCTGGAACAAGCAGAGGAAGAAAAGCAACGACTAGAAGACAACAATACCTCACTTCAGCAAGAAAACGAGGAATTGAGAACCGCCCTGCTTTACAAAGAGAATCAACTCAAGGAAGTTGAAGGTCAATTGGACGAAACAAGCTCCGATTATGGGAAATGCAAACTGCTCCTACGAGAAGCACAACAAGGTCTTCAGGACGTCCAAGAAGAGCTGGAAGACCACCGCAAACAAAGGGATCTGAGCTCAGAATCCATGAACAGGCCGGTTCCCTCGACAAAGGGGGGCATCCCCTCATGGGATGGGGACTCCCCCGGCTCACACTCACCTGACCCGTTCAGACCCGAACGGCAACGTGAAAGACGTGTGCAAATTCCATCCGATGGAGATCTCAATAAGATCGCTCACCACGTCACGAAATTTGACCCCTCAACCAGTGGGTCACCTGATACCAGGGCTTATTTGCAAGACATCGACTACTACTTGCGTAAATACCCTGATGCTACTGTTGACGACCGCATTTATTTGATCAAGTTGACATCCAACAGGTCGGTATCAAAATTTATAGATCGGCAACCATTTGACATCAAGATGAACCACCGGAAACTCTATGAAGCCATCGGAAGAGAGTTTTCCGACGACTGCTTACAGTCAGGGCTAGCGACAGCCCTAGCTGTGAAACAGGGTCGCTTAGAGCCCCCACAGGCATACTACCAGCGACTCCTGCGCGCATATTTCGGATCTCAAAACACGCCTGAGATGGAAGAAGACCACAATTTCAAGGCTCTGTTCATTCAGAATCTCCATCCCACGATTGGACACCACCTTGGAGTCATGGCTAACCCAAAGACAAACTCGATAAACCAACTAAGAGAGTTCGCACATTATGCATTCCAGAAACAGCGACAAAGCAATCAGAAGCATACTGAGTCTACCGCGGTGTTAGCAGTCAACACCGCATCAGACACCCTGGACCTAGAGGGCGCCCCAAGGCCAGCCCCTGTTCCAGCATCTCGGTCACAAATAAAACGACGACAGTCCTCTAGTCAAGATAAGTCGAGTCATGACCCGGAAAAATTTTTGACACCAAGTTCCAAGCCAACATCACCAAAACCTGACTACCGTCGGAGACTGAGTCCACCAGGTAAGTCACGAGAATACGGTACGGATACCCGGGATGACAGATATCGATTTCGAGACTTGCATAATCGCGGGAGGTGGTCACCTCCTTCATACCGCCGGAAAAACTTCAACAGGGAAGCAAGGCCTCCCCCTGGAAAGTTTAACTCCAAACCCTGGGAGAAGAAAGAAAAGCCCATTTTCAGCCAAGAAGACCTGGAGACTCTCCAACGCATACTTGACGAACTGAAGAGGAAAAAGGAGGCGAAAGAGGACAAGAAACCAGATGTCCTAGCCATAAATATTGTGACCACCCCAAACGATCCTTTAGGTTTGCCACAAGTCAACCCTGAGGATTCTCCTACTACAAAGGGGAAGGATACCGAAGACACAACCGAGCATCCTCCACCCGAAACTCAGGAGGAGCTCCAAAATGCAACGCCACCCAGTGCCATTTTGGTAGTCCAGCTACCTGGAAAACCTCACTCGCCTGAAACAGGCGACTCTTTAATCTGCGTTGAACCACCGGTCCAAGAATTTCTGTGTGATTTAACTGAAAGGGGGGTTGCACGGAAATTTTTCCTGTCATTGACCCTGGAAGATGTGATGACGCACGAAGCCCTACTAGATACCGCCGCGGACATCACACTCATGTCGCGTGACCTTTTTGAACACCTACGTGTCACTGCTAATTATGCGCATAAAGACTTGAAACTAAGACCTTGCTCCTTAGCTATTCAACCTTATGCACCCTCAAACACGACTGTGTCACACATGTCATTGATACAAATCTCCATTGGGCCCATGACCTTGATCCACCCGGTCTATGTGTCCAATCTCAACTCAATTCCATTGCTGATAGGCAAGGATCTACTTAATCGCTTTGAGCCTCTGATAGACTTCAAGAATCTCAAGCTATGGGCTCAAGTTCGACAACCTCTTCCAACCACTCTACCTGAAGCAACTGGATCACAGTGTTACACTCTTGACACCTTGGATGTTCCAGGAGTCAACCCACTCGCACTGCTGACCCAACAAAGTTTGACAGAAAGTGACCTTGGGGACCAAGCTGAAACAGACACCCCTTTTCAGGTCACCACATCTGACAACCCAACCTTAAATGAACACAGTTCATTTCTTTGCACCCTGAAACCAGGGGCAGTCGATGAAGAGTACTGCCCCCAAGTGGTCAAAGGACTAGCTATCCAAAGCTCCCACGTAGAAGACGTGGTACTGGCTCTCTGGGCTGATAAATCTGCAATCAGCCAGACACTTTTCGACTCTCTGCACGAGAAATACCCTGACCTTATGGTCACTAACAAGTCTTTTCATTTCCCTGCTGGGACCAAATCAAACAAAACATTGGTCGCCAGAAGTATCTGCGCCCTCCACCTTCAGTGGAACCACAGACTGCTAACGCATCCCTTCTTGGTCGTTCCCGATCTGCCACATGCAGTCTACATCGGCAGTGATCTTCTTGTGAGACTTGGAACCCAGGTTGATACCATAAACAATGTCTTATGGTCTCTTACCTCAGTTCGAGACGCTCACTCTAAACCAGATCTTGACACTCTAAAGTCAGGCCAGACCATCCCTGAGGCCTGCCAGGTACTGAACACTCAACATTGTCTCATACCTGCTAATGTCACGTGCTACCCAGTCCAACTATGCATTCAAACAGGACAGAAACTTATGCATCCACAAGCATTTTTCCAACCGGCTCCTTTGCTTGACAATCTAGGCTTAACTCTGGAGGCCATGCCCCTTCCAAGCCTAGAATACAGAACCACCACATTACCGGTTAACAATCCCACGGCAGAGACCATCGTCCTGCCCAAGGCCACGCCTCTTGGCTGGCTCATCACCACAGATTTCCACGATTTTGAACTGACTGTTCCTGTGCTAGGCGGCCTCCCTGATTCTCTTTGGGCCGACTCTCTTGAACCTACAGTCATTTACACTAAGCCTTCTAAGGCCATCGCTCTTGTGTCAATACCAACCCCTGACAAAGAGTCAGTGGGACGTATCGACTTGACTAACAATGACCAAATGCTTGTCCAAGCCATTGAACTCCTTCCATCGGAGTCCGATCAGCAAACCAATGACAATCCCAGCGATGCTCCGCCGAAACCAGTCCTCACTATCGCTGAAGAGATTGCACAGGTGGTAGCTGATGCTGATGCCCTAACCTCTGACGAAGAATGTGAAAAACTTCACCAAGTTCTTCTTAAGTATGAACAATCCTTCTCCAAAGACTCCTTGGACTGTGGACTGACCACAATCCACTCAGTACGTATTCCTACACCACCTGATGCCCCTCCAACCTACGTCAGGCAGTACAAGATTCCCTTGGCCTCGTACGGCCCAGTACAAGAAATAATCGATGATTTACTAGACCGTGGCATAATCAGGCCATGCAACAGTACCTACTCGGCTCCCTTATGGCCTGTCCTAAAGCCCAATGGTAAGTGGAGACTCACCATTGATTACAGGAAATTGAACACTCAAGTTCCTCTCTCTAGGTGGCCTATGACTCAACTGGAGCAAGAACTCCCTAGAGTCAAAGATGCCAAATACTTCTCAACACTGGACATTGCTTCTGGTTTTTGGACTATTCCTGTCCAAGCTGAAGACCAACACAAACTGGCCTTCACGTTCGCGAATCGCCAATACACATTCACCCGATGCCCTTTCGGTTATGCCAACTCTCCTGCAGAGTTCAACATTTTCTTGAACAAAGCATGTCCAGACGCTCGAGACAGAGGTAACCTCATCTATGTTGACGACATTCTCATTCGGAGTCCAACTCTGGACACCCACCTCACTGAAATTGACCATGTCCTTGGCCAGCTCACGCGAGCTGGAGCCAAATTTCTCTCTCCAAATGCCAATGGTGCAAAACCAAAGTCAACTATGTCGGTCTCTTGGTAGGATCCAAAGGGGTACTACCACAAACGGCACGAATTCAAGGTGTGTTAAACATCAAAGCCCCTACCAACATCTCCGAACTCCGGAGCTTCCTAGGGGTATGCAATTACTCACGTCAGTTCATGGAGGATTATGCAGACTTGGCAAAACCCCTTACAGACCTCCTACGAAAGGACACCCCTTTCATTTGGTCTGAGGCTCAAGAACAGGCTATGCTAGCATTGAAGCAAAAGTTATGCACAGCACCATGTTTGGCCTATCCCAACTGCGACCAGCCATTCTTCTTACAAGTGGGGTTCTCTGCCAACTGCTTAAGTGCTGGATTATACCAAATCTACGACCACGACAAACGAGTCGTGGCCTATGCCAGCAAAACCCTCTCTGGTCCGGAACTGAAATACTCGGACTGTGAAAAAGCCCTTCTGGCCACTGTATGGGCAGTCAAGCATTTCTCCAACTATGTGGGAGGCCAGAGAATCACAGTTGAGACTCACCACCAACCAGTGGTCTTCCTTAACAGTCAACGCATCAGAGAAGGCGTTGTAACAAATGCCAGAATAGCCTCCTGGTTGATGGCTCTACAAAGCTTTGATGTGGAGGTCCGCTACACACAAAAGTTGAGAAGCCCTCTCGGCACAGACTTGGCTGCCTGCCAACGGTGCTCTGAGGACACTCCAGGACCATCCATTCGTGCAGAGCCACCTACAGTCACTGAAGACCCAAACCATCACTACTTTGACCAGAACATCTGCCAAGATATGGTCACCGCCTATGTCGATGGTTGTTCTTTTCACCATGAAGCTCACATTCGTGCTGGTGTGGGCGTGGCATGGCTGAACAATCAGCCTTGTGAACCCCACAACTATCAACTGGGTTCCCAATCATCTCAGTATGCGGAAATCGCAGGTGTGCTCATTACACTGCAACTTGCTGTAGACCATGGCATCCGCACATTGGTCATCTGCACTGACTCCAACTATGCACGCCTCAGTTTCACTTGTCATTTAGCACTCTGGAAAGCCAAAGGTTTTGTAACCTCCAACCACAAACCGGTTAAACATCAAGACCTTTTCAAGGCATGTGATCACCTGGTCACCTCCAACAACCTCCAGGTGTAATGGAAAAAGGTCAGAGGTCACTCGCGCACACCAGGTCAGGACAAAGAATGGAATGACCTTGTGGACTCACTTGCAAAACAAGGAGCTATACAAGGCAAACCCTGGTCCTTTGATTCTGCTCAGGTGCCGACTTCACAGTCCCACCCACCCACCCCTACAGTCTGCGCAGTCACTAGGGCCCAGACTAACAGGGCCCAAGACACGACACAAACTAACTAACTAACTAACTAACCTGCACTTATATAGCGCTTTTCAAGTCACAAAGACCACTCAAAGCGCTTTCATTAATGCTAACCCTCTATTCTAAGGGCCTATAGGAAACAGATATCTAGGGACAATTTAGAACAGCCAATTAACCTAACATGCATGTTTTTGGCATGTGGGAGGAAACCGGAGAAATCCTGGAGTAAACCCACGCAACACGGGGAGAACATGCAAACTCCACACAGATCACTGTTGGTCGGGGGCTGGGATCGAACCCACGATCCCACGATCCCCACAATCCCCCGGCCAAGGGTAAACTGTGCTGCCGCAGTGCTTACCACTGCGCCACCGTGCAGCCCACCGTGCAGCCCAAACCACAGGTCCCCTAGCGGTTGACCCTGTTTTCACTGACGCTGACCTTATCTCTCTTCAAAACCTTGACCCTGCGGTCCATAAAATGATACAATACATCCCAGATCCTGCACTTAATGCACCATCCGACTCGGATCTCGCTGACACTCCAGACTTGAAGCCACTTTTTGCCGCACGATCATCCTTGCAGCTGCGAAATGGCATTCTAGTTCATGTTTCCGATGAACTCCCTACGCCTACGCTTGTGGTCCCTCGTAACCAGAGGGGGGTGATGATTGTTCATGCCCATGATCTCCCAACTGCAGGATACAAAGGCGTCAAAGCGACGTACAACGCGCTCAAACAAGTGGCATATTGGCCATACATGCGAAAGGATGTAGCCGACTACATCAAGGGATGTCTCGTATGTTGCCAGTTTCAACCAACCAACCCGATGCATCGAGCACCCCTACAGAAAAGAGGCATTTCATTCCCATGGTCTGACCTCCAAATTGACTGGGTAGGTCCCCTTCCACGGTCAGCCAGAGGAAACAAATACTTCCTCACAGTCACATGTGCTTTCACCAAGTGGGTCGAGTGCCTGCCTGCTCCTAATGACATGGCAGAAACCACGGCCTACTTGTTGATGAACCACATATTCTCTAGGTTTGGTCTGCCAAGCCGAATCAACTCTGACCGCAGCACTCATTTCACCGCCGAAGTCATGCGACAACTGTGGGAAACCTTGGGAGTTAAAGCTAACTTCCATATTAGTCATCACCCACAATCCTCCGGACAGGTTGAAAGAACCCACCAAACTGTGATCAACATACTGAAGAAGTATGTTTCACCACACCAAAAAGACTGGGATGTAAAACTCCCGCTGGTCTTAATGGCCATCCGAGCCACACCCCATGAAGCTACGGGGGTGTCACCTTTTGAAATGATGACAGGCCGGCAAATGACTTTGCCCCTGCATTTACTCTACCAACCTGGAGAAGCCAGTGTTGCTACAGCTTACACTACTCACCAGTACATGACTGACCTGACCAAACATCTCCGACAGACTTTTGCCTTTGCCCAAAAACATTTGGACCGATCAGCTGAAGGACGCAAAGCCTACTACGATCAGAAAGCCTCACATGATGAACTCCAAGTGGGAGACAAGGTTTTCTATTATGCTTTCATTCCTCAGACAGGACAGACCAACGCACGAGCAGGAAAACTCGCTCGGAAGTTCCTCCCCAGGTGGACAAGTCCACACACCATCACAGATAAACTCTCTCCGGTCGTTTACCAAATCAAAATAAGCAAAGGTCGCCAGGACCCCATCTCCAAATGGGTCCATCGTAATCAAATCAAAGCTTACAAAAACCCCATGGGACTTGTCGGGGACAACACTGTTCCATTAAGTCAGTAAACAAACCTAAAATCTTGTTTGCGCCCGATAGATAACTGTTAGCTGACTATCAGCCTCAGACATTCTCGGTCGCATTTCTCTTCCTCAATCAGGTAACTGCATTAAACCTTCAAAAGGAGAAAGTTAACCCAAACTAACTGACTTCCTTAAAATCTAACCTTAAAAGACCCCGCAAAATTTCATTCAGTATCATCAAGTTACTATTTCAAAGTAGTACAAACAAAATCAACAACATCACTAGCTTAAGTCAACAATCACAAAACCCTCTAAAGGTGATAATCACTAGTAGCTTAGAGCTCAGCCTCTAACGAAGTTGTTCCACCTCTAAGAATAACTTTCACCTACCACTCAGGTACCTCAAGAAAAGGAAAACTGACAAGAAGCTCAAGATTAAAATGACTCACTTCTATTCGTTGGCCAGGACGATGGCCCTCCTGTTTTTCAGTTTAGCCCTCTACCTAGCACTCTCACCTACTTTCGCCCAGTTAGAACTGGACAGAACCCAGACAAGAAGTCAACAATCCTTAAGTAGATTCTCAACCACAGCCTCATCATTAGGGCCCCTTGCTAGCCTTAGCACGTCTATGGTTAAATCAGTCAACACCGCTACACTGAAATGCCAGATAGTTGAACCACCAACTGTTACCAAAACCTTGCAAGATACTGTGTTGGTTTTGAATGTTTGCTCCAAAGCCTCATTCAAACTCAACAAGGTCTTGGACTTGTCACTCTTCATGTTAGAGGGTGACCCTGCTCACCCACATATAATGCCTGTGTTTCTTCGAAAGGTAGCTAGAAATATTAGACTTTCAGCTAACACTTTGACAACGAGTCTGCCTTCACCGCTTCTTGCCCCTGTTTCAGATGTCACAAAGTTATTCCTCATTGCCACTCAAAGAACAATGATGACTTTCCATGTTCGCTCAGTCTTCCAGAACAAAGGTCTCAAACACCCTCTGAGTAAGACCTCTGTGGAACCATGGTTTAGTCCAGCTAAACCAATTCAGTTCAAACCTCCTTGAATTAACTCAATATTGCTTAACCTAAACATCTACCTTTTTGTTTTGCATTCTTTGTTTTGACTTTTATTTCTCTTTATTTTTAGAATTTTTGAAGTTATATGCATGCTTATATACAAACCTATATTTTTATATATAGCTCTTGCACTCCATTTTGATTTTTGTACCCATTCAAACTATGTTTTTTTTTAACAACTATGATAGCTATTTCATTGTAGACCAAAATTCCTACCTCAGGTATGTAAGACTACGCACTTATTTTTGTAGCTAGAATTTTTGAGTCATTTCAAGACCTATGCCTTAGCTTACTACTCAAAGTCAATTTTATAATCTACATTTGTCCATATTCAAATTATTTTTGTAAATTCATGGAAGTCCTTCCAGTAAACCAAAGTCAAAGATCTGTACTTAGTAATAGATACTGTTTGCATGCTAGTGTGTATGGACATCACAAAAACCTTTTAACCCAGTATTTAGGTCAAGTGTTGCCAAGGAGACGAAGCTGCCATGGGTGTGTACCGACGCTGACCGATGCTCACCATCGCTACAAAGGGGGGAACTGTAGCATCATCGTCTCCTCAAAACCGAGACAGAAGATCACTTCTCTCCAGTTTACAGGAATTTCATTTTATTCATTACACAGGAATATCACCTTTCTGCCTTCTCAGGAATATCACTGGCTTTTATGTCGACTCATGCAGGCTTCTTCCAGGCCTGACCAAAGATGCTTGCTTTCCCAGGACCCCAATGTAAACAGTTGCCACTTGCAGAGATTGTAAGGATCAGAGTTTGCTTTTAAAGGCTCAAAGGAACATAAAACTCAGGAGACCAGACCTCTCAACATGAACACTGCATTTGATAACGTACCTTTTCACAGGAAACCAATGTTTTTAAAAGAGTCATAAACCACTTAATCTGACGGTTTTATAGCCTATGCTGTCCAGGTACCTTCGCCAGATACTAAAGGAAATCATCTACAGCTCAACAGTACCTCCTAGCGGATACCTACAGAATGTGTTTTCAGTACGTAGGATGACTTTTAATTTGTTCTAAATATTAAGTTTCTTTCAGCTTATCCTCTGGATCCTAAGGACACTGAAAATCATCCCTCTTATCACCAACCATGGTTTGCTGCATATTCTGCTGTTCTAATCTTGATCTAAATGTGAATGCATGTATTATAATTATGTATAAGAAATGTTATATTCATGAGTGTTATTGGAGTAATGGTATAAATGCATGATCACCATATATTAGCCAAGTCATTTAATTTAGTTAGATTTTATATTGAGCATTTATCTCATAAGAACTGACTGTTGATTTTCCCTCTGAAATTTCATGGGATGGTGTCTTCATTTGATTGGCTGCTCTCAAACAAAGAAGTGTTCTCACATTGGATAGCAGCCATTTCAAACTGCTTCTGAAAAAGCCGATTGGTCAGTCTTGCGACTACATCATCAGTTTTACGACCCGGCGAGGTAACTTTAAAAGAGAGGAGTTAGATTTGAGTTTAGTTAAGAGTTTTGAAAAAGTCAGAGATCAGCAGAGAACAGAAGAAGTTAAGAGTTAGAAAAAGAAAAAGGAACAGATCAGACAAAGAACAGGCAGGAAGATTAGCTAGAAATAGAATTAAGAATTAGAAACACAGAAAGAAGAAAGAAAGAGATTTTGAGAAAGATTAGGAACTAAATTAAGATTAAGGAAGCAGAATAGTAATCTAGATCTCAGAAGAAGATTTTATTCCACCGTTTCAAGGCCCTGTGAAGTTTTATTTTATTCTCTGTGTGTTTGTCAAATCTTTTCTTATATTCTGGAAACTGAGGAGGAACCATTTTTCTTTAGAGCTCGTCCCTTTTTAGAGAATCAAATTCTCAAACTTTTTCCTTCACCTCAGAAGTCATTCTTATCCTAGTAAATGTTTTTCTAACATTTTTTTTTAATGACTTTTCACTAGGGCTTCACTAGGGCTTTTCAGGGCTGCCCTTTGTCACCGATCCTGTTCATAATTTTTATAGACAGGATTTCTAGGCGCAGCCAGGGAATGGAGGGTGTCATGCTTGGTGACCACAGAATCTCATCTCTGTTGTTGGCAGATGATGTTGTCCTGTTGGCTTCATCCAGCAATGACCTACAGCTCTTGCTGGGACGGTTTTCCGCTGAGTGTGAAGCGGCTGGGATGAGAATCAGCACCTCCAAGTCCGAGTCCATGGTCCTCAGCTGGAAAAAGGTGGATTGTCCTCTCCGGGTTGGGGACAGGCTCCTGCCCCAAGTGGAGGAGTTTAAGTATCTTGGGGTCCTGTTCACGAGTGAGGGGAAAATGGAGCGAGAGAGCGACAGACGGATTGGAGCAGCATCTGCAGTGATGCGGACGTTGTACCGGTCTGTTGTGGTGAAGAGGGAGCTTAGTTCTAAGGCAAAGCTGTCGATTTACCAGTCAATCTACGTTCCTACTCTCACCTATGGTCACGAGCTTTGGGTAATAACCGAAAGAACGAGATCGCGGATACAAGCGGCTGAAATGAGCTTTCTCCGTAGGATTGCTGGACTCACCCTCAGAGATAGGGTGAGGAGCTCAGTCATCCGGGAGAGGCTCAGAGTAGAACCGCTGCTCCTCCACATTGAAAGGAGTCAGTTGAGGTGGTATGGGCATCTGATTAGGATGCCTCCTGGACGCCTCCCACTTGAGGTGTTTCAGGTACGTCCCACTGGGAGGAGACCCCGGGGCAGACCCAGGACTCGGTGGAGAGACTATGTCTCCCAGCTGGTCTGGGAACGCCTTGGTATCTCCTCTGAAGAGCTGGAACAGGTGGCTGGGGAGAGGGAAGTCTGGGCTTCTCTGCTTGAACCGCTGCCTCCGCGACCCGGACCTCCGGAAAAGCGGTAGAAGATGGATGGATGGATGGATGACTTTTCACGCCATTAAAGTGGACCTTTAATTTGCCTAGTTTAAAGTGAATAGAGACTGAGAAGATTTTTCCTTCAGTTTTTTTTGGTCTATCCCGCTACAAGAGACCTCAAAATTTGGATTCTTTTCCCAAGGACTTTTCACACCGCCCTGAGACAAACCACCCACGGCTGCAAATGTCTCTTTGAAGGGCCCCCCAGCTGAGTTATCACCCCACGGCTGTGAGTGAGGACAGCAGCCGCTTCCTCCCGACGTCCTAACTTCAAAACCCAGCGGTACCGACCCGCGGAACTTGGACCAACGACCGTGTGTGAGTGAAACTTTTATTTCTCCTATTTCTTGGGTTAAAACGTGATGTCCTAACAATTAAATTACAATTGAATATGGCCCGTTTTCAGGGCTCAATTAGTCTCTTAGCCGCAGGATGGAATTGTAAACCGAACGAAAACTTTCAGTCATTTTTAAGTAACTGCCCTTAAATTTTGTAGATTAATTCAGGAGTCATTTTTAGATAATTAGCTTATGAATTTTCCCCATAAAATTGCGATGTTTTGTTAAAACATTCCAGCCTCATTTACCGTTGAAACATAAGTCTAGTTTCTCCTTGGTTCTGCAGAGGTGTAAAGCTGGATTTTATGTTCAGGAACCCAATATCAGTTGATGTGATATATTACGCTGTTATCATCTGAATCTGTTTTTTCATCATTTGAACGCCATGTCATGTAACCTGAATGATTTTAATAAAGAGTGAATGAGAGCAGTTGAAAGTGTTTTCCTTTCGCATATACAGGTTTCCTAATCACGGCAGGACAAAAACTCACTGAAACTTTGAGACTGATCCATTAAGTAATTTAAGGTACAAAATTAAATAAAATTAAAGTTAATTTTATTGTCCGTTAGGACTGGTGCCCTTTTTACGAGTGCTTTTATTTAATTTAGCGGGTGTAGAAGTGACGGTTCAACTCCGCCCCCTTTCACACCCACTATTAAATAAAATAAATAATTCCTGTACCTTATGACAAATAATTTTATAGGCACTTCATCCTACAATATCATTTCAGAGGAACATGTATATTTCAAAAACCTTCAGTGAGAACTACCACCAAGCAACACTGTGTCTCAGTGCAAGGAGTCAAATTGTGGAATGCTTTTGGACCTGAATTAAAATCATGTACAACGCTTGGACAATTTAAACAAAAACTAAAGGAAGAAATACTCCAAACATATTTAGAAGATGACATGTACTGTAAAATCACATAAGAATTATCATATTCAGTCTGTGTTGTGCTGTTGCTTAGTTTTTGAGGGTTTTTCGCAACGTTTTGTCTTAGCTTTGTTCAGAATTTTAATCGCTCTTGTTTTGTTTTTCTTTTGAATTCTTGGATGGAATATGGGCGGGCAATATAAGCTGCGGCTTCAGCCATTACCCATTTCGGATAACTTATGGTGAACTGTATAATCAGAGAAGTTATTGTTTAATTTGACCTTGTAAGATTTTTTTCCCCATTGTTATATTATTCTGTTCCTTTCTTTTAATCTTTGCTTTTAATCTATCCAAAATAAAGATTCATTCATTCATTCATTCATTCATTCATTCATTCATTCAAGAGGCGTCGCAGTGCACAGTCTCCTGCGCACCGGTATTATGGTGCATTTTATGACAATGTGCTTTTGATCAGGAAAAAGGCCGTCGTCAGAAATGCATTCTTTAATGCTACTTCAGCTGCGGTTTCTTGAAATCGCGTAGCTCCATAGCGCATGAGGAAATAGCATGCCCTGGGATTTGGTGTTATTTTAATGGAGAGAGTTGTAACAATCATAATATAATCACCCATCATTTTATTTATAATGTGATGATAGTAATGTGATGGTAGTTTTTTTTTGTTTTTGTTTTTTTTTTCCAGTCACATCCACATTCTCATTTTAATTGCAGACATGTTGTCAGAATGTGGGCTGGAACCCACATTCTCATTTTGAGTTATTCTGTGATTTTCTGTGTTTTTGGTACTCGGTTTTTAGTATTATTATGTTCACTGCGCAAACTGCGCAGCGAACATAGGGAATAGCAACAAGCTCAAAACGCAGAGTAAGTAGCGTGTTTATTTACAATGGGTGAATGTGGAGGAAGTCCAAATACTGTCACAGCAGAAGGGAAGACACCCGGCTACAAGCTTGATTGGTCAAAGGAATGCCTAACGCGCTCCAAGCAAACAGGAGCGGAGGGAAACGACACAAAAGGAAGACTTACAAAGGTGTTGGAGTGGAAAGGCTCTGAGGGAACAACACGCTTTAGTCCAGGGGAAAACCAACCAATGCGAGCCTGGATATCCAAAGTTGACATTGCAAAGTTGCCATGCCTGATGGTCGTACTGCCCTGCTATTAATACCAAGCGCTAATGACAGCAAGTATAAGTATGAAAATGAGTGTGTGAGTGTGTATGTGCGCATGAGTGTGTGAGTGTGTATGTGGTGAACAGAAAACTGGTGAATGCCTGGTAAGAGGAGGAGATGTGGCTGTGGGGCTGACGGAGAGCAAAGCTCAATCCGTCAGCTGGAATTAATAAGTAATAATTAAACCCAACAGCCACAAGTCATGCTCGGGGTGAGGACCCCAAACATGACAGTGCCCCCCCCCAAGGGGTGGAAACCAGACACCCACCGTACCATCAAAAAAACAACCCCCCTCACTCAAAAAGCCCATACAAACAACCCAGGGTGGGAGGTGGGGGAAAACAGGTTAGGGGGGATAAATTAGGAAGGAATAACCACCACAATATAACACAACACTACAGTCCCAACCCCAAAACTAAACTAACCCACCCCACCCCCAAGAGTCCCACTGATCAGGGGGCCGGCCAGAATCCAAGGCGCAGCAGGTTGCCATAAGTTCAGGGGGCCAGCCAAAATCCCAGGGCCAGCGGGCGGCCTGCAGAGCAGTGTCCGGCGGCCTGCCAGGGCATATGGGCCACCCGGCGAGGGAACCCTGTTTTTTGGGCAGCCTGCCCATGCAATGAGGTCACAAGGACTGGAAGGGCAAATGAGGTGGTGGCCTACCCACTGGAAAACTGAGAG
Organism: Pholidichthys leucotaenia; assembly: GCA_020510985.1. Classification (NCBI taxonomy): domain Eukaryota; kingdom Metazoa; phylum Chordata; class Actinopteri; order Cichliformes; family Pholidichthyidae; genus Pholidichthys; species Pholidichthys leucotaenia. Next base: position 401,403,093 of record CM035839.1, read on the forward strand.
GTGGGTGTCCGGGCAGAGGAAGAGGAACCCCAGCGGTCGCTGGTGGATAAAGGAAAAAGGACCCCGACGGTGCCCGACAGAGGGAGGAGGAGCACCCACAGGGCCTCCAAAAGAGAAAGGAAGGCCCCGGCCTCCCCAAACTGTCCTGTGGCACCCTCGGTGGTCCAGGCATGGGACTGGAGCGCGGCTGAACCCTTGATGGTCCCGGCATGGGACTGGAGCGCGGCTGCACCCTCGATGGTTCCGGCGTGGGACTGGAGCGCGGCTGCACCCTTGATGGTCCCGGCGTGAGACTGGAGCGCGACTGCACCCTCGATGGTCCCTGCGTGTGACTGGAGCGCGGCTGCACCCTCGATGGACCCCGACTGAGCCAAAGTTGCACCCACGATGGAGTCCAGCTGGACCCCTGCTTCACTCGTGGTGGGACCTGGCTGGGCCACTGCTGACCCCAATGCCATCTTGGCCATGGGCCAGCCGACCCGTGTGAGCACCCAAGTGAGGAGGCGATCAATCACGGGCACCCTGTAACCGGTACTGGGTGCCCCCGATGACCTCCTCAGACGGAACCTCAGTGACCTCCGGTTGCGAGCCTGGATCCACGGACTCGACCGGCAATAGAGGACTCTCTCCAGCAACTCTGGAAAAGGACTAAGAAGGAGAGGAGGAAGGGTCAGAGTCGCTGGCAGCGGCAGAGCCCTGCGAGGCGAGCTCGGGTGCAGCGTTTGGCTGCAGCCTGCTCTCCTCACCTAAAGCTAGGCAAAAATGCTCAATTATGAAAAAGAGAAAGTCAAAAGAGAGCACTTCACTTAGCTCAAGCTCTACTGCCGTCCAGGACTCCGGCGAGCTGGGCGATGTCTCCTCAGGTTTGGCCTCCAGAAGGTTCTGTTCAGGTGCTGACTCTGCTGTGGCGGCCTCCACAGCAGGCGTGATGGTCACTGCAGTCTTGTTTTCCACAGCTGCCATGATCCACGCTGGTGACTCCTCTGGCATTGCGGCTGGGATCCAGTTCGCCATTGCTGCGGAAGCACACCCCTCCCGGACCTCTGGCTCCTCCTGATCCCGATTGCTCTGCTCTTGCAGGCAAACAAAGGAAAGAGGAGAGAAGGCTGGTGAACAGTTTTTAACAGCAGCAGGTTGGAAGAGCTGAGGGGACTGCTTTCCCTGAGTCTCCCTACCAGGATTCAGGCAAGACATTTCATTATTAATATGAGTCAAATGAAAACATACTTGCCTGTCTTCCTGGTCTATGACGTTAATTGCAGCCGCTGCTGTTTGGGCATCTCCACCCGTCCGTCTGGGAAAGGTGGTGTTAGGCTCCATGGTAGACAATTTGGGAGCCGCACCTCTCGCCTCGGGGATGGAATACTCCGGTGAGGAAAACACGCGCCGTTCTGCAGTTGGCGAACTGACCGAGGAAAAAGGGTTTGCAGTGGATATGGAGAGAATTCCTGCAGACAGAACTGCTAGGGACCGATGATCTGCTGCGGAGGTAACTGGGCTCGGTGTAGGAGCTGGAGCAGGCAGTGGGGCAGGATTGTTCCTTCGGGACTGCAGGTGACGCTGACCTGACGGCTGCCATCTTGGAACAGATGACGGGGGAGAGGAGAAGATGGCCACCGGTGGAGAAGGGCGTTTTGGTTTGGGTCTGGTCCGGAGACCCCTCCTCGTCAGGTCGGGGAAGGACTGCTCGAGCGCGCAAACACCGGACAGCAGCCTGGAGTACTCGGGGTAATTCCAGAAGCCCCAGTGAGTCCTCAGGATCTGGATTACTCCATCAAGGCAGGCTAAACGATCTCCAAGTCTGAAGGAATCGTGCGCTTCCTCCAGGAGCTCCCAGATTTGCCAGGCCGCCTGCTGCTCCTCCGTACTGGGCTGTCCTGCTGCCCATCCACTAAACCCAGTGTGGGAGCAGCGTGACCAGGACATGACGTTCCGAGAAGGTGGGTGAAAAAACACAAAAAATGAGTAACACGTTACTTATTGCTTGGGCTCTATTTGGTGGCAACTTTCTTTCATGTTCACTGCACAAACTGCGCAGCGAACATAGGGAATAGCAACGAGCCCAAAACGCAGAGTAAGTAACGTGTTTATTTACAATGGGTGAATATGGAGAAAGTCCAAATACTGTCACAGCAGAAGGGAAGACACCCGGCTACAAGCTTGATTGGTCAAAGGAATGCCTAACGCTCTCCAAGCAAACAGGAGTGGAGAGAAATGGCACAAAAGGATGACTTATGAAGGTGATGGAGTGGAAAGGCTCTGAGGGAACAACATGCTTTAGTCCAGGGGAAAACCAACCGATGCGAGCCTGGATATCCAAAGTTGACATTGCAAAGTTGCCATGCCTGCTGGTCGTACTGCCCTGCTATTAATACCAAGTGCTAATGACAGCAAGTATGACCAGCTGTGTCGCAACAGGTGCGTGACTGATTGAACTTAGTGTGTGTGTGCATGTATGTGAGTATAAGTATGAGAATGAGTGTGTGAGTGTGTATGTGTGCATGAGTGTGTGAGTGTGTATGTGGTGAACAGAAAACTGGTGAATGCCTGGTAAGAGGAGGAGGCGTGGCTGTGGGGCTGACGGAGAGCAAAGCTCAATCCATCAGCTGGAATTAATAAGTAATAATTAAACCCAACAGCCACAAGTCACGCTCGGGGTGAGGACCCCGAACATGACAATTATTATGATCTATGTGATCATTATCCCTGCCTCAGTTTTGCTTGTTGGTCATTATTAGTATTATCATTGTCATGGTCTTGTCTCCCCTCTGATCCTCTGTTCATGTGTCTGTCCGTCCTCCATCTGTGTTTGTGTGTGGCCTCACCCATCCTGTCACCTCTGTTTTCCTCATGTGTCAGCTGTCAGTCATGATTGCTCTCCCCACCTGTGCCGTGATGTCTTGATTGTTCCCGTCTATATATGTTCAGCCCTTGAGCTGTGTTTATTTGTCATTTTGTGGATAATAAATCATGCCGAAGAAATGCCATGCATGTGAGTCCTGTTCTCTGCCTAGCCTGGACACATACCTTGACACTTACCACTGGAATCTATAGACTAGGCATTAATGTATGAATTTTTTAGGGAAATGAATGAATGTATAGGAAGCATGTGTGTGTTCTGGTGTGGATGGGGCACACAGGTGGAGGCATGTCAGTCTGAATATTTTTATTGAATCCGCATTTTCGTTTTCATCACAGACTTATTAGGCATTAATGTGTTTATTTTTAGGGGAATGAATGAATGAACAGCAAGTGTGCTGCATTTTACTTTTCTCTGTAACTTGCTGGAGAGACAGGAGATGCGTCCAGCTGATGTGGACGCCTTGGAAACTTACCTCTGAATAATTAGACCAGTCTCTTTGCACTTTGTGCCCAACAGAAAATTTGTCTTTGCATTGCTCTATTAAGGAAATGAACTGGGAAACACCCATAAATGTGCCATATGCCAGTGATGACTGATATGGACCGCATCCTTGTGTCACGCCGCGCCATTCATCAGCGGCGCCACCTGCTCACGCACCTGATCATCATCAGCGGCGAGGGATAAAGGCCGCCTCGCCCGGAGCCTCGGCCTGAAGCCGTCAGTCTTCGTCCCTCACCGTTGTGAGTCACTTCCAAAATCTTCAGCACAAACATTTGGGTAAGAAGCCCTTACCTTCTTTTTCTCCAGTCTGCTCCCCTGTGCACAGGTGGATTTCCCGGCGGCGGACAACGTCCTTCCAACGCCCATTCTTCGCTGCTGCACCGAGCTCTCCAGGTGGCTGTCTCCCGGGTCTCGCCCCTTGCTGTGCCAGCTATCCTGCCCATCCAAGGTTGCTCGGCTGTACGGTCACCTGCCTCTGTGCCTGAAGCAGACGCCACCACCAACACATTGACATCCCACAGACACGCACTCATTCACGCCTGTTGTTAATAAACTATTTGAACTACTCTGAGCCTGTGTGTGCGTCTCCTGAGCCGTGCGTTATGTCAGTACGGCTTCAGCAGAGCGGCTCGGCAGACGGTGGGCTCGCACACCGGTTTTCCACTCTCGAGGCTCGAGTGGATCATATAGTCTATCAGCAACAGGTGATTTTTAATCAGTTATTGAATTTAACTAACCGGTTGGGCCGCTCGGATCCTCAACAGCCATTCCCCCCGGCTCGTCAGGGTGGCGCGGCTCCTGCTGCTCCAGTGGCCGTCCAGCTGGCTCCGAATGCACCGGTTCGGTTCACACCTGTTCCAACCCCCGCCCGCTTTAGCGGTAAGCTCGGCGGAGCGCGGGGGTTTATTATGCAGTGTGAGTCCGTCTTCCACCGCGTGCCCGGAGATTTTCCCTCAGATCATAGCCGAATTGGTTATATCGGGAATCTCCTGGAGGGGCGGGCATTAACGTGGACCTACGCCGTTATGGCGAGACCCAGTTATGCCGCCCTCATATATAACCAATTCGTGAGGCGCTTCCTGGAGGTATTTGACCATTCTCTAACCGAGACGGTCCAGATCGATCGGCTTCTCGCCCTCCGGCAGGGAAGCCGGTCGGCCGCGGACTACGCGGTCGACTTCCGGGTAGCGGCGGAGGAATTAGGCTGGGAGGAACGTCCCCTCTGCAGTCTTTTCCTCCCCAGCCTCAATGACGATCTGAGGGATGAACTGGCTGGACGGGATATTCCTGAGACGCTAGCGGAGCTGACATCCTTAGCGATAAGTTTGGATAACAGGCTGCGCGAGCGCTCCTCGGGGCGGAAGTCGTCTTCTTCTCGCCCTCGTGGAGTCTCGCCGCACCTGTTCCAAGCTCGCCCCCTGGCGGTGCCGCCAGCATCGTGCCCCGAGGAGTCGGAGCCGATGGTGACGGGCTGGACGAAGCTTTCCCCTGCGGAGAAACAACGCCGCCGTGAGTTGGACCTCTGCATGTATTGCGGGGGTGACCAACACACTGTGGAGCTCTGCCCACGGAAAGCCAGTCGGTGGGGTCCGCGAATCGCTGTAGGGGGCCTCGCGGATCTCAACCGGTTAAACACTCATTCCCAATTGAAGCTGCCCATCCGTTTCTGCCATAACCCCACTGGGCATCTCACCCACGCACTGGTGGATTCGGGCGCAGAAGGCAGCTTCATTTCACAAAGCCTGGCAACCCGATTGGGCATCCGCTGTCAGGCACTGAGAAACCCCATCTCCCTGGTCACTCTCTCTCGTGCCTCCCTTGGGAGAGTTTCTCATCAGACCATTCCCGTCCCAGTTATCATCTCAGGGAATCACCGGGAGGAAATGGTTTTTTTACGTCCTGCCCAACTCTGTGTCGCCCGTCATCCTGGGGTATCCCTGGCTACGCCTCCACAACCCTGTCCTGGACTGGAAATCAGCTGGGGTATCGGCATGGAGCACGTTTTGTATGGGCACCTGCCTTCAGTCCGCTGCCTGCTCCCCGTCCGCTTCCTCCCCTGTGGCGGACGCAGCACCTCCGGACCTGTCTCTGGTGCCTCCGGAATTTCACGACCTGGGTATGGTGTTTAGCAAGGCGAAAGCTATGTCTCTTCCCCCTCATCGGCCCTATGACTGTGCCATCAACCTCCGCCAGGGGGCCCCCTTACCTTCTGGTCGGCTCTACAGCCTGTCTGCGCCGGAGAAGGAGACCATGAACACCTACCTGAAGGAATCACTGAGCGCTGGGATAATTCGCCCATCGTCGTCACCCGTGGGGGCAGGGTTCTTCTTCGTCGGGAAAAAGGACGGGTCCCTCCGCCCCTGCATAGACTACCGTGCGCTCAACGACATCACTGAGAAGGACGGTTACACCCTGCCCCTCATGGACACTGCCTTCCACTCCCTCCAGGGGGCGACCTGGTTTACCAAGCTGGATCTACGCAGCGCTTACCACCTCGTCAGGATCCGGGAGGGAGATGAATGGAAGACAGCCTTCCGTACCCCGAACGGCCACTTTGAGTATCTAGTCATGCCGTTCAGGTTAACCAACGCTCCTGCCGTCTTTCAGCGCCTCATCAACGATGTCCTCCGGGATTTCATCGGCCTCTTCGTGTTCGTCTACCTGGACGACATCCTTATCTTCTACAGGTCCAGGGACGAGCACCAGGTCCATGTGAGGCGGGTCCTCCAAAGACTGCTGGAGAATCAGCTCTACGTGAAGGCTGAAAAGTACGAATTCTACGCTAGGACCACATCCTTCCTAGGATTCATCATCTCTCAAGACCAGGTGCTCCCAGACCCAGAGAAGGTGAAGGCGGTGGTGGAGTGGCCTACTCCCGCATCCCGGAAGCAGGTGCAACAATTTGTTGGCTTCGCCAATTTCTACCGCCGCTTTGTGCCCAACTTCAGCTCGATCGTCGGACCGCTGACCCGCCTCACGTCCCCGAAGGTCCCGTTCCAGTGGACAGAAGAGGTCGCTGCCGCCTTTAAGGCGCTGAAGGCGGAATTCTCCTCCTCCCGGGTTCTTCGCCAGGTCGACCCCGCGCTACAGTGCATCGTGGAGGTGGATGCCTCGGACACGGGAGTGGGGGCAGTTTTATCCCAGCGGTCACCGGACGATGGCGCCAAACGACCTTGTGCCTTCTTCTCCCGGCGCCTGTCCCCGGCAGAGAGGAACTACGATGTGGGGGACAGAGAGCTCCTGGCCATCAAACTCGCCTTACAGGAGTGGCGCCACTGGCTAGAGGGGGCGGACCTGCCGTTCGTGGTCCTGACGGACCACAAGAACTTAGAATATTTACGATCTGCCAAGCGCCTGAACGCCCGCCAGGCGCGCTGGTCTTTGTTCTTCGCCAGGTTCCATTTTACCATCACCTTCAGGCCAGGCTCCAAGAACGGCCTGCCTGACGCCCTCTCTAGGCAGTTTACCCCCGTGGAGGCTGAGGAGACGCCCCACACCATCCTGCCCAGGTCGTGCGTCGTGGGTGCCATCTCTTGGGACATCAGGAGCAAGATCCGGAAGGCGCAGGAGGTGGAACCTGATCCTGGCGGCGGACCGGAAGGAAGACTGTTCGTGCCATCTGCGGTCCGAGGAGAGGTCATCCACTGGCTCCACACCTCCCGGCTCACCTGTCATCCCGGCACCTCCCGGATGATCAACCTCCTCCAACGGTCCTTTTGGTGGCCAGGCCTGCGGAGGGACGCAGCCCGCTACGCCCGGGCTTGCCCAATCTGTGCCACCTGCAAGTCGGGAAATGCCCCTCCAGCGGGTCTGCTCCAGCCCCTGCCCGTTCCTGGCAGGCCCTGGTCGCACATCGCGTTGGATTTCGTCAGCGGACTCCCCGTTTCCAACTCCTTTGACACCATCCTGACCATCGTGGACCGTTTCTTCAAGGCGGCGCACTTTTTTTTTTTTTTTTTTTTTTTTTTTTTTTTTTTTTTGTTACTTATTTGTACCCGTAGGTAGACTTGGTTTGCAGTCTGGTGACAAGCCACCGGCTGCTGGTCGCTGCGTGCGCGAGCGCCCTAAACCTACATGTTTTTGGTGTGCGGGAGGAAACCGGAGAAATCCCGGAGTAAACCCACGCAACACGGGGAGAACATGCAAACTCCACACAGCTCACTGTTGGTCGGGGGCTGGGATCGAACCCACGACCTCATGATCCCCGCGATCCCCCGGCCGAGGGTAAAACTGTGCTGCCACAGTGCTAAACCACTGCGCCACCGTGCAGCCCTCTACAGAACCCCCGGGCGCTTCATTCCATCCCCGCCAGGGAGGACGGAGGAGGAGACATTAAACCCCCCGTGCTCCCGCCGGAGGGAGGAGAGTTGGGTACCCGGAGGCACGCGGCGCGACGGCCGGGGCGAGGCCGCGCGCGGCGCTTAGGTCGGAGTTCCGCGGCGGCGGGCGCGCCGGACCGCCGGCCCCCAGCCGGCTCCACGACGGGCACCCGTCAGCCCCCGGGAGGGACCGCCGAGACGGAGCCGGCTCGGAGGGGGGCCGGCGGCGGCCGGGGCGCCGCGCCGGCCGGCCCTCCTCCTTCCCTCCCGGCGGAGGGACTGGGACGGAGGGCCGGGCAGAGCCTCGGGACGCTCCCCCCGCCTCCCCCACGCGGGGGAGGGGAGAGAAAGCGGCCCTCGGCGGGCACTTTGTCCCCCTGCGAGGTCTCCCTACTGCCCTGGAGACGGCGGATCTCCTCGTCCAACACGTGGTCAGGCTGCACGGGATTCCGGTGGACGTGGTCTCGGACCGGGGCCCCCAATTTTCATCCGAGGTTTGGAGGTCATTCTGTAACGCCATCGGAGCCAAGGTGAGCCTCTCCTCCGGCCATCACCTCCAGTCCAACGGGCAGTGTGAGCGGACCAACCAGGAGCTGGAGGCTGCGCTCCGCTGTGTGACCTCATCCAAACCAACGTCCTGGAGCAACCATCTCGCCTGAGTTGAGTATGCGCATAATACCGCTCGCTCTTCTGCTACGGGGATGTCTCCCTTCAAGGCGTCCCTGGGTTACGACCCCCCGCTGTTTCCTGAGCAGGAGAGTGAGGTAACTGTTCCCTCAGTTAAAGTACATCTCAGGCAGTTGCGCTCCATCTGGACTGCCGCGCGTAATGTGCTTTTATGCACAGCGGAGCGCAACAGGACTGTGGCGGACCGGCATAGAAGACCTGCCCCGGCGTACAGAGTTGGGCAACGTGTCTACGTTTCCACCCAGAATCAGAATCAGAATCAGAATCAGAATCAGGTTTATTGCCATTGTTCATGTAGTACACAAACTAGGAATTTGTCTCGGTACAATGCTGCAACATTAAACATGATAAGATAAGAGAAATAAACTATACATGTAATAAAGTGTAGGATAAGATTAAGTGATACTGGTCAACAGTTAAAATATATATTAGCCAGCAGCAGATACTGTGGAGAACTATATAGTGCAGTCGGTAATGCAGGAAGAAAACAGTGATGATTGACATGAGTCTGGTTGAGCTGCTGTACATGGTGCACGAGAGTCACTTAGTGTTCAGCAGTCTAATGGCAGAGGGGAAGAAGCTGTTCATGTGACGGGAGGTTTTAGTCTGGATGGACCGAAGTCTTCTACCAGAGGGGAGGGGGGCAAACAGTACATGACCAGGGTGTGAGGGATCGGCTATGATCCGGCCAGCACGCCTCCGGGTCCTGGAGATGTACAGATCCTGGAGAGATGGGAGCTTGCAGCCGATCACCTTCTCAGCAGTGCGCACGACGCGCTGCAGCCTTAGTCTGTCCCTGGCAGTGGCTCCTGCGTACCACACGGTTATGGAGGTGGTGAGGATGGACTCGATGATGGCTGTGTAGAACTGCACTAACATCTTGGTGGGTAGCTTGAGCTTCCTCAGCTGCCGCAGGAAGAACATCCTCTGCTGGGCTTTTTTGATGAGTGAGCTGATGGTCAGCTCCCATTTGAGGTCCCTGGTGATGGTAGTGCCTAGGAAGCGGAAGGAATCAGCAGTGGTGATGGGAGAGCCTGAGAGGGTGAGGGGGGGCAGAGGAGTAGTGACTTTCCTGAAGTCTACAATCATCTCCACTGTCTTCAGAGCGTTCAGCTGCAGGTTGTTATTGCTGCACCAGGACGCCAGCTGGGCCACCTCTCTCCTGTAGGCGGACTCGTCGCCCAGGACCCAGGTGACCCAGGACGTCACCCTAAAAGGCGAGAGGAGAAAGCTGGCACAGCGCTTCATGGGTCCCTATCCCATCACCCGGATCGTCAACCCAGTGGCTGTGCGCGTGGCTATTCCCCCCTCCCTCCGCATCCATCCCACTTTCCACGTGTCAAAGGTGAAGCTGGCAGTCACCGACCCCCTTTGCCCCCCTCCTGCTGCGCAACCCGCGCCCCGGATGATTGGTGGCCATCCGGCCTGGTCCGTCTCCTCCATCCTGGACTCCCGGCGCCGGGGTCGTGGGTTGCAATACTTGGTGGACTGGGAGGGCTATGGGCCCGAGCATCGACAGTGAGTGCCCCCGTCGTTCGTGTTGGACCCATCGCTCATCGCGGACTTCCACCGAGCGCACCCGGATAAGCCATCGCCAGGAGGCGCTGCTAGAGGGGGGAGTACTGTCACGCCGCGCCATTCATCAGCGGCGCCACCTGCTCACGCACCTGATCATCATCAGTGGCGAGGGATAAAGGCCGCCTCGTCCGGAGCCTCGGCCTGAAGCTGTCAGACTTCGTCCCTCACCCGTTGTGAGTCACTTCCAAAATCTTCAGCACAAACATTTGGGTAAGAAGCCCTTACCTTCTTTTTCTCCAGTCTGCTCCCCTGTGCACAGGTGGATTTCCCGGCGGCGGACAACGTCCTTCCAACGCCCATTCCTCGCTGCTGCACCGAGCTCTCCAGGTGGCTGTCTCCCGGGTCTCGCCCCTTGCTGTGCCAGCTATCCTGCCCATCCAAGGTTGCTCAGCTGTACGGTCACCTGCCTCTGTGCCTGAAGCAGACGCCACCACCAACACATTGACATCCCACAGACACGCACTCATTCACGCCTGTTGTTAATAAACTATTTGAACTACTCTGAGCCTGTGTGTGCGTCTCCTGAGCCGTGCGTTATGTCACCTTGTAATACGGCCCCTTGTGTCCAAACAATGTTCAGAGGGATTTCTTTAACACCTTTCATACAGTGGTGTGAAAAGTTTTTACCCCCTTCTTGAGTTTTCATTTCTTTTTTTTTTTGTATGTTTGTCATGCATTTGAGACCGACTGCAATCTCCAGAAGCGCCTAAGAACAGCAACAAGGCCCTGCAAAGCTAGTGCTATGCTATGCTAAGCTAACACCGTCTTAGTGGATTTACACTATCTGAACAGTGGCTGGATTTCGAGCACAGGTATGGATCTGGACTGTTTGTGACCCAGCAAAAATTAAACTGACTGATTGTCAGATATGTTGTTACAGAATGAAGATCTGATAACAGTCATTTTCCATCAGACAGCTGAGACTGTTATACACTGAAGTTAAAACACATTTACTTGCTACCTGGATAAAGATTATTCAAAAATGGATTTGATCTCCAAAAGGACTGGATCATGTCTCTGTCACAGCAGACATTTGAACTGTGGACAATGGACATTTTCTTTGGATCACTGCCCATCAGATTAAATCCATATTATTAAAGGTAAGAAACTGACAGCTTTATGCAGTGTTGCCAACTCACTCTTTTTCCCTCTCTCTCACTCCACAAATCCTATTTCACTCCAAAATGAGAAAATTACTGGCAATTTTGTGTTGATTTTCTTCAGATTTTTCCCACATGAACAGCTCTTAAGGAAGGATAAAGCAGACGGAACATGTAAGAAAAGTTCTGTCTGAAAGTCTGTTTTCAGTCTGTTTTCAGCCCCTAATGTAATCCATTAATTAAATTATCTTGATACGTGTGCAAGATGATTTAAGTGTGCATTTAAAAGTATCGTGAAAGTTACTTTTCCAAATAACTAGTTGTTTTAATCATGCAGTAACTGGTAAGTAACTCAGTTACTTTTGAAAAGAAGTAACTAACTGCAGCTGTAACTGTAACTAACTGTAAGTAGTTTCTATTTTTTAGTAACTTACCCAACACTGAATGTGACAAACATACAAAAAAAAAGAGAAATCAGGAAGGGGGCAAACACTTTTTCACACCACTGTAAATGACAGTCTCTGTATTGTACAGTAGTAGAATGCCATTAAACGTTCAACTGATCAGTGAGTTTTTGTGTTTACTGAGTTTGAGTCCAGAGTGCTTAAAGAGGAAATGTTCCACAGCAGATGCATTTAAGATTTTTAAGATTTTTTGAGACCGTGCACACAAGGAAAGATAAATGAAATTTATCTTAAATTTAAATACACAAGCTGATTCTGCAAAACAGCGGTATAAACATATCCATGTACAGTGGGGAAAATAAGTATTGAACACATCACTGTTTTACCAACAGGTCATTTACTGGCATAGGCTCCAGCCCTCCCGCGACCCGAAAAGGATTAAGCGGAAGAAGATGAATGAATGAATGAACCACAATCAAACCTGTGATGAGGGGTTTTATTATGAAATGTGGTGTGATGATGCCACCTTCCGGTCACGTCATCACACCACCCTATACTGCAGGGCATCCGCCATTCAGGCTTTCTCTTGTCCAGGATGACTCCGCTTTGGTGTGTTCCCTATTGTGCAACCGTAAATTCAATAAAGCTGTGTTCCAGTGCAACCTCCTTGTTCGTCTCCTTTTATACCAGGTTTATGGACATAACATTTGGTGACTGAGGATTAAACCATGGAGGCGTGCATTGCACCACTGCGGCCTTTGCTGGAGCTTCCAGGGAACCACCGGTGCCATGGCCTTGCTGGTTGGAGGCCTTCGAGACGTATATCGCGGCCTTGGACCTTGGGAAGCTAGATAAGGTGAGGACGCGAGCATGCCAGGCCAAAGGATTCTGCGGACTCTCGGCACGACAGACTCGTACAAGGACATCATGGAGCTGTTAGCTAGCCACTTTATCTCACCAGAGAGTGTGACGGTACAATGGATTCGCTTTCGCTAGAGACGCCAGAGAGTTGGTGAGCCAATGCACCAGTTCGTCGCTGACCTCAGACATGTTAGCTAGTGAGTGCCGTTTTAGGCATTGGAGGACAAGATGGTGCAGGACCAGTTAGCCGAGCACACGTCTAACACTGGGCTACGTGCTAGGTTGCTAACAGCGCCTAATGACTTGACATTAGCTAGGGCTGTCGAGCTAACTCTCCAGCTGGAGGCCTCAGACAAGCTAGCTTCAGAGCTAAACTGGTGCCAGTCACAAAAGCCACCAGAGACAATTACGTCAGCAAATGTGGTGGACCCGGAGGACGAAGACAGACAGCATGAATGAGGACTACGAGGCTAATGCAATGAGCCAAAGGTCTGCTCTGAGAGACCCCGTTTGCAGGGGTTGTGGGTCCCCAACGCACCAATTTAAAGCAAGAGTGTGCCCGGCAAGACGGAAGCAATGCAGTGAGTGTAGGCATGTGAATCATTTCACCAGAGTGTGCTGATTACCAGCGCTGTGGAGCCTGCCGAAAAAGTCAGCCCGCCTGCCTGCAACGACCATCCACTCGGTGAGTCCCAACACCAACGGGTATCCTTACTGCACAGTGGAATTGGATGGTGTTGCTTTGCCATTATTGCTCGACACAGCAGCGGTGCAGTCAATGCTAAATTGGGTCACTGTGAAGAAGTTTTTCCTGTACCACAGGATTAGGAGTAACCCAGCACCATTATACAGCTACGGCGGTAACAGACTGTGCAATGTTGGGACTGTGGAGATGACTGTTCACTACAAGTCTGAAGAGGCGCACAACTTCATTTTCCAAGTGGTGGCGCACAGCGATAACATCATGGGGTGTGACCTGTTCTATGGACTGGGTTTCGCCATCAGAGACAGCACTGGGAACGAATGGTCTGGGTGAGGTCGTTAGAGCTCACCCGGTTCAGGTGAACAACAATGTTGTGATTTGGGACGAGGTGCTGGCAGAGAGTACCGGCACCGAGACACCCACTTCCAGCTCAGTGGAGGAATGGGATGGCTTCAGTTCCCGCGCTCGGCAGGAGGTAGTTGAGGTGGCCAGGTCGGTGGGTGGAGCGCCCGTTCTGACAAGTGACACTAAGAAGGCACTGGACACCTTCAGTGCTCATATTGGGTCTCAGCCGAAGATGGGTGAAGGGTCTTATGCAACAACGATGACTGCTGCATCGCCACAGGGTTGTTATGATGCTGAGCATGGGGAGCCAATGCTCATGCTTCCAGGTTGTTTAGATCGTTTTCTGTATTTCTTTGTCTTGGGTTATTTTGTATTGAGTATGGTTATTGTATTTTGTTCTGAGTTTGTCCTTTTGTTTTTGTGCTTAGTTTCCTGTTATCCTATCTTAGTGTGGTTATTTCCTGTATCTTTGTATTATGTTCTCTAAGTTGCCATTTGCCACTGTTTGTTTATGAATTATCCTGTATTCTTAGTTTTGTCATTATTAGTCTGACTCCTTTAATTTGTGTGTCCATGGTTATCCGGTTTTGTATTTTATATTTCTGCCTGTGTTGTTTAAGAGCCTCCCTCATCCTCACCTTAGTTTCCTTTTGTTTTACATTTATTAGTATTGTAATTTACTGTTATCTGGTCTTTGTTGGTTGCTTTGTGTATTTTCTGTTTTTGGGTTTCTGGTATGTGCTTTTATTTTGACAGTCACCGTTGTTCCCTTCCTTGTGTCAAACTTTGTTCATGGGCTGTCACACCCACCTGTCAGTTATTGGTTCTGATTATCTTCAGTCATGTCACCCACACCTGTTTGTCCTTTGTGTTAATTCCTGCCTGAGCTATTTAAGGACAGCTGCTCAGTTCATTCCTCGCAGCATCCTTTGCAAGGGTTAGACGATAATCCTATGTCTCCTTTCTCGGTTCCAGCCGGAGTCCCCGTCTCTCTGAACATTTTGTATCCTTCGGGTGTTCTCCGTTTGCCAGTGTTCTTTTGCCTCAGCCTCCGTGCTGTTTGTCCTTTGTATCTTGCCTGTACCTGTAAGTTTTTGTGTTTGTTATAGTTTGTGTTTTTTCAGTATTAAATGTGCAAACTCACAGCTCACATTTGGAGTCTTTAAATCGCCCCTGCCAGGGTGATTCATGACAAGGGTAACAATGGAGCAAGACCACATGAGAGCATGGAGCTGTTGCATGCACAGCAGCATGTCAGACCAAGTAAGGTACCACTCCAGGTCATGGACTGGGTTCAGGTTCGGGCTGATGAGGGACCTGGGCGACAGCTATGTAAGAATGTTGTTTGTGGACTATAGCTCGGCATTTAATACAATTATTCCCAACATTCACATCACCAAATTGCTTCAGCTTGGTCTGCCTACTCACGCAACTGGATTAAGGACTTCCTAACAAACCGAACACAGACTGTTAGACTCAGACCTCCATTCCTCCTCTACAGTCATGCTTAACACAGGCTCACCACAGGGCTGTGTGTTGAGTCCCTCTTTGTATTCATTGTACACATATGACTGCATACCTCTTCATCCCACAAACATTATAGTGAAGTTTGCAGATGACACAACAGTAGTGGGGCTCATATCAAGAGGAGATGAGTCTGCATACAGAGATGAGGTCCAGAAACTGATGAGATGGTGCTCAGATAATAATCTGCTATTGAATACAAAAAAATAAAAGAACTCATTATTGATTTTAGGAAGCATAGCAGTGAGCCGCTTCCTCTATATATAGGCAAGGAGTGTGTGGAGAGGGTGGAGGCTTTTAAGTTTCTGGATGTTCATATTTCTCACAACCTTACCTGGGCAGTTAACACCATAGCTATGATTTTTTAAAAAAAGGCTCAACAACGTCTACATTTTCTGAGGCTCCTCAAGAGGAAT
This sequence comes from Pholidichthys leucotaenia, assembly GCA_020510985.1. NCBI lineage: Eukaryota > Metazoa > Chordata > Actinopteri > Cichliformes > Pholidichthyidae > Pholidichthys > Pholidichthys leucotaenia. The sequence continues at coordinate 401,418,394 of CM035839.1, forward strand.
GGCCTGAATGCACAGTTGCTGGTTTTATTTTATCGCCCTGCTATTGAGAGCATTTTGTCATATGGCATCACGGTTTGGTATGAGGGCTGTTCAGCCGCAGACCGCAAAGCCTTCCAGAGAGTGATCGAGACTGTGCAAAAAACCACTGGCTGTTCTCTCCCTTCTCTGGAAGAGATTTCCAGGTCTCGGTACCTCAACAGAGCTACTGCCATCATTAAAGACTGCACTCATCCAGGCCATGATTTCTTTCACTTGCTCCCCTCAGGAAAGCGGTACAGATCCCATAAAACCCGGACTACCAGGTTTAATCATAGTTTTTTCCCAACAGCAGTACGTACTTTGAACGGATTTATGTAACACGTACAGACTAGTCAGCCTCCGTCGGTCTATGATGACCGTGGAAGAGAATCCTAAACGTCTACTCTGCTGGAACAGCACTGCCTGTGGCTGAACAGGCCAATGCGCGAATGGCAGTCCCTGTCACACAGATCGCACTTGTGGGTGGTCTCCGTGCTGCTGGAGCTGTGGCGGTTCTTCCTGCGGGTCCTTTTTTCATTTGCTGCAGCAGTCAGTCTCTCTTCACCCGCCTTGAGCTGTCTGGTCAGGGTGCCTCTCCATTTGGAGCGGTCCGTTGCAAGGCCCTCCCAGTGCTCTGTGTTGATCTCCAGGGCCTTCATGTCTCTCTTGCAGACATCTCTAAAGCGCAGCTGTGGGCGGCCAACGTCTCTCCTGCCAGTCGCCAGTTCTCCGTAGAGGACGTCTTTGGGGATTCTGCCATCCTCCATACAATGAACGTGGCCTAGCCAGCGGAGCCTGCGCTGCCTGAGTAGAGTGAACATGGAGGGAAGGCCGGCGCGGGACAGAACTTCTGTGTTGGGCACTTTGTCCTGCCAGGATATGTCCAGGATGTGGCGAATGCAGCGCAAGTGGAAAGAGTTCAGTCTCCTTTCCTGCTGGGTGTATGTTGTCCACGTCTCACTCCCATAGAGCAGTGTGCTGATGACGCAGGCGTTGTACACTGCCATCTTCGTCTTGACAGAGAGTTTGGGATTCTCCCACACTCGTGTGGTGAGGCGAGCGAGTGTGGAGGCTGATTTTCCAATCCTCTTGTCGATCTCTGTATCAAGGGAGAGGTTGCTGCTGATCGTGGACCCCAGGTACGTGAACTGATTCACGACCTCCAGCTCGTAGTCGTCGATGGTGATGGCTGGTGGTGCTTCCGTGCCTTGCGCCAAGACGTTAGTCTTCTTCAGGCTGATGGTAAGCCCGAAGTCCTTGCATGCCTGGGAGAAGCGGTCCATCAGGGTCTGAAGCTCCTGCTGTGTGTGGGTCGCGACTGCAGTGCCGTCTGCAAACAGCATGTCTCTGATTAGAGCCTCGCGTACTTTGGTTCTGGCTTTCAGGCGGGCGAGGTTGAAAAGCCTGCCGTCAGATCTTGTATGCAGGTAGATTGCCTCTGTTGCTGTGCTGAAGGCATGCTTCAGGAGCATAGCAAAGAAAATCCCAAAGAGGGTTGGCGCAAGTACACAACCCTGTTTCACTCCGCTGCGTATGTTGAATGGCTCTGAGACGTTGCCATCGTGCTGCACTATCCTCTGCATGTTGGTGTGAAACGATTTGATGAGGCTTTGCAACTTTGGTGGGCATCCTATCTTTGGCAGGATCTTGAAAAGGCCCTCTCTGCTGACCAGATCGAACGCTTTGGTGAGGTCGATGAAGGCGACATACAGGGGCATGTTCTGTTCTCTGCATTTCTCCTGGAGTTGGCGGATGGAGAATGTCATGTCTACCGTCGATCGCTCAGCGCGGAAGCCACACTGAGACTCGGGGTAGACACGTTCGGCAAGCTTCTGTAGACGAACGAGAACAACTCATGCGTAGACTTTGCCAACAACACTGAGGAGGGAGATGCCCCTGTAGTTGTTGCAGTCGCTTCTCTCCCCTTTGTTTTTGTAGAGGGTGATGATCTTGGCGTCCCTCATGTCCTGTGGTACGGCACCTTCCTTCCAGCACTGGCAGAGGACGTCATGCAATGGCAGTAGTAGGGCGGTCTTGCAGTGCTTGATCAGGTCGGGGGGTATGCCGTCATTGCCGGGTGCCTTGCCAGCGGCCAAGCTAGCAGCGGCCAAGCTATCAATGGCCTTGCTGAGTTCATCGATGGTTGGCTCGGCGTCAAGTTCGTCCATGGATGGCAGGCAATCGATGGCATCAAGGGCTGACGGTGTCACGGTGTTCTGTCTGGAGTAGAGGTCGGAGTAGTGCTCCACCCATCTCTCCATCTGCTTGTTCTTTTCTGTGATCATCTCCCCAGTGAAGGATTTGAGGGGGGCCGTCTTGCTCTGAGCCGGACCAAGTGCTTTCTTGATGCCATCGTACATACCATGGATGTTCCCTGTTATGGCAGCGGTTTGAATGTCTTGGCTGAGCTGAGTCCAGTACTCGTTGGCACAGCGCTGAGCAGTCTGCTGAACTTTGCTTCTCGCAGCCCTGAGAATCTGGAGATTCTTCTCATTTGGGTACTTCTTGTACTCGGCAAGTGCTGAGCGCTTGGCTTCAATGACGGGGGTCATCTCGGTCAACTTGGCATCAAACCAGTCCTGTGACTTCGAGGTCTTCCTCCCAAAGGTAGCCAAGGCTGTGCGGTGGATGGTGTTTCGCAGCTCTTCCCACTTCTGCTTTGCTGATTCTCCTTCTTGTGGTACACCAAGTTCCTTCTCAAAGGTGGAGGCAAACCGCTCAACAAGTTCTGGTTGGGCCATCTTGCTGGTGCCAATCCATGCCTTTCCAGGCTGTCTAGCATGATGGAATTTCTTCAGCTGCAGCTTGACCTTGCAACACACCAATGAATGGTCTGTGTCGCAATCTGCACTCTGGAACGAATGGGTGATTAGCACGTTCTTCAGTGAGGTGCACCTGGTCAGGATCAAGTCCAGCTGGTGCCAGTGCTTTGAGCGCGGATGTCGCCAGGAAACCTTGTGTTGGGGCTTGGTCTTGAAGAACGAGTTTGTGATGCACAGATCGTGATAAGTGCAGAACTCGAGCAGCCGCTGTCCGTTGTCGTTCATTCTGCCCACGCCAAATGGTCCAAGACAGGAGGGCCAGGAGTCGTGGTCAGCACCCACTCTGGCATTGAAGTCTCCAAGGAGAATGAGTTGTTCAGAGTTGGGGATGATCCTGACAGTTGTTGCGAGATTCTCGTAGAACTCGTCTTTTGCCTCTGGTGTGGCTGTCAGTGTTGGGGCATACACACTGACGAGGGTGACTGGGCCTTGAGTGGTGTTCAGGCGGAGGGTGAGGAGTCGTGCAGAGCCATTGCTGCCCGGTTCCACCATCTTCAGCAAGGTGTTCTTCACTGCGAAGCCCACTCCGTGTTCCCTGTGTTCGTCACTGCTCTTTCCCTGCCAGTAGAACGTGTAGTCCTTCTCTCTCAGTGTGCCTGCGTCAGCCAACCGTGTTTCCTGGAGAGTGGCGATATCCACTTCCAGTCTCTTCAGCTCATTATTGATGATGGCAGTCTTCCTGGTGTCGTTGATGTCCTTGAGGTTAGCAGCGAGTCCTGTCATCATAGTGCGGACGTTCCAAGTTCCCAGTTTAAGAGTTGGTCTCTTTTGTTTTTTTGTCTTGCCTGGTGCAAAAGTTGTCAGTCTGCCGTTCAGACTTCTCCTCATCCCCATGCACCCAATGAGGAAAGCAGGCTGTGGCGGGACAACACCTTATTGGCTGGGGGCTGCCCAGCTTGAGGCGGGCGGTAGCTGTCCAGTGAGATCCGATGATCCCTCCCACCGTCGGGAACAACCCCTGGCGCCGCGCTCTACGCCAATTGAGCGGTGGCTTATAACCGGTAACTGTCATTCCCCGTGTTTTGTCTACGCCAAAGGCGAAGCTGGAGTGTCCTCTCCAGTGATCCGGTGTTCTACCTTCCAGCGTTGGACGTTGGTAGGATTCAAGCCTGGGCAGGAGGATATGGAGGACAAGCTGTTGCCCATGCAGCATGTCCCCCTCTCCACGTCACTGATGAATCCAAAGGAACAGCAGGGCTGCTACAGTTTGGCACCAGCGCCTTAGGGACTCTGACTCCGGATTTTTCCTCAGGGTTGACTCCCAAAGCCTATCCCGTGACCGGGTGTGCCGCAAGGCAGCAGAGGTTGGAAATCAGGGTTTACCTTCCCCTAGATGGGCTATCTTCCCAGGTTGACGAGCCACCATCTACCCGAAGCATCTGGTTTTAAGGTGCCAGAGATCCGCCCTCGCCCCTTCTCCTATTAGTAAAAGCAGTTCCGCCGGGCTTAGAGACTAAACCACATGGGCAGGCTAGGAGTTGGACTTAGTTGTCAGAGGCTTTTCGAGAGGCACGCCATAAGGAGCATTTTATAAGCACTGGGAGCTTAACCCCAGTGCCGCACCTGGCTATGACAACCTTGGAACCTGCTGCTGATATTATGCTGCTGAACAGACTGCTGATATTATTTTATGTTATTTTAGGTTATTTTGTGGCAATAACCCTGTGTGTATAAGCTGGTCTTATATATTTATCGCTCAGTATGTTTTTATTATTGCTATGTACATATTGTATTCAACTTTTAGGTATTATTGTTTTAAGCATTATTTATTGTTATAATTATGAGAATGTTAAATGCATGAGTGAACTGTGAGTGTAATACAGTGATCCCTCACTTATCGCAGTTAATGGGTTCCAGAACCGACCGCGAAAAGTGAAAAACCGCGAAGTAGCGTTGACGTCATCCATAAACAATACGTACGTTCATTCTCTCACTCTCATATGATACGTGTGTGTGTGTGTACGTGTACATACATACGTAGATGTAAACAAAGTGTACATAAATATGTTTTTAGAACTCTTTTATTCTTATAACAAGATACGTAACTCAAGATGAAAATGATTTACTGCACAGGTTAATGAGAGCTTTACTGCTCCTCAGGTGACGCCTTATCGTGAGGTGCTGGAGGCGCAGGATCATCGAGGGCAGCTTCCGATAGAGCTGAAGCTGCAGGAGGCGGCGTAGTGGCTCGACGGGAAGACTATTTCGCACAAAATGGCGCAAGAGAACAGCAAAAAGTTCCACGTGGCGAGACTAAGTAACACGAGCGATAAAAAGCAATGAATGCGCTCTTCCTTCCCTTCATGGGTGCTCGGCAGGGAGAGGAGGTGGGTGAGACGTCTCGGCCAATCAGCTTGCGGGGTGAAACGTCTTGGCCAATCAGCTTGCGAGATTTCCGAGCCCAGCCAACACAACAGCGAACAGAGAGTTGTGCGGCTCTCCGTGTTGACACCTGATGGTCTAATGTAGTCTCCCTGCCTTCTGCTAGCGCCCGCCCATTATTTCTCAATTTTGAATTTTTGATGAATATTTTTGAAAAATCCGCGATGCACTGAGGGCGCGAAAGGTGAAGCGCGAAGTAGCGAGGGATCACTGTAGTTTGTTTTTAGGGAGCAGTATCTCAATTTCGTTGCATTGTTTATTAGCAATCTAATGACAATAAAGGCACTTTGACTTTGACTTTGATCTGGCTGGACTACAGCCAGCGAAACATTGGGCGCTGCTGAGGATTGTGACGAAGTTGTGCGCGGCGTGTTTCTGGCTGACAGACGGCTGGATCAGGCATGCAAACCAGCTGCGGCATGTCCAGGTGGACGTTCCGGGTGGCGAGGCTGCACAGGAGCAGGCGAAGGTGGTGTGGGACCCGGGCTCCTGCGTTTCGAAGATTGGTCCTTGCCCCGAGGGCCTGCCGCCTCCAGGGGAGCATCTGCTGCGGGGCTGCCACAGGGCCCCCCCCCCCCCCGCCTGATCCACCATTTCTGTGGAGGACTGTGTTCAAGAAACTAAAGACTGTTTGAGTAAAGATTCGTTAGGAGCACGGCTGTTCAGTTTAAGTGGCAGAATAAACCACTAGGCCATGCTGGCCATGTGGCAGTCTACCCACGGGTCCTAGTTTTAGCTATTTTGTGCTTTGGTGTCCTTTATGATTTTTTGTTTTGTTTTGTTTTGTTTTTTGGAGTCTGTTTATGTGGGGTTTGTGTTTCCAAATTTGAGTGGGTTTTAATTAGGGGTGTTTTTTCTAAAGGGTGGGGAGAATGTGATGAGGGGTTTTATTATGCGGTGTGACATCACACCGTACTATATTACAGGGCATCCGCCATTCGGGCTTCCTCTTGCCCAGGACGACTCTGCCTCGGTGTATTCCTGTTGTGCAACCGTATATTCAATAAAGCTGTGTTCCAGTGCAACCTCCTCGTCTGCCTCTTTTTATACCAGGTTTGTGGACATAACAAAACCCATGGAATCACTCTACAAAAAAGCCATAAAAATTTAAGATATGAAAGACTTTTCATATCACTGTTGTCACATTCTCAAGAAATATAACCTTTTGTCTTTTGAAAACCATAAACCATTCCAATTTTCTTGTTCGACATATAAAATATTAAATGGTTATGCGCCACCACCCCTGAGAGAATATATCAAACTAAGGACTGTTCCTGGTAAAGCCACCAGAACCATCATAGCAGTCTGTCGTGGGTGACAATGACTGTTGCATTTAGGTCTGATCAGATTCCTCCACACAGCTCTGTCCTTAGCCTTCCACTGCCAGGAACTCCTGTTTATGTCCAACTTCTTCAAGTTTCTTTTTACAGTGTCTTTAAATCTGAGCCTTGGTCTACCCTGATTGCATTTGCCCTTGCATAACTGTGAGTAGCATAACTGCCGAGGGAGACGCTGGTGAGCCATCCTCTCAACATGTCCGAGCTATCTCAGGTTCATCTGTATTAGCATGTCCTCCATTGATGGCAGACTAGCTCATTTCAACACTTCTATGTTGGTTACTTGTCTTTCCATAAGATGTTCATTATGGCTCAAAGGTGTCTCATCATGTACACGTGGAGTTTCTTCACCTGCACCCTGTAGACAGTCCAAGTTTCAGCACCGTACAATAGAGTAGCCAGTACTGTCGCTCTGTACACTTTGCATTTCACACGGATAGACACATGTTGATTGTTCCACAGTCTCTCCCTCAAGTTTCCAAAAACAGCGTTCACTCTTCCCATTCTGAGAGATAGTTCATCCTCCAGCCTAGCATTCTATGAAACAGTACTCCCTAGGTACTTGAAAGTCTTGCACTTGACTAGTGGCTCTGTACCAATGCTGATCTCTTCTGGTAGTGATGTTGATAATTGGAACTTTGGTGGTTGATAAAGGCATTCTGTCTTTTTGATGTTGATTTGGAGGCTGAATTGGTTAACTGCTCTTGCAAATTTCTCCACTAAATATTGCATATCTTCCACACTGTGTGCAACTAGAGCACTGTCGTCGGCAAAGAGCATTTCTCTTACTACCATCGGAACCACAGACACAGGAAACTGTGAGGGCCACCACAGATGCACTACTTTTGCTCAATCTGTGCTATCAGTGAGGGCACCAAGATATGGAAGAGCATACCACCTGAAATCAGAGAACTTCTACATTAAACTCTTTCAAAACTCATCTTAAAAACTGACTTTTAAATAATCAACAGTGTAATCATGGTTAGTGAATGCTTTATGGCATGCGGACACATATATGGAATATATATGCCCATGTGTTGCACACATATGCATCCCTATTGCACAATGTTGTTGTTGTTATTGTCTATTTTTGTTGCTGTGCAGTGCATATGTACATGTGCGTACGTGTATGTGCAATGCATTTTGTGTAATGGATACGTAAGTGTTTGTTTTTAGATTGTCTTACATATGCACCTTATACAGCCAAAATAACGGTATTTTTACTTTCACATTTTAATACATGCATTATCTATAATATTGATTACAAATGTTCATTTAGTGTTGTTTTGATGTGTATTTTTGTGACCTTGCAAGGGACTACGGATGCAATTTAGCAAGTTTGCTAAGTCTTGTATATTTACATCTACATTGATGTTCATTGATATGCATTGTCCCTTTCAAACAAATAAAATAAATAAATAAATCAACATTTTTCTCATTAAAATATTTCTGATGGAGCCATTAACCTGAGATTTTCACCAGATATCAGTAACAACCCAAGTAATCCATACATGGAGGGTAGCTGTGGTGCAGGTGTAGTGTGGCGGACTACTGATCGGAGGGTCAGGGGTTCGATTCTTGCTCTGTCTGCAGTCTGCATGTCAAAGTGTCCTTGAGCAAGACACTGAACCCCCAGTTGCTCCTGGCAAGTCTAGCTAGCACCTGTGTATGGCAGCTCTGCTTCCATCAGTGGGTGGATAGCAGGATCTGTAAAGCACTTTGGTCATCTAGAGATGAGAAAAAGTACTACATAAGTGAATACCATTTTACATACAAAGAAATCAAGGGAACTGTGTTCACAAAACAAATTATATTTAATAAAGTGGAACGACACAGGAAATAAGCATTGAACACATGAAGAAAAAAAAAGTGCAACAAGGCATAGGAAGCCAAGAAACCAGCTGAAATCCATCAGAATTTAGGAAGCCATCCCATCCAAATCAGTGCAAATTAATTTCAGCTGGTCAAGTCCTGACTGATAGCCTTTAAAAATGTCTGTGACTATCACATTGCAGAACTCATGATGGGAAGAAGCAAAAAGCTCTCTCTAGACCTTCGCAACCTTATTGCTGCAAAACATAATGATGGCATTGGTGATGGGCGCATTTCTAAACTGCTGAATGTTCCAGTGAGCACTGTTGGAGCCATCATTCGGAAGAAGAAAGAACATCATTTTACCATAAACTGGCCATGACCAGGAGCTCCTTGCAAGATTTCTGACAGAGGAGTCAAAAGGATTATCTGAAGAGTTCTCCAAGAGTCAAAGACCACTCGTGGAGAGCTCCAGAAAGACCTTGGGCCTCATGTGCAAAGGGTACTTACACACAAAAACATAGCGTACGTCCTTTCCCACGGAAAAATTCAGATGTATCAAGAATGAAATGACCGTGGAAATATGCACAGCCCCACGCCAACTTCATGGCTGGCGTACGTACATTTCTACTGTTATTTGTCCATTGGCGACACTTAGAGGTGATGTTGGGAGACTGATAATGATGTGAAAATGATTGTACACACCAGAGACACATGATGAACAAACATCCAAATGTGCACACTTAGATAAGTGGATATAAAAGCAAGCACAAAGAAGTGCAGAAAATGCCTCTACCAACAGAGGATCAGAGGATATTGCAAATCGTGCAGTGAGAAGAGAAAGGGTATTTAGAGACAGAAGATTTTCTGGCTCAGGATGATGACTGGCTTGTCAGCCGATTTAGGTTTCCTCAGGCAGCCCTTGTGGAGCTGTGTTCAGAGCTACGGCCCTCTTGGAGTGCAACACGGTGAGAAGCCATGCGCTGCCCGTCCCAATGCAGGTGCTGACAACTCTGGGGTTTCTGGAAACGGGCATTCCAGAGGGAGCTGGCAGACCCATCGGGAATTTCCCAGTCAACCCTGAGCGGAGCTATGCCAGCTGTGTGGGATGGCATTATCTGGCTGTCACCCATGTACAGCATATTTCCATACAATGCAGTTGAACAGTCCAACATCAAAGCACAATTTGCAGCAAGAGCCAGTTTTCCTAATGATTCTAATGAACAGCATTGTTGGGAGCAAACTACAAGCTGGCACTGTGCAGATGGGTGGCTTCTTGGTGAGTAAATTAATGTAACTGTCCTAATAATAAACCACCTCACGCGCAACATGCCTGTGCGCAACACAGATATCACCCTGTCTTCGTGGCTTCATTACAATTCAGTGATTTGAGTAAGTGACTTCCTTTTTTTGCTGATTAAACTACAGTTTCACAGTATTCTACCTGTCATATAATGTGATATTTATATGTGGTGTGTCTTTAAGACTGTGGTGACGTCACAGGTCAGAGTTGACCTTCACCGAGTGATATAGATATGAAAATGGCGATGTGTTGATGTTGCCGCCTGTTAATGTTTCCCGCTCCTAGTTTTAAAAGAGAACTTTGTTGAAACCACTATTCGTGTGGACCTCAGTTCTTTACATGGTGTCAGAAGTGCTTGACGGACGCTCTGCTTCAGTAAGATGGCCAAGTTTAATCCCCCGGAAAGTTTTCCTTTTCATCGTCCAAATGAATGGGCGGGCTGGAAAGAGCGCTTTCAGCGTTTCCGGACGGCTACAAAACTGAGTAAAGAGGACGGCGAAATTCAGGTCAGTTCACTGATTTACGCCATGGGCCCCAAAGCTGAAAACATCTTCAAATCATTCTCCTTTACTGAGGAAACGGATCAAAAGAAGTTTGACGTTGTGTTAGGAAAATACGACGAGTACTTCTGTCCTAAACGGAACGTGATCCATGAGCGCGCTTGTTTTCACCAGAGGCTGCAGCGGCCCGGTGAGAAAGCGGAAATGTTTATCAGAGCCCTTTTTGAGATGTCAGAACACTGTGACTTTGGTGTAAAGAGAGATGAACATATCCGTGACCGAATTGTTGTGGGCATCCTCGATAAAGAGCTGTCACGTAAACTGCAGATGATGGCTGATCTAACGCTTGCCCAAACCATTCAAACAGTTCGCCAGTCCGAGGAGGTTGTCCTCCAGGTTCACCAGCAGGGGTTGGCACACGCCACGGTGCAGGAGATCCAGGGAAAAGCAGCAGGCAGAGGAAGATCTCCATTTAAACCAAAGAAGAAAATAAGTGGAGAGCAAAAAGACTCATGGTGTGGAAGATGTGGAAAATTAAAACAGAGATCCTGAAAAGTGCCCAGCCATGAAGTCAACATGCAACAAGTGTAAAAAGGTGGGTCACTGGGAAAAGAAATGTCACAGTAAATCAGTCAGAGAAGTCACTGAAGAGACAGTTTCCCAGACATCATTTTTTTGGGGCGCAGTCACAAAAACAGACAGAAACGACGACCCATGGACCATACAGCTTACAACTGGAACAACACCAGTCAATTTTAAAATTGATACGGGTGCAGATGCAAACATTATGGGAGAAAAGACATTTAACAAACTAGTTCCTAAGAAGGAATTAGAGCCATCTAATGTCACACTGTGCAGCCCGGGTGGTCATTTGGACTGTATAGGGAAATTTCAAGCCTTCACAGAATACAAAGAAAAACCATATACTTTTCCTGTGTATGTCATCAGTGGCAATAATGCAAACAATTTGCTGGGCAGAGACACAGCAATGTCGATGGGGCTTGTGAAGCGTGTTGAAGAAGTTCACAAAGCATTTGGTGAGCATGGAACACTTAAAACAGAACCAGTTAAAATCCTGTTAAAAGAGAATGCTCAGCCATACACAGTGCACACTGCCCGTCGTGTCCCTTTGCCACTTTTGCAGAAGGTTAAAGAGGAATTGCAGCGTATGGAGGAGAATAATGTGATTGAAGCTGTGATTGATCCTACAGATTGGTGCGCACCAATGGTGCCAGTCCCAAGGAAAAATGGAAAAGTGCGGATCTGTGTCGATTTAAAGAGGTTAAATGAAGCTGTACGAAGAGAGAGGTATGTTCTTCCTACTGCAGAGGAAATCACTGCAAAACTTAGTGGAGCAACCACATTCACATCATTGGATGCTGCCTCCGGGTTTTGGCAGATTCCTCTCCATCCAGAAAGCAGTAAATTAACAACCTTTATCACACCCTTTGGGAGATATGCATTCAAATGTCTTCCATTTGGGATCACAAGCGCTCCTGAAATTTTTCAGCGCAAAATGACAGAAACCCTCAACGGCCTGGAAGGCGTGGCTATCTACATGGATGACATACTGGTGTACGGCGACACTCCTGAACAGCACGACCAGCGTCTCAGCAAGGTACTGGAAAGGATCGAGTCAGCCGGACTTAAACTGAACAGAGAAAAATGTAAGTTTAGACAAAACAAGCTTCACTTCTTGGGCCAAGAAATTGACAAATCAGGTGTGAGACCCGACCCTGATAAAGTCAAGGCAATCCGCAAGCTCCCTCCACCACAGAACGTGCATGACCTCAAGCATGTCCTGGGCATGTTTAACTACCTAGGGAAATATATCCCAAATCTGTCGACAGTGGGCCAGCCACTATATGAACTGTTGAAATCCAAGTCAGTGTGGATGTGGGACCATTCTCAGCAGGAGGCATTTCAACGCATCAAAGACATTCTGTCTACTTCTCCAGTTCTGAAATTCTATGATGTGAATCGACCTACTGCCGTATCAGCCGATGCCAGCAGCTATGGTATAGGTGGAGTACTACTGCAACTGCACGATGGAAACTGGAAACCTGTGGCATACTGCTCACGTCGTCTGTCAGAGGCCGAGACTAGATATGCACAGATAGAGAAGGAGTGTTTGGCGAGTGTCTGGGCATGTGAGAGATTCGAGAAGTACCTCTGTGGTCTGGAAGATTTTAAGTTGGTTACAGATCACAAACCCTTGGTGCCTCTCATGAACAAAAAGGACCTGGACAATGTGCCAATACGGTGCCAAAGGCTACTTATGAGACTTATGAGGTTCAAACCGACAGCCGAATATGCTCCGGGAAAGACCTTGGTAGTAGCTGATACACTCTCAAGAAGTCCACTACAGTGCGTAGAAAACGAGACTGATACTCACTCTGATGTAGCGTGTTACATAGCAGCAGTTATTGATAACTTGCCAGCTACTACACATAAAATAGACACTATAAAGACCGCTACAGCAGCTGACTGTAACCTACAGTTGGTGTTGTGGTACATCAAGTCAGGATGGCCAGAATACATAGGCAATGTCCCAGCAGCTATCAGAGACTATTTTCCCATTAAAAATGAACTGTCTGAATGCGATGGAATTATCACCAGAGGAAGCCGCATGTTGATTCCGGATGTGCTCAGAGCAGACATCTTGGATCGAATACATGATGGACATCAAGGTCTGACAAAATGCAGAGAGCGGGCCTGCACATCTGTGTGGTGGCCTGGCATCTCATCTGAAATCAAACGCAAAGTCCAGTCCTGTCAGGTGTGTCATGAGATGAGACCAGCTCAGCGAAAAGAGCCTCTCTTGTCAACCCCTCTACCTGATCGACCCTGGAAGAGACTTGCTGTTGACCTGTGTGAGCATAACAAGCACACTTACCTTGTTGTGTCAGACTATTTCTCTCGGTTCCTCGAGATACTTCATCTGCCAGTAACCACTGCTTCTCAGATGATCTTAAAGCTGAAGGCAGTGTTCGCGAGGTTTGGTTGTCCAGATGTGGTTGTATCTGACAATGGGCCTCAATTCTCATGCCAAGAATTTAAAAAGTTTGCAAGGGAGTTTGACTTTTTGCACATCACCTCAAGTCCACACAACCCTCAAGGAAACGGACATGCAGAGAGGGGAGTTCAAACAGCAAAAAGAATCTTAAAGCAGCAAGATCCTTTGCTCGCCCTCATGTGCTTTCGATCAACGCCCTGCACCACCACAGGCGTGAGTCCTGCAGAGCTACTTATGGGTCAAAAGATCAAAACAACTCTTCCTACACTGGAAGTGAATCTTCAGCCCCGATGGCCTGATCTGGAAGTCGTCAGGAACAAGGATGCAATGGAGAAACAGAAACAAGCATTCTACTTCAATCAGCGCCATGGAGCTAAACCCCTATCTTCGTTGAAGCCAGGAGATTCAGTCCTCACAAAGCTGGACCATCAGAAATCCTGGAAAACACCCGCTGTTGTCACAGGAGAAAGCAGCACAACTCGCTCCTTTCTTATTGAAACACCCCAGGGAGCAACTTTGCGACGCAACCGCCGTCACTTGCAACATGATCCTGAATCAGCCAGAGAGATACCCTCTTCAGCTCCAAATGACCTGCAGCCAGAGATTGTCGATCAGCAGCCTGAAACTGCAGCTGCTGCTGACACTATTTTACCAGAATCCAGTGTCGAACCGCCAGACCCAAAGCAAGGACTGTTGTTTACCCGGTCTGGTAGAATGATTAAACCTGTGCAAAGACTAGATTTGTAGAAAAAAAAAATGAATGAAAAAAGAGAGAAATTCACGTGTTCACTGTGATAAGTGTGGTTATATTTGGTTCAATAATTAAGCCATGGGCTGTGGGGAAGGGTGAAATGGAAATGAAAAATGTTTGAACTGAAAATTGTTTTGTTCTGAAAAAAAAAAAAACTAAAAAAGGGGGAGATGTCATATAATGTGATATTTATATGTGGTGTGTCTTTAAGACTGTGGTGACGTCACAGGTCAGAGTTGACCTTCACCGAGTGATATAGATATGAAAATGGCGATGTGTTGATGTTGCCGCCTGTTAATGTTTCCCGCTCCTAGTTTTAAAAGAGAACTTTGTTGAAACCACTATTCGTGTGGACCTCAGTTCTTTACACTACCAAGCCCCCCATTACCTCTGTGTGTACAGTAGTTATGTCAATAAACACATGCGTAAAATTTGAAATGCAACAGTCTCACCCATTCCCCAGTGCACTTCATTCATTTACAATAGTAGTGTGTGTAATCCATGTATATTGTATATAACCATAAAGGATGAGATATGCATTTTGGACATAAAATATGTACTTGCCAAGTCTAATATGATCTGCTTTCAACTGACAGGTGACCTTGGCTACCCACTAAATAGGTTCATATTTTCTTCTTTTTCGTGACTGTTTGCCTTTATTCAACCAGCTGATCCTCCCAGCTGGTCACAAATTGATTGATTGATTGACTGATTGATTGATTTGTTTAAAATAAGATAAGATAAGATAAGATAAGCCTTTATTAGTCCCACAATGGGGAAATTCCAGGATTGCAACAGCACAGGGATAGCAACACTCAGAGCAACAATCAGAAGGCAAGAAAAAACAAGAACAGCTAGTAAACATATGTACATATTACTATATATATATATATATATATATATACTGTATATACTGTATATACTGTATATATATATATACACACACAGTGCGGAGCATTATGGTTGGTGAATGTGCAGCAGAAAGTCTAAGCTCTCTCTTCGTGGATGCGGCGGGCCAGCTGGAAGTCTTTGGGCATGATGGTGACCCTCTTAGCGAAGAAGAGACCCACCAGGTTGGCCTCGCTGGCCTCCTGCAGAGCCATGACGGCAAAGCTCAGGAAGCGCAGGTCGGTCTTGAAGTCCTGAGCGATCTCCCTCACCAAAATAACATTGTATAAAAGATACAACATACATTTAAAAACAATGCGATGACACAAGAAAGTGCACACACTTATTTCCATTGGAGTCCCTAAAAGAGATTGCAGCTGGTCTCATACCTGCAATCATCTGCGTGGAAAGCTGGTAATTTAACCACTGAGCTATATACACTACAAATCACAGTGATCAGTTGGCGCTTCTGAGAACGACTGCAGACGTCGGTCTACACATGTCAAAGTTAAAAACATCTCCTTCTTATCCCTGTCTGAATAAAGGAAACAATAAACTAATCTTCTATGGCTGTGAGCCGGCTATTGAATTACCTGTATCCGGCACTGATGCCGGAGGACAGCATGCCAAACAAAATACTTTTATGTGCCTCTGCCTCATTCAGCAGCGCCTCTAACTCACAGTCCATAAAATTCCATTAAATCCATTATTTTTGATCATGGATACAGGAGAATCAAACGTACTGGGTTTGTATTTATCTATTTGCATCTAATTGCATATTCAAATGGAGGCATGTCAAGGGAGGAGTCCGGCATTTCTTCACGTGCATTCAATTTCAAGTAGATCAGTATGTACAAAGGAAATGTGCTTGGATTCCTGCGTATGGACGGTTTCATACATCTGGATTTTTTTTAATTTTTTTTTTTTTTGCTTACAGCGTTTTCTTGATTTAAACGTATATCATCTTTCAGTAGGAAATCCACATAAGTCTTTCTAAATGAGGCCCCTGGAGTTAGCAGGTACTGTTGTTTCAAAGGAAACAGTAAGTAATGCACTCAGCCGACATGGGCTCTATGCCCGCTCACCTCACAAGACTCCATTGCTGAAGAAAAAGCATGTTGAAGCTCGTTTAAAGTTTGCTGCACAATATTTGGGCAAGCCAGTAAAATACTGGGAGAATATAGTCTGGTCAGAGGAGACCAAAATTAAACTTTTTGGATGCCACAACATACAGCATGTTTGGAGGAGAAATGGCATTGCACATTCCATCATGGTGTGGGGGTGTTTTTCAGCACAAGGTACAGGCAGACTTCACATAACTGAAGAAAAGATGAATGGACAAATGTACACAGACGTCCTTGATAAGAACCTGTTGCCATCTACCATGATGCAGAAGATGAAACAAGGGGGAATATTTCAGCAAGACAATGATCCCAAACACACAGCCAAGGCAACTCTCAACTGGCTCGAGAGATGGAAAATAAAGCTACTAGAATGGCCCAGTCAGTCACCTGACCAGAATCCAATTGAACATTTATGGAATGAACTGACAAACAAGTGGCTGACAAGTTAATGATAGCAATGGAGAAAGTGTCAGAATGGCTTAATCAATCATGCCACACTCTGAACGTAGGGTAAACAGCTACCATGTACTTTACCAACAAACAAAATCATACGCACTATCTGACTATAACTGTAAATGCAGCAAATATAGAAAATGTGACAGAGTTTAAGTATTTGGGTGTCACATTAGATCCCACGCTCAGCTTTTAAAAGCACATAAATTGAATGAGCCGCACTCTGAAATATAACCTTGCAAACTTTAGTTGCATTAGAAACTCACTTACTCTGAAAGCATCAAAAACTGAATGCCTTGATTCTGAATGCCATGATTTTGACACATTTCTCCAATTGCATCTCTTGCTGGTCACAAGCCAATTGTGCAACTCTGAAACCCTTGGAATCCCTGTATAAACAATCCATCAAAATTCTAGATAAGAAGACACGACAGTATCACCATTGTGGTATACTTGCCAAACACAAGATGTTGAGCTTTGACAATATGATCATGTATGCAAATATATGGTTGGTCTTTAAAATTATCCATGGTTCTGCACCCCCACAGACTTTTATGCACCTAACTTCTGAACAAAATACCAGAATAACAAGGATGTCCTCTAGATGGCATTGCTGCATCCCCCTACGTAAAATTGCTTTTGGACAGTCAGCCGCCTCATAGAAAGCTGTATCGGAATGGAACAAGCTCCCCACTGGTTTGAAGACCAGAACAAATTACAGAGACTTTTCCACAGAGACTAAAAATGGACTTTAAGTAATCAAGCCTGCGAGCATTGACTCTCTCCCTTAAAAGGGATTATGAAATTGTACTCTTTAATTGTTTTTATGTTTGCCGTCTGTCTTATCTTTTTACCTTTTAAACTTACTTCTTGCTTGTTTCAGGGTCAACAGTTTTTGAAACCTGACCTGAATTGCTTTCTATATGTGCTGCTTTTTTTTCAAAATCTTCCTGACTGCCACAGGGACTACAGATGGAAATTAGTGAGAATGCTATAATCTGGTACAGAGCATCTTTACCCTGTGTTTAATGTTTTGTTTTTTTTCTGTACATTGTCCCTGACAAATAAACCAATAAAATAAACTAAACTAAACTAAGATCAGAGTTCATAGAAGACACCCATGGAACCTTCAAGATTTGAAGACAGTTTGTGTAGAAGAATGGGCTAAAATCACTCCCGAGCAATGCCTGTGCTCAGTTTCTCAATACAGGAGGTGTTTGGAAGCTGTGATTACCAACAAAGGCTTTTCTACTAAATATTAAATGAATTTCACCGTTCAATACTTATTCCCTGTGTCATTCCACTTTATTAAACATAACTTGTTTTGTGAACACAGTTGCCTTGATTTCTTTGCATGTACAGTCGTGTACAAAATTGTTGGTACCCCTCTGTTAATGAAAGAAAAACCCACATTGGTCACAGAAATAACTTGAATCTGACAAAAGTGGTAATAAATAAAAATTCTATGAAAATTAACCAGTGAAAATCAGACAATGCTTTTGAATTGTGGTTCAACAGAATTATTTTAAAAAACAAACTCATGAAACAGGCCTGGACAAAAATGATGGTACCGCTAGAAAAGATTGAAAATAATCTGACCATAGAGACATGTTCAACCAAGATGTGTCCTCTAATTAACATTACATGTGTCTACAAACTTGTAATCAGTCAGTCGGCCTATTTAAAGGGTGACAAGTAGTCACTGTGCTGTTTGGTGACATGGTGTGTACCACACTAAACATGGACCAGAGGAAGCAAAGGAGAGAGTTGTCTCAGGAGATTAGAAAGAAAATTATAGACAAGCATGTTAAAGGTAAAGGCTATAAGACCATCTCCAAGCAGCTTGATATTCCTGTGACTACAGTTGCACATATTATTCAGAAATTCAAGATCCACAGGACTATAGCCAACCTCCCTGGACGTGGCCACAGGAGGAGACGGATAATACAAATGGTAACAAAAGGGCCCAGAACAACCTCTAAACACATTCATGGTGAACTCCAAGGTCAAGGTATATCAGTGTCAGATCGCACCATCTGTCATTGTTTGAGCCAAAGTGGACTTCGTGGGAGACGACCAAGGAGGACACCCCTGTTGAAAACAAATCAAAAAAAAGCCAGACTGGAATTTGCCAAACTGCATGTTGACAAGCCACAAAGCTTCTGGGAGAATGTCCTATGGACAGATGAGACAAAACTGGAACTTTCTGGCAAGGCACATCAGCCCTACATTGACAGATGTAAAAATGAAGCATACCAAGAAAAGAACACTGTCACTACTGTGAAACATGGAGGAGATTCTGTTATGCTCTGGGGCTGTTTTGCTGCATCTGGCACAGGGTGTCTTGAATCTGTGCAGGCTACAATGAAATCTCAAGACTATCAAGGTATTCTAGAGAGAAATGCGCTGCCCAGTGTCAGACAGCTTGGTCTCAGTCACAGGTCATCGGTCTTGCAACAGGATAATGAGCCAAAACACACAGCTAAAAACACCCAAGAATGGCTAAGAGCGAAACATTGGACTATTCTAAAGTGGCCTTCTATGAGCCCTGATCAAAATCCTATTGAACATCTGTGGAAGAAGCTGAAACATGCCGTCTGGAGAAGGCACCCTTCAAACCTGAGACAACTGGAGCAGTTTGCTCATGAGGAGTGGGCCAAAATACCTGCTGAGAGGTGTAGAAGTCTCATTGAGAGTTAAAGAAATCGTTTGATTGCAGTAATTGCCTCAAAAGGTTGTGCAACAAAATATTAAGTTAAGGGTACCATCATTTTTGTCCAGGCCTGTTTCATGAGTTTGTTTTTTAAAATAATTCTGTTGAACCACAATTCAAAAGCATTGTCTGATTTTCATTGGTTAATTTTCAGAGAATTTTTATTTATTATCACTTTTGTCAGATTCAAGTTATTTCTGTGACCATTGTGGGTTTTTCTTTCATTAACAGAGGGGTACCAACAATTTTGTCCACGACTGTATGGACTACTTTGGTTGTTACTGATATCTGGTGAAAATCTCAGGTCAGTGGCTCCATCAGAAATATGCTTAATGAGAAAAATGTTCCCCCTCATGGATCGTCACCTTATCGTGGTGGGGGGAGTTTGTGTGCCCCAGTGATCCCAGGAGCTATGTTGTTCGGGGCAATTTGCCTCTGATAGGGTCACCCAAGACAAACTGGTCCTGGGTGAAGGGCCAGACTAAGAACGATCCAACAGACTCTCATGATAAATTCTATATCAAGGATTCAGTGTACCCCGCCCGGTATGGGGTTACCGGGGCCCCACCCTGGAGCCAGGCCTGGGGGAGGGGCTCGAAGGCTAGCGTCTGGTGGCTGGGTTTCTGCCCATGGGAACCGGCCAGGCTCAGCCCGAAGGAGTTACGTGGGTCCGCCCTCCAGTGGGCTCACCACCTGCAGGAGGGATCATGGGGGTCCGGTGCTATGTGGATTAGATGGCGGTCAAAGGCAGAGACCTTGGCGGACTGATCCCAAGCTTTCTAAACTGGCTTTTGGTAAGTGGAATGTCACCTCTCTGGTGGGGAAGGAGCCTGAGCTGGTGTACGAGGTTGAGAGATACCAGCTAGATATAGTCGGCCTCACCTCAACACACAGCTCCGGTTCCGGAACCAGTCTCCTGGAGAGGGGCTGGAGCTTGGCCTTTTCTGGAGTTGCCCCGGGCGAGAGGCGACGAGCAGGGGTGGGTATTCTTGTATCCCCCCACCTTGCTGCCTCTATATTGGAGTTTTCCCGGGTGGACAAAAGGGTTGCTTCCCTGCGCCTTCAGGTTGGGAAACAGGTCCTGACCATCATTTGTGCCTATGCACCAAATGATGTTTCAGAGTACCCACCCTTTTTGAAGTCTCTGACTGGGGTGCTGGAGGGTGCTCCTCTTGGAGACTCCATTGTCCTACTGGGGGACTTCAATGTGCACGTGGGCAACGACAGTGAAACCTGGAAGGGGGTGATTGGGAGGAACGGCCTGCCCGATCTGAACCCAAGTGGTGTTCAGTTATTGGACTTCTGTGCTAACCACAGTTTGTCCATAACGAACACCATGTTCAAGCAAAAGGGTGTCCATATATGCACCTGGTACCAGGACACCCTAGGTCGCAGGTCGATGATCGATCTTGTTATCGTGTCATCAAACCTGCGACCGTATGTCTTGGACACTCGGGTAAAGAGAGGTGCAGAGCTGTCAACTGATCACCACCTGGTGGTGAGTTGGATCCAATGGCAGGGGAGGAAGCCATTCAGACCTGGTAGACCCAAACATATAGTGAGGGTGTGCTGGGAACGTCTGGCTGAGGCCCCTGTCCGGGAGGTCTTCAACTCCCACCTCCGGAAGAACTTCAACTACATTCCGAGGGAGTCTGGAGACATGGAGTCTGAATGGGCCATGTTCTCCACCTCTGTTGTTGAAGCAGCAGCCCAGAGCTGCGGCCGCAAGGTGGTCGGTGCATCTCGTGGTGGCAACCCCCGAACCAAGTGGTGGACACCAGTGGTGAGGGGGGCCATTAAGCTGAAGAAGGAGTCCTATCAAGCTTGGTTGGCTTGTGGGACTCCTGAAGCAGCTGAGGTGTACCGGCAGGCCAAGCAGAGTGCAGCTCGGGTGGTTGCTGAAGGAAAAATCCGGGTATGGGAGGAGTTCGGTGAGGCCATGGAACAAGACTTTCGGTCGGCATCGAAGAGATTCTGGCAAACTGTCCGGTGGCTCAGGAGGGGAAAGCAGCTCACTGTCCACACTGTGTATGGTGCAGATGGGACACTGTTGACTTCGACTGGGGATATCGTCGGGCGGTGGAAGGAATACTTCGAGGATCTCCTCAATCCCACTGATACGCCTTCCACAGAGGAAGCAGGGTTTGGGGACAAGGGGGATGACTCGCCTATCACAGGGGCTGAGGTCGCCAAGGTGGTTAAAAATCTCCTTGGTGGCCGGGCCCCGGGGGTGGACGAGATTCGCCCTGAGTACCTCAAGGCCCTGGATGTTGTAGGGCTGTCATGGTTGGCACGCCTCTGCAACACTGCGTGGAGGTCGGGGGCAGTGCCTTTGGCATGGCAAACCGGGGTGGTGGTTCCTCTCTTCAAAAAAGGGGACCGGAGGGTGTGCTCCAACTTTAGAGTGATCACACTCCTCAGCCTCCCTGGGAAGGTCTATGCCAAGGTACTGGAGAGGAGAGTCCGGCTGTTGGTCGAACCTCGGATTCAGGAGGAGCAATGTGTTTTTTGTCCTGGCCGTGGCACATCGGACCAGCTCTTTACCCTCTCGAGAATTCTTGAGGGTTCGTGGGAGTTTGTCCAACCAGTTTACATGTGTTTTGTGGACTTGGAGAAGGCATTTGACCGCGTCCCTCATGGTTTTTTGTGGGGGGTGCTTCGGGAGTATGGGGTATCGGGCTTGTTGTTACAAGCTATTCGGTCTCTGTACGACCGTTGTGAGAGTTTCGTTCATATGGCCAACACTTGGTCGGAGTCATTCCCAGTGAGAGTTGGACTCCGCCAGGGCTGCCCTTTGTCACCGATCCTGTTCATAATTTTTATGGTGTGGTGATGTGAAAATGACGAGGCAGAGTTCTCTCTCAAGTCAGCTTTATTCACAACACCATCATCTCAAAGCAGAAAAAGAGATCCACACAGTAAACTCTCGTCCTTAAATATCAGGACTCTCACACTTCACAGATCACATGTCACACAGACCACCTTGCATTATAAAGACAGTCACAATGCATTTTCTCTCCATGATATCACTTCCACTGTCTCCAATGCATCCTTTCCTTAATCCTTTAATTAAACCCCCCACAGTCTCAAGCCTTGCATACCAAAGCTAAGATTCTTGCAGCTTCCTGTAATCACTAAGGGAGCTGCTCTCCTTTGTTCTGACCTAAAATGTGAGTCACAAAACAGGTCCCACATGTGTGTCCACCACACAAAGCCCCCCCAACATTTTAGAACAAACAGAACAACAAGAGAATAACCACATGCATGCCGTGATAGTATCAATACACATCAGTCCACATGCTGCCTAGGCTTCAGCCTCCTGCCGTATCTGCTGTGGCTGGGATTCAACGTCTCTGCAGCACTGTCCTGGGGGTTTGCCATCTGGGGGTGGAAACCTTTTGTCAGCACCTGTGGGTGTTCTGGGGAAACATTACTCTGTGAAGCCCCCCGCGGTGGTCTACCTCGCCGCGGGGCCCTCGCCAACAGCACCTGCTCATCTGCCACCACAAAAGCGGGTTTGAGTCTGTTTATGCCAATTTTCTCCTTCCTACCCCCCAAATCTAGCAAAAACTGCTTGTCCCCTGTTTCTAGCACTCTGAATGGTCCGTCATAAGGCGGTCGCAGCGGGGTTCGATGCGCATCGTGTCTAACAAAAACAAACTCTGCGTTCTTCAAAGTTTTAGGCACAAAAACGAGCGGAAAACTGTGGTGCGTGGGGCCGGGAAGCGTGCTTGATTCTATGTTACTCCGCAACAGCTGAGACGGGGAGGTGTCTGGCGCAGGATTATCTGGGAGAAACTCCCCAGGCAGCCGGAGTGGCTGCGCAAACACGAGCTCTGCTGGGGAGGCTTCTAGGTCCTCTTTAGGTGCAGAACGCAACCCCAATAACACCCACGGTAACTTGTCAACCCAATTTGTACCCGTCAGTGATGCTCTGAGAGACGCTTTCAATGACCTATGAAAACGTTCGCATAACCCTTTAGCCTGCAGATTGTACGCAGTTGTGCGGTGAATTGTGACACCCAGGCTGCGGGCCATTGTCGACCAAAGCTCGGACACAAATTGAGGGCCTCTGTTGGACGTAATGTCCGACGGAACGCCGAAGCGCGCCACCCAAGCTGTTAAAAACGCGCACGCCACCTCCTCGGCCGTGGTTGATGCCAGCGGGACCACTTCAGGCCAGCGCATGGTGCGGTCCACCATTGTCAGAAGGTGTGTGCACCCTTGTGACGGCGGGAGGGGGCCCACGAGGTCCACATGAACGTGATCGAACCTCTTGGCCGGAATGTGAAATGGCTCCAAAGGAGCCCTCGTGTGCCTGTGTACTTTGGCTCATTGACACGCCGTGCAGGCTGCTGCCCACTCTTTAACTTGTTTGCGGAGGATCGGCCAAACAAATTTCTCTTCCCACCATTTTGACCGACGCGCGCACTCCAGGGTGCGCCAAAGAATGAACCGAGTCAAAGACACGGCGGCGCCATGCAGCTGGTACTACTGGACGCGGCTGTCCAGTGGAGACATCGCAGATTGGGGGGGCATACCGTCTTGCAGCACCCTTTTCTCCAGCCTTAACCCTGTTGGTCCAGACTGGAGCACGCGCACGTCCGCGTCACTAACCTGCTCCGCGGCCATGGCTGCATAATCTACCCCTACGCTGACTGGGGCCGCCACGGCGCGCGAGAGGCAATCTGCCACCACATTCAGTTTGCCGCCACATGCTGAATATCAGTGGTAAACTCTGACATCGCGGCCAGCTGTCTCTGCTGCCAGCCTGACCACGGTTCAGAAACCTTGGC
This sequence comes from Pholidichthys leucotaenia, assembly GCA_020510985.1. Classification (NCBI taxonomy): domain Eukaryota; kingdom Metazoa; phylum Chordata; class Actinopteri; order Cichliformes; family Pholidichthyidae; genus Pholidichthys; species Pholidichthys leucotaenia. The sequence goes on from CM035839.1 coordinate 401,442,309, forward strand.
CATCGCGAATGTTAGCGGTTTGTGGTCAACGAACGCGGTGAAAGAGCGTCCTTCTAGCCAGAACTGAAAGTGGTGGATGGCCAAATGGAGAGCGAGCAGCTCCCTGTCGAACGCACTGTATTTACGTTCACTATCGCCCAAGGTCCTGCTGAAAAAGGCGAGGGGCTGCCAAACCCCGGCTACATGTTGCTCCACGGCCACCCCTATGGCCACCTCTGATGCGTCAGTGGTGAGCGCTATGCAGGCCATTGGGTCTGGGTGTGCCAACAACGCAGCCTTTGCCAAGGCTGCTTTCACCTCCGAGAACGCTTGGTCCTGCTCCGGGGGCCACTCGATCTTATCCGCGGGTTTCTTTTTTTTGAGAGCGGCATACAGCGGCTGCATGAGTTGCGCCGCGCGGGGGACAAAACGGTTATAAAAATTCACCATTCCCAAAAACTCCTGCAACGCCCTGACTGTCTGCGGCCAGGGAAAATCTGCCACCACGCGCACTTTGTCAGGAAGCGGAACTGCTCCTTCGGGGGAGACGCGGTGTCCTAAAAAATCGATCTGCGCCACCCCGAACTGACACTTCGCTGGGTTGATTATTAACCCGTGATCTCCCAACCTTCGGAAAACTGTGGCCAGGTGTTTTTCGTGTTCGTCTTTGGATGCGCTGGCTACTAAAATATCGTCCAGGTAGACGAACACGAAAGGGAGATCGTGAAGCACCGTGTCCATCATGCGTTGGAACGTCTGAGCAGCCCCTTTAAGTCCGAATGGCATGCGTAAAAACTCGAATAGTCCAAACGGAGTTATTACCGCTGTTTTGGGTATGTCCTCAGCGCGCACTGGGACTTGGTGGTAACCGTGGACCAAGTCTATTTTAGAAAAAACGCGCGCCCCTGCCAAATGAACGGAAAAATCTTGGATATGTGGGATTGGGTAGCGGTCGTGCGCTGTAGCGTTGTTTAACCTGCGGAAATCCCCGCAAGGGCGCCATGATCCGTCAGCTTTCGGGACCATGTGTTGGGGGGAAGCCCACGGACTGTTTGAACGTTGGATAATGCCCAACCTCTCCAGGTTGGCGAACTCCTCGCGCGCTATGGCCAGTTTAACTGTGTCCAAGAGCCTAGCTTTTGCAAAAACGGGTGGTCCGGTAGTGGTAATAAAATGCTCCACCCCGTGTTTAGCGACTGTTGCCGAAAATGTGGGGACCGTGAGTGCTGGGAACTGAGTGAGCAGTGTGTGGAACTTACCGCTTGCTGCTGTGACGTTGGCTTGTGCTGTAGGCGGGGCCACTCGCGCTGTACAGGGGATAGAATCAAAAGAAAGTGCATTAACCAGGCGCCTGTTAGCGAGATCAACCAACAAACCATGTGAGCACAAAAAATCAGCCCCCAACATATTGAAATTTACTGCTGCTACAACAAAAGTCCACTCAAATGTACAGCCGTGTAGAGACAGAAGCAGAGTCTTCTCACCAAAGGTCTTAATCTCCGAGCCGTTCGCTGCTGTCACCCAGGGACCTCCGGAACCAGCCAGTCTGTCCACGTAGGAAGGTGTGATGAAACTCAACTGGGAGCCTGTGTCGACGAGGAACTGCCTCCCGGAGCGTGCGTCCGACAAGTAGAGCAGCTTGTTCTCTTCCCCGAGGGCCGCGGCTGCTACCGACCCCCGGTCTTGGCGTTTCCCGAACGCCAGAACTGGCACGGTGGTACACACTTGCGTGCCCTCTCTGCGAAGTGGCGATGGTAGAAACAAAGGACGTCTGGTCCACATTCCCTGGCCCCTGCCGCCGCCGTCGTCAGTGAGTCTGGCACCGCTGCCTCTGGCCCCCTGTCGTCTCTAGTCGTCGTGCCGAGTTCCGCTGCAGCGGCCGTGGCTGCGCGCCGCTTGGTGGCGTTGACAATCCGTTGCGCCTCTCGGCCCAGCGCGCAGTAGTCCCGTAGGGCCAACAGTGGCGAACTGGCCAGAGCCGTCTCGCTGCTGACGGTAGAGTCCTGAGGAAGAGGTGGGTGAAAATGAAGTGATCGTTGTCAGAGTCTATCAACCTCAACAACTTCTCCATCAGGCTCGCGGGCATGTCGTTTTCCCCCTCCATCAGCGCCAGGAGCCTCTCTGCTCGCTCCTCCGCCGAGGGGGTGAATTGCTGGATGAGTGCAGCCTTCAACGTGTCGTATTTGTCGCTGTCCGGCGGCTGGTCAATCAGGCTCTCCACATGCTGGGCCGTGCTGTTGTCCACCTTTGCGACTACGTGGTAGAATTTCGTGGCATCTACCGATATCCCCCGGAGGTTGAACTGCGCCTCAACCGCGTTGAACCAGGAGCGCGGATTGTTCTGCCAGAAATCCGGTAGCTGGACTGTAGTGGCATTCGCTTGGCTGGGGGCTCCTGACGCGGCTGGCCCGGGGGAATTCTCCTCTTGCATGATACGTCTCGGGTCACCAGTGTGGTGATGTGAAAATGACAAGGCAGAGTTCTCTCTCAAGTCAGCTTTATTCACAACACCATCATCTCAAAGCAGAAAAAGAGATCCACACAGTAAACTCTCGTCCTTAAATATCAGGACTCTCACACTTCACAGATCACATGTCACACAGACCACCTTGCATTATAAAGACAGTCACAATGCATTTTCTCTCCATATCACTTCCACTGTCTCCAATGCATCCCTTCCTTAATCCTTTAATTAAACCCCCCACAGTCTCAAGCCTTGCATACCAAAGCTAAGATTCTTGCAGCTTCCTGTAACCACTAAGGGAGCTGCTCTCCTTTGTTCTGACCTAAAATGTGAGTCACAAAACAGGTCCCACATGTGTGTCCACCACAATGGACAGGATTTCTAGGCGCAGCCAGGGAATGGAGGGTGTCATGCTTGGTGACCACAGGATCTCATCTCTGCTGTTTGTAGATGATGTTGTCCTGTTGGCTTCATCCAGCAATGACCTATAGCTCTTGCTGGGACGGTTTGCCGTTGAGTGTGAAGCGGCTGGGATGAGAATCAGCACCTCCAAGTCTGAGTCCATGGTCCAAAGCCGGAAAAAGGTGGATTGTCCTCTCTGGGTTGGGGACAGGCTCCTGCCCCAAGTGGAGGAGTTTAAGTATCTTGGAGTCTTGTTCACGAGTGAGGGGAAAATGGAGCGAGAGATTGACAGACGGATTGGAGCAGCATCTGCAGTGATGCGGACGTTGTACCGGTCTGTTGTGGTGAAGAGGGAGTTTAGTTCTAAGGCAAAGCTGTTGATTTACCAGTCAATCTACGTTCCTACTCTCACCTATGGCCACGAGCTTTGGGTAATGACCGAAAGAACAAGATCGCAGATACAAGCGGCAGAAATGAGCTTTCTCCATAGGATTGCTGGACTCACCCTCAGAGATAGGGTGAGGAGCTCAGTCATCCGGGAGAGGCTCAGAGTAGAACCGCTGCTCCTCCACATTGAAAGGAGTCAGTTGAGGTGGTATGGGCATCTGATTAGGATGTCTCCTGGACGCCTCCCACTTGAGGTGTTTCAGGCACGTCCCACTGGGAGGAGACCCCGGGGCAGACACAGGACTCGGTGGAGAGACTATGTCTCCCAGCTGGCCTGGGAATGCCTTGGTATCCTCTCTGGAGAGCTGGAACAGGTGGCTGGGGAGTGGGAAGTCTGGGCTTCTCTGCTTGAACAGCTGCCTTCGCAACCCGGACCTCCGGAAAACCGGTAGAAGATGGATGGATGGATGGATGGATGGATGGATGGATGGATGGAGAAAAATGTTGACATGCTCAATACTTATTTTCCCTACTGTATGTTCTGGGGGAAAACGCTGTTGTGAAAACATGAGAGAATCCACTTTACTTGTCACACTTACAGTATTTGCTCTCCTAAAATCTCCATGGCAAGCAAAATTAATTCATGTGCCACTATATCAAATGGAACTCATGTGTTTGAAAGACTGTCTACTTTTCCATCACGGACTATCATTTCTCTGATGCAAAGCTTGGCCTCTTACCGCACCCACCAAAGCCTCAGGATGTTAAGCTCTCATGATTCTTGCAGATGATCAAATACTGATTTATCATTTCTCTGCTTGTTTAACATCTTTATTAATGCGTGTGATTCTTATGTGTCCATCTCCATCACATTGGCTGGTTATTTTACCTGTTAATACAAATATCTTGTCTGTTTTACATATTTTTAGAGCTTTGTATAGTTCTTATCCAGGCACATTGAATTCTTAGTGACTGTCCCCCCACCCCCAAACACACACATGAATGCAAAAATTGAGTCTCGACTCAAGTAACATGGCCAATAAAAAGGAGAAAGAACGAGATGAACCATTTGACTGAGCCTTGAACTGCATAAATTATGTCAGCTCTGAGGGTGTTTTTCTGTTACCATTCAACCATTTCAATTGAAAAAACATATGTCGTCTATCCGCTTTGGACATGGAATTCATATTTAGATGTATCAGATTTAAACCAGTATAATGAGAAGATGGGAATTCCAAAAAATAGTTGGGCCACATTTTTTTATGTCAGAAAAGTGATACCAGTAGCTGAAAGCTTCCACATCTTAAGCTGTTATTCATGAGATGCTTGATGAGAACCTGTTGAGAGACGAGGAATGATATGAACACAACAGCAATAACTAAACTGCCTTTTTTTCCCGTGAAGCTTTGATTTAGTCACAAGTTCTTATATAACACATGTAGAGTCAAATTCATCAATATCAACAATAGCAATTTTACTTTTAATGAAACCAGATTTACTACACAAAGAGTTTGTGTTTAGGTTATTATTTTTGATAGATGAGAACAAAAATATTAAAAGGGACAGAGTCTTCCAAATCTTTTTAAACAGACAACTTCTTAAAAATATTATTACCCTATTTTATTTAACCTTTATTTATATATGGGAGGTCTACATCTCTTTTTCAAGGATGCCCTGTTCACATTCACACCTGGAAGCAACCCAGTACCACCACAAACTCACCTGTGGCCACTGAGCAGCCCAACTGGGGCAGATGGGGTTAAGGGCCTTACTCAAGGGCACCACGGTGGGTTTAATGAGGGTGGGGCAAACACAACTATGTCATCTGTCCCGCCCAGATCTGATTCTGCCAGTCCAGGGATTGAACCAGTGATGTTCCAATCACCAGTCCACATCCTTAACCATTAAGCCACCGCTGCCCCTATTTTAGGATCAAATGTATGCAAAGTGGGACTGATTGTTATTTTAAAGGAATAGTGAGTCTTTGGTCTCCCCATCAAATACATTCTCTCACAGATTAAGCAATTGATAATTATGTCATAAGACATTTTTCCAGGCATAAGGTAACATCAAATGAATATTGTAAAAAATATATATTTAAGTTAGCTACTCATTCCTTGCACTAGCTAATGTCATTATGTTAATAGTGTTGTCATAAATGTGCGCCTTGTGACTGCATTTTAAACACTGAGGTACACTCACCTCAATCTAGCAGCAGCATTCATTCAGACATTATCATTTGATTTCCTGATCCATGTAAAGGAAAACCAAATAACTGACTGTAATAAGCAAGTATGGTAGCAAAAATATAAGTATACAGTATTTACTTCAACTGATAAAGCCTCATGCCCACATACAGTACCTACAGTGGCCCTGTGTGAAAAAGTGATTCTCTAGTAGTTCTCTAGCCACACCCAGGCCTGATTACTGCCACACCTGTTCTCAGTCAAGAAATCACTTAAATAGGGCCTGCCTGACAAAGTAAAGTAGGCCAAAAGATCCTCAAAAGCTAGTATTCATGCTGTGATCCAATGAAATTCAGGAACAAATGAGAAACAAAGTCGCTGAGATCTATCAGTCTGGAAAAGGATATAAAGCCATTTCTAAAGCTATGGGACTCCCGTGAACCACAGTGAGTGTCATGGTCCTGAGCACGGGTGGGTGCCGTGCTCAGCCTATGAGAAGAATACAGACAACTCTTATGAGTTGTCTGTATTCTGAGTTTTGTCTTTATGGTCATATCTATTTATTATGTGTTATTTTGTATTCATGGTATTAGTTGCATCTTTTGGGGTTGTGTATCTCATTCTTGTATCATTATTTAGTTTCCGGTCTGTGTTTTTATTTAGACAGTGCCCCATGCAGCTTCTGGCTGTCAAACTCTGTTTTGTGGGCTGCACAGCTGTCACTTGTTTTGATTATTTCCTCATTCATGTACCCACACCTGTCATTCTTTAATCATTTGCCCATTAACCTATTTAAGGATACGGAAACATTTCCTTGTTGCTGTGTCCTACTGTTTGCTTCCTCAAAAACACCAGCCAAGCTCTGAGTGTAAGTGTTTTCCCCACAGAGGTGATTGGGTGCACTCCGTCCAGGTATTGTCTCTTTTCCCATTTCTCTCAGCCGTGATCCCCATTTCCCTTCGGGTGTGACTCTGGCTGGTTTCATCTCTTTTTTCCCCGGCGTTCCCGCACACCTTAGCCTGTGTTCCGTCCAGGCTGTTCTTCTCCACCCGGAGATGTGACCCCCGTTCTCCTCAGCGCACCTCATCATTTCCTATGTGTAAGTGTAGTGTTTTTGAACTGTGTTCCTGTTTATGTTATTAAATGTTGCAAACTCACAGATGGCATTTGGTGTCCTCTGCAGCCCTTGAAAAGGGCAATTTATGACAGTGAGAGCCATTATCCACAAATGGCGAAAACATGGAACAGTGGTGAACCTTGTGAACCGGCAGACCAAAATTACCCCACGAGCGCAGCGATGACTCATCCAAGAGGTCACAAAAGACCCCACAACAACATCCAAAGAACTGCAGACCTCAATTGCCTCAGTGAAGGTCAGTGTTCATGACTCCACCATAAGAAAGAGACTGGGCAAAAATGGCCTGCATGGCAGAGTTCTAAGATGAAAACCACTTTTGAGCAAAAAGAACATAAAGGCTCATCTCAGTTTTGCCAGAAAACATCTTGATGATCCCCAAGACTTTTGGGAAAATACTCTGTGGACTGACGAGATAAAAGTTGAACTTTTTGGAAGGTGTGTGTCCCATTACATCCGGCGTAAAAGTAACACAGCATTTCAGAAAAGGAACATCATACTAACAGTAAAATATGGTGGTGGTAGTGTGATGGTCTGGGGCTGTTTTGCTGCTTGAGGACCTGGAAGACTTGCTCTACCAAAAAATCCTGAAGGAGAATGTCTGGCCATCTGTTCATGACCTCAAGCTGAAGCACACTTGGGTTCTGCAGCAGGACAATGAGCCAAAACACACCAGCAAGTCCACCTGTGAATACCTTAAGAAAAACAAAATGAAGACTTTGGAGTGGCCTAGTCAAAGTCCTAACCTGAATCCAGTTGAGATGCTGTGGCATGACCGTAAACGGCGGTTCATGCTCGAAAACCCTCCAATGTGGCTCAATTACAATAATTCTGCAAAGATAAGTGGGCCAAAATTCCTCCACAGCGCTGTAAAAGACTCATTGCTAGTTATCGCAAATGCTTGATTGCAGTTGTTGCTGTTAAGGGTGGCCCAACCAGTTATTAGGTTTAGGGGGCAATCACTTTTTCACACAAGGCCATGTAAGTTTGGATTTTTTTCCCCTTAATAATAAACACCATCATTTAAAAACTGCATTTTGTGTTTACTTGTTATCTTTGTCTAATATTTATATTTGTTTGATAATCTGAAACTTTTAAGTGTGACAAATCATACAAAAAAAATGAGAAATCAGGAAGGGGCAAAGACTTTTTCACACCACTGTATTTCTATGCTTGGCTGTTACGTGAAGCAAAGAGAGGTAGGTTGAGCTTACTGAAGTACTAATAACAGATGCTATCTACTAGCTGCATGGAGTTGACCCTGCCAGAACTACAGTGCTGTGAAAAAGTATTTGCCCCTTGCCAATTTCTTCTATTTTTGCATATTTGTCATGATTTGTTTCAGATCATCAAGCAAAATTATTGATATTAGACAAAGATGTTCCATGTTTAATGTTGCAGCAATGCACCGAGACAAATTCCTAGTTTGTGTACTACATGAACAATGGCAATAAATCTGATTCTGATTCTGATTCTGAAAGATAACCCGAGTAAATACAAAATGCTGTTTTCAAATGATGATTTAATTTACCAACGGAAAAAAAGGTATCCATATCTACCTGGCCCTATGTGAAAACGTACCCCCCCACACACACACAAAAAAAAAAGAAAGAAACAAGAAAATTATATGTGTAACTATACAGTTTTGCCATTGAGTTGTCTTTCTGAGCACAGAGATCTGGTGTTCTGATGACAAAGTCAAAACTGTATATAAAAAAAGATAAAAACCGCCAAAGAGATGGGCTGTATAGTTTTTCACAGTATTGAACAAGAGGTCTGTAAATGGGTAACATGTAAGTAATGTAGCTTCCTTTTACTTGGAGAGTAAAGTAAGGTTAATGCAATACAGTGTAATTAGGAGAATACAGTTAAAAGCACCAGATGTGAAAATTAAAAAGTTTCTCTGACAGTGTCACGGTCATGGTGTCCTTTGTGTTAAGACTTGTTAGAGTTACATTTTCTAACAGATAAATGGAAAAGTCATTCAGGTCATAAAAAAGGCAGGTTCACAGAAGTAGAGGGGAATGGACACTTGACATTGTCATCTGTCTTTTTTTTGTCCTTTGGGGTTTTGAACTCAGTGTCATGACATCTGGGACGTTTGATGCATGTGTGTGTGTCTATTTCCCACTTGTGCTACCTTACAATAGATAGTGGGACATAATTCTTTATATATCTAGAACACTGAGCTAATACATGCATTTCCTTTTCCATTTTGTGTTATCTACAATAATGGTGGATCTTTAAATAACAAAGTCAGTACAAGTAATTCCTAAAAGTCAGGAGCTCAGGTGTAACACACTTGGTGCCATGTGAGATGTTTTTTTTTTATTCTTTTGATGATGATTTGTAGTTTATTATAGAGGGGAAACTGCAATATGGTTATCTTGGGAGCACAGCTAAGGTTTTGAGCACAACCACATTGTTTTTGTTAGTTTACCTATTTAAAATGTACTGTTTTAGATGATAAATGAGCAGCTCCATTACAAATGAGAATTTATAAATTTTAATCAGTTTTGGGATAAGGATAGTATTCAGGACAGTTCTGATTAGGTAAGCAGACATCTTCAGGAAATTCATGTGCAATATTATTATTGAAAATACAGATATTTGAATCAGATAACAATACAGAATTCCTCTTTTACTCCTCAGCTGAGGTATTTTTTTTTACTCTGTGGTGCAGTAAGATTTTACAAAACTTTATATCCTTAATAAAAAAAAATATCTATCATCATCTGTGCAAAACTGGAATACCTGCACAGTGGATGAATTTTTGTATCAAACTTTTCAGCGCCCTGTTTCATGGGGCTTAGTCTCAATATGCACAGGAAACTTTAAAGAGCTTGGTATTCTAAATATTTGGCATTCGGTTAGAAAAAGAAAGTATTGGTATTGAGCAGTATCTGGATTTTAGTGGACAGAAACAAAATGGATTGAGAGAATTGGAGCAAAAGGAAAAGAGTGTGTAGCTTCAGACTGCTCTGTCTCAAGGTGGAAGAATAGTCAGACTGGCTGTGTTTGTCATTAAAATTGTTTTTTTAATGGAGAAAACATATGAGCATTTCTTATCTGATGTTTCCTGGCAGTTGTATCAGACATAAGGTGGGCTATTGTCTTTGCAGCAAGATACTCTGCATGGCCTTTCAAGTAGTTTTGAAAATGCATCATTGCTCATTTGCTCCCAGAGACCACCTCATACAACCTTTAACTGAGCAAAGATGAAAATATTGAGGTACCACTGAATGTTGATGGAAGTTCAATATTAGAATCTATTGCTAGTTCCCTGATGTCATAATTGCTGATCTTTGGTTAACTTTCTTGGTTTTCTGGAAGAAGTACTTTCGTTTTTGTCATGCGGTGACCCTCGCGGGCCACCATAGGACGCCAAAAGTATCCAGTGAGTTTTGCATTTGATGTTTATTTAACAAGACAAGACGTGAACACAAAGCTATGAGCCGCTGTGGGCAAAAACACACACTACAGAGTACAAGGGGTCGTAGGGCTAACCCCAGCCACTACGACCTTAACTATGACTTGAACAAGAGCACGAACCTGACTGACATGAGCGTGCTGACACACCAGGAATCTCTCAGGATGTTTTGACGATACTCCAGCATCAACCAGCTGTCAGCACCCGCTAATAAGCCGGCAGCTAACGAGCGATGATGCCAAACAGCTGATCGACCTCGACAGCTGGAAACCCCACCGAGCGCTGTCACAATAAGAGCCCGGTGGAGCCAGAATGTAATCCACAGCTGTCAAGGCTGGCAGAGATGATGCGTAGCCCGAGCGCGGACGAGATCAGCGCTCGGGTCATGACAGTTTTGTTGTGATGCTGTTCGGAAAGTACCCCTTTATGATTTACTGTAAGCATCACATTAACAATTCATTCATATACTTGATAATAATCATATGGCAATACCAAACCAGCCTTTTAATGAAATGATTGAGAAAATCTAGTCAAGTCCACAATGAAACCAGTTTCAAAGAACAGTTTAAAAAATGAGCAAAGATGTGAATAGAACACTAAACAGCAGTCACACATTTTTTTCCCAAGTTCTCAGACTTCCTGGATTACATGCATACTTTTGATAGTGTAAAACAGATTGCAAAACAAGGCCTGATATACACAGGAAACCATGTAAGTTCCTGAGAAAATTTACAGTGGTGATCATATTTCAACAAGCAAATATTTACATACAAATCCAGTGTTTTATGTGATAATGGCAAAGCCAGGGTTAAGTAAAAAAGTTAAACTCATACACTTTCCGCAGGAGCAATTAAGTGCAAGCAGTTAACCTGTGGAAAAGATGACTAAGCTGTCCAGATGGTGGGACAGCATTTGTAGCAGAAGAGGCGGCTTAAATTTACCTCCTTAAAAAAAATATGCTTAACAGCAATTTAAAAGGAAAAAAAAAAAACAACCTCTGTAATAAGTACAGATTCAGCAAACATATGTAGGTATTCATTTTTTTTACATAGAGAAAGTGGAAATTTCATATTATTCACATTTGTTGAAGCCATTTCAGTCTTTGGCCCATTCTTACTTCTTTTCCGTGAAGTATGCAGTCAGAACCCTTTGTCAGATTATCAGATGCAGCAGCTTTGAAAATCAGATCATACAGGACCGCCTGAGCAGCTGCAAACTCGCTGGTTAGATCTTACACTCTAGCAACAGCAAAAAGCTACTGTTGATCACTATCATAAGCCACGTAGCTTCTGAGTTGTGAAGCAGTATGTTGGTTATTCTGATAAGTAGCATGTAGTAGTGGAGCTGGACCCTCTGAGAAATTAAAGGTCAAATTTCAGCAACACTCAGGGGCCACAGAGGATGGATTCCCCCACCTTCAGTTTCTTATGGAAGTATTGAATTCAGTAATCACAGGACCTTTTCACCTCTATATCTGAGAGTGGAAAGGCACGCCGCACCTCATTAAATGTTCCCCAGTGACTCCTAGGCCCCTTGCTCCCACTCAAGAAATTCAGGAAGGTATCGAGGATTCCCAGAGCAATGCAAAGCTCATGACACAGTAGCTCCTGACCTGCTTTTTAACACATGCAGGTTTATAATTTTCAGATCTGAAGTGAAATTGATTGCCAGTGAAAATGTTTAAAACAAATAATACTGACGATTTGGGCAATTACCTGAATGTAGTGAATTGTGTTTGTTTAAAGACTACATGTATAAATGATATACAGTACATACTTTGAGCTAATAACAGCTGCATTTGGAATCTGAGTGAATTTTGCCTAGTTTGACAAACTCTATGCTTTTTCATTTTTCAGCTAGTTTAATAAGTTATCCATCTCCATGTATGATTATTAATTTCAGTGTAGCTTTTCCCATATCCAACAAACTCATCTTTCTTCTGTGGTTGAGAAGCCAAAAACACAATCAAATGGCAAAAACTTATATTGTATCTACTGTATCTTCAGAGGTCCCATATGCTACATGAGGAATCTAGGCAGATTTTTGTTGGAAGAGATTCGCAGTGCTTCCCAAGATGGGACCCAGTACAAGCGTGCATGGGTGTAACCAGTGGAACCACAAAAAATGGTTCACACACAGTATACACTTGCATTTGATATTGTTCAGCCCCACTGCAAAGTGTTTCTTTTCAAACTTTTCAATTTTTCATCTGTTAGCAAATAACAAATCAAACAGAAAACATTTAAATAGCTTAACACTTCAGTTGTATCAGCAGTTTGTTGAATAATTTCAAGTGCAAGTGTTGACTGTATGGCCGAACACAAGGGCCGCCCCTGGGCAGTGGACATCCATTTTGTCTGCATCAAATAAGGCACCAGGCCAGAAAATGTTTTTCTATATCTTCAAAACTAAACACCAAAAAATGTTTTTGGAAACACTTGAGGGGAAAAATAAATTGTTCAGGTGCTGAATTAGCTTTTTCCTAACAATAGCTAAAGTTCCCCAAAGCAGTTGCCTCAAGGCACCCATACGTCATTTGCATGAAGTAGAGAGGGCTTCAACTTTATGCTAATGAGGGAGCAGAAAACCAGCCGCCTCATCTCACAAATCTCGCCGCACCACGATCAGAATGCATTATGAAGCATTCTCCATAAACAATAAATGGGAAGCAGAGAGAGGCAGGTGGACACATACCATGACGGTTAATTCACTGAAGCTCTCATTTGTAGTTTTTATTGTTTGCTGTAGATAAGTAGTTAAAGATGTCTAATAATATGATGCATACCGGAAAGAATAGGTCATTAGAGGACCCGTCATTTCTTTAATAGCACATGGTTAATGTTCTGAATGAGCAAATAATGCAGTCTGCAGAAATAATGAGCCATGTTTTAAACTTCATTAGTATTAAGAGAACACTTTGGTTGAAACCTAATCCTCTTTTAACAAGTCAAACGGAATAAAAAAAGAAGAAAACTTACCCACATTAAATGGATAACTCAAAAAGTCCTGTTCATCTTAAAGGGACACTCAGGATTTTTATCCGCCGCTGGATGTGACACTACAGCTCAAAAAAAAAGTTGTAGCTTGGACACACCTACAAACACCAGCTTTCACCGTCTCCTTCTCCACCTTCCATGGATCGTGCTAAAGCTGGATTTATGCACCCGCATCATGTCAACACCATTGCCGACACACATCACCGACGCAGCAATTTTTATTACCTCCACCAAGGAAGATGTTGGTTTGTTAGTTGGTTTGTTGGTTGGTTTGTCTGTTTGCAACATAACTCAAAAAGTTATGAACGGATTTTGATAAAATTTTCAGGAAAGCTGTGTAATGGCACGAGGAACAGATGGTTAGATTTTGGTGATGATCTGAGAGTGCATACCTCCACCAAGGGCTTTGTTTGTATTTGTGCAGCAGGATTACTACTACTACAAACTACTGGGTGGATTTCGATTAAATTTTCACCAGAGGTGGTCCTTGGGCTAGACAGGAACCCTGTACATTTTGGTGATTATTCCAGAATGCATAACTCCGCCAAGGCTCTTATCTTCTCACAGTGTTAGCAACAATACTCCAAAACTACTGGATGGATTTGGATTAAATTTTCACCAGAGGTGGTCCTTGGGCTACAGAGGAACCCATTACATTTTGGTGATGATCTGAGAGTGCATACTTCTGCCAAGGCTCTTATCTTCTCACAGAGTGTTAGCAACGATACTCCAAAACTAATGGACAGACTTTGATGCAATTTTCACCAGAAGTGGTTCTAGGCCTACACACAAACTCATTAGATTTTGGAGGTGATCCATGAGGGATGGGAGGAGCCTTGGTGGAGGTATGCGCTCTCAGAGTTGTAGTTCATTAAAAAATATATATTTTAATACTGCCCCGATAGTGTATCGAAGAGCAGAAAAAGTTTGACATAACATACAAACATTTCACAGAATTAAAATTGACGGGCTACTTACCCATTATTAAAGCACAAACAAATCCAGATGTGGTGACAGTGACACAACAAAGTCTGTCCTGCTTCCTTGTTGTTGTGACATGATCTCTCAATCACGTGATCGCTTGATCTCTTGCATAATTTTGTATCATTCTCACATGATCCTGTTGTGTGGACCTGCAATCTTTACTGCTTTAAAGCACAAACACAGGCAGTGAGGACTGCTGCAAGGTTAATGCCACACCACAGCTGCAACTGAACACACCCATAGTCAGATAAATGAGGCTTAATAAAGGTTTTCTTCTGTTGACCAATTAAAAGGTAGGTGGGTGGGAACTCTAGATTTTGTTGTTGCAACATTTGAAAAGAAACCATCTAGGAAAGACAAAAGGTTGTCTGAATGGAGTCTTTGTTGAAACAGTTTAATTTCAAATCTACTGTACATGTCTGCAAACATGGCGTGAGCCTCCCCGAAGATGCCAAAAAAGCAACTAACATGTTGAGTTTCACTTCATAGAACCTTCATCTGGATGTTCACTTTCCCAGATGGGTGTTATTTTTTTCCTCAAATCAATCCTTCTTCCATGACTCCCATGTGCTCACTCTCCCCCTCAGTAAGACGGCCTGGTTGGACAGAATGTTTGACTTAGTGTTGTGATGTGGTTAGGAGCTGAGGGCCAGTACAGATTACATCTTTCCTTTCATGGTCTATCAAATAGCCTTTTATAGAACAGAGCTTTCCTTTCTTAAATCCTAACATTTATTGTGAATTGCTTACGCATAAGATTGATGGTCATGTCAAGTTTAGTGTTGTTTAGGAATCTTTTATACATCCTCTGGCCATTACACCATCCTCTCTGATGGCAAGTGAGGTACTTGTTAGATCTATTGATCTTGGGATGTAATTGAGGTCAGATTTACTCCTGTTGATCTCTTGAGCAAATATGGAGATGTATATGTTTCCCAAGCTTATAGTTTGGGATGTATTTCTTACCAAATGGATTGTTTTATAATGGGTTCGTAATAAAACAGAACACCCACACACCAGTTTAATTATTGTTTACTTTATCAGAAAGCCATTAGTGTCCATTATACTGCCTCTGATTCATGTCTCAGATATTCTTGTAATATTCTTTCATAAAATATCCCTTGTAATACAAATCCGGATCAGTGAAACTTAAAGTATCCTTTAGAAATAATTCACAGCCAGTCTTTTTGATGGCAAAAGACATGAACAGGTATACTGTACAGAGCACGGCTCATATGTAAATGCAACCTTCCAACAGATGTTTCCTTCATCTTCTTTGACTCTCCTGACCGCTTGGAAAATATGTTTTATATCTAAACTTTGATCCAACCATTTTTTTGTTGTACATCAATCTATGTTTCAAGTGTCACATAATGTATTATTCTCAGTAAGCAGGTGTCTGCATAATAGTAAGGATATGAAGGCACAGAACAACAGCTACTGAAAGGATTTCAGCTTTTTATTAACAATTTTTAATTAAATTATTATTCATAACAAGACTGTTCTCCAACAAAAAATGGAGAATATGAGTAGGACCGTCATGATAATAATTAATATATAAGATTAGCCTTTATTAGTCCCACAACGGGGAAATTCCAGGATTGCAACAGCATAGGGATAGCAACACTCAGAGCAACAATCAGAAGGCAAGAAAAAAAGCAAGCAAGCAAGAGCAGCTAATATACATATGTACATATTACTATAAAATATATATATACACACACACAGACACACAGTGCAGAGCATTGTAGCTGGATGGAATAAATATATGAATATATAAACACATAGTGCGGAGCATTGTAGCTAGATGGAATAAATATGTAGATATACTGTATAAACACCCACAGTACGGAGCAATGTAGCTAGATGGAATAATATGTAGATATATAAACACACAGTGCGGAGCATTGTAGCTAGATGGAATAAATATATAGATATATAAATATAAACACACCCAGTGCAGAGCATTGTAGCTAGATGGAATAAATATATAGATATATAAATATAAACACACCCAGTGCGGAGCATTGTAGCTAGATGGAATAAATATGTAAATATATAAACACACACAGTGCAGAGCATTGTTGCTAGATGGGATGAAACAGCATAACCGTCTACTTAGTTATCCTACATGGTATGATTATGTGCCCATACATATTCTCACCCTCCATAGCGACCGGTATTTTCCTAGTTGTATGCCGGAGGGGACCATTGTGTAAGTCTATTGCATCTTTTGCATTCAAAAAACTATTAGTTTGTTACGTCTTTTTGCTATCTCTGCGAGCAGCCCTGCTTAGGTTGTACAGTCTGACAGCCGTTGGTAGGAAGGACCTGCGAAACCTCTCGGTTGTGCACCTGGGATGATGTAGTCTGCTGCTAAATGAGCTCCTCAGTGCATTCAGTATGTCCTGCATAGGGTGGAACTCGGACTCCAGCAGAGATGACAGTTTAGCCACCATCCTTCTCTCTCCTATCTCCTCCACTGGATCAAGGCACTGCCCCAGGACAGAGCTAGCTTTCTTGATCAGTTTGTTCAGTCTCTTCCTATCGGCTGCAGTAATGCCACTGCCCCAGCAGACCACTCCAAAAGTGATGGCTGATGCCACCACCGTGTCATAGAATGTCTTCAGCAGCGCCCCTTGTACACCAAAAGACCTGAGTCTCCTCAGCAGGAACAGCCTGCGCTGTCCCTTCTTGTAGAGTGCGTCAGTATTGTGTGACCAGTCTAGTTTATTGTTCAGATGAACACCCAGGTACTTATAGGATGTCACCATCTCGATGTCTGTTCCCTGTATATTTACTGGTGCTGTGAGGGGTTGCCCATGCCTGCGGCAGTCCACCACCAGCTCCTTAGTTTTCCTCGCGTTGATCTGGAGGCAGTTCCGATGGCACCAGTCCACGAAGTCCTGGATAAGCCCTCTGTACTCAGCTTCATCTCCATTGGAGATGAGGCCAACGATCGCAGAGTCATCAGAGAACTTCTGTAGATGGCAGTGTGTTGTGTTGTGTGAGAAGTCCGCAGTATAAAGAGTGAACAGGAAGGGAGCCAGCACCGTTCCCTGGGGGGCCCCCGTGCTACCGATGATCGTATCGGACACACAGTCCCGGGTTCTCACAAACTGAGGCCGGTTTGTGAGGTAGTCCAGGATCCATGATGACAGGTGCTGGTCCACCCCTGCGCGCAGCAGCTTGTCCTTCAGGATCATCGGTTGGATGGTGTTGAAAGCACTGGAGAAGTCAAAGAACATGATCCTCACCATATTCCCGGGCTTCTCCAGGTGGGACAGAGAACGGTGAAGGAGGAAGATCACCGCATCCTCCACCCCAATGCCATGCTGGTAGGCGAACTGGAGTGGATCCATCGCTGGTTCCACCAGGGGGCGGAGGTGAGCAAGGAGCAGTCTCTCCAGGGTCTTCATCAAGTGGGACGTCAAGGCTACCGGTCTGTAGCTGTTCAGGTCTTTGGGGTGGGAAGTTTTTGGTACAGGTACCACACAAGATGTTTTCCACAGCTGTGGTACCCTCCCCAGCTTCAGGCTCAGGTTGAAGATGTACGTCACAATCCCACACAGCTGGTCTGCACAGGACTTGAGAAGCTTTGCGCTGATGCCGTCCGGTCCCGACGCCTTCCTCGCCTTGATCTTCCTCAGCTCCGTCCTCACCTGGGTCTTGGTCAGGGTCAGGATGGGGGGCTGTGTGTTGGGAGTGGCGGAGTGTTGGTGGAGTGGGGAGTGGGCAGCAGGACTTGATTTCTTTAGAGGCAGCAGTGGTTGTTGTGCAGTCAGGGGGAAGGGCGGTTGGTCAAACCTATTGAAAA
This sequence comes from Pholidichthys leucotaenia, assembly GCA_020510985.1. Classification (NCBI taxonomy): domain Eukaryota; kingdom Metazoa; phylum Chordata; class Actinopteri; order Cichliformes; family Pholidichthyidae; genus Pholidichthys; species Pholidichthys leucotaenia. The sequence goes on from CM035839.1 coordinate 401,460,089, forward strand.
ACAGATTCAGGTTGTTCGCCCACTCCCTGCCCCCCGTGGCCTGGGGGGAGGTATTCTGGAGCCCAGAGATGGTTTTGAGGTTTCTCCAGACCCCGCTGATGTCGCTCTGTTGCAGCTTGTCCTCCATCTTCTTCCTGAAGCTGTCCTTGCCTTCTCTGATCTTTCTCCTCAGTTCCCTCTGTACGGACGGATTATGGCAAAAATATGATTTATCAAGGTCAATTTTATGCTTATTGTACATCATTGTGTATAGTGACATGAGCTGCCTTTGTATTCTTCCTCCTGGTTTTGTCTGATTCTGGGTGTTCAGATCAGTTTGGTGGAACATCGCTCCCTTCTGCTGTAGGGACAACAGTCCAGTAATCTTTAAATATGCTTGTTTGTATAAGCCAAGTATACTTAAGTATAATTATACTGTATAAGTAAATAAAAGTAAACTGAAAATATTCTTTCATGTTTTTAATTTCAAGTACCGGTAAGTACTAGTATACTTGAAAACGTATTTTCTGTAAGGGATAATTTAACAAGCTATTCCAGAAAGTAATGATTGTCTTCACTATGGGCTCTTTTTGACCACAAGAATTGACCAAAGTAGTTTATGTCAATGACACAAAATGACAATTAACTAAATGGGCAAATTGCTTCATGCTAAACCACAACAGAAAGAATTTAGTGAAGACGACCACTCCCTTATCATTTAAAGAGAATCAAGTCACTTGAGGTCTGTGAGAACAACAAAATGTCCTTGAGAGTGTACTTACTGTGGTTTAGTGTTATCTTTACAAGCTTAAAACATCATATGTAAATAGGGTTGTGTTTCCCATTTCTCTCTGTTTTCTGCTTTTGTGGGTTGAGGGATGATTTTCAGTTGTTAGTTTAAAATATTTTAATACTTAAAATTTTCAAAGATCACTTAAGTGAATTTCAGTTGACATGACACATTCTATTGAAATTGTCTTTATATTTAACACTAAATCACAACAGCAGTCATCTCATACAACATCTGGTAAAAATTATAGAACCTTTGGAGGACGTTGATTCAGCTGTTTTATTTTGTAAAACCACAGATACAACACAATACAATTTTTATTTAACAGCAGAACATCCTGGATTGGTAATACCCCCAACAACACACATAAGCCTGGCCTAAGTCTGCCCAATCTACAAAGTTTGCATCGGGAATACATCTTACAGAGGTTACTTGCACATTGGTAAAACATTGGCTAGACGTCGGCATTATGCCCAACTTCGGCCCAGCATATGTGTGCTGTTGGGAACATAGCTTTTAAAAATTAAAAGAAATTGCTGTAATTAATGGCATTCTCTTTCTACATGATGAGGAGAAAATTATGGAATCAATCATGAAGATAAAATTCTAAAAAATAACGTAATCTGTATTTCTAAAACAAGTGTCTACAATAGTCTAAATATGCAAACTGGCCTGCATTTAAAAGCAACTGCTTGCAGACCTTAATGAGCTGTTGAATATGACTTATTGGTGAGAAACACTACCTGACAAGAGAACTGTAAATTGAAACAATGGACCAAACAGAGACCAGAGTCTCCCAAGACCAAGACCAAGCCCAGACCAAGACCACTGTGTTTGTCGGTCTTGGTCTTAGCTTGGTCTTGAGAGACTATGGTCTTGACAAGGTCTGTTGAGCTCTAAGTCACTGGAGTTTGTGTGTGTGTGTGTGTGTGTGTGCGCGCGCGCGCGCGCGTGTGTGTTTTTGCTATTTCCCTTAATTATTTCCTTGTTTATTTAAGGATTTTGTTTAGTGTAAGTATAATGGCACTCATGGGGACAGTGTTCAGTTGAACAGGTGTGGCAGCTCAATCTCCTGGCAGGCAAGTAAGAGTTTTGATTCGGAAGTCCAAGTGTGTGGGTCTTTGGTTTTGTTCAGTATCGGTCTGAGTTTGTGTGCTTCAATGTGTAGATGTGCTTGGAAATGCTCTTGGTATGTATAATTGTAAATAATTTGATTAACTAAGAATAATGATGTGTGTGCCAGTAAAGTTTATACAATATATAATGTTTTCTGCAGATGATGTGACTAATTACTCAGTTGACTAATTATTGTTTGTAGAGGTTTTGAAGAGTATTTTCATTATTTGACTGGATGATTGGCTGATTTACTTTTCTTAATCTTGCTCATAATGTAGAAATATAATGTAGAAATATACGGTTTGTGTCCTGAATTAATTAAAAGGATTTTAAGTTGGAAAACTTTGTTAGTAGGGCCATCCATCCATCCATCCATCTTCTACCGCTTTTCCAGAGGTCCGGGTCACAGAGGCAGCAGTTCAAGCAGAGAAGCACAGACTTCCCTCTCCCCAGCCACCTGTGCCAGCTCTTCAGAGAGGATAGCAAGGTGTTCCCAGACCAGCTGGGAGACATAGTCTCTCTAGCGGGTCGTGGGTCTGCCCCGGGGTCTCCTCCCAGTGGGACGTGCCCGAAACACCTCGAGTGGGAGGCATCCAGGAGGCATCCTGATAAGATACCCAAACCATCTCAACTAGCTCCTTTCAATGTGAATTAGCAGTGGTTCTACTGTGAGCCTCTTTCGGATGACTGAGCTCCTCACCCTATCTCTAAGGGTGAGTCCAGCAATCCTACGGAGAAAGCTCATAACAGCCCCTTGTATCCGCAATCTCATTCTTTCGGTCATTACCCAAATCTCATGGCCATAGGTAAGGGTAGGAACATAGATTGACCGCTAAAGCTTTGCCTTAGAGCTCAGCTCCCTTTTCACAATGACAGACTGGTACAATGTCCACATCACTGCAGATGCTGCGCCGATCCATCTGTCAATTTCTCGCTCCATTCTCCCCTCACTAATGAATAAGACCCCAAGATATTTAAACTCCTCCACTTGGGGCAGGAGATTGTCCCCAACCTGAGAGAGGATAATCCACCTTTTTTCTGGCTGAGGACCATGGACTGGGACATGGAGGTGCTGATTCTCATCCCAGCTGCTTCACACTCAGCAGCAGACCATCCCAGTAAGACCTGTAGGTCATTGCTGGATGAAGCCAACAGGACAACATCTTCTGCAAACAGCAGAGATGAGATCCTGTGGTCACCAAGCATGACACCCTCCGTTCCCTGGCTGCACCTAGAAATCCTGTCCATAAAAATTATGAGCATGATCGGTGACAAGGGGCAGCCCTGTTGGAGTCCAACTCTCAACGGGAATGAATCCGATTGAGTTTTGGCAATATGAACCACACTCTCACAATGGTCGTATAGAGACCGGATAGCTCGTAACAACAAGCCCAATACCCCATACTCCCGAAGCACCCCCCACAAAAAACTATGAGGGACATGGTCGAATGCCTTCTCCAAGTCTGCAAAACACATGTAAACTGGTTGGGCAAACTCCCATGAACTCTCAAGGAGTCTCGAGAGGGTAAAGAGCTGGTCTGATGTGCCATGACCAGGACGAAAACCGCATTGCTCCTCCTGAATCCGAGGTTCGACCAACGGCCTGACTCTCCTCTCCAGTACTTTGACATAGACCTTCACAGGAAGGCTGAGGAATGTGATCCCTCAAAAGATGGAACACACCCTCTGGTCCCCCTTTTTGACTAGAGGAACCACCACCCTGGTTTTCCATGCCAAAGGTACTGTCCCCGACCTCCACGCAATGTTGCAGAGGTGTGTCAACTATGACAGCCCTACAACGTCCAGGGCCTTGAGGTACTCAGGGCAAATCCCGTCCACCTCTGGTGCCCGGCCACCAAAGAGTTTTTTAACCACTTTGGTGACCTCAGCCCCTGTGATGGGCGAGTCGTTCCCCTTGTCCACAAGCCCTGCTTCCTCTGTGGAAGGCATGTCAGTTGGATTGAAAAGATCCTCGAAGTATTCCTTCCACCGCCCGACGATATCCCCAAAGTCAGCAGCGCCTCATCCACACCATACACAGTGTGGACAGGGAGCTACTTCCCCCTGCTGAGTCACTGGACAGTTTGCCAGAATCTCTTCGAGGTCCACCAAAAATGTTAGTAGATATAATAGTAAAAATTATATGGGTAAGTGTCAGGAACCGAGCCGGCTTGGCTTCCCCTGGCTCGGTCCTGGCCACTCTATGGGTACGTGCCACATTGTATGTATGTTAGCATGTGTTTCTGTGTGCTTTGCCATGCCCATAGCCACTGCCTTCTGGCCAGCAGCGGGGAGGCAGCTTCTTGCGCTCACGCTGGAGTGAGCGCTGTCTAACTGTCTGTCGGTCGGACCATGCCCGCTCTCTATTGCTACCAGCTGTTTCTACTCCCGTATGCCATCTTCCCGCTCCTCGCCCAGGTGAATCTAATTTGGGAGACCAGCAACGCATGTTTTTAAGGAGCCTGTCTCCAGTCGTGCATTGCTGGGTCATTGTACTCCATCGACGGTTCTTGGATGGAGGCACGTCAGCTAAGGACTGTGTTTCACTGTGCGCTTTCGGACTTACTTGGACAGCTCCAGCCTTGTGAGTATGATCTGTGTGTGGTCTTTCCCCGGTCTTCTCTCCTAGACTGTTGAGCATCCTGGAGGATTCCATAGCCAGTGTAACTTACAGAAACTGTAACTGTTTGTGTGCCCGCCATATTAATAAATATGTGTGGTGTTAACCTGCGCTTAAATCCTCATCCTTTCTCCCCTCACCGTGCGTGTTAGAAAAGCGCACGGGGGGGTTCATGACAGAATGACCCAGCCCGCAAAAAGGATTTAGCGGGTTCACCCACGCATCATTCTACTCTTTTCATTGCAAACTGTTTCTCGTTTCTGGACTAACTTGTGTTGGAGAACGTCATACCTCGATCTCGCCGAAGAAGAGGAGCGGCAGCAGGGTTCCCCACGATGGAGGAGGAATGGGCTGCAGAGTTCATGCAGGGCTTCGTTGATGGTTCCCTCGCCGCCCGGGGTCCTAAGGAGATGCTGGAAAACGTGAATGCCGCAGTAGGCATTTTGGAAGCACATCCAGGGTTATGGACCTACCCGCAGTACGCCGATCTGCTGTGCACAGTCTGCTCGCTCCAGCGTTCCCTTCCTGGTCTGGCATTTCCAGCAACGCCGAGACAGAGGTCCGTATTCCCGTAAACCGGCAGCCTCCGTGACGCTCTGCTTGACCCTCCACTCGCTCCAGCATGGTCTATCCTGGAACATAAGGGACAGTGTTGTCCCACAAGGGGATGCAGGCAGAAGCCCACCTCAGTAGCAGTGGCCATCGTTTCAGCCACCGAGATGTCTGCTGGATTCACCCCGGCCATGCCCACATCCGTCGTCAGGGAGACGGCTCCTCCAATCATCTGCGGAGGAGCCTACGCCATCGCTGGCATGGAGGGGGACGAGTTTCTGCCCTGTGCAGCTGTGGATGTCATCAACCAGGGTGACAGGCAAGTATATTTTCATTCTAAAATATTCATTAACACCGAATCTTGCCTGTCTCCCGAGGGAGGGGCCCAGTATCAGCAGTCTACTGGGTCCTCTCCTCCAGCTGCAATTAATGATTGTTTCCTTCCCCTCTCAGTGTCTACTCCGTTAATTTCTGAGGGCCCGCCGGTCCAAGAACCGGCCCACCTGATGATGTAGGTTGAGGTTCCTGGTTGGTCCTGCCCAGGAGCCCGCACGGAGGCGTTCCTCTGCAATCCCACCGGCGGACGAGGAGTGGGCGAATCTGCTTGCCTTCGTCAACCGCCGGGTCGAGGAGGAGTGCCGTGAGAGGGAGGACCGAGGATGCACTTTCCCAGCTGTGAGGGTTCCACCTCCTACGCCTTCTCTACCCCTGGATTCGCCTTCTGATGAGGAGTGGTCAAGCCTGCTCGCCGCGCTCAATCGCCGGGTCGAGGAGGAGCACCACAAGAGGGAGGCCGAAGGACGTGCTTCCCCAGCTGTGAGGGCTTTACCCCCCGCGCCTGTCCAACCCACGGGATTGCCGACGGACGAGGAGTGGTCGAGCCTGCTCGCCGCGCTCAACTGCCGGGTCGAGGAGGAGCACCGCGAGAGGGAGGCCCGAGGATGCCCCTTCTCGGCTGTGAAGGTTCCATCTCCGGACCTGCCGATGGACGAGGAATGGTCGGACCTGCTTGCTGTGCTCGACTGCCGGGTCAATGCCGTATGCCATCTTCCCGCTCCTCACCCAGGGGAATCTAATTTGGGAATCTGTTTGTGTGCTCGCCATATTAATAAATGTGTGTGGTGTTAACCTGCGCTTAAATCCTCTTCCTTTCTCCCCTCGCCGTGCACGTTAGAAAAGCGCACGGGGGGGGGGGTGTTTCATGACAGGTAAAGTTAAGTTTAGTTGATCAAAGTAAAGTGGATTGTTGCCATTTTGGTTAAAAGTGAAATGACATTTATAATGACTGGTAGAAATAAGTGGTTCAGTTTTGGTATAGAAGTACTTAAGTTGCATGGGAAATCTTATTTTAAAATGGCATTAAAAACTTTGTTACAATAAGTAGTTTAAAACTGCAATAAATATATTAAATTAAAACATAACATTTATAGAAGCCAAAGACGGCCATGTATTTGATTTAGTTAGTTAGATAATTCTAAAGTGGTTAAAATAAGAATAAAGGCGCTGTCTATTGATGCGGAAGCTGTACAGACAGGATGGATTTTGAGAAAATGTGACACCCTGAGGCATTTTTTGTTAAAAGTTGGTTACATGGACTGGTGATCTGTCCAGGGTGTACCCTGCCTCTCGCCCAAAGATGCTGGGATAGGCTCCAGCACCCCCCGCGACCCAAAAAGGATTAAGCGGAAGAAGATGGATGGATGGATGGATGGATGGATGGATGGGTGGATGGAACATGGTGTTTTAACACAATTTGAGTATGCTAAACATGAATATAACCGGAGTGGTGGCCTAGTTGGTAGAGCCCACAACCGGGAAGTTGTGGGCTCAAATCTTGGCTGGGTCATACTAAAGACCATATAAAGACCATATAAAGACCTAAAGACTATATCCCAGCCCCTGACCAACAGTGATCTGTGTTTGCATGTTCTCCCCGTGTCTGCGTGGGTTTGCTCTGGGAGTTCTCCGTTTTCCTCCCACAGGCCAAAAAACATGCAGGTTAGGTTAATTGGAGACTAAAAAAAAAAGTGGTGTGAATGTGTGTGTGAATGGTAAAGGATAGCGCCGTACCGTGGCTGCTTCATCCATCCAGGTGGATACCCTCAGTTTCCCCTCTGGGGATCAATAAAGTATACAAAATCGAATCAAATTAAAAAAAAAAAAATCAAATAAAAATGCTACTTTCCACTTTCTAGCTTGGTACTCAGCATAATAGAACCGTGAAAGGTAAGTTAACGCTCAGAGCTACCAGAGGACCAACCCCCACTGTAGCTTTCACTACTCACAGTAGCTGTGTGGCCTAGGGTCAGTGAAACGGAGATAGGTGCCAACTCATACACCACATGGTGTCCCACATGTTGGGGGGGCATGAATATGATGGTTACCATCCTCAATTTTGGGGTTTAAGCACTGAAAAAGCAAATTTAAAATAGACCCTTAAAATTTCTTAATTTTCGTCTTGAAGTAGCTTAAATTCCAAATAAGGGAAATTATTAATTTTTTGTGATGCATTAAATACCAATTTTTATAGTACCCATTGGTTTTAGAACAAAGCTGTAGTGAATAAAACATGCAAAGACCTCATTAGCGTACTTTTAAAATGACACTTCACCAAAAATCTAGTTTTTTTTTTCTTGTTAACATGTCTGTATCATGGTTTTTTATGACTTCAAAGACATACGAGGGTGCGCTGAAAAGTTCATAGTGGTCAAATTTGACCAAATGTGGTTTATTTTTCAACATAGTCTCCCCTTCAATCCACACACTTCTTCCATCAGTGTTGCAGCACTTGGATGTCTGTAGCTGAAAAATAAACCACATTTGGTCAAATTTGACCACTATGAACTTTTCAGCCCCCCCACCCCCGCCCCTGTAATTGCATGATAAAGTGGGGATATACAGTATTTCATCAGATATACAGTACAAGGTTTCATCCCATACAGTTTCAGGACACTGATGATCATGTATTTATTACCTCCGCCATGAGGCGGAGATTATGTTTTTGCTGACATTGGTTGGTTTGTCTGTCTGCCTGTTAGCAATATTATTCAAAACGTTATGAACAGAGTTTGATGAAATTTTCAGGAAAGGTGTGTAATGGCATGGGGAACAGATGATTAGATTTTGGTGATGATCTGAGTGCACAGGGGCTTTGTTTGTCTTTGTGCAGCAGGATTACACAAAAACTACTGGATGGATTTGGATGAAATTTTCACCAGAGGTGTTCCTTGGGCTACAGAGGAACCCATTACATTTTGGTGATGATCTAAGAATGTATACCTCTGCCAAGGCTCTTATCTTCTCACAGAGTGTTAGCAAAAATATTCCAAAACTAATGGACAGACTTTGATGCAATTTTCACCAGAAGTGGCTCTAGGCCTACACACAAACCCATTACATTTTGGAGGTGATTCATGAGGGACAGAAGGAGCCTTGGTGAAGGTATGCACCCTCTGAAACATAATTCAACTAGAAAAGCACTCAATTTCAGAAAATTGTTCATTTGCTCAGTTGTTGCTAAGCTTTAAAATGTCTGGTGTGATAAATGATCACTGGGGCTCTGTGAAGCTGCTTCAGAATTGTGAATTGAATATATAATATTTTTTTCATTTTGTTCAGTGATAGCAATGTGGATTATATGGCATATACAATGGTGTGAAAAAGTGTTTGCCCCCTTCCTGATTTCTCATTTTTTTGTATGTTTGTCACACTTAAATGCTTTAGATCATCAAACAAATTTAAATATTAGACAAAGATAACAGAAGTAAACACAAAATGCAGTTTTTAAATGAAGGTATTTATTAATGGGGGGGGGGGAATCCAAACCTACATGGCCCTGTGTGAAAAATTGATTACATAAATTAACTGTGATTTATCTGTGATTACTGTCACACCTGTTCTCAATCAAGAAATCACTTAAATAGGACCTGCCTGAAAAAGTGAAGTTGACTAAAAGATCTTCAAAAGCTAGACATCATGTTACAATCCAAAGAAATTCAGGAACAAATGAGAAACGAAGTAATTAAGATCTATCAGTCTGGAAAAGGTTATAAAGCCATTTCTAAAGCTTTGGGACTCCAGCGAACCACAGTGAGCGCCATTATCCACAAATAGCAAAAACATGGAACAGTGGTGAACCTTCCCAGGAGTGGCTGGCCAAACAAAATTACCCCACTAGCCCAACAATGACTCATCCAAGAGGTCACAAAAGACCCCACAACAACATCCAAAGAACTGCAGGCCTCACTTGCCTCAGTTAAGGTCAGTGTTCATGACTCCACCATAAGAAAGAGACTGGGCAGAAATGGCCTGCATGGCAGAGTTCCAAGACGAAAACCACTGTTGAGCAAGAAGAACATAAAGGCTCGTCTCAGTTTTGCCAGAAAACATCTTGATGATCCCCAAGACTTTTGGGAAAATACTCTGTCGACTGATGAGACAAAAGATAAACATTTTGGAAGGTGTGTGTCCCATTATATCCAGCGTAAAAGTAACATAACATGTTCAGAAAAGGAATATCATACCAACAGTAAAATATGGTGGTGGTAGTGGGATTGACTGGGGCTGTTTTGTTGCTTGAGGACCTGGAAGACTTACTGTGGTAAATGGAACCATGAATTCTGCTGTCTACCAAAAAATCCTGAAGGAAAATATCCGGCCATCTGTTCGTGACCTCAAGCTGAAGTGCACTTGGGTTCTGCAGCAGGACAGTGAGCCAAAACACACCAGCAAGTCCTCCTGTGAATAGCTTAAGAAAAACAAAATGAAGACTTTGGAGTGACCTAGTCAAAGTCCTGACCTGAGTCCGATTGAGATGCTGTGGCATGACCTTAAAAGGTGGTTCATGCTCAAAAACCCTCCAATGTGGCTGAATTACAACAATTCTGCAAAGGTGAGTGGACCAAAATTCCTCCACAGTGCTGTAAAAGACTCATTGCCAGTTATCGCAAACGCTTGATTGCAGTTGTTGCTGCTATGGGTGACTCAACCAGTTATTAGGTTTAGGGGGCAATCACTTTTTTCACACAGGGCCATGTAGGTTTGGATTTTTTTTCCCTTTAATAATAAACACCATCAATTAAAAACTGCATTTTGTGTTTACTTGTGTTATCTTTGTCTAATATTTATATTTGTTTGATGATCTGAAACATTTAAATGTGACAAACATACAAAAAATGAGAAATCAGGAAGGGGACAAATACTTTTTCACACCACTGTATATGCCTATAAGCCAAAATATAACACCATCCACATTTTTTAGGAAATAGACCAATAGTATCTATTTTAATGGCCTACAGGTCATCCTTCTTGAACTCTTGCTTTGAGCATGCAAGTCTTGATGCCTGCCTGACAACACCCCTACAGCTTTTCTAGCTGAGGGTGAAAAACATATTTGACTGTTTTATGATTTCAAAAGATATAAGTAAATCCTTCTTCATTTTACTTCTCATTCCCTGAAATTCTTAATATATTTGGTGTTTTTTGGACATTTGTAGATTCATTTTCTATGACTTTGAAACACTGTTGGCTGGTTAATAGAGGATGCTGCTAGGAGCTATCCCCATCTAAACGGCAGCAAAAAATATACTTGCATATTAAAAAGATTATGAAAAAAATAGTGGTGAGCATAATCAGGATTAATCATGACTGATCACGATTAATCATATTTATATATGTATATATTACTGGTATGGCAAATCAGTACAGTGACACTGATTTGCTTGTGGCACACATTCTTTTCTATATCAGAAAATTAAAATGGTCAGATATCATCTGAATATGATGCTTTGTGTGCTTTAATCTGCATATAAATTCTTGTTTTAACATATGTGGACTGCTTTTGTTTATTTACACTTTAGACTGTATAATTTTGGGGAAAAACATAGTCTAAGTTGTCCGTAAACTATTGCAAAAACTATGAAAATTTAAATTAAGTATAAACAACATGTGCTACACCATTTTTCATTGACGACAACTAGTTCCTGCAACTGTTAGTATAATAATACTTGTATGTTATACATGAATTGCCCATTTTAGAATCATATATGGGTAACCATTTCCAAGTTAATTTTCAGGGCTTATATCTCAAAAATCGTGAATGGTAACCACCAAATTCATGATCAGCACACCCAAGTTGTGTTAAAACACCTCATTGCCAACTTTTACCACAAAATGCCTCAACTATCCTTAAAATGGCCCTTTTCTGATTTTCCATCCTGTCTAGTAGCCCAAGAATCATTATCTATTGCTATGGAAGAGTTGATCAATCTGACAAAACCTTTTCAGATCAGCTCACTATCACTGTAGTGTAGGGGAAGAGTGTAGTGTACTGTGATCAGAAGGTATGGGGTTCATCTCCCACTGTTGCTGCCCACTGTCTTTGTAATGTTGTGTGTGAATATGTGACAGGGTAGATAACTGAGTCTGTTAAGTGCTTTGGTCATCCAGAGATTAAAAGAAAGAAGAGCTATATCCACCTTATTCCTGGGGGTGCCACTGTAGGAACAATTATGGGCAGAGCTTCTGGTTTCAACTGACCTAGTGTTAAATCAGTCAGTAAGAGTGGAGTAGCAGGGACATTTAAAATAGCATTTTTAAAAGTTTTTCAAATTCATTTTAATGTATAGTCCACATACGTGTTTTGCACTCAAGTGGCAGCTAATTTCAGCTCTTCTAGTTTTTGCATTTTTTGAATGTTTTGGCGTAGTTCTGGTACTTGTTGGTGTTCGTGGTTGTGCCAGATTGGATAAATGGAGGCTTCTCACCACACGATGACAGACGACATCCAAGCACGGTGTTGTGGCGTACGTCTGCACAAAGGTAAATTTGATTATGTCCAACATATTTTAACAAAATGCAACCGACTTTATTACGGTGGAGACATGCTGGTTGGAATGCGCACTGCGTCATTATGAGTACAGGCAACGAGAAGTCAAAAATCATGACTCTCTTTGTTTGGTAGCGGCAAGTCCCAGGAAAACCTTGTGAGTGCCTGGTATCGTTGGAAAGCTTAGAAATCGTACTTTCTAAAAATATCTATGTTTTTGTAGAAGACGTAACTCCCGACCAATCAAACACAAGTTTTCAACCTAGCTAAAATATAAACAAATCGTCTTTTTCTGGGTCAGTTTTTGCGACTTCCTACAAATTAAATATCATTTTGAAGGTCTTTCAGTACAGAATATTGAAATAACATTACATCAGTTTTGAAAATGTCCTCAAAGTGATTCATTTTGCCAGCACGGGTCATTTGTTTACAGCATTTGCCTCTTAGCAGCGGCGCTAACTAACGGAGCTACTGTGTACAAGGCCACTTTTTAGGTCATCTTCCTATCCCTTGATAGTTGTGGGAAGTGGTATGATTATGTTACTGTTTTGAGGTGCAAGAGGCTGTGTTCCTGCATTTCTGATGCCAAAGTCATTGTTTTTTTAACAAGGAAAAGTGTCCCATTTCAGTGACAACCATATGTTCTAAACTAGTACCGGAAATTGCTACCATAATTCACACAGGGCATCATGGGGCCTAGGAATAGCGTGGATAAACAAATCCCATTTTACATGAGATGGAATTTAGAATCCTAAATTAACATTAAGAGGTTTGCCTATAGGATTTACGAAAGGGTCAGGTTAAAAAGGCAATAGATATTAACGTAAAAAATCAAAACAAAATATGGGTTAATATAACAGGTGTGTCCAATTATGTGTCATGGAGGGCCAAGACCCTGCAGGCTTTAACTCCAGCCAGTGTCTTCAACAGCAGATTCCACTGGATTTCTTCCCACTAATTGCTGATAAGTGAAAACACCTGCTGAAGAGAAAACCTGCAGGGTCTTGGCTCTCCATGGCACATGATTGGACACCCCTGATGTAACACTTCTGTGTTATTGTAGTATTTCTTGAGGGGCTCGCTGTGCAATAAAATCCTGCAGGATCATACCAGGTAGTTCTGACAACTTCTCTTTATTCTCCTCTTTATATTCCGCCAAAACTTCATGTGATGATGGGATTTATTGTAATATGCAGCGTGATGACGCAGCCGGCTGGTGACATCATCTGACATGGTTCAGACAAAACCCAAGCACAGACATGGGCTCAAAATAAACACAGTAATCTTTATTACTGACCCTCTCACTCTGAATGAGTGAGAGGGTGTGGGTGAATGTGTGAAAAAGTGGATGAAGACATGTAGAGCAGGGACAAGTCTGGCAACCCTGCAAAGAGGAGACAGAAATATGAGCTCTCTGAACACTGATTGAATGAGCAAATTAATGAATTAATCTTACGGTGCAGGAGGGTTGAAGCAGCACTGAAGAGCGTCAGTTCTTCAACAGTTAACCAGAGTCCCACCGACTTAAAGTGGTGCTTGTGCAGTATAAACAGTGCTGGTGCCTCAGAGGGAAAAGAGTTCAGTTTAGGGAAGCTGCACTTCTGCCGAGGAGAGGAGTGGGGCCCACAGCTCGCAGATGGAAGTCCGGTCCGCAGCCAGGAGAAGGAGGAAATCCGCCCAGAGGTAAGTCCACCTGTGCACAGGCAACAGAGAGAGAGGCAGGAGCAGAGGAGATTATTTCCAAAAGGTAGCTTACGGCAGAGTTATGGAGACGAGACTCCCAGATGATGAATCACTGTCATAGAGGTGAGGGAGGCAAAACTCCCTTACAGAAGGAAGGGGAAGACTCAAGCACAGAGTACTTAACCCAGGAGAAGCGTAGACGTCTCTGTGCAGACTGCAGGGCACCAATCCTTCTAAAGGCTGTATTAATGAGAGGAGCAGGTGTGGGCGCAGCTGTGGAAGATAATTAGAGACAGAGCACATCCACCGTGGATCACCACAGTACCCCCCACCCCCACCCCAAGGGATGCCTCTTGGTGGCTAGTTCAGCCTGTCCGGGTGAGTCCGATGAAACTCCCTGATCAGTTGCGGATCCGTGATGAAGGAGGATCGCACCCAAGACCTCATCTCCAGACCATACCCCTCCCAATCCACCAGATACTGGAGACCACACCCCCTGCGTCGTCCATAATATGGCTGACCTTGTACACAGGGCCACCATCAATCATCACCGGTGGGGGTGGAGGCTTGGGTGGGGGGCACAGCAGACTGGAAAAAAGGCTTCACCTAAAGCACATGGAAAGTGGGGCAGATACGAAGAGAGGCGGGAAGAGCCAGGCAGACAGCAACTGGGTTGACAATGTGGGTTATGGGATAAGGACCAATGAAACGCTGAGAGAGTTTCTTAGATTCTGCCTTCAAATTAATGTTTTTGGTAGACAACCATACCTTTTGTCCCACCTGGTAGGGTGGAGCCGGAGTCCCGTGGCGGTTGGCAATCTCAATGTTGCGATCTGCCATGAGATGAAGAGCGACCTTCCATAACCGGCGGCATCATTTGTGCGCCTGGACCAACGGGACAGCAACCTCCACCAACTCATCCAGGAACGAGGGGGGGGGGGTTGTAACCTGAGGACACCTTGAAAGGAGAGACACCTGTGGCAGAAGAAATGGCAGAATTATGTGCATACTCGATCCATGGCAAGTATGAGCTCCAAGATGCAGGGTTGGATGCTGTGACACACCTCAGGGCAGCTTCCAGTTCCTGGTTGGTACACTCACATTGACCATTGTTCTGCAGGTGGTAGCCTGAGGATAAGCTAACCGTAGCCCCAATGGCCTTGCAGAAAGACCGCCACACCTGAGAAATAAATTGAGGGCCTCGGTCCGAAACGATGTCCACCGGGATCCCATGAAGGCGAACCACATGCAGGACAAAGAGATCAGCTGTTTCCTTGGCCGAAGGGAGCCCTTGCAGGGGAATGAAATGGGTTACCTTCAAAAACCTGTCGATGATGGTAAGGATAACAATGTGTTCTGCAGAGGGGGGGGGGGGAGACCGGTTACAAAATCCAGGGCGACGTGAGACCAAGGTCTACTGGGGATGGGGAGAGGATGCAGCAGGCCCAGGGGGGAAGGGGGGATGATTTACCAGTGGCACACTGGGGGCAGGCTCGAATGAACTCTTTGACGTCCTTGCGCAATGATGGCCACCAGAAGGTCCTCTGCAGCTGGGTCATGGTGCGAGCCATCCCGGGGTGACACATGACCTTGGAGGAGTGCAACCAATTAATGACCCCACCACGGACCGAAGAAGAAACGTACATCCGACCCGCCGGACCCCCACACGGGTCGGGCTCAGTTTCTTGCGCTCTCTTGACTCTCTCCTTAATGTCACATGAGAGCATACCAAAAATGCAGGATGGAGGGACAATAGGATGCAGCGACGGCACAGCCATGTCAGGGGAAAATAGCCTAGAGAGCACGTCAGGCTTGGTGTTTTTGGACCCCAGGTGGTAGGTGATCGTGAAATTGAACCTGCCGGAGAACAGGGACCAGCAGACAAATGGCTGAGAAACTCCCTCCAGCCAATGGTGCCACTCCTCCAAAGCCAGTTTGACAGCGAGCAACTCCCGGTCCCCCACATTATAATTCCTCTCTGCTGGCGACAGGCCACGGGAGAAGAAAGCGCATGGGCGAACCTTATCGTCAGAAGGGGAATGCTGCTACCAAACCGCCCCCCATACCGAAATCTGAATCATCCACCTCCAACAGAAAGTGCAGGGAGGGGTCCACCTGTGCAAGGATAGGGGGAGAGGAAAAGTCAGACTTTAACTTCAAGAATGCCGCCTCAGCCTCTTCGGACTAACAGAAAGGAACCTTGGTGGAGGTGAGCCTGGTGAGTGGTAGGGCAATAACACTGTAGTTTTGGATAAACCTCTGATAGAAATTAGCAAAACCCAAAAACTGCTGCAGCTGTTTGCAGGAGGAAGGGACTGGCCACTCCACGACAGCTTTTACCTTATCCGGGTCTGCTATGATGCTCTTGTGGGTGATGACAAACCCGAGGAAGGTGGTGGAAGCAGTGTGAAACTCACATTTCTCGGCTTTGACGTACAGTTGGTTCTCCAAGAGACGCTGAAGGACCCGTCTCACGTGCACCCTATGCTTCTCCAGAGAACGAGAGAAAATGAGGATATCATCAAGGTACACAAATACAAACAAGTCCAAAAATGCAGGGATAAAATGCACAGTGCTAAACCACTGCGCCACCGTGCAGCCCATTCTTTCTACACCTTTCACTCTGTATATATATCACGGACGCACGGATCACCCCGGGGGTCTCCCGGGTCCGCGGACGGAGCCACGGTTTGCAGCGGGAGACGTTACAGCAGGGAGGAGCTAGTGCTAGCTAGCACTTGGCCGCCGCCCGGTGCTAATGGGAAACTCGACATACCGGGAGCTGTAGCGAAAATGACGCGGGTACCGGGCTGGAGTTTAGGCGGCGTGAAAGAAATATAAGACAGAATAATAAAGAGCGATGGCAAGAACCAAGCAGACCGCCCGTAAAATCTACTGGAGGAAGAAGCCCCCCCCCCCCCCCCCCAGGAGACAGCTAGCCACCAGGGCTGCTCGGAGAGGTGCTCCGGCCACCGGCAGAGTGAAGAGGCCTCGCCGTCACAGGCCCGTGGCTCTGAGAGAGATCTGTCGCTGCCAGAAATCCACGGAGCTGCTCATCCGTAAGCTGCCCGTCCAGCGCCTGGTGAGGGAGATCGCTCAGGACTTCAAGACCGTCCTGCGTTTCCTGAGCTTCGCCGTCATGGCTCTGCAGGAGACCAGCGAGGTCCACCTGGTGGTCGCTTCACTTCCGCCCTCCCAAGAGAGTAGACACTTTTTTCTTCTCTCCTGCTCTGACTTTTTCCTCCCCTCCTAACTACCGGATCCCAGCTTGCTGTTGTCTGTCTGCGTCCAACTGCGACCGCCGAAAAGAAATTATGGAGTTAATAAGCTGGGCTTTGAACACAATTGACACTATTTTTTCAACAAGGAAAAGTGCTCCGGGGGAAGCTGTCTGCCCCGCTGGAACGGCTCCAGTGGGCTATTTATGTGACACAGGTAATTGGAAAATGCTGTGTCTCTCTAATCTCTCTATCGAAGATATTGAAGATTTGTTTATCTTCGTAATCTTGGTGATTGGGATAATTCTGATTGGGACGGGAATTGTCTTGGTTTACCGCAAATTGCTGAAGATGGATTCAACCTATCAAAATGCTGGCCAGGCGAGGTGCATCCAACAAATTGAAAAACTGGAGAAGACCCTGATAGCGACTACTGGAGAACTGTCTCGTAAGGTGGATTACATCATGGGTTCGCTCAGGTCTTTCCACGACGAATTCAAAGCTGCGCAATGAAGGATTAATGTACTGAATCTACAGAAGAAATACAAGTCTTCTCTGTGATCAGTCCTATTTGGCATTATTATTCCCCATGAAAATTCCTCCTGGCTGTCTGCAGACTGTGTTTTTTCAAAATCATGAGCACAAGGCCTTGGACAGCCAGCTGCAGCGCCAGATAAGACTGGCGCCAGACAGACAAAACATCTTCTGCCAAGGGTCCTTGGGTCTCTCTTATTATCATCAACACTGCTCAACACCGCACACACATTGATCCATGAACTGAATAAAGACAACACTGCTCTCTTGTGTCCTGTGAATTCTGTGTGTAGCGAATATATGTGCATGAGCTTTTTTTTTCCTTGAACTCTTAATATTGATTAAGTATGTAACCAGTATTTTGAATCAATGATTTTTTTGCTCCTTCCTATTGTATCATCTTTATGCGACCTGTACCCTCCTGCTGATAGGCGCGTTGCAGATGCGCCGCGGCACGGAAATGCAGGTTCATTACTGTGTCAAGTCAAATTCTCTCGTATGTTATCAGTGATCTGTTAATGTACTTGGCAATAAATCTTTTTCTGATTTCTTCTTCGCTAAGGGGGTCACCATCATGCCCAAAGACTTCCAGTTGGCCCGCTGCATCCGCGGAGAGAGAGCTTAGACTTTCTGCTGCACATTCACCAGCCATAATGCTCTGCACTGTGTGTCTATATATATATATACATTTATAGTAATATGGACATATGTTTACTAGATGTTGTTTTTTCTTGCCTTCTGATTGTTGCTCTGAGTGTTGCTATCCCTATGCTGTTGCAATCCTGGAATTTCCCCATTGTGGGACTAATAAAGGCTTATCTTATCTTAAAAAGTCCCTCAGCACATCATTAATGAGCCACTGGAATACCGCTGGTGCGTTGGTTAAACCCTCCCTAATTCAGACCAGGTGGTATGCATTGTGCAGATCCAGTTTCGTGAGCACCGTGGCCCCCTGGAGAGAGTCGAAGGCAGAGTTGATGAGAGGCAGAGAATATTTATCCTTCACAGTGATATTATTGAGCTCTCTAAAATCAATACAGGGTCTGAGTGAGCCATCCTTTTTACTCACAAAAAAAAAAAAAAAAAAAAACAGCCCCCACCGCCGAGGAAGAGAGCCTGATAATACCTGAGCTTAAGGATTCCTTGATGTACTTGTCCATCGCCTCCTGCTCTGGGGCAGAGAGGCTATACAGCCGGCTGGATGGTAATGGGGCCCCCGGCAGGAGGTTGATGACTCAATCATAGGGGTGGTGGGGGGGGGGGTAGCGAGAGTGCCTTTGCTTTACTGAACACGGGAGCCAGGTCGTGGTATTCAGGTGGAACTAAGGAGAGATCGGGCAGGTGAGCGGGAGGGGAACACAAGGGCACAGAGGGAGAACTGGAGGCAGACTAAACAAGCACTTAAAAAGTACTGCATGAAGTAATTCTACCTGCCTGCCAATCAATAACAGGGTTGTGAAGTTTAAGCCAAGGGTAACCCAGAATGACAGGGGAGGCAGACACAGATAGCACAAAAAAACTGATGTGTTCCCGATGGTTACCTGACACCAGTACCAACACAGGGGCAGTCTGCTTAGCCACAATGGTAAGGGGCACTTTAGAAAGGCCGATCAACTTCAAAGGTGTCTTCAGATCGTAACAAGGATGCCCCAGCCGGGTTGCCAGACTTTCCGAAATAAAGCTCTGTTTGGCACCTGAATCAATGACAGCATGAGTGGATATTTCAGTGTGATCATGTTGGAAGTGAATAGGTAGCAAAAGGCGTGGAAGGGATTTAGCCTTTTCTACGTCCGTAAGTCCCCCTACTGTGATGCACGGACTCCCCCTTTTAACCTCTTGCACTCCAGGATACCGCGGGCGGTCACATCTCTGCGTTCTAGCGCACCCTCGTGCGCACTAGGACGCACAGTGTGCGTCTCAGAGCGCACTGAAAAAAAAAAAGCTGCATTTCCGTTCTTCCACTACACACACAGCCGCGAACAGAAAGCCAATGGAGTGCTTTGATTGGTTTAGATTTGATTGACCTCTCATTCGACTAATAAGAGCCTTGAATTGGGTTTCTGAAACCTTGAAGAACCAATGACTGAAAACCTAGCAAGAAGGACCCGCCTACCAACGGCTGCGAGTACAGCGAGCCAATTGAAGCAGAGAAGTTCGACAAGTGAAAGCGTGCGTCCCGTGCGTAAAATCTGTTTTGTGTAAGCTGCTGGGTGACACACACACGTTCGCCAGTCTTTTTTTCTTACTACTGTTCTTATTTGTTTTGAAAAATCGTTTGCCAAAACCGCAATCATGGAAGCGCAAAACCGCAATAATGGAATCATGGTTTGACCGGGTCGCGTGACCAGAACCACGAGTCGTAACAAGCGGACCAGCTTCATGTTCGTCTGACAATGAGGAAGAGATGTTCGCCAGCGACACTGCTGTTGTGGATAGGTAAGTGTTATAAGCTAAATTATTCTTTATCCCTGAAAATTGTAATCAAAATGACTTTTGACCTATCGGTAAATTACAACTGTGCATCATCGCCACATGACGCCCCCCGCTACTCTTCAGTAGCGGATTGCAGATATATTGCAGATATTTTAGTACAACTGTGCGTAGTAGACCACGGCGCACAGTCCCCGCGGTCCGTCATGTGGCGATGGACGATGTCCGTCCTCTGTAGCGGGGTGGGGTGGGGTGGAAGTTGTTATCCTCTACATTACAGATATTTTAGTATAATTTTTAGTGCACTGTAGGTTATTTTTTCTTGTAAAAAAAAAAAGCCACACATTTTTTACGTGGCATACTTCTTTGTGTGTGGGGGCTTGTTTATTCATTCATTCATTCATGAATGAATAAACAACCCCCCCACACACACACACACAGCCCTGAGTGTCACCTTTCATTAGAGCCCAAGATCAAGCTTCTATATTGAATCATTCAAAAGTTACAGACGTTTTTCCAAACTGTGCCATTTGGCACAGTTCAAAAACGCCTGGGAACAACCTGACAAAAAAGCTGTGTAATATATTAATTTTTTGTGGTATTGTTACAAAATTTTGACCTCAGCTGGATAACACTTGGTTCTACATTTCTGTTGCATTTTCCAGCCCGGATCTGACAGCTGTGTGTTATTTGCAAGCATTTGTATCTAAAAAAAACACACAGACGAACTTTGTTTTCTTCAAGTTCAGTATGTTTAAATAACTGTTACTCAGTGGCAGGAGCACTTAGAGAGATTATGACTGTTATGCCAAAAAATTCAAAGTGTTTTCTTTTAAATGAGACCAACCCCATGAAGATGCTGCAAAGGGTTGAAGAACAGCTTTTGATTTACTTTGGGTACATTATTTTTAGGGAAATTGACCAGAGTGCAAGGGGTTAACTTGATTGGGGCAAGAGGCAACCTCGTGTTCATTACTGGTGCAGTGCAAACACAACCCGAGGTTGCGGCGGAGTTGTCGTTCCGCCAGCGGCAACTTAGACCGGCCCATCACCATGGGCTTTTCAGCCTCAGGGAAATCGGAGGGAGGGAGGGCCAGCTGTGGGGAACGGCTAAGCTGAGCGCCCGAGCGACTGGGAAGCCGACGCTCGCTAACTCGTTCCCTTAGACAGTTAGCTAAGAAGAAGCTCCACCCGTGCACGTATTTCTCTAGGCAGCTCACCCCAGCCGAGAGGAATTATGACGTCGGGGATAGAGAGCTCCTGGCCATTAGAGCCCCTTTTCCACTAGTGTCACTTCGGCCCATTTCGGTACGGTATGGTACGGTACAGTTCGGCCTGCTTGTGTTTCCACTGCACATGAAGTACCACTTGACGTGGGTGGGAATAGTTACAGGGAGGCGGCACAACCCTCCCGTTACGTAAAAAAAACGTAACTGGTGTAAAACAAGCATAACGTTACGCAAAACAAGCGACGCAGGCAAAACAAGCTGGCAGGATACGAGGTGTCTGCGTTCTCTGGCTTTTTTTTTTTGCCAAAGTAAAACCAAAAAATGAGAACAGAAGGCAAAGGCAGCAAGACGACACACTCTGGAAAAGTACTGGAGCATTTAGGAAACCATATAGAGCATTATAAAGCAGAAGACATGAGGTAACGAACTACATCACGTATGATGGTAAGCTAATGATTGCTAATGCTACTTTACTTTTAAGTCTGCAGTATGACATTGTAATGTCGGCAAGTTATTGCTATTAGGTACTAAGATATGTATTCTCTGTGTGTGTGTTTCAGATGGCTCTCTTGTGGCAAAAATATTGCTTCAGACTGTCGGTCTGGATGTTCAACACAGTGATGAGATGTCACCCCAGCTTCATGAACGCGAAGTGGTTACAGAACTGCAGAATGTCTGAAGAAATGTTTTGCTTCCTGTGCAACAAATTGCTCTGATCTGTGTCAAAATCATGGAGAGACTTTTGAGACGTCATGGGATTTACCTGCTCCAGCGAGTGGTATCGTGGCAAAACATGATCAGCTCCAAAACTTGATCACCAGGTGCCATATTGTGTCATGTTCACTGCGCAACTTTGCAGCAAACTAATAGAAATTAGCAGTGAGGCCAAAACACAGAGTAAGTAGCGTGTTTATTTACAATGGGTGAATGTGTAGAATGTCCAAATACAGTCACATTGAAAAGGGGATGAGAGACACCCGGCTACAAACTCAATTGGTTCAAAGGATGCCTAATGCACTCCAAACAGGCAGGAGCGGAGAAAAAGGCACAAGGACTTACAATAGCGTTGGAGCGGAAAGGCTCTGGAGAAACAACACGATTAGTCCAAGGGTGAACCCACAGAAGCGAGCCTGGATGTCTGAAGTTGACATAGCTAAGCTGCCACACTGGCTGGTCGTACTGCCCTGCTATTTGTACAAAGCCCTAATGACCGCAAGTGGACCCAGCTGTGTGGCAACAGGTGTGTGACTGATAGGACCATGTGTGTGTGCGTGAGTGTGAATGCGAGTGTGTGTGTGTGTGTGTGTGTGCATGCGTGCATGAGTGTGTGAGTGTGTATGTGGTGAGCCATACAGCTGGTGAATGCCTGGTGAGAGGAGGAGGCATGGCTGTGGGACTGGAGGAGAGCAAGGCTCAATCCGCCAGCTGGAATTAATAAGCAATAATTAAACCCAACAGCCACAAGTCATGCTCGAGGTGACGACCCCGAACATGACAGTGCCCCCCCCAAAGGGGTGGGTACCAGACACCCACCGTACCATCAGAGAGAAGAACCTACTCCCCCCCACTCAAAAAGCCCATACAAACAACCCAGGGTGGGAGGTGGAGGAAAACAAGTTAGGGGGATAAATCAGGAAAATCAGGAAAGATCAGGATAAATCAGGAAAGGAAAATCACCACAATACAACACGACAACACTCCCCAACCCCAAAACTAAACTAACCCACCCCACTCCCACGGTTCGGGGGGCCGGCCAGAGGCCAAGGCCCAGCAGGTGGCTGCAAGTTCAGGGGGCCGACCCAAGTCCTAGGGCCAGCAAGCGGCCTGCTGAACGGCCTCTGGCGGCCTGCCAGAG
The DNA here is from genome assembly GCA_020510985.1 of Pholidichthys leucotaenia. Taxonomy (NCBI): domain Eukaryota; kingdom Metazoa; phylum Chordata; class Actinopteri; order Cichliformes; family Pholidichthyidae; genus Pholidichthys; species Pholidichthys leucotaenia. The sequence continues at coordinate 401,482,921 of CM035839.1, forward strand.
AAAAAAAGGCCACTTGACCCAGGAACCTAACCCTTCGGGTGGCCTGCCCACGCAATTGGGCCACCAGGACCGGAGGGGTAGATGAGGCGGAGGCCTACCCACCGGAAGACTGAAGGTGGGTGGCCAGACAGGGGAAGAGGAACCCCTGCGGTCACTGGCGGCGAAAGGAAGAGGATCACAACATTGCCCAGCAGAGGGAGGAGGAACACCCACGGGGCCTCCAAAAGCAAAAGGAAGGCCCTGGTGTCCCCAAACTGTCCTGTGGCACCCCTAGCGGTCCCAACGTAGGGCTGGAGCTCGGCTGCACCCTCGATGATCCCGGCATGGGACTGGAGCATGGCTGCACCCTCGATGGTCCCAGCATGGAACTGGAGCATGGCTGCACCCTCGATGGTCCCAGCATGGAACTGGAGCATGGCTGCACCCTCGATGGTCCCAGCATGGGACTGGAGCATGGCTGCACCCTCAATGGTCCCGGCATGGGACTGGAACTCTGCTGCACTCTTGACGGACCCCGACCGAGCCATAGTTGCACCCACGATGGAGTCCAGCTGGACCCTGCTGCACCCGCGGTGGGACCCGGCTGGGCAACTGCTGACCTCAACGCCATCTTGGCCATGGGCCAGCTGACCCATATGAGCACCGAAGCGAGGAGGCAATCAATCATGGCCACCCTGGACCGGTATTGGGTGCCCCCGACAACCTCCTCAGATGGAACCTCGGTGACATCCGGTTGCGAGCCTGGATCCACGGTCTCATCCGGCGATGGAGGACTCTCTCCGGTGACTCTGGAAAAGGACTCAGGACAGGAGGATGGGTCAGAGTCGCCGGCAGTGGCAGAGCCCGGCGAGGTGAGCTCGGGTGCAGCGTTTGGCTGCAGCCGGCTCTCCTCACCTAAAGCTAGGCAAAAATGCTCAATTATGGAAAAAAGAAAGACAAAAGAGAGCACTTGCCTTAGCTCAAGCTCTACCGGCGTCCAGGACTCTAGCGAGCTGGGTGACGTCTCCTCAGGTTCGGCCTCCAAAAGGTTCAGCATGGGTGCTGACTCCGCTGTGGCGGCCTCCACAGCAGGGGTGATGGTCACTGCAGTCTTGATTCTCCCAGCTACCATGATCCACGCTGGTGACTCCTCCGGCGTAACGGCTGGGATCTGGTTCACCGTGGCTGCGGGAGGACACCCCTCCTGGACCTCTGACTCCTCCTGATCCTGACCGCTCGGCTCCGGTTCCGGCAAGCACACAAAGGGGAGAGGAGAGAGGGCTGGTTAATAGTTTTTAACAGCAGCTGGCAGGGAGAGCTCAGGGGACTGCTTTCCCTGACCCTCCCTACCGGGAATCAGGCAAGACATTTCATTATTAATGTGAGTCAAATGAAAACGTACTCACCTGTTCTTCCGGTTCTTGGTGTTGATTGCAGCTGCTGCTGTTCGGACGTCTTCACCCGTCCGTCCAGGAAAGGCGGTGCTTGGCTTCTCCATAGAAGATATGGGAGCCGGCCCCCTCGCCACAGAAACGGAGAAACAAGAGACCCCGGTGAGGAAAGCAGGCGCCCCACTGCTGCCGGTGAACTAACCGAGGAGGAAGACCTCACAGCGGATGCGGATGGAGATCCTGCAGAAGGGACTGCTCGGTACTGATGATCCGCTGCAGAGATGGCTGAGCTTGGTGTGGAAGCTGGAGCAGTTGACAGGGCTCGATTTTTCCTCCGGGATTCCGGGTGGCGCTGATGTTGCCGACCTGATGGCTGCCATCTTGAAACGGTGGACGGAGGAGAGGAGAAGATGACCGCCGACGGAGGAGAGCGTCTTTGTTTGGGCTTTGTCCGGAGAGCCCTCCTCGTCAGGTCGGGGAAAGCCTGCTCGAGCGCGAAGACTCTGGACAGCAGCTCGGAGTACTCGGAGTAATTCCAGAGGCCCTGGTGAGTCCTCAGGATCCGGATTACTCCGTCGAGGCAGGCTAAACGATCTCTGGGACCGAAGGAGTTGTGCGCTTCCTCCAGGAGCTCCCAGATTCGTCAGGACGCCCGCTGCTCCTCCGTACTGGGCTGTCCTGCTGCCCATCCACTAAACCCAGTGTGGGAACAGCTAGACCAGGACATGACGCTCCGAGCAGGTGAGTGAAAAAACACAAAAAAAATATGAGTAACACGTTACTTACTGCTTGGGCTCTTTTGGTGGCAGCTTACCGTCATGTTCACTGCGTAACTTCGCAGCGAACATAGACATTAGCAGTGAGCCCAAAACGCAGAGTAAGTAATGTGTTTATTTACAATGGGTGAATATGTAGAATGTCCAAATACAGTCACATTGAAAAGGGGATGAGAGACACCCGGCTACAAACTCAGTTGGCTCAAAGGATGCCTACCGCGCTCTAAACAGGCAGGAGCGGAGAAAAAGGCACAAGGACTTACAATAGCGTTGGAGCAGAAAGGCTCTGGAGAAACAACACAATTAGTCCAAGGGTGAACCCACAGAAGTGAGCCTGGATGTCTGAAGTTGACATAGCTAAGCTGCTACGCTGGCTGGTTGTACTGCCCTGCTATGTGTACAAAGCCTTAATGACCGCAAGTGGACCCAGCCGTGTGGCAACAGGTGCGTGACTGATAGGACCATGTGTGTGTGCGTGAGTGTGAATGTGAGTGTGTGTGTGTATGTGTGCGTCCGTGCATGAGTGTGTGAGTGTGTATGTGGTGAACCATACAGCTGGTGAATGCCTGGTGAGAGGAGAAGGCATGGCTGTGGGACTGGCGGAGAGCAAGGATCAATCCGCCAGCTGGAATTAATAAGCAATAATTAAACCCAACAGCCACAAGTCATGCTGGGGGTGACGACCCCGAACATGATATATTGTAGTATATGAGCAGTAAAATATATATATTTCAACAGGTAAACAGTACTGAATTAGGTATTAATAAGACATATTTAACAATTATGATGCATTTTAAGCCAAAACAAATGGATCTAGGATTAAAAGCAATTAAAATAATGCAGTCACAAGGTTACATGGAGAAATACATGGATTAACTGGATATACTGTATATCATATTAAGTATTGCTGACTACATGTAGATACTGTATAAACATATATTCTCTGCATCAACAGTGAATTACACATGCATTCATGTAGTATTGCACTGGGAATTTTGACAAACTTTTGTATGTTTTGCAGATCTGTCTCGACTTTTATGTGTTGTTACCACCAAGTGACATAAATTAAATACAGAGATTGTAAAAGCTGTCTAAGAGCAATCCAGCAGTTTCAAAAGTCACTTTTGGTTTGGTGTAAGTCTGCCAACAGAACTATGACCCATAAAGCAGTTTGTGCTAAAATGTTAAACCCCATTAAACCCTAACTCAGGGATGTCCAGTCATGTGCCATGGAGGGCCAAGACCCTGCAGGTTCTCTCTTCTATCCCATTATTAGGAAATACAGATGCTAATATGGCCCAGAATTCCTCCATATACTGGTACTATCACAAAAGTGTGCAGTGTCTTCTGCACTGGCATATCCAACAATTGTCTTCAGTAAATAAAATAATTGTTTTTGGTTACTTTTCTTAAAAATGAGCCATTATTTTCAAAGTCACTGATAAATGGTTTGTACTGTTGACTCTTTTCACACCAGTGTCTTAACAGACAAAATAGAAATTCATGATGCAAACACATGTCACTAAATTGTTTATTACAATCAGCAGCAAATTCCAGATTATTTAGAATGTGCAAAATTCAAACTGAAAAAAAAAAAGAAAAAAAAGAAATTAGAATGGGTCACACATGCCAGCCACGCTGCCTTAAATTGGATCGGCCGCTCACTCTGGTCCCGGTTCAGCAGATCTTCAGCCTGCATCTCTGTAGTGAGGCAAAGTCTGGTTTGGGTGGATTGTTTTCCTTTTGCCTAGATGAAAGATAGAAATGGGTGGTGGATAATTAAAGCAAGTTTTAAACATATCTGAGAAATAACGTTATCAATAAAAGTTTAGCCACCACTGTGTCACCCGGGTTTCAAGTGTGGGTGGTGTTTTGTGCTTGTATTGCTAAAATATAAAAGGAAGCAGTACAATGGGTCTCAAATATTTGTAATGTGTTCTTTTACTGGATGAGTTTAAAGACAAAATACTATAAACTACACATATAAACTAAATTCTAATGGTGACTGAACAACTCCCATTCTCCAAAGTGCAAGATACACTATTATGACTATAACTCAAAGGATCACAGAAGTGATCTGATAAAAATAAATAAATAAACAAGCGGTTTATTTTACGGTGGCTACTATTGGATGTGCCATTCATTTTCAATTATTCTGTAATTAATATTGACACAATCAAAAAATCTCAGTTCAGTCCCTTTCATATTAAGTGGAAATTGTGCAACTTTAAATTTGGCACTGTACTTTAACTTAAAAAGTAAAAGACTTGACTATAAATAACAAGACATGCAACTTACCAGTCACATTGCTGTGTGGTGCCAAACGTAGCCATTGTCAGAGCAGATCCTGGTCAGACTCTACAACGAAAATACACACAACTTAAGTACATGCACAGCACGAAAGTGCAATATGTAAAAAAAAAAAAAAAACAACAACACATTTTTAACCAGGATTACAACTAGCTTATTTCATCAGATATTGTCAACAAAAAGGAAACATACAAGGACGGACATAGCATTGATGGCTAACTAGCTAGCTCATCGTGTGAACACTAGCAAGTTGTTGTCTGTCCAAAGTGAACTTTCCACTGCTGGGATAAATAACGTAAAAGATGCATATCACATCACTCACCGTCCTCTATATACTAATTTCACGGCTTCATCTGCTGAAATTGGGTGCTCCCGCAGCCATACATTCAATTCAGTTTGGGCGGCTCCGTCTACTTCCCAGGGTGGCTCCGTCTCCTTCCCTCTGGATTCTCTCAGCCAAAATGCACGGAAAACTCTGCTGGGCCGCGGTGTTGATTTTTGTGAAGCCATTCTATTGCTGTTGTTTATATTATATCACTTGCTGGAAGGCTCACGGACAAATCTTTGCAAATGGTGGCTCGCGATTCTGGAAAGTCAGCATTACACCCACTCTCATGACGTTACACCCGGACCAATCAGTGGCCTGCAATGTTTTTACGTCACGGGACAGTATGCTTGGAACCTCAATCTAGTGGTTCTGAAAAAATGGGAACTTCTCTGAAAAATCGGAACTGATACAGTTACATTCCCTAATGGAAAAGCCGACAAACCATATCATACCGTACCGTACTGACACTAGTGGAAAAGGGGCTTAAGTTGGCTCTGCAGGAGTGGAGGCACTGGTTGGAGGGAGCGGTCCATCCCATAGTCATGTGGACCGACCACAAGAATCTGGAATACTTGCGGTCGGCCCACCGACTTAATGCCAGGCAGGCCTGCTGGCCTTATTCTTCCACAGATTTAATTTCACCATCACATATAGGCCGGGGTCGTGCAACATCAAACTGGACGCTCTCTCTAGGCAGTTTAGCTCGGATCCTTCTACCCCTCCATCCCTCTCCCAGCCTATTATTCCATCTTCGTGCATCCTTGGAGCCCTTACCTGGAATATTGAGCAGATGGTCCGTCAGGCCCAGTCCTCGGAGCCCAAACCAGCAGGGTGCCCCAGAGACCGCCTGTTCATGACTTCCGCCCTCCGCAGTGACGTCATCCAGTGGGGCCATTCCAGTCACTTCACATGCCACCCCGGAGTCCTTAGTTTCCACAGATCTTATCCGGTGAGTGTTCTGGTGACCCACCCTGTGGAGGGACGTGCAGGAGTACATCAAAGCTTGCCAGACCTGCACTCGCTATAAGTTCGACTCCACACACCCCGCTGGTCTCATGCATCCCCTCCCCATCTCCAGCCGCCCCCGGTCTCACATTGCCTTTGACCTCGTCACTGGACTTCCCCCCTCTCACGGCAAGACAGTCATCTTACTGTTGTCGATAGGTTCTTCAAAGCTATCCATCTTGTTCCTCTCCCCAAGTTGCTCTCTGTCACTGAGACCGCTGAACTTTCCTTTCATGTCATCCGCCTCCATGGAATTCCTGTGGACATCGTGTCTGACCAGGGCCCCCAGTTCGTCCTTCAGATGTGGAGGTCCTTCTGCCGTTCACTTGGAACCACAGTCAGCCTCACATATGGTCACCACCCCCAAAGCAACGGGCAGGCTAAGCATGCCAACCAATCCCTGGAGGCCATCCTCAGATGTGAAGCAGCCAACAACCCTTCATCATGGAGCACACATTTGACCTGGGTGGACTATGCACACAATTCCACTACCTCCTCTTCTACGAGACTCATGCCGTTTGAGGCCTCCATGGAGTATACACCCCCCCACCCCCCGCCATTGCCTATGGCGGAGAGGGAGGTTATGGTGCCGTCCGTGGGGGCTCACATGTGCCACTGCTGGAAGCTCTGGAGAGCCACCCGAGTCGCCCTTCTCCAGTCCACAGAATGCAACCGCCGCAGTGCTGACCGGAAGAGGGTCCCAGCACCAAAATACAGAGTCAGACAGAAGGTGTGGTTGTCTTCGGACCAGATTCCACTCAAGGCAGAATCCAGGAAGCTCTCACCTCGCTTCCTGGGTCCTTTCCCCATTGCTGAGGTGATCAACAACGCCACAGTCCGGCTACAGCTCCCACGGGCTCTCCTTGTACATCCAACCTTCCACGTCTCTTGTATTAAACCCCTCTCTGCCAGTCCTCTCTGCCCCCCCCCCCCCCCCCCCCAGGCTGCCTCCTCCTCCTGGGATCCTCGGCGGCCACACCACCTACACCGTCCATAAGATCCTGGACATCCGCCCGCTGGGGCCTTCAATACATTGTCCACTGGGAGGGCTACAGCCCTGAAGAAAGATCGTGGCTTCCCAGATCGTGTTTCCATGACAAAGGGATGGTCTGGGCCTTTCACCAAGCCCATCAGGAGAATGGGCTTGCAGCGCCAGAAGGCACTGTCATATCCTGGTGAGTGCTCGCCCCCTCCCTCCTGTTTCCCCAGCTCCACAGGCAATCATCTCATCTGGGAGATTAGATGCACCTGCTACCTTTGCCTTGCCAGCATTTAAAAGGGTCTGATCTTCAGTGCTTTAACGCTGGCTCATTGGGTATACTGCCTCAGTAGAACTGACTAGCAAGTTAATTGTCTCCTCGAGAATTCTGTTTCTCATATCCTCTCCATTTTCCTCCTCCTCCAGATTGCTGCCATCCGACCGGTGCATCTTCAGGGATTGCAGTGCGCTCACCTGACTCATCACCCTCGTTCTGCAGCAGCTTCTTCTCTCCACCCAGTCAGACACAACCCAGTCATCTCCCTTCCTCTCCACGCCAGCTTCACCCTGTTGGTTTGTCTATTCGTGCTGGGCTCTGTGCTGGGTTCTCTGCTCGGCCCACGTAAGTGGCTAATTTGTATTTTCACCATCCTCCTCCCTTCTCCAATTAATCGCTCTCGTCTCTCCTCCACAGGCTGTGTTTCCTCTGGCAAGTGACGGTTTTCCCTAGCAGTGCTCCCTTTTGATATTTAACAAAAGGTTAAACGTTTTTCTGTGTTGGAGTGTTTTTCTCTGCTGTCGCACCTGCACTTGAGTTAGTCATTCAGTCAATATGACAATAATGATGGCACAGGTTACAGCAGCGTTTCTAAACTGCTGAATGTTCCAGTAAGCACTGTTGGAGACATCATCTGGAAGTCGAAAGAACATCATTTTACCATAAACCGGCCATGACCAGGAGTTCCTGGCAAGATTTCTGACAGAGGAGTCAAAAGAATCAGAAGAGTTATCCAAGAGCCAAAGACCACTTGTGGAGAGCGCTGGAAAGACCTGGAGTTAGCAGGTATTGCTGTTTCAAAGAAACAGTAAGTAATGCACTCAACCGACATGCGCTCTATGCCCACTCACCTCGCAAGACTCCATTGCTGAAGAAAAAGCATGTTGAAGCTCGTTTAACATTTGCTGCACAGCATTTGGGCAAGCCAGTAAAATACTGGGAGAATATAGTCTGGTCAGATGAGACCAAAATTGAACTTTTTGGATGCCACAACACACAGCATATTTAGATGAGAAATGGCACTGCACATCTGCCCAAAAACACCATATCAACATTGAAATTTGGAGGTGGGAGCATCATGGTGTAGGGGTGTTTTTCAGCACATGGTACAGGCAGACGTCATATAATTGAAGTAAAGATGAATAGACAACTGTACATAGACATCCTTCATAAGAACCTGTTGCCATCTGGCAAGATGCTGAAGATGAAACGTGGGTGGATATTTCAGCAAGACAATGATCCCAAATACACAGCCAAGGAAACTCTCAACCGGCTCTAGAGAAGGAAAATAAAGCTGCTAGAATGGTTCGGTCAGTTGCCTGACCTGAATCCTGTTGAGAATCTATGGAACAAACTGACAGAGTTCATAGAAGACAGTTTGTATGAAAGAATGGGCTAAAATCACTCCCGAGCAATGCCTGTGCCTAGTTTCTACATACAGCAAGCATCTGGAAGCTGTTATTACCAACAAAGTCTTTTCTACTAAATGAATTTCACCAAGTGTGTTCAATACTTATTCCCCTTGTCATTCCACTTTACTAAATAAAACTTGCTTTGTGAACACAGTTGCCTTGATTTCTTTGTATGTATGGATTGCTTGGGTTGCTACTGATATCTGGTGAAAATCTCAGGTCAGTGGCTCCATCAGAAATATGTTTAATGAGAAAAGTGTTGATGTGTTCAATACTTATTTTCCCTGTTGTATATGGGCAGCACCAGCATGGTCTGAAGACATGTCCTGGGGGTAAGGTGCATTATGTAGTACTACGGTAGCATTATGCACACAACACGCAAATGTCTTATATGGCAAGTCAAGAAGGCTAAATCTATTCTTGCCTGCAAGTCCCAGTCCTTCAGCCAAATGTTACTATCCATCCATCCTCTACCGCTTAATCCTTTTTGGGTCGCAGGGGGGCTAGAGCCTATCCCAGCATCTTTGGGCGAGAGGCAGGGTACACCCTGGACAGATCGCCAGTCCATCGCAGGGCCAAAATGCTACTAATTTCTTCATAAATGTCCAAGACTGTCAAAATAACAAAAACGTTATATTCACTTGACTCGTTTATGTACTTAAGGTTTTCATGTTTATTTTAATTGTACTAAAATAAAAGTTTTGAGCACAAGTCTTTGCAAGGAGACAGGACTAAGTTGTAGGAATAATGTTTCACAGACATGTGACAGCTGAAGAAAATGATGTATAATTAATTCACAGGCAATATTGAATTAACTAAATGAAGAAGAAATGTGTTCAGTCTCTCAGACTAAAACCAGGGACAATTTACTTGGCACACACTACATAAACCACAAGGCCAACAGCACACCACTTGGAATGGTTGTGCCTGACAGCCCTTTGATCTGGTTTGCACTATCATTAAAAATATTGGATCGATTTCTGTGAAATTTTGTGGAGAGATCTATGGTCTCCAGAGGGTGAATCCTGACTGCTTTGTTTATCCTCCAATTTTGTATGAGATTTGATTTGTGCTTTTAACTGTTGGGTGAACTGATAAAATTATTGGTGCATAAATGGAGAATGAACAATGATGGTAACTGCTGATGTTTTCCCAATAATGGAAATCTGATTGTATCCAGTATTCATTTTTTCTAATATAATTACACATTTGAATACTAAATTATAGATTTGTACTTTTGGTACAAGGCGGGAACTGTAAATAAAGATCCAGCTTCCTGAAAACAGTGCTCAACAGTCCACTCTGTTATTTTCTCCAATTATCACATGTCAGCATAACCCAAGATTTTAAAAAAATGTCATAGAAACAAGTCATGATATGTATATATATATCTTCTGATAACGAACTCATGCCTTGTCTCTTCTCAAACAAACCTCTGTTTTGTTTTGTTTTTCCTCGGCTGAGAGCCTTGCAAAACAAGATGTTCGTATTGTGTCTGGATATAATCAGAAATAAGGACACAAAGGAAGGAATGTAGCATTGTCTGATCTCTCCTGCAGACATGTATTCTGCCAGGGTGAGGACTGTGGTTGGGGGGAGAGGTAGACTTCACAGAAGCTGACTCGGCATCTTGATGTCATGGCTTCATGGGTACAATTAAATGATGTCATTCCTCTACAAATTGGTTGGAGAAAAACATTGCAAGATTTAAGATGTTTGCAGGTCAATTAGGGTGCACTTTCCTGAGAAAGACAATATCAATACTGGCATGAATCTTGCTGTCTGTCTTTCATCCTATCCGGAACACGATGTATGGTATCACTTCTATCACTTCAGATCACATATTACATTACACTGTAAGAATGATCCACTGAAAGGACTCTTAAACAACAAAACTAAACTATACATATATTAGGATAACAAAGTTACAGTGTTTGGTCTCAATTATCATGAACTTCCCCTCCGGGGCGAAATGGAGACCCAAGCACAGGAGCTGTGAGTTGCAGTGGTTTTATAAACCCAAAAATATAACGGGGCAGGAATAAACTTACAGGTTAAACAGGAAACAGGCAGGATAACGAGTAGGCTGAAGCGCATGTTATACGCCAGTTGACAAAGTAGGACTTCACCGCAAACTGCGAGGCGGCGTCCCTTAAATAAGGCAGGGAGTAATTTCACAAATGGCAAACAGGTGTGGATAATAAAAACCAAGGGCGAGGATAATAACCCAGAATAGAGAACAGCTGTGGCAAGCCGCAAACTAGCTAGGAGAAAAAAAACGGAAGAAACAAAGAATATTGTCAAAATAAAAGCACAGGAGGACCAAGACAACTGAAATGAATACAAAACGAGATCCAGACCAAATAATACAAAAGGAGAAAATAATAACCCACCAAGGCAAAGACAAGAAGGAATACCAAACCCAGAGATGCTAATAATACTGGGAATAACCATACTTTAAAAAGAGAACTAAAGGCGAAGGCGAGAAAAGAAAAGGAAAAGTACAAAAAATAATCCGAATAAACTGAGAGCGTGAGCATGGTTCCCCAACTATGCTCAGCATCATGACATCAATAACAACCTTCACTTTCAAGAAAACTACATTTATTTTGTCAACATTTATTAACCACAGTTATCAGTTATTTGAAAACTAAAGGATTAAACTTGGTCCCAAACACCTGTTTTGTATAGTATTGTTCTCCAAGACGTGGTTGAACTTTTAATGCTGTTTTCTAGCACAAATCAAAGAATCTATTATCAAAAAAAGGCCATAATCTTCAGGGTAATGTCATTTAAACAACACTAAATATTGCATTCACAGCTGAGAGTCCTGAGTCAACTTCACATTATCTTTCTATGCGTATTTCCTTTTCGAAAAGTTAAAAATTTTGAAAATGTTTCAGTATTATAAAAGTACTCTATTAGCTCTTTAAAGGTGGAGATTGTGGAAAAACTCCAAATGGCACATTGTTTTGTTCTCATTCTGAACCTCAAAACCTGCAAGTGCAAGCATGCTCCTCAAATGTATACGCACAAAGCTTGTTTGACCACACTGGGCTTTGATTACCATCACCACTTTATTTCATACACTCTAGTAGGGATGCAAGTTATCAATTAATTCACTAATCATTAGTTGATTCTATAGGGCTGGGCAATACAACAAATATATTCGTTATAGCAATACATTCTACTGTACGGGATACAAAACACGTTTTTATTGCAAAGCTCGAGCATTTTTGCGGCTGTCAGCTTCTCTCTCATCTTTCACAGCTGCACTCAAGCTTTTCCCCCTTCCCCCCTGTGCCATGTTTCATTTCAGGGTCATTGCCAGGTCTGTTTTTTTTCCCGCAATTTTGTTCTTTAGAAACTGATTCTTTTGAGCCTGTTTTCATGTAGCAGAGATGCTTGTTTTCTATGCACAATCTGGCAACACTAGCAGAGTGCAGGGAGAGGGGGAAAAATGAAATGATACACACACTAGCTGCAGTGCAGCAGACTTGAACGGAAAGAGAAAAACGGATCAGCTCCAAAGGTAAAAATTCAACAAAATACAGTTTTGTGCAAATTATGTTGCACTACCACTAATTTATTTCACCACTTGAGATGTCATCCACTATAATATGAAGAATGCATTAAGAATTGGTCAACATCCCAGGTAGCCCCAGCATACATACATAAATAAATAAATAAATAAATGAACCAGCCCTAAGTAAATGACTATATTAAGTTAATTCCTTCTACAGCATGTGGGACACCATGTGGTGTATGGGGCGCCGCCTATCTCTGTTTCACAGACCCTAGGCCACATAGATACTGTAAAGTAGTGAAAGCTACATTGGGGTGGGGGGGGATGTCAGTCCCCTGGTAGCTCTGTGCATTAACTTTCCTTTCCCCATTCTATTATGCTGAGCACAGAGCTAGAAGGTGGAAAGTACAATTTTTAGATAGATAGACAGATGTACTTTATTGATCCCAAACTGGGAAATTACAGTGTATATGGTCTTTGTTATACCTTGGCCGGGATTTGAACCCTCAACCTTCCGGTTGTGGGGCAGATGCTGTACCAACTGGGCCACCACTCCAGTAAATGGCTATATGGCTTCTTCATTTGGAAAATTTTTCCCATACAACTGTATTGATATGTGAAGTTCATATGGAGTCACCACTAGAGGGCAGTATGACCCCGACCATGACCTGACTATAAAAGGAGATGTACATGTGCCACTGTGTGGTTAGTTGTTAGTTGCACTTGAAGTGACAAGTAAAAAGTCCTAACTGACACCCGGTGTGTGCGCCTCGTCATTACATGTTCCAGGAGAACATTACATGGTACCAGGAGTAAATTACATGATACCAGGATATAAAACTACGAACCGACGGCGAAGATGAACGCTCTTCGACAGCCGGACGAGTTAAAGTTGACCGGTAACGTCAACGAGAACTGGAAAGTATTCAAACAGAGTTTTGAACTTTATTCGCTTGCTATCGGTCTCCGTGACGAGGAGAGGAAAATAGCATTACTGCTAACAGTAGCAGGGCGAGCGGCGCTAAATGTGTTCAACACATTCATCTTCACGGAAGAAGAAAAAGGCAACTTCAACGCCGTGATGAAGAAATTTGACGATTATTGCACACCGAGAAAGAATGAAACGTACGAGAGGTATGTGTTCAGAAAAAGACTTCAGAAAGAGTCAGAGTCCATCGAGCTGTATGTCACAGACCTACGGTTGAAATGTCAGTCATGCAACTTTGGAACATTAAGTGAGTCAATGATACGGGACCAAATTGTAATTGGGGTCCAAGACAACAAATTGCGGATGCAATTATTGAAAGAGACTAACTTAACGCTGGAGAAAGCGATACAGATTTGCCAAGCGTCTGAGAGTATAAAGGCACAATTAAAGACTTTTAGCAGCAAGGAAAAAGAGACTGCTGAGGTCGGTGCAGTGCAGCGCGCGAAGCCGAAAGGAACGTTGCAGGCAAGAAAAAGGGAGGCAAACCCAGAGCGCGCGCGCGGGAACTGCGAGCGGTGTGGAAGGCAACACGTGCTGAAACAGTGTCCAGCATTCGGGAAGGAATGTCGCAAGTGTGGCGGAAAAAATCACTTCGCAAAGACCTGCTTCTCAAAGAGGAGGGTGCAACTCGTGGAGAAAAAGAGCGACAGCGAGGAGGATCAGTTTTACGTGGACGCCATCGAGGGAGAGACGAGCGCTGACGAATGGATAGTGTGCCTGGAGATGAATGGCACGGACATGTCACTGAAGCTCGACACAGGTGCGCAGGTAAACATCCTGCCAATGAAAGAATTTAAAAGACTGAAAAACAAACCGAAAATAAGAGATAAAAAGATTAATCTGAGAACATATGACGATAAGCCAATACCCACTAAGGGAATGTGCAGGGTTACACTGTCAAACAAAGGTAAAACAGTGAATGCATTGTTTGTACTTGTTGATGGAAATAGACAAGCAATTTTGGGTTTAAAAACATGCGATCAGCTAGGTCTGATCAAAAGGGTGAATGTCATTGATACAGACAAAGTGACAACACGAGAAAATACAGAGGCTATAACAAGTAAGCACAAACACACTGACTGGGTGAAAGAATACAAAGAGGTGTTCAAAGGAATAGGCCGCCTACCAGGCAAACAAAAAATTAGGCTGAAAGAAAATGCAGAGCCAGTCATACATGCAGCAAGAAAAGTGCCAATAGCTCTTAAAAAGAGGCTGAGAGAAACACTAGACTCACTGATAGCAGACGGAGTGGTCAGAAAAATAGAAGAACCAACTGAATGGGTTAACTCACTAGTTATAGTGGAGAAGCCAAATGGAGATTTGAGATTGTGCATAGATCCAAAAGATCTAAATAAAGTAATACAGCGGGAGCATTACAGGCTACCAACAAAATCTGACATAACCAGCACAATGAGTGGAGCAAATTACTTCACAAAATTAGATGCCAAATCTGGGTTTTACCAACTAGTGCTCGATGAGGAAAGCGCTAAATTGTGCACATTTAATACGCCATTCGGAAGGCATTGCTTTCTACGAATGCCGTTCGGGATTAGCTCAGCCCCTGAAATTTTCCATAGAACTGTGCAGCAATTGTTTGACGGAATAGAAGGGGTGGGAGTTTTTCTTGATGATGTGGTAGTCTGGGGAAAAACAAAAGAGGAGCACGACGAAAGGTTGGCTAGAGTTCTCACACAGGCGCAAAAGTCAGGTATGAAACTGAATAAGAGTAAGTGCCAATTCGGGGTACGGGAGATTACATACCTGGGAGAGAAATTATCTGGGGCAGGCGTGCAACCAGATCCGGAAAAAGTGCGGGCCATAGCAGAGCTGCCAGTACCGCAGAACAAAAATGACTTGCAAAGAGCCCTAGGACTAGTCAATTACATGGGAAAATTTATTCCAAATTTATCAGCTAACACAATAGCTCTTAGAAGCTTGTTAGAGACCAATACAATGTGGCAGTGGATGGCAGAGCATGCCAGAGAATGGGAGTGGCTCAAAAGCAGTCTAATAAAGGAGCCAGTGTTAAAATTCTATGATCAGGACAAACTGCTAAAAGTGTCCACAGATGCGTCCAAAGCCGGCCTAGGAGCTGTGCTATTGCAAAAACATGACACAGAGTGGTATCCAGTCGCATACGCATCGCGCACCATGACAAGCGCAGAAAAAAATTACGCGCAAATAGAGAAAGAGACTCTAGGTGCAGTGTTTGGATGTGAGAAGTTTCATGAATATGTGTATGGACGGTCAGTAATACTAGAAACAGACCACAAACCACTGATTGCGATCTCACAGAAGCCACTGGGTGACGCACCACCGCGCATCCAGCGTCTAATGTTAAGATTACAGAAATATGACTTGAAATTTGAGTTTACACCAGGCAAGCAACTAATTGTAGCCGATGCGCTGAGTAGGGCTAGCTTGAGCAACACCAGCAGCACAACAGAGGAAGCTGTGCAAATACATGTAGACTCTATTAAGGCACACATGCCAGTGTCAGATGCAAAATGGACGAAAATAGTGAAAGAAACACAAAAAGATGAGAAACTAAAAAGAGTAATGGAAGAGATACATCAGCCAGGACAGGTTATGATTGACAAGCCTTACCAACACTTTAAAGGTGAACTGTCTGTGTTAGATGGGGTTCTGTTAAAAGGTACAAGGATAGTCATACCTACCTCCATGAGATCAGAAATGGTTAAATTAGTGCATGAGGGGCATTTGGGTATTGAAAAGTGCAAAAGACGTGCACGTGATGTTTTGTATTGGCCCAACATGCACAAGGACATTGAGGCATATGTGCAGCGCTGTGAGATTTGCCAGCGCCACAGGTATCAACAGCCAAAGGAGCCTATGAGGCCCCATGAGAAGCCTCAAGGGCCATGGAGAAAAGTGGGCATGGATCTATTTCAGCTTAAGGGCAAGGACTATCTGTTAGTCATGGACTATCATTCCACCTACCCAGAGTTTGCAGGGTTGAGTGACACAACAGCAGAAAAGGTGATTGCACATACAAAGACAATGTTCGCACGCCATGGAATTCCAATGACTGTTGTGAGTGATAACGGACCACAATTCACGAGTCAGTGCTTCAAAGACTTTGCAGACACATATGGGTTCAAGCACGTGACCTCAAGCCCTCTGTACCCACAGTCGAATGGGTTAGCAGAGAAAGGGGTGCAAATTGTGAAGCGCATACTGAAAAAGGCTGCAGACAATGCAGAAGACCCACATCTGGCGATCCTGAATTACCGAGCATCACCACTGGAGAATGGACTGTCCCCAGCAGAAATGCTCATGAACAGAAAACTCAGAACGCGACTTCCATCAGCATCTCAAGTGATGGAAAAGAGAGATGTGAGGCGTGATGAGAGGCAAACTGAACTGTACAACAGAACAGCACGACCTCTGAGACCACTTGCACATGAGGACATAGTGCGAGTGAGATGTGATGGAGAATGGGGACCGCTGGCAAAAGTGGTTAAAGAAACAACTCCCAGATCATATGAAGTCATCACAGAGCATGGGAAAACAATGAGGCGAAACCGACGTCACTTACTGAAAGTGCCTCAGACAAAAATGAGAGTCACAGACAGTGAAATAAGCGACATGCCAATTTACAGCCAAACCGAACAACCAGAAATGGCTGAGAACCAGAACATAGAGACAGACACTAACGAACAGACTGAGGTGACACAAAGGAGATGCTCACAAAGGCAAATTGTGAAACCGAAAAGATTGATTGAGGAAATGTAAGGAGTACTGAAATGAAAAAAAAAAAAAAATGTGTTGATATTGAATTGTAAACAGAGGAAAAAAATGTGTTGATGTTGAATTGTAAACAGAGAAAAAATTGAACTTGTGATTCAGTGTACAAGGTTGAAAAAAATGTAAATAGAAATGGAGTTTATTTTGTATATAGAAATTTGAGAAAAAGTTTATAGTTGGACATGACCTTACTTGAAAAAAAAAAGGGAGATGTATTGATATGTGAAGTTCATATGGAGTCACCACTAGAGGGCAGTATGACCCCGGCCATGACCTGACTATAAAAGGAGATGTACATGTGCCACTGTGTGGTTAGTTGTTAGTTGCACTTGAAGTGACAAGTAAAAAGTCCTAACTGACACCCGGTGTGTGCGCCTCGTCATTACATGTTCCAGGAGAACATTACAACAACAAAAGTGCAAAATAGAAAGAGATCACAACTGCAGTCACAAATTATACTGCCAAAGACATGGTCCTTATTGTTAAGAACATGACCCAACAAAAAAAAGTAGACTTTAATTTATATGGTTTTAAAATATCTTTCTGTAAAATTCTTGCATAATGCACTTTTTATTGTGCTGAGTCCTTGTTTTGTTTGGTTTATAATGGTTTTATTACAGGCCATAATAGGAAGGCTACCATTACTTACTCTGATTTGTTGCAAATTTATGAGTGGGGTTGTCTGACTGATTCAAGAAAGTTTGCTAAATTTAACTTTATTTTACCCCCCAACACACACTTTTTTGTTTGCAATTTAAACCAATGCAATACATGGATCTGTTTCTATTATCATGCCAGTGTCATTTTATACAAAGGTTTTACATTTATACAGTGGTTTGGAGGAGATATCATGATATTTATGCTGTATATCATGCATCGTGATAAAACCCTAAATGTATCACGATACATGTTCAGCCATATCACCCAGCCCTAGTTGATTCACCTTATCGATCAATCAAAGATTAATTGATAAGCAACATTTTTCCTGAGAATCCGAATTTCTCATGGTATCAATAGTCTAAAATATAAAAAGTTAATTATTGTTTAGAATATACAGTGGTGTGAAAAAGTGTTTGCCCCCTTCCTGATTTCTAATTTTGTGTGTGTGTGTTTGTCACACTTAAATGTTTGAAATCATCAAAGAAATTTACACATTAGACAAAGATAACACAAGTAAACACAAAATGCAGTTTTTAAATGAAAGTGTTTACTATTAAGGATAAAAAAAAAAAATCCAAACCTACATGGCCCTGTGTGAAAAAGTGATTGCCACACCTCCTCCCCATTAAAACATAAATTAACTGTGGTTTATCACATCTTTGGAAAGCTGAGTTCAATTTCTCTAGCCACACCCAGGCCTGATTACTGCCACACCTGTTCTCAGTCAAGAAATCACTGAAATAGGACCCGTCTGACAAAGTGAAGTAGACCATAAGATCCTCAAAAGCTAGACATTTTGCTGCAATCTAAAGAAATTCAGGAACAAATGAGAAACAAAGTAATTGAGATCTATCAGTCTGGAAAAGGTTGTAAAGCCATTTCTAAAGCACTGGGACTCCAGCAGTCCACAGTGAGAGCCATTATCCACAAATGGTGAAAACATGAACCAGTGATGAACCTTCAGAGGAAAGGCCGGCCGACCAAAATTACCCCAAGAGTGCAGCGACGACTCATCCAAGGTCACAAAAGACCCCACAACAACGTCCAAAGTACTGCAGGCATCAATTGCTCCAGTTAAGATCAGTGTTCATGACTCCACCATAAGAAAGAGACTGGGTAAAAATGGCCTGCATGGCAGAGTTCCAAGATGAAAACCACTGCTGAGCAAAAAGAACATAAAGGCTTGTCTCAGTTTTGCCAGAAAACATCTTGATGATCCCCAAGACCTTTTGGGAAAATACTCTGTGGACTGACGAGATAAAAGTTGAACTTTCTGGAAGGTGTGTGTCCCATTACATCCGGCATAAAAGTAACACTGTCATGAACCTCCTCGTGCGCTTTTATGCAGCACACGGAGGAGGGGAAGGAAGGATGGATTTACGCGCAGGTTTTCACCACAACACATTTATTGAACACAAAGGCTGACAGTTCCAAAAAAAAGACTAACAAAAAGATAACAGTGTATACAAAATGGCTCACGCGACGAGCATGCAGCAGGCAGACCACTGTGTACCATGGCTACAGACATCCATCCATCCATCCATCTTCTTCCGCTTAATCCTTTTTGGGTCGCGGGGGAGCTGGAGCCTATCCCAGCATCTTTGGACGAGAGGCAGGGTACACCCTGGACAGATCGCCAGTCCATCGCAGGGCCAACACAGAGAGACAGACAACCATTCACTCTCAGTCATACCTAAGGACAATTTAGAATCCCCAGTTTGATGCCAATTAACCTAACTTGCATGTTTTTTGGCATGTGGGAGGAAACCGGAGAAATCCCGGAGTAAACCCACGCAGACACGGGGAGAACATGCAAACTCCACACAGATCACTGTTGGTCGGGGGCTGGGATCGAACCCAGGATCCCCCGGCCAAGGGTGAGTTGCTGTGCTGCCACAGTGCTAACCACTCCACAACCGTGCTGCCCCTGACAAATAACACAAATAACGTTTAAGCTCAGGTGAACTTGGAGTCCTCTAGGAGGCTCGACTGGCAGAGGAGGAAGAAACTGGGCAACAGAGCCTAAGCATAGCAGCAATACTGCACGGGGAAACGCTAACAGTTTTACTCACGAAACAGGAGTAGTCCGAGTAGTCCAAGTCTCCAGCGAGCACACATAACCCTTCATAGACATCACCGTCCATACGGCGATAAACGTCCATATGACTAGCACAATGGTCCAGCAATGCTTGACTGGCAAAGGCCGCCTAAGTGCAAGCATTGCTGGCACCACAATTTGGGTGCACCTGGGCGAGGCGCGGGAATGACAATCACCGGAGAGGAATTAGCTGGCTGTCAAGAGAAAGGGGGTGTGGACGGGCCTGCAAGTGTTAGACAACACCCACAAGAATGTAGGTCAAAGAGGCTGCCTAACAGCCGCTGGCCAGAGCGGTGACTACAGGCATGGAAAAGAAAAGGAACAAAGACATAAACACAACAAGAACTCAAAAGATAACACAATACATAAATCACCCGATACCCGAGCCACAGAGAGCGGTCAGAAAGGAGCCTACAGGAAACACCAGCTTGGTTCATGGCAAACACAGCATTTCAGAAAAGGAACATCATACCAACAGGAAAATATGGTAGTGGTAGTGTGATGGTCTGGGGCTGTTTTGCTGCTTCAGGACCTGGAAGACTTGCTGTGGTAAATGGAACCATAAGTTCTGCTGTCTACCAAAAAATCCTAAAGGAGAACATCCAGCTATCTGTTCGTGACCTCAAGCTGAAGCGCACTAGGGTTCTGCAGCAGGACAATGATCCAAAACACACCAGCAAGTCCACCTCTGAATGGCTTATGAAAAGCAAAATGAAGACTCTGGAGTGGCCTAGTCAAAGTCCTGACCTGAATCCGATTGAGATGCTGTAGCATGACCTTAAAAAGGCAGTTCATGCTCGAAAACCCTCCAATGTGGCTGAATTACAACAGTTCTGCAAAGGTGAGCGCCAGTTATCGCAAATGCAAATGCAGTTATCATTGTCAGTTATCGCAAACGCTTGATTGCAATTGTTGCTGCTAAGGGTGACCCAACCATTAGGTTTAGGGGGCAATCACTTTTTCACACAGGGCCATGAAGGTTTGGATTTTTTTCCCCTTAATAATAAACACCTTCATTTAAAAACCACATTTTGTGTTTACTTGTGTTATCTTTGTCTAATATTTAAATTTGTTTGACGATCTGAAAAATTTAAGTGTGACAAACATACAAAAAAATAACAAATCAAGAAAGGGGCAAACACTTTTTCACAACATTGCATGAACCAAAAGATTACCATCATATTTGTTCATGATTTATTGATTTTATTGTAATCTGTTGTATGTTAAACATTAACAACATAAAATAAACTCAGAAAAATTAATAAAATGAATGCGTTTATTTTTCATATTATATGTATATATATTATATTATAATTATAAAATTTAACATAAATATCAGCAGCATAAAATACAATAGCTTCTGAATAAAGAAAATATGTAGCCTAAAGCTGGATTTATCCACCTATATCACAGCGATGCCATTGCGACACACATCACTGATGCTGTTATCAATGTTTTTTTTCTTGTTTGCTGGTTTAAATATGTTGATGGTGTGCTGCCAAAATGGCTTTCTGCCAATGTGCAGAGTGACTGAAAAGGACTGCCAAGTTATCAAATGACATTAAATTTAGTCGAATAAACTCTTATTGACAAATAATCAAAAGTCAGTTAATTGTTAACATCCCTATACCCTAGCTAAATTTATACTCAGCAGCAGTCTTGAACTTTCAACTCAGTTTATCAGCATGCTAGCTGTGTGCAAAATAATCTTTGTCCAACATACCTACAAAATCTAAACAACCACTGCAGCAGCATATTAATAAGGGATTAGAATTATATGGCGCTTTACATGTCAAGTGCCATCTCGAAGTGCTTACAGTGACTCCATTATTCATTCACTCCAGACAGAACACTGATAGCTATCTCTGTAGCCACAGCTGCCCTGGGGCAGACTGACGGAAACGTGGCTGCCAATCCCCGCCAGCGGCTTCTCTGACCACTACCAAATATTTATACACATTCATACCCAGTGTCATGGACACTGGAGGCAAGGTGGGTAAAGTGTCTTGCCCAGGAACACAACGGTAGGATGGCTGGGGAGAGTGGGATTCAAACCACCAACCCTCTGGTTATTGGATGGCCTGCTCTACCTCCTGAGCCACTGCCACCCCGATTATGTTCAGTATAATCAAACCTAGTCCAATGAAATAACAGAGTTCTTTCCATTGCTCTCTCACTGTTTTATAGCATTGATATTGTTTACATCCACATAGGAGTGTCACATCATGCCACACTGACATACTACAACCATGTTGGCATGTCACTAATGATTTACTGCCCCTTTAAAAGTGAGAGTCAGAAGTGGTCGCAGATTATGATCCCATTTCAAATCACCTGACATATTTGAAGGGTTATCTCAGATCTTCTTAGTCAAATTATAACCCTTGAAATTTTATAACCCCTACCCTTGAGACTTCCTTCTGACTTTGGTGCTGTCATTGCTCTTTGTCTCTTTACATCTGATATTATTTTAAGGAATGAGAGTCCTATTGTAGAACAGGAAACTCCATCCTAATGTCAGCCTCAGCAGTGAAATTCTGAATAGGACCAAAGGGATTTTTCCTGAACCATGTGTATTTTCCTTCTTGAGGAGAGTGTAATAATAATGAGAATGACATTTGGAAATTGTGGGAGTACACAGTCGAGGAGTTATTAGTTCACAGGGGAAAAAAAAAAGTCTTTGGGTTCAAACCCCCTGGTGAACTCCGGCTTTTGAGTATGACGTTTGCATGTTCTTGCAGATGCTGCAGTTTCCTCATGGCCCAAATAGATGCGGATGTGAGAAAGTGTGGTTATCTGTCACTTTGTTTCAGAACTGGATTGGCAACCTGTCCAAGGTGCATAACCTTCTTGCAAGCTTACAGTGCCATGGTGCATCTCTATGAACTGTGGGAGAAAACAGGAGTACCAGCAGAAGGAGTATGTCAACTCTACGCAAAAGCACAATACTTGGGTTCAAACACAGACTCTTGCATTTTGAGGCAATAGCACTAGCCATCAACTAATTGTGCTTCTTTAAGTGAGGTTAAAGGGTTAATGGAAGATTAATGAATCTGATAATTGGTTGGCTAAAAGTAAGCACTAAGATATAGAGTGAGCAACTAGTCACAGTTGTTATAAAATAAGAAATGAAGCTGCATTAGCTCCTTTGCTCTAAACTTTATTCTAAGCTAACTTGTTTTTTGTAACATTGTATACAGCAGTAGCCACGGTTACATGTGTAAAACTTCTTCAATCTGATTACAGTTCAGATCAGAACTGTACTGTTTACATGGATCCTGAAAAAGTTGATCCAATTAGGACGTGCGTTTCCATGTGTCACACGTTTGAATGGACTAAATCATTTTAACATGTGAACAATTAGCCGACATTCCGGAAATAGTAGAAGAAGAAGCAACTTCCAATGTAAACAAACCCCTCTTTGTGTCTTTCTCTTTTTGAAATGGACCTGTATTGTGTTATTCAGACTGTACTTTTGCTTCTGCTGGTCTCCATAATGAGGCTACAAGCCCAGCAGTACCTACTTCTGCATATGACGAACAGAGGGAGACAGCAGGACGATACAGACCAGTTCTGTTTTACTCCCACCATGTCTTCCTCTAGCTGCTGTAAAGGTGGAAATACATCACGTCGACGTGTGGCTGACGTACAGACATGTGCAGTAGACATATTTTCTGCCCAAACTTCGGAATAAGTGTTTATATGCACACCAATCAGATTAACAATTGGCATAACCCACCCGTCTCAATAGGAAGGAAATTTTGATCCAAATGAGTGTGATCGGGTCAGAATATTCAGATTAGCGTGTTTACATGAAGCATTTTTATTCCGATCAGGCTTTTAATCCGGTTACTTGTGTCCATGTAAACATAGCTATTCTTTCATCCCTAAGCAGCTGTGGCAGACGGCTGCCCCTTCCTGAGCCTGGCTATGCTGGAGATTTTTTTCAGTGTCACCTTCTGTTTCCTCATGGGATCAAATTGATGTTGGGGATTTTACTTGATAGTGTTTCCTGTATTGTTTTCAGCACCTTGAGATGACTGTTGTCAACATCAGACATTATGATGTAGGCGCTTCTGGCAATAATCCCTATCTCATCCAAGGAAAATTAATACTCTGGGGCCCTGTTACAATAAATGTTGCACCATGAGTCGCTTTGGTCGTTTCTTCCAAATAGTAATTGAATGCTGTGCGCACTTTATGCATGTAGGAGTGGACTGAAAGGAGTGCATCTAGGTGCATAGTCAGCCCGTGCACTTCAGTAAGTGCAGAACCTGTTCTGTTGTGGACTGGAGTTAACCTACTTATGCATAAGGGAAAACCATTAAGTCGTAGGCTACAGGTACATCTCGAAAAATTAGAATATCATGAAAAAGTTCAATATTTTTTGTCACTCATTTCAAAAAGTGAAACTCATATATTATATAGATTCATTACACAGAGAGTGATATATTTCAAGTGTTTATTTAGTTTAATTTTGATGATTATAGCTTACAGCCCATGAAAACCCCAAATTCAGTTTCTCAAAAAATTAGAATATTACATAAAATTAATTTTAAAAAAATATTTTTTTAATAGAAATTTGGACCGACTGAAAAGTATGTCCATGTACACACTCAATACTTGGTGGGGGCTCCTTTTGGATTAATTACTGTATCAATGTGGCGTGGCATGGAGGTGATCAGCCTGTGGCACTGCTGAGGTGTTATGAAGGTCCAGGTTGCTTTGATAGTGACCTTCAGCTCGTCTGTATTGTTGGGTCTGGTGTCTCTCATCTTCCTCTTGACAATACTCCATAGATTCTCTATGGGGTTTACATCAGGAGAGTTTTCTTGCCAATCAAACACAGTGATGCCATGGTCATTAAACCAGCTTTTGATACTTTTGGCAGTTTGGGTGGGGTGTCAAGTCCTGCTGGAAAATGAAATCATCTTCTCCATAAAGCTTGTCAGCAGAGGGAAGCATGAAGTTCTCTAAAATTTCCTGGTAGACGACTGCGCTGACTTTGGTCTTGCTCAAACACAGTGCACAAACACCAGCAGATGACATGGTTCCTCAAATCATCACTGACTGTGGAAACTTCACACTAAACCTCAAGCAACTTAGATTCTGTGCCTCTCCACTCTTTTTCCAGATTCTGGGACTTTGATTTCCAAATGAAATGCGAAATTTACTTTTATCTGAACCGAGGTCATCTGCTGGTGTTTGTCCACTGTGTTTTATCAAGACCAAAGTCAGCACAGTCGTCTACCAGGAAATTTAAGAACATTTCATGCTTCCCTCTGCTGACAAGCTTTATGGAGAAGATGATTTCATTTTCCAGCAGGACTTGGTACCCCCCCCCCCCACACACACACACACACACTGCCAAAAGTATCAAAACCTGGTTTAATGACCATGGCATCACTGTGTTTGATTGGCCAGCAAACTCTCCTGACCAAAACCCCATAGAGAATCTATGGAGGACTGTCAAGAGGAAGATGAGAGACACCAGACCCAACAATGCAGATGAGCTGAAGGTCACTATCAAAGCAACCTGGACCTTCATAACACCTCAGCAGTGCCACAGGCTGATCACCTCCATGCCACGGCACACTGATACAGTAATTAATCCAAAAGGAGCCCCGACCAAGTATTGAGTGTGCACATGGACATACTTTTCAGTTGGTCCACGTCTGTTTTAAAAAACTATTTTTTAAAATTAATTTTATGTAATATTCTATATTTTTGAGAAGTTGAATTTGGTGTTTTCATGGGCTGTAAGCTATAATCATCAAAATTAAACTAAATAAACACTTGAAATATATTACTCTCTGTGTAATGAAGCTATATACTATATGGGTTTCACTTTCTGATATGAATGACAAAAAATATTGAACTTTTTCATGATATTCTAATTTTTGAGATGTACCTGTAGATCAGTGGCAGCTCATAGGAGGAGGCAAGGGAGGCAGAGCTTCCAGAAATCTGAGAAGAAAAAGAGAAGAAATGATTGAAATTTTGTGATAATAAATGTATTTTATATTATATGCAGTATATATATTATTGTGTAACAAGTCAGAATCCTGTCAAAAGTCCACAAGAGGAAAAAATGGGCTTGCCACTGTAGGAACATTGATCAGCCAATCAGAAATTAGTTTGTTTTTGTTACTATGTAAAATGTAAGGAGGCGAGTAGACGTTCTGAAATTATTTAGCCAATCAGAAATCAGTTTATGTGTTGCTATGGAAAATTCACTATCTCCTTGCATTAAAGAAAAAAAAATGAAGGAGGTGAGACTCTAACCAATCACAATAAGTCATTTGACAGCGTCACCATATCTACGCATTTCAACATGCCAACTACTACCGGTGTGCACGGATGGGATATCCTGCAGTATTTACTTGCTAACAAGTTTAGGAAACTACAGTTTGAACACCAGCTTCGGATAAAAAAACAGTCCAAGGCTTTCCTCTAAACTGGACATTATAAAGAAGTCAAGATGCAGCAGGATGGCACTCAGGATACCCAGACGAGTAGAGTGGCAAACCAGCTTAGCAGCGTTAGCCTTGGCCTTGCATTTTGCCACCATTACAATTAGATTTGATGACATGAAGATTTATCCAGATCCATGTAAAGACACGGTAACCTGTGAGTTAAGATCTGCTTCTCTCCTGTATGCATCTATGACTGTATGCTGTTTTATTTTCAACTCTTTATATGATTGTGGAAAATATTTTTCATTTGTGCTTGGCAAACGACACTGAACAGGCCCAAACAGGACACCAAATGCCCAAATAATGAATTAAATCATTTTTATGGGACACCAAAAGCCCACCAAGTGCAACCCCCCTCCCAAAAAAACAAAAAAATCTAATAATTTTTATGTTAATATTTAATGACAAATGGCCAGTCTAGTAGTAACTAATGGGACACACAACTCTTAAATAATGCATTAAATCATATCTAACAGGACCAAGTGACATCAAGTCAACATATAGAACACTTCTACAAATACTTGTGACACTTTTACAAATACTTGTCATGCATTCCTTTTAATTTTATTTAATTATTTTGGCCTTTCTGTGTCCTGTTTTATCCCATTCCTTGTCGGTCCTGTGGTTAGGATGTGTCGTCAACTTTTCTTGGTTGGATTTTGTCATGCTGAGTGAGGCTGGTGTAGTGTTGTCTTGAATAGCGTGTTGGTCAGCATAGTGATGTTTTCTTGGGGCTTTGCAAGAGCTGCATTTAATATCTGCGGAGCTGAAGACTTGGGGTCCTTGCAAGCATAGGTGTGTGTCATGAATCTGGGTTTGGCTGTTCCAAACCCAGTTCTGACTTATTGTTATGTTTTGCCCTATTTTCCACCTGGCGCTTCAGGGAACTATTGGGCCTCCACTCCCTGACAACTTGAGCACCCCCCCCTCCTCCTGTCAAGTCCCATCAGCTGTATTGTCACGGGGGTTCACACATAAACACACACAGAGACGCACATTCTCATTCACATGCGCGGACACTCACTCATGCACACCTTAGGGTCATTTGTCCAGCCCACGCTTTCCCACACTGGCGATCTCTTTCCTCGTTAAGTTTATTATTATTTAAGCAAGGAGTTAGTAGGAGGAGATCGCCGCAGCATTCGCCCTTGTTCGTGGCAGCTAGCTCTCCACGGATGTTGGACTACTTCCTTCACACATTCAGCCTGACATTTACAAACGTGGCACATGGGGACTTATGACAGAATGCTGCGGCCATAGAAAAAAACCAGCGGAGTAGATTTGTGTTTTTTCTTCCCCTTTTTACTTCTCCCTTTCCTCCTTGTGTGTTGGCATGATGATCTGGACAGATGAGGAGCTGGGCGCCCAGGATCTGCTGGAGGTGAACTTCACCTTTCAGTGGCCTCAGTTTCCCGAGGACCGGGAGTAGGCAGGACTCGTCGCGGAGGACGTTCAGCAGCACTATCCTAACCTCCGGGTAATTCATAGGGTGGACGCCATCCTCTCCGCCATCCTCTCCGCCATCCTTCCTGTTCCTGACGTGGAGCCGGAGGGTGCCTCTCCACAATCGGAGCCAGCCACCCGTCAGAAGAGACGCTCCCGTCGGAGGACGACCTCCTCTCCCCTCGGATTCCTTTCATCTCCCGGGCCAGCGCCCACCAAATCCTCGGATATGATGCCGAAGGAGGAGAGACAGGGGTTGCTGGCCATGGTAAACCATCGGGTTGAGGAGGAGCGCCGCTAGAGAGAGGCCCGAGGACGCGCTTCTCTGGCAGCGAGGGTTCCACCCCCCCGTGCCTTCCCAATCTACGGACTCATCAACGGAGGAGGAGTGGTTGGCCCTGCTCGCTCAGCTAGACCACCAGGTTAAGGAGGAGCGCCAGGCGAAGGAGGAGCAGAGACTCGCCCGGCTCAACTGCCGGATGGAGGAGGGGCTGAATGAGGATCCCCCAGCTCTCAAGCTCTTCATGGCCACTCCGCCTCCCTCTCCAGAGAAGACGGAGCATCTCAGCACGGCGGACTTGTGGTCCAGCACAACGCTTCTCGTTCTGGACTATTTGGTTCCTGCGCCATCCGGGGGGAGGAGGAGGAACTCCCGCCGGAAGATGCTCCCGGTCCCACCGGCGCAGCAAGAGGAGGAACGCCCGGAGAGGAGGGGGGACGTTTCAGAGGCCACTGAGGACGTTCCATGCCAGGAGGACAGGCAAGTAATTTCTCATTTAATTTTCATGCCTGATGAATGAGTTTGCCTGCCTCCTGGTGAGGAGGCTCAGGGTGCGCAGTCCCCTGAGTGCTCCGCCCCAGCGGTGTATAGTGCTCCCGAACCTGACCTCATCAACTCCTTTCTGTATGCCCCTATGAGCCCACTGGTTCTGGATCCAGGTCGCTCAGGGGAAGAGGAGCCGGAGGCCCAGGAGGGTCCAGCCCATGGGCCAGTGGAGAGGTCGTTCTGGGCCAAAATGCCAGAGGAGCCGGAGGCGTGGGAAACGGCGCACGAGAGTACCACGACTGCTATGACCATCACACCTGCGGTGGGGGCGGCCACAGCAGAGTCACTCCCCGGACCAGATCTCCTGTCGATGGGACCCGGAACGCCATCGTCGGAGTCCTGGACGGCGGTAGCACTCGAGCACAGGCAAGTAATCCCTTCTGTAGTCCATTTGTCTATGACTGAGAGATCTTGTCTTGCTCTTGGGGGGGAGAGCCGGGTGCGGGCCGCATCCGTACTCTCCTTGCCGGGCTCTGCCACTGCCAGTAACCCTAACCACTCCTCCTCTCCTATCACTTCCGAGCTCCCTCCTAGGGTCACCAGGGAGGAGCTGCAACTACCAGGGTTGCCCATGGACGACGATGCGGGTCCAGGTGTTCCAGAGGAGGTTGATGGAGGGGTTGCACCTGATGGATTGGTGGAGCCCATGCACCCTAAATCGCCCGAGTCCTGGACGGTGGTGGAGCCAGTGTTCAGGCAAGTGTGCTCCATTATGTCAGCAATGTCAATGTCACACTGCCCAACTCATGGTGAGGTGGACCTGAGGATGCTCACAGTAGCCCTCGGGGCCTCCACACCGGGCTCTGCCACTGCCGGCAACCCTGACCTGGTTTCTCTTTCTTTCCTTTCGGGTTCAGAGCCCCCTGCCAGGGTTACCGGAGAGCTGCTGGTCTCGTCGGAGGCCACCGAGAAGCAGGGTCCAGCATCAGGTGTTGGGTGGAGCATCACTTCCCTTGCTGGGGAGGCCACCGCAGGAGCAATGAGGCCCCCGATGGGGACCACCGCCGGTGCAGCAAAGCCCCAGCTGGGGTCCACCACTGGTGCAGCAGAGCCCCTGCTGGAGGTCACCACCAGTGCAGCAGAGCTCCGGACAGACGTCACCACCAGTGCAGCAGAGCTCCGGACTGAGGTCACCGCCAGTGCAGCCATGTCCCGGACCGGGACCATCGCAGGTGCAGCCATGTCTCCCAGACCGGGATCATCATGGGTGCAGCCATGTCCCCCAGACCGGGACCATCGCGGGTGCAGCCACATCTCCCAGACCGGGACCATTGCGGGTGCAGCCACGTCCCCCTGCCCCAAGCCTCGAATGGCAGGGGGGCTCCTGTTCCTGGAGTTGGCCGCTGAAGTTCTCAAGTAGGTAGGCTGCCTCTCCGCCTTCCCCTCCGGTTCTGGTGGTTCCACCACGTTGGCTGGACACCCGAAGGACTTGGTTTTCAGGACGGGTGGTCCATTGGGCTGGGCAGGCCGCCGGACGCTATTCTGCGGGTTTCCTGCTGGACTTTGGACTTGGGCAGGCCACCCGAGCTGTCACACCTCGCCAATCTGGGGGCCTGGGACTCTGGCCGACCCCCTGAACCTTGGACTTCTGGGGAGGGGGGTTAGTGTTCCAGGTAGGGGGTTGTTAGGAGGGTTTTGCTCATTATTTTGTTTTTTACTGGTTGTGTTCTCACCGGTTGCTTCCCTCCTGACCGGTTTTCCCCCACCTCCCACCCTGGGTTAGTGTTTGTTGCCGGGGGGGGGGGGGGGGGCTGTTCCAAACCCAGTTCTGACTTATTGTTATGTTTTGCCCTATTTTCCACCTGGCGCTTCAGGGAGCTATTGGGCCTACACTCCCTGACAGCTTGGGCATGCCCCCTCCTCCTGTCAAGTGCCATCAGCTGTATTGTCACAGGGGTTCACACACACACACACACACACACACACACACACACAGACATGCACATTCTCATTCACACATGCAGACACTCACTCATGCACACCTGAGGGTCATTTGTTCAGCCCACGCTTTCCCACACCGGTGATCTCTTTCCTCGTTAAGTTTATTATTTAAGCGAGGAGTTAGTAGGAGGAGATCACCGCAGCATTCGCCCTCATTCATGGCAGCTAGCTCTCCACGGATGTTGGACTACTTCCTTCACACATTCAGCCTGACATTTTCAGACATTCATTCCTGAGTGTTAGCAACTGACCAAGCTTGTTTCCTCTCATCCCCCAGAATACACGGAGAGCCCCGGATCACTGTAGTTCGGTAAGTCAATTGCCTTTCTCTCCGTGCTGACAGCTACTCTGCGGCACTAGGCTTTCCCGTCCCCAGGCTTTAAAGCATCCGGGTGGTGCCCTGTATGTCTGGTGGCCATTTTGTGCGTCATTGCAATTCTCTGTATTTGTGGACATTACTGGACTTGTTATCTTCATGGGTATTGTTAATAAAAGTACACAATCTACTCTCGCTTTTGGGTTTTTCATTTCCTCGGGGACTTATGACAGGTGTATGTCTGTTCATGAGTAATTTGCCTCCTCAGTGGGATCACCCATGAGCCACTACTGGGCTATATAACACCAAAATTTGTTTAAAAAAAAATACCTTTTTAGCTCATTCTGGTAAAGCTGAAAGGTGCTAATGTGATGGTGGGACATCCATCTGTCTGCATTTCATGGGAATCGCTACTTCTCCTAGGCAGTTGCCACGATGGTTACCAAACTCACAAACAATGATCCTCAGGTGGGTCTACATCTAAGCCATGCTCAAGGTCAAGTTCTCTTTCAATCACATTGTCCTAATTTGGGTACAGGGAATAAGAAGATCTTGAAAGACATTTGAGTATGCAGGTAGCTGCAAAGCAAGTTTGGCCCAAATATTTGCTTAGCTAATGAAAACCATGTTGGCTGGGAAGCTGGTCTTCCATCCATTGTTGGCGGATGAGTTAGGAGACTTTTGAGGCTGGGTGCTGGGTTGTGGACAAGATGAAGCTAATGATGGATGAGGTTTGGCCCCACTCTCAGTCTAATATCTCATATGAGTCAGACTTTCTCCACACCAAATTTTGCCTCAAGCAAATCGTTATGCTATCCAGTGGTCAGAGTGCTGCAGTTAAGAAGTAAAAGAAATTTATGGACAGTGTAGTGCTCCTGCAATCCCACTGGCATGTTTCTCACTGTTTGCAGCTTTGTTTATTAATCCCATCCAGCCCACTGATTCAGATTTTCCGCAATACATCATATTCATTTCTGTAATTACTTTTTTTGTTTGTTTTCTCTTTAAAAACTCAAATCGCTTGAAGCTGATTTTATTTGATTCTCTGCATATGTAGTGGGTGTTTTGTCACCTTTTAGCATGCCAATGCAGAGCTGTTGATGATGGCTGCCAGTTTGTCAGTTACACCTTAAACTTACAGGCCATGCAGACCTTTGGCTCAAATCCTGTACCACCTATTTTATAACCTTAGGAAACCACCTCTGCAGTATGTAATGGATGAAAGCACTGTTGAAAATAAACACCTTTGGTAATTTTCCAATCTAGCCCTGTTGCATGAGGGAGGAAAGGCAGCATGAGTCAAGCCTACCTGTAATCAGCAGGGCAAAATATTCCCAGCTGTGTTTCACTGCTTGTTTTGGGCTTTACTTTGTAAAGAAATGCCATTATGATTACTCCCTGAAGGTAAATTAAGAAATAACAATTAATCCTTTTCTATCTCGTGTTACAAATGTATGCCCTTTGGCGGTTGCATTTTATCATGTTTTGACAAATTGCTGCTTGAAACTTAATGAAGAAAACATTAAAATGTCTAAGAAGGTGAAGCTGATATGGCAAAAATAAAATGTAGGTCCTTTGAGTATATTAATTCATACCAAGGTTTTGAAATTTGTAGTTGAAACATTGTGTTGAATGAAACACAGTCCCATTTGACAAAAAATTATACTATTCTTTTTAATCCGCTGTGGGTACAATTATGGAAAGCTGTGAAAGTCATAATTTTTTTCTTAGTCTCCTTACTATTCTGTATATATAATAATAATGATTATTTTCATCTATAAATGGTCTTTTTGAACTCCAAATTGCAATGGACTCTCTCTCATTCCAGATAAGTAAACAAAATCAGCTTTATCAACATGTTCTCATTTGGAATTTGTGAGCAATGACATCTGTCAGGGACCCGTCAGTTTCACACTGTAAATCAGAGGGTCAGACATTATTAGGAGTCCCTCTATGTCTGAAATAAATGAGTGGAAACAGCGTACAAAAATGTTCTGATGGTTTTCCGTGGTTGTGTGTGGGATGCGGTAACCAGAAGTATTTAAGAAACTTAGACTGGAGAAGTTTTTTTTCTTTTAAAGTACAGTATGTTTAATCTTTTGAAATTGGTAGTAGTGTAACCAGAGGTGGGCAGTTTACTCACTTGAGTGATTTTTTTAACACATTGTACTCCGCAGAGGACTTTTATTTCAGGATACATTTACTCTTAAGTGCATTAATGAAGAAAAAGTGTACATGTATTAAAGTACTTTTGGTCATACTCTTGGATTTTCTTTTAAATGTAGCTAATTCATATCTTTCCTTCAGACTATCATATAAAAACAAAGTTGCAAATTTACATGAAAGTAGTTACAAATTCAAAATTTGCAATTCATGTGTAAGGAAAAAACTGTGAAAGTATGAGAAAAATCAATAATTTACATGAAATATATGCACATGAATGAGGGAAAAAAATCATAATTTCTGCCAAAAAGTCAGATTTCTCACAAAAACGTGAACATTTATTTTAAAAAAAATCAAAAATCAGTGCAAAAAGACAAATTTAAAAGAAATGTCTCAAATTTTTGAGAAAACCCTCACACATTAGTGAGAATGATTTCATTACTTTTTTACATTCTTACTTTTGCTCAAGTAACTTCTGTGACAAGTACTGTTGAGTAAATTTTGTTGCTTCTCCTCTGAATAACATTGATTTTCCTCTGTATAGCCCAATAGTGACAGCGAAACTGTTTTGATCGGTGAACCCACCTTTGTAAGCCAAACCTCATTTGACAATATAGGAGTTAAACAAAAATAAACAAAACCAGCATCCAGCATGTTTATTAAGTTCTAATTGTGTTATCTGCTGCTGACATCTTTCCATATAAACTTGATATTATTATTACAGAGAAAAAAAATGATTTGGAAAAAAAATGTCTAAAAAGAAGCTGCAAGCTGTACAATTTCAGCATAAAGTTGTGCAGAGGTTAAACAGTGAGATGACATTCTCCAAAGTGTTGCCTGATGATGGATGTCGAGAAACAGCAGCCAATGATATTAAAAAATGTTAAACATACAGTGGTGGGAAAAAGGAAGAGTAATTATGACATCAGTGGCTTTCCATACTCGGCTCAGGTTTCTTTATTTTGGCTACACTTTTGCATCAGAATTTGCTTATGTCCAACTTCTGACAAGATGCAGTACCATTCGTTCTTCGTCTCTGTGACACATTGTTGCTATGCTGCTGCCCTCCTCTGCACTTCCACTCAGCACTGACATGAGTCAGCTCCTAAAAGTCACGATTCAGGACAAGTGCCTTCTGTTATGCATCACTCCAGTCTAGACACTAACTCACATTAGGCTTAAACCCCAGCTGCAACTATTACTGGGTCAACAGAGACAGTGAACAACTGATGAAAAAACGCAGATGATGATTTGGCTAATATGTTTTCGTTATTCTAAATTGTTAGTTGGCAATATGTGGTGGACCCGAGTTTTAACTTCTATTTCATAGGTCACCGTTAAACCGAGGCTTGCAAACATTTGGTCATCCTTTTTTAACTGAAAAGATTTGAATACAGTCCCTGCAGGATATGGAGGGAAATGCAATATTACCAGCAAACATTAATTAATAGTAGGGCTGGGAATTGATTTTTAAAAATTAACTGAATAATTTTCTCCCTAGCCGTCCTGCTGTTGTGTCCCTGGCCAAGACACTTTACCCACCTTGCCCCCAGTGTCCATGGCACTGGGTATGAATGTGTATAAATATTCGGTAGTGGTCGGGGAAGCCACTGGCGCGGATTGGCAGCCATGTTTCCATCAGTCTGACCCAGGGCAACTGTGGCTACAGCAGTAGCTTACCACTACCATTGTCTGTGGAGTGAATGAAAAATGTATCCATTGTAAAGCACCTAAATCTGATGTTGTATTATTATTATAATTATTATTATTATTATAGCAGCACATTTTATGCAGAGTGGTGGCCTAGAGGTAAAGCATCTGCCCCACAGCCGGGAGGTCGTGGATTCAAGTCCCAGCTGCATCATACCAAAGACCATAGGGGGAGCACAAGCCAGTGTACTCCCTGTGCCAGTTCCAAGCCCAGATAAATGGGCAGGGTTGCATCAGGAAGGGTATCTAGCGTAAAAATTCTTGTGACATATGCTGTGGTGACACCAAAACACAATAAATAATGGTACATTTTCTGTTGTTGTGATTAATTGCTAAATTTACAATGAAGAAACAATGAAAAAGAAGTATTTTAAGCGACCTTTAATTGCATTCTTGTCATAAGATATTCCTGAGACCCTCTATATTCAACAAAAATACTGCTAGAGTAACATAAAACACTTGCTAATTGGAATTGTATACTAAATTTTATAAAATAAATATATTTAAGTCAATTTTTCTGCAAATGTACCATTTTTAATATTGTCACATTTCCTGTTTTATTTTGAAACAGTGAAAGAGGAAGTCAGTGCTTCACGCTTAATAGGACATCATAGGATGGCCTATGATCTATGCCTGAACATCATAGGACACACTTTGAACTCAGGCATCATAGGACACACAGACAAATGTGTCTTTATGATGTCATATAGACCATGAACTCAGGCATCATAGGATGACTCGTGATGCCTGTATGACGGCACATAGACAAAATGTGTCTTTATGATGTCATATACATCAAGCCCACGGCACATAGACAAATATGTCTTTATGATGCCATATGCATCAAGCCTGCCTTCATGTCTTTATGATGTCATATACAGTGACAGACATCAGGCAACATGTCTTTATGATGTCATATACATCAAGGCTGCCTTCATGTCTTTATGAGGTCATATACCGTGAGTCCATGCCAAAAAGCCTCTTTTTGCTCAGATCTATTTTCATGATCCTGTCCATGAACTGAAATTACGACGCACCTATCCCTCAACTAGTGGTCTCAAAGAAAAAGAAGAAGAAGAAGACCCACCAGATGGAGAGCAATAGAATGACGACAACTGCTGCACATCAGAAAAGATGCCATGAAGTTCATGAAGCACCTGAGGTTCCAGCAGTACATCTCACCTGTCTGAGACAGGAGGACACCCTTCAGTACACGTTTCTAGGACATCATAGGACGGCCTATGATCTCTGCCTTATCATCATAGCGCGTCCTACAAACTCAGGCATCATAGGACGATTCGCCATGCCTACATGACGGCAGATGTGTAACCTTGACAAATGCCATTCTACACTGCAAATGTGTAAAATGCCAAGCAAAGCGCTGATTTTTTCCAGGTGCTCCGGTTTCTTGGTTTCTATGGGCATGCACGGGCCTTCCTGAACAGGGTCAAAAGCTACTTTTTCAGGATCGTGCCCATGAACTGGAATTACGACACACCTATCCCTCAACCAGTGGTCTGAACAAAGAAGAAGAAGACCCACCAGATGGAGAGTAATAGAATGAGGAGAACTGCTGCACGTCAGAAAGGATGCCGTGAACATGAAACACCTCAGGTTCCACCAGTACGCCGCAGGCATGATTGTGAATAACACAGCCGTCTGAGACAGGAGGAGACCCTTCAGTGGTCTGAACGAATAAGAAGAAGACCCACCAGATGATGTCTGTATGATGGCACATAGACAGAGCACATGACTCCCTACAAGACATATAGACACAGGTAAGTAACATAACACAGAACAGTGACAGGCAGGAGAAGAAGTAACAGGCAGGGGCAAACAGCCCCAGATGGCAGGGCATATTTTGTGTGATTTTTATGTTTTGCTGCATACAAAAGCCGTCACATGTGATTGCCACTTAGTGCTGTGTTGCTATACCAACTGTCCTGTAACTGGCAAGAATTCTGTTCCAATGCAACCCCTCTACGGGCATGCACGGGTATGCACTAGTAAAAAGAATGAACAAAAGGAGCAATTCTTACTTGATTTCCAGAGCTCCTGACTTTAATGTTGAGTTAGAAGCTTTTATTCACTTTATATTTTTTTGTGTTTTTCTCCACTTACTCCGACATAAACACTCCCTCTTTTCATACTTTTTGTGAGCCGCCCCAATCAATAATGCTATGGACCTCTTGCACAATGTAAAGTGACTTGCTTCCGCATTCCGGAGTCTGAACAGCTCCAGTTCCTGTTCCATTATTTGCCCATTCCATGGTGCTTTCTCGCCAATAAATCAATTTTATCACTTTCACTTATCATTGTATACATACTGGAAATACACTTTCCCCTACAGTTGAAAGTGCTATGAGATGACTGTTGTTGTGAAATGGCGCTATATAAATAACTAAATAAATAAATAGTGTGGGGGAAGATCGTTTTTTTCTTTATAAAATTCGTGTTTCACATTTTGATCGTTTTTGTAACTGTACTGGGCCATTTAATAGCTCGCCCAGTTAGCATAGCATAACACAGCTATCATATTGTTTATGTCTCTGCCATTCCAAATGCCACTGCATGGACTGTAATGGACATGTGACACTTCTGTAAAGCGTATGTCGAACTCCCAGTCGTTACCTGACTTGTTTTAATATTACTTTGTGTATGCAGAATTCTTTGGTTATTGCTGTTACTATTACTGTTATTAATATTAGCCTATTAGCTTCCAGTTGCTATTGTGTTATTTATTCTCATAATACACTTTGGCTCGCTCCTAATAACACTGCCTGGACTCAAATGAACGTGAATGAGCTTGTGCAAAGACTTTGCACAATATACGTCAATGACACAATTGTGTTACTACCTCTACTCCTTGCATCTTCACCCGTTGCACCTGCCTCCCTCTCATTCATACTCATGTATTCTGTCTTGCTTCTACTGACTTTCATTCCTCTTCTCTCCAGAGCATACCACCACCTCTCCAGGTTCTCTTCCACTTGCTCCCTACTCTCACTACAAAATCACAATGTCATCTGCAAACATCATGGTCCACAGAGACTCCTGCCTGACCTCATCTGTCAGCCTGTCCATCACCATGGCAAACAAGAAGGGGCTCAGAGCCGATCCCTGATGTAGTCCCACCCCCACCTTGAATCCATCTGTCACTCCTACAGCATACCTCACCACCAGGGCGGCAGTGGCTCAGGAGGTAGAGCAGGTCGTCCAATAACCCCATGATTGGCAGTTTGAATCCCGCTCTCCCCGGATATCCTGCCGTTGTGTCCCTGGGCAAGACACTTCACCCCCAATTGCTCCTGGTGGGTCTGGAAGCGCCATGTTAGGTAGTATGCCGCCATCAGTGTGTGAATGGGTGGATAGCAGGATCTGTAAAGCGCTTTGGTCATCAAGAGATGAGAATAAAAGTGCTATATAAGTGAATGCCATTTACCATCTTGCTGTCCTCATACATGTCCTGTACCACCCTCACATACTTCTCTGCCACTCCTACTTTCTCATGCAGTACCACACTTCCTCTCTTGGCACCCTATCATATGCTTTCTCTAGATCCACAAAGACACAGTGCAGCTCCTAACCTTCTCTATACTTCTCCATCATCACTCTTAAAGCAAACATTGTATCTGTAGTACTCTTTCTTGGCATGAAACTGTACTGCTGCTCTCTGATTGTCACCTCTCCTCTTAACTTGGCTTCAACAACTTTTTCCAATAGCTTCATAACGTCACTGATCAACTTTATGCCTCTGTAGCTACTCCAGCTCTGAGTATCACCCTTGTTCTTGAAAATCAATACCAAAACATTTCTGAGCCATTATGTCACTCTCCAAGATTGTTAAATAATCTGGTTGAAAAGTTCATTGCCATCTCTCCTAAACATCTCCATACCTCCACAGGTACAGTATGTCATCTGGACCAACTGCCTTTCTATTCTTCATCTTCTTCAAAGCTGCCTGCATTTCTGCCTTGCTAATCCTCTGGACTTCCTTGTGCACCATCTTTCCTTCATCCAGTCTCATCGTCTAGGTGCAAATATTATGACTGTCTCAGACCCATAAAAAAATGTACCTTTTTTTCCATCAATTTATTATTTTTTGAAGAATATCATCATCATCATCATCATCATCATCATCATCATCATCATAGCAGTCTGTCGGGGGTGACAATGATTGTTTCATTTAGGTCTGATCAGATTACTCCACGCAGCTCTGTCCTTCGCCTTTCGCTGCCAGGAACTCCTGATCTTGTTAATCCAGGTGACGTCTGAGCCGGTATGAGTTGCTTTCTGACTGACCATTTCATGAAACTGCTTGCAAAGTATTTGAGTACTGCTAGCTTTTGCTGGACTAGCGGCACATTCTTGACAGATAGAGGTATTATCAGTGGCAAGGACAGGCTAAGACAAACTGACTCCAGTATCTGTTGCAGTGACTGACCAGATGATAGGTTTGTTTATCTCTGCTCTTTGTGTAGTGCATGTCACAA
Organism: Pholidichthys leucotaenia; assembly: GCA_020510985.1. Lineage (NCBI taxonomy): Eukaryota > Metazoa > Chordata > Actinopteri > Cichliformes > Pholidichthyidae > Pholidichthys > Pholidichthys leucotaenia. Next base: position 401,521,786 of record CM035839.1, read on the forward strand.
TGCACCGACTGGCAAAAGTCCACCAGAAACCTTGCGGCAGATGGGTTTATCTGCCAGGATGTCAAGTCTCACCCCGTGTAACTGGGAGTGGTCCACCACAGACCTGTAACAGATATTGTTTTTAGTTCTGCCAGGATGCCCAGTTTCACCCTCCACGCCCTCGGAAGGGCGGGGTTGCTGGTTGAGTCGCCGACGGCCCGACCCATGGGACAGGTAGTACTCGTTTTCATGGTTATCCGGTAGCAAGCAAACCAGTGCCTGACCTGACATGAAGAAGAATATAAAGACTTTAATTCTGCACCTTTTTGAACATGTTGATGCATTTTTTACTTTTTTTCATGAAACTACAATCCAGTTTACCTTTAAGTAGGGTTTGTGCGCACAATGAGGTCACCCTGAGTACCAAAGGATCAGTTTAGTGTGGTGTAAACACTGAAAACAAGACTAATCTTCTTTTAAGCCTAGCCAGCTGCTAAAACTAACCAGTCACACCACCTCAGGGAATGGCATGACAGCCTCAGTTTTTAATGTACACATTGGCCAACATTAATCAAAAAAGTTAATGCGTTAATATTAATGGGTCTAATGCATAGTCAATTTTTATTTCATAAATAAATGTGGTATGTGCAAAAGTCAGGACACCCTATACATTTAGTTAAATGCCACTGCAATTAAAAATCAAGCACCAAAATATGTCGTTTGTCAAGGGGCGGCTAATTTTTTCCATATACTTTACACTGGTAACAACCATGTTGCTGCTTTTTAATTATACCGATGAGACATTCACAAAAAAGTATGACACAGACTTTAAAGCAAGGCACAAGATGTTCTGATTCTAGATGTGATTAACATTGTAGATAGGAGAAACATAATTTCATTCTATTGTACATGATTGGCTGTATGGATTGAATGGCAATAAAGTTGTCTTCTTCTTCTTCTATACACCACTTACAAAAAGTTAGGGATATTCAGTTTCCAGGTGAAATTTCAGGATGCACCTAAAATGCACTATAACCTTTATTGGTGAACTTAAGTTGACCTTATCTAACCTTTTGAATACACATGTCTAACGGTTCAGTGTTTCAATACTTTTTGCATAACTTCCTGTTCTCTAACAAAGTGCTTAATGGCAAAATTCACAACAGGTGTTTGATCCATGAATCGACCAATAAATTTTCTGGTTCAATTAGAGCTGGTATTTAAACAGTCCTCTTCAACATGCTGTTCACATTTTGACATCATGAGACCACGATGACACCTAACAATTGATCAACAGTACTTCGCCACTGTGAGGCTTCAAACAGGATGTTCTCAGAGGAAAGTGGCCACTGGGCTTAGAGTAACACAATGTCATCAGTTGGTTGCAACAGAGATACAGAGAGACTGGAAGAGTCACAGAAAATATAATATTTTATAGTAATATGTACATATGTATATTAGCTGCTCTTGCTTGCTTGTTTTTTTCTTGCCTTCTGATTGTTGCTCTGAGTGTTGCTATCCCTGTGCTGTTGCAATCCTGGAATTTCCCCGTTGTGGGACTAATAAAGGCTTATCTTATCTTATCTTAAAAGCATAGAAGTGGACGTCCTTTAGCCACATCCCATGCTGATGACCGCTTCAGTGTGAGCAGTGCCCTGCGGAACCATATGATGAATGCGACTCAACTATAGGTGCATTTAAGGGAGGTGAGAGGCACCCAAGTGTCATGTTAGACCATTCAAAACCATCTACATTAGTGTGGTCTGCATGCTAGACAACCTGCAAGGGTACCTGACCACACCAAAAGGCACAAGCATCATCGTCTTGCATGGGCCAGGGAGCATTTACGCTGGACAAGGAACCAGTGGGCCTCAGTGCTGTTCTCTGAAAGTCGATTCACGCTGAGCAGAAATGATGGCCGCCAGCGATGATGAAGATGTCAAGGAGAGCGCTATGCATCAGCCAGTGTTGTCACCAGATGAGCCTTTGGTGGTGGTAGTGTTACAGTTTGGGCAGGTGTGTCTAGTCAATACAGAACTGCCCAACACCTTGTGAATGGTACAGTGACAAGCTGATACTACCTGAATAACATTATTAATCCAGTCATTGTTCGTTCTACACTGCTCTTTTGATGTAGTGTTGAATGACAATAAAGTAATCTTGAATCTTGAATCACTGTGCACCTGCATGAACAACACAGGCCTAATTTCATCTTCATGGACGTCAATGCTCATTTAGGTTGCATCATTAGGGAACGGCTTGTCCACACCTGAATCCCGTGGAAAACCTATGGGATCAGCTGAGTCGCCGTGTAGAGGCTTGTAACCCTGCACAACACAACCTCAGTGACCTGAGGGCTGCCCTTCAGTAAGAGTGGAATGCCATGCCTCAGCAGACAATAAATCAACTTGTGAACAGCATGAGACGTTGTTGTCAAGCTGTAATTGATGCTCAAGGGCACATGACATGTTATTGAGACACTGACATTTTTTTTTTAGTTGTGGTATACCCACTAGGGCAGCACAGTCGCGCAGTGGTTAGCACTGTGGCAGCACAGCAAGAAGGTCACGGGATCAATTCAACCTCTGACCATCGTGGGTTCGATCCCACCCCCAGACCATCGGTGACCCTTCTGTGTAGAGTTTGCATGTTCTCCCACAGGCCAAAGATATGCAGGTTAGGTTAATTGGCATCAACTGGGGATTCTAAATTGTCCTTAGTTATGGATATGAGAGTGAATGGTTGTCTGTCTCTCTGTGTTGGCCCTGTGATGGACTGGTGATCTGTCCGGGGTGTGCCCTGCCGCTCGCCCAAAGATGCTGGGATAGGCTCCAGCCCCCCTGCGACCCGAAAAAGATTAAGCGGTAGAAGATGGATGGATGGATGGATGGATGGATGGATGGATGGATGGATGTTATGGCAGAGGTGAGCATGCACACACACATTGCACTTTGCCTTAATTGCCTCTGATTTCCTCCAGCTGCTCTGCGGGCCAGCGCCGCCTTATTTAAGGGGTGAACCGGCATTCATCAGTGTGGGTTTGTCTCTATGCCACCGTCAAGTTGCCTCTGACATCTCCTGCTCCTTCTGTTCTTCAAACTCCCGTGTGCGTTCCACACTCGCTCACTACCTACCACCCAACTGTCTGCTCCCTCCACTGCCTGACTTTTCCCTTGGATTTTCACGTAAGCCTGACCTCCCAAAGCTTTCACCTCTGTGCTTGTTGGATCTCTCTACCTTCAATTCCTCAGTGTGCCCCGCCAGAGCTCCCCCCTGGATTTTTCACTGTATTGGCTGCGCAGCCTGGACTCCCCTCTGGACTCCCTGCAACCAAGTAAGACACGAATATGCAGCTCTCTACAAACTGTTCCCTTTCCCCCCTAGGAACAAGTCCCGGGCCTGGGCATATCTCCCCTCACCGTCAGCAAGTACCTCCGTTGTCAGGCTGTAATTGATGCTCAAGGGCACATGACAAGTTATTGAGACACTGACATTTTTTTTATGTTGTGGTATACCCACCGGGGCAGCACAGTGGCGCAGTGGTTAGCACTGTGGCAGCACAGCAAGAAGGTCAAGGGATCGATTCAACCCCTGACCATCGTGGGTTCGATCACACCCCCAGACCATCGGTGACCCTTCTGTGTGGAGTTTGCATGTTCTTCCCGTGTCTGCATGGGTTTACTCCAGGTACTGCAGTTTCCTCCCACAGGCGAAAGACATGCAGGTTAGGTTAACTGGCATCATCTGGGGATTCTAAATTGTCCTTAGGTATGAATGTAAGAGTGAATGGTTGTCTGTCTGTCTGTGTTGTCCCTGCGATGGACTGGCGATCTATGCGGGGTGTACCCTGCCTCTCGCCAAAGATGCTGGGATAGCACACCCCCCCCCCCCCCCGCCCGCAAGCCGAAAAGGATTAAGCGGTAGAGATGGATGGGTGGATGGATTGTATAGCCACCACTGTTGTTGATTTTTGTTTCAATAAATTGTTTGAGTTGAGGAAATCGCCATTGCATCCTTCTACTTAAATGCCCTACTTTCATGATATAATACCACTGTAGCTGAGGCCTATTCAATTAGCGGTCCGCAGGCCACATGTGGCCCAGAACCAACCTCTGAGTGGCCCAGGCCACGCCAAGAAATATAAATTTAAGAAAAAAATATTAAAAGGTTTTCTAGCATTGCTGTCCGAGAGAAACATGAGCTTATTAAAGTACTTTAAACGTGGAAAAAAAGCAGAAGAGATCGCTTCTGGTTTTTTTCCGCGTCAAGCCTCAAACCTTCAAGACTGAAGTCATTATTCAAGTTTTTAAGTGGGTGCTTTTTGCATCCTTTACTAGTAATTTTTGGTTGACTGATATGTGTGTGTAATGGAATGTGTAGTCATAAAAAGAGGTTCCTACTCACATGTGGTGATTTAAAACAAAACAAACCACAATAGTGGATGTGCAATGTTTGTTAACGTTATCAGTCTTTTCTTGGGGGGTTTGTGCACTGAAGTGTTTGACAGTTCATTTTTTATTCAGCTAAATGCACTTTGCGATGTGCCAAGTTCAGTTATGACCAGGATGTAGTATATTTTATTTCAAAAGGGAAACAAATGTTAATGCTACTAACAGTGTACATTGAGTTTTTATGTACTTTGAGATATGCCTGAGTAAGATGTGACCAAAATGGTTATTTACAGAATTTTTTTCATTCTATTTATTTAATTGTTGTTCAACAGGACAAATATTTCTACTTCAAGTTCTGCTCAACCCCAACACTGTTATTGTGTTTTTATGCACTTTTGATGTGCCTTTGTCATGTGCCAAGTGCACATTTAAAACCAAGACAATGAATAAAAAGTGCATATTTTTCATCATATTGATCTGCGTTGGTTTGAAATTTGCCATTCAACAGATTGCTGAACATGTGCAGCCCAGTTACATGTCTTGATTTCAAATTGTGGCCCAACTGATTTTGTAATTGAATAGCCCTGCTGTAGCGTGAACTTTTAACATTTTCCATAAATTTCACTTGCAAGCCAAATATCAATAACTTTTTGTGAATAGTGTATGTACGTTTTCTTCCGTCTTTTATTCAATAAAGCCCTGCTGACAAAATCGCATAGGTGCATCAAAGGACAACATAACTTCGGTGGAATGACAAGCAAAGCATGGTTCATTAATTGTTGCAATGCTTTGAGAAAAGAAATCATAGTTGAGGTGGGGAGAGCAGAATTGTCTGGAGTGCAAAATGGAACTTGAACAATTACTAGCTTTGTAACTTGTAATTATGAAAATGACTTTGACCTATTAGCAAAGCACATAAAAATGTAATGTTCCACATCTAGCACAACTTGGGAACAAGTCCAGCACTGCATATTCAGGTGTTCTTTACAAACCCAGACCACCAGGGGAGCTTCGAGAAGGGTTCTATAGATACATTGTCCAAAAAAAAAACAAAAAACACACGTTGTGTCTGGATGGATCCATGCACGTTTCGTTGCAAAGAACCACTGTTTGCCTGCTTAATGCAGTACAGTAGTTAAATTTGTGAAGCTTGTGATTCGATAGGCCTTTATTTGCAGCCGATAACTTCAACACCTTCCAATCCACCCCTTATTTCGGAGACGAGCTGCACAGCTCCTTCAGCGCCTGTCATCCATAAAGGGCTCTCGGTCTGCGGTGCCCCATCCAGGCGCGCTGCTGTCAACAGACGGCATCTGTGCTCGTCTGCTGGCACACTGCCGCAGCGTAGCGCGCACGAATGAGCGACGCAGCAGCCGCAGCTAATATGGAATATTTTCACGGAGCGTTTTGCCAACTAGATTTGCGTCGGCGAAAAGGGGGAGTCGTATAAGAGCGTAAAATAGAAAAAACAGGTCGATCCGCCCGTTCTTTATATGGCTTCTGGCTCCGGGGATGGAGAGGAAAACACGGAGGGCGTTTCATGGCGGCTCATAGGCCCGGCCTCGGAGCTCTCCAAGAAGCGCTGCCGCCTGGTGCACTCCTCTCTCGGCTCCCACTCTGACGTCTGCCTCTTCTATGTGAAGGGGGAGTTTTTTGCGATGGATGCGCGCTGTGCACACTCCGGTAAAACCCACATATTCGCTTTTCTTAACGTTTTTTTTTCTGTTCATAGACTTCATCACTGTAACATTAAGGTTATGGAAAATGTGTGGGAAGGGACGATTTTAACGTCATGCCCCCTGGTGGCAGTTTCAAACTATGCCGGGGTCTAAAACCTGCAGCTCTGACACCCGTTGTTGGCTCACTGTGGCTTTGATGTCACAAGTTTAAAACTCTGAAACTTGCAATAAAATGTTTGAAATTAAGTGAAGTAGCGCATTTACACGAAAAGTAAAAAAAAAAAGAAAAAATCTCAGTGAAAAGTCTCAAATTACTAGAGCTGTAGCCAGGTATTCAGTCTTCAAATTTGGTATTTGGATATTCGCTTTCCCCTCTGAACAGCTCTGTTTTAATAAAGGTAAACTACAAATGTACTTGTAGTAATTTTTGCTCCAAAAATCCCTTGCAAATTTAGGAGAAAAATCTCCTTTAAAAGGATAGCAACTTGATGGTGAAGTCACAAAATTTGCTAAAAAAGTAGCAAATTTACATGAATAAAGTTGCAAATATATAAGAAGAAAAAATTGTGTGACAAATATGCGAATTTATGAGCATAAAGTAATTTTACAAAAAGCTATGGGCTGCAGGGAAAAAAGTACAGACTAACATTAAAAAATTGTGAATTTATATGCTAAAAAGTCACATTTTTGGAAAAAAAAAAAAACCTTTTGACATAGATGCAGTCCACTGAGGCATAAAAAAGACTGTACAGAATATTTGGATTTTTAATGGCTCAAATTTGCTGTTTACATAGTTATTATTTATCCAGTTTTTGTGTGTTAGTCCTGTTTCCAAGAGACCACATTTGCACAGCTGAAGGAGTACAGAGCGGCAGCCTGAGGGTGAAGGGGCGGCCATGTCAGTTGAGATGCGCTCGTCTGACATAATGACATCAGTCTGGGAAAAGTGTAATGTCACCAGCAGAGCACCACTCCAGACTGTCTACTGGAATATTCTGTCAGCTGTATATTAATTTTTGCCGATGGCCGATAGATAATTTTAAATGCTCTATCAGCCGATACCGATAGCATGCCGATATACAGTATATCGTGCATCCCTAATAGAGGTTGCAGACTTCTGGTGGTCCAAGGAACTGTTTTGAGAAGAAAGTAATAACAACTTCCTGTGTTCAGGTGGTCCTCTATGTGAGGGAGATATCGAGGAGGCTGACGGAGTTCTGCAGGTCTTCTGCCCCTGGCATGACTATGACTTTGACCTCAGAACTGGGAAATCAGGGACATCTTTGCAGGTCAGAAAATTAAATATGACTTTATTACACTATGTACATACGGAAAAAGGGTCTTATTATAAATCAAAAGTCAATAATTTATTATGAATTTACACAAGGAAAAAAATTGTCCTCCAGTGATTATAATTGTTTTATACTTCTGAATGTGTCAAACCCACTCTTGCTACATTTTTAGTTTAAATATGTATCAAATCTTGGGCTATGTATATGAAATGTGACTAGTTTAGTGTCTAGCCATATTCTATCTTATGTTTACATATCTGTGGCTGGTAAAGGTATCACAGCCAATAGCATGGCTGGGTTGATGTCATGTGTCTCTACCAATCAGTTAGTGCAAGAGTAAGTGTGACACCTACTGGCCAGGAGGTCAGAATGTTGTCTCTATTGCATTTAAATGTGGAACGTAAACAAGGTCAAAAACTTGTGTTCACTCTTGCGAATAACCGCATGTAATCACAATTACTTGTGTGTTTAGTAGTGATGTTAAAACCGAGGCCTCATGAAACAATGAACAACTTTGAGACAATTGTTTCATGAGCGACACAGTGTTGTGAAACATCTAATAAAGACTGTCATCTGGTGACTGACTGTCAAAACTGCATCAGAGTTGAAAACCTTAAAAAGGGCAATGCTCTATACCACAGGTTGCACTACACTTTTTATGTCATTTTCTCAGACAGGCTTATGAAAAATTCTGTCAGTCAGGTATCTATCATTTTAACTGACTTTAATTAGATCACCCTCCATATAATCTGTCAAATGATAGACAGCTTTCAGAATTTGTAGTTATTGCTGGAAAAATTCTGTGGAAGGACAGTTTTCAGTGAACGAAACCTCTGAGAGATATATATCATCATCATAGCAGTCTGCCGGGGGCAACAATGACTGTTTCGTTTAGGTCTGATCAGATTACTCCACGCAGCTCTGTCCCTCACCCTCCACCACCAGGAACTCCCAACCCCGTCAACCCGGGTGACGTCTGAGCCGGCATGAGTTGCCCTCTGACCATTTCATGAAACTGCTTGCAAAGTATTTGAGTACCATTAGCGTTTCCTGGACTAGCAGTACATTCTTGGCAGATAGAGGTATTATCAGTGGCAAGGACAGGCCAAGACAAACTGACTCCAGTATCTGTTGCAGTGACTGACCAGATGATAGGCTTGTTTATCTCTGCTCTTTGTGTAGTGCATGTCACGATGCACCAACTGGCAAAAGTCCACCACAGACCTTACGACAGATGTGCTTATCTGCCAGGATGTCCAGTCTCACCCCATGTAACTGGGAGTGGTCCACCACAGACCTGTAACAGATATTGTTTTTAGTTCTGCCAGGATGCCCAGTTTCACCCTCCACACCCTCGGAAGGGCGGGGTTGCTGGTTGAGTTGCCGACGGCCCGACCCATGAGACAGGTAGTACTGGTTTTCATGGTTATCCGGTAGAAAACAAACCAATGCCTGACCTGACATAAAAGATATATATATATAGAGAGAGAAAGAGAGATTTGGTAGTTGGATAGACAGAGATTTCTTGATTATATATAGAGTGATGTGCCCACAGTATTATGGCCAAGATATATAGAGTGTAAACTGGTTGCCAACCGCCAATCAAATCTAAAAGAAGAAGAAGAAATGGATATATAGAGTGATGATAATCAGTGTTCAGAACTCCTTATAAGAGCTTCTTATACAAACACCGCCGAGGACACAGTCCAAGGACAGATAATTTTTTCACACATTGGGAATTGTTCAGAACTCCTTATACAAAGATATATAGAGGGATGATGTAGAGTGAAGTACGTGGCATTAATGCACCTGTACCTGGTTGCCAACCACCAATCAAATCTAAAAGAAGGAGAGAGAGAGGGAGAGAGAGAGAGAGAGTTTGAGTTTTAAAAAATGCCTTTATTGCAGAGAGAGAGAGAGAGTTTGAGTTTTAAAAAATGTCTTTATTGCACAATTCAAAAAAAGTAAGAGCACCAATATCATTCCACCAAGTGTCTCACATTGGAAAAGTGCAAACATAACTCATCCCCCTCCCCCACACAACACAAAGTATTCCCTGCAGTCCACCTATTCCACATTGCCAATGGCAGTAGTCCGAGTTGTCCTTGTAGTGCATGCAAAGACGAGGCACAGGCCTCCAGTTCTTAAGCAAGGCCAAGTCCCCTTCCTCCGGCAGCAGAGATAGCGCTGCGCGCCCACAGCCAGTTCCGTTGTATGTCCCAGAGACATTTTCCTCATCTCAGAAGGATTGCGGTAAAGATCCAGTTCTGTGACAGTCAATTATAGTCAATTAGAAACGTCATAAAAGTGTAATCGAACAATATCCCAAAAATGCGTAAAACGGGCAGAGGAACGACCGCCATTTATTCCTCCTGTCGGACGCGCTTGACCCCTGTTCCCCCTGCTGCTTTACGCAGGGCTGTCAGGTGTTTTTTGAGGCGAAAACGTTTCCTTTCATCCAGGAGGTCAAGACCAACCTGCCTTCGCAGCACATTAACAGACATAATGAATTTATCCGTGTCACTGAAGTAGTCAGTGACTTTAATGCCTTGTTATAGGTTTCATCCAGAAAAGCATTTATTTCTTCCAGTGAATACAAACTCGTGTTTGTACTGCATTTTGCCTCAGTAGGCTCAGTATTAGACACAGTGTCGGGATCAGATTCCATTTCCTCGTCAGCACAACTCAGCTGACTGTTTGGTTCATCTGGCCCAGTGGATTCATCATGGGCCACATTTTCCTGGACGCCACCCACAGCAGCTGACTGGCGTTGTTCCGTCCCCTGCTCTGAAACGGTAGCAGCCTCCAGAAGCACAGCCGCTGATGTCACACAGCGAGATCCTGACGCACCATCAGTGACAGTTTGGGCGCCATCACCAGCGACGCTCCCGGCCGTAAGCTGGGCTGCGGGCACCACAGCCGGGCTGTCCACAGACACAGCGGCAGGTTCCGGAGCAAGACTGGCGGAAGGCCCCGCAACGTTGTCTGTAGTAGCGGCGGGAGCAGAGACCGCACCGCTGGCCTCAGTTGCGGTGGAAGGCCCCGCCACGCCGTCCGCAGCAGCGGCGTGAGCGGAGGGCGCGCTGCCGGCACCAGCCACGGCCCCATCAGAGCCCCCCGCCCGCTGCCTGTGCGGACAAGCGAACCGTTTATGGCCCACGTCTCCACATTCAAAATACTTCATCTGTCCTGAGCTCGCATACAGCATATAGGAGCCGTCCCCGTGTTTGACCCGGAAGGACACTTCCAGAGTCGCAGTTGGCAAGTCCAAAAACATGAACACCTGTCGCCTGAGTGATTTCACATGTTTTAACTTGGTCTCCTTGCATCCCAAAGTCAGAGTTCTAAACGGGCCCGCAAACTTCCCAAATCTGCGGAGCTCCGTCGCCAACTGCTCGTCAGTGATGAAAGGTGGAACACCTGAGACGGTGATACGCGTTGATGGGACAGATAAGGGGGACACTTGTACATACGTTTCCCCGATAACAACACCGCTTCCAATCAGGGTGTGGACATCCTCTTCGGCAGCCAGAAACACAACTACAGCTCTATTCATTCGGGACGCAAAGCAGATCGCATCATGGCCCACCTGCTCGGCCACAGCCAGAAGGACCTCCTCCACAGTAACAGTGCTGTCCGGGGGAACGATCCGCACCCCCTGGTGGATAGACGGAGGTGGCATTCCCAAGGTCGCCATCCTCCACCCAAAAAAACAAAAACCAAAAATGCGGCCAGTAGTAGAAAATCGAAAAAAAGTCCAAACAAACCACAGAGTTCCTTATTTCAGAGAGAGAGAGAATGCGTGGCTTGACATTAACACTGGCCAATGGCTGGTGAATTTCAGACAGCTACACTCTACAGCCACTTTGGCCACGTGCAGCCATGAGGGGGTGTCCCAATCCATAGGGGTAACGTAGTAATGTTAAGCTCAACACCACCCACTCAACACTGATTCGCGCAATATAAAGCGGAAGTGTCATGAGCGTTTTTTTTTTATTTAATACAACAAAATACAACATACAAACTCTCGATGAGGATTAAGGTTAAAAAAGAGTTAGAAAATCAGAACTTTCACAAAAAACATACAATCAGTCTAACTTCACATTCCAATTAACAAGAAAAAAAGGGGTGTATAAAAAGAGAGAGAGAGAGCGTAAAGAGCACAACAATTGTCTGATAAGTAGGGTTTTTTATTATAGTAATAGGAGCTGTCCAATGTCTCTTGCAATTTTTTTTGCATCATGAGCAGTGCGTCGAGTGGTGTTTCGGCACACCCACAGTCACGTGACCGTAGCAAACGAGGCCTCATTATGTCGGTCACATCACGTGACTTGAGGGCTCGCGGGAACTTTGAGAGGGTTCTATTGGAATTAGGTTTTTTTTGTTTGCTTTGTATTGTTTGTTCCTGCCATCCAATTTTGAATAGGCCTCGGATGGGCAAATGCTGAAAAAAAAGTATTGAGATTTTTTTCAGGTTTTCTACTCAGATGCAGTTCTGACACTCAGTCAGCAGATGGCAGTCTTTATGAAATGTTTCATCACACTGTGTCGATCATGAAGCTATTGTCTCAAAGTTGTTCACTGTTTTATAAGGCCTCAGTTTCACCATCGCTAATGTATCTATGTGTAATATTTAGTACATGTAATGTGTTGTTTAATGTTATTAAATCTAAACCTAATTCTAACATCACTTGTGGGACCAGTGATGGATCCACTCCAGTTTGCCTGCCAGCATGGCATCAGGGTGGAGGATGCAATGATCGTCCTCCTACACCGTTCCCTGTCCCACCTGGAGAAGCCTGGAAGCACTGTGAGGATCATGCTCTTTGATTTCTCCAGCGCTTTCAACACCGTCCAACCGGTGATCCTGAAGGACAAGCTACTGTACGCAGGGGTGAACCAGCACCTGTCATTGTGGATCCTGGACTACCTCACAAACAGACCACAGTTTGAGAACCCAGGACTGCGTGTCTGACACCATCATCTGCAGTACGGGGGGCCCCCCAGGGAATAGTTCTGGCTCCCTTCCTGTTCATCCTTTATACTGCGGACTTTTCACACACCACACCACACCACACTGCCACCTACAGAAGTTCTCTGATGACTGTGCGGTCGTCGACCTTATCTCTGATGGAGATGATGTGGAGTACAGAGGACTTATCCAGGACTTCGTGGACTGGTGCCAACAGAACTGCCTCCAGCTCAATGCAAGGAAAACTAAGGAACTGGTGGTGGACTGCCACAGGCGAGGACAACCCCGCCACAGCACCAGTAAACATACAGGAAACAGACATTGAGATGATGACATCTTACAAGAACCTGGGTGTTCACCTGAACAATAAACTGGACTAGTCACACAAAACCAACGCGCTCTACAAGAAGGGGCAGTGCAGGCTGTTCCTTCTGAGGAGGCTCAGGTCTTTTGGAGTGCAAGGGGCACTCCTGAAGACCTATGATTCAGTGGTGGCATCAGCCATCACATTTGGAGTGGTCTGCTGGGGCAGCATCGTCACGGCAGCTGACAGGAGGAGACTGAACAGACTGATCAAAAAAGCTAGCTCTGTTCTGAGGCGGCACCTCGACTAAGTAGAGGAAATAGGAGAGAGGAGGATGGTAGCTAAGCTGTCACCTCTGCTGGAGTCCAAGTCCCACACCATGCAGGACACACTGAGGAGCTCATTTAGCAGTAGGCTGTAACATCCTAGGTGTGCGACGGAGAGGTTCTGCAGGTCCTTCTTACGTGTGGCTGTCAGACTTTATAACCTAACCAGGGCTGCTCATAGGGGTCGTATTGAATGTATAAAACTTAACAACCAGTCCCTCCAGGATTTTGCAATGTTGCGATTGCGCCATTTCACATGAAATCAGCTAATAAGCGCAACTATTGCGCGACCTTGCAACTTTGTCCAATCACCGCAACTTTACTGCAATTTTGGCTAATCCTCGTCAACTTCCGTCAATTTCACCAATCAGATTTGTCTCTGACTGGCGCGCAAACGGTCAGTCTAACCGACCAAATGCATCGCTACACCGCGTTCACTTCCATGTTTACAGGAGTATTAACGGAACACATCAACAAACAGTGTGTGATTTAAAAAAAAAAACAACATTGTCCCTTCCTCTGTCTCCCCCAGCCTGCCGGTGGACGTCTCACCACAGTTCCATCCTGACCGCTCGTACGAAGCGCTGGGTTTGTGTTGAAAAACGTCTGCCTGCCCCAAAAACACCCTGTCGTGGGAGTGCGTGTGAGGAGAAACGCCATAAAACTATTAACACTGCTGTGAGTGTTAACATTTTACACATCTTTAGAGGTAAAATCATTACTACATCTGGTCAATGAGCTTTTAAGCTGTCGATCTCTGGTCTGGACGGACAAAAGCCCCACCCCCGTCCCGCAGTAAATGAAAGATGTGTGTCAAGACAAAACATGCAGCAGGCAGACAGGTAGGAGTTAGGCACATGAAAGAGAGAGAATATTCTCTGTAATTTTTTTCAGAAAAACACAGACCCCTATAGACAATACAGACTAACAGAATAAATTTATTTTTTCCTCTCCGCTTGGTACCGAGTGGTTGGGGACCGTAGGGAGTTTTCAAATGAAGGTGCTGCTAATAATTTCAAAATCTCTACTCTTTAACATGCATTCAAAGCAATTTAGGTGTTATAATGGATATTGTGCTAATGTTTGTATATGCTGTTACACAAGAGTTTTTTTCTGTATAGCAGAAGCTTCTGCTTAATTTACAAATCACTGTAACAGGAAATTTTTGACAATCCTGTGCTTTTCTTGTATTGTTATATAGAATATTACTGCAGTAAAATGGAAAAAAATATCTGCTTTAAAATTTGTAATTTTTTCCACAATTTTTAGAGCAAAAAGCACTCTAAAAACATTGCAACTTTTATCGCGACTTTTTTAAAAAAGCTGCTGCGAATTCAGGCTTTTTGGGCTGCAACAATCATAAAAACAACCCGCGAAATCCTGGAGGCACTGAACAACCTTGCACAATAAATGGTCCCCTCCATTATACAACTAGGACAATGTCAGTCATTACTGAGGGTGACAACATGGCTGATTCAAATACGAAATATACTGTCTTGGGTACATATTCATATTCTGCGGGGTAACTTAACAAACCGTAATGCTGTCTATACCACCTAGCTGCAATTCTCCCGCACTATGTATATATCTGTGTACGTATTAATTTGTTCTTATTAATTATTGCTCTGAGTGCTGCTCTTCCTGTGCTGCTGCATTCCTGGAATTTCCCCATTGTGGGACTAATAAAGGCTTATCTTATCTTGTCTTAGCTTATTTTGTGTAATACTGTCCCAGACTTCTACTCAAATAGCAAATGCAATGATGATAACAAATCTCCTCTCAAAAAACCCTTGGTTTGAGTGGTGAATCAGACCCCTTTTAAATCCTTCACTATTGACGTATGCAACGCCCAGCCCTCTCAGATTTCTCGCCAGGTCTCAAATCATGTGACATGACAACGAGGCCTCGTTTGCTACGGTCACGTGACTGTGGCCATGTTGACACAGTGCTCGACACTCTGCTCACAGCATTTCCGTGTTATATTGCTCAAATCAGTGTCAAGTGGGTGGTATCGAGCATAACATCACTAGTGTTTAGTTCATCATGATGAACGCTATTAAGATTTGCACCACCAACTGAAAGCTGAAAATGTATACAATATAAATACAAATGATTCACAAGACTTGAATTGCAGAAAATAAACTATAAACATATAAAAACATGAATAATTCACATTTTGAATTCTAGGAAATGTATGAAGCAAAAAAAAATAAAGACACAAAGTTGAAAAATATACATAATTTTTTTAAAAAAGAAAAGGATGGGGGACAGGGCCTAGAACCGGCACACTGCACATGAACGTGCATCCACCTTGCCTGAGACTGCTGTGTATCTCCCAGTCATGATACATGTGTGTTTAATTTTTCCTTTTACAGCAACAGGTCTATGAAGTCAAGCTGGATGACGGCAACGTGTATGTGAAGCATGAAAATCGTCTCTCCTTACACCCCTTTCCTGCCAATCAGAAGAGCTGATCTACCTCAGTGGAGCCGCTTCTTCGTCATCCTTCTCCTCTTTTGTGAGATCCATCTGTTTAAACCCACTCCAGCTATTTTTAAGACATTCCACAAACTTATTCCATCTGACAATCTTTCATTATCCCCCCCCCCCAACTCTTTCTACCGATCCCCCCCAACTCTTTCTACCGATTGCTGCAGGACCACAGTGAGAAGATTGTATGAAGAGGACATGACATCATTAGTTTTTTTTCTTGAGCTTTTTGTGCCCACATTCCAGACAGAAAATTATCACAGGCACCGAGGATGGAGCGCTGAGCTTCCTGCCGACTTTGATAATACACCAGACGGTGGTTCTCCATTTTGCACTCATGTAGATTATACCCTCTTTATTTTGATCCACAATGAACTGAAATGCACATTTATTTTTTCTCATTTTGAAAGAACTCTAAAATTCATAAGAACTACAGATGTGACATTTTATGCAGTTAAAAAGTAAATAATTTGAGTTTTACAGCAATGTACAGTCCAGAAGTTGGTAGCAGCTAGTTACTTTTACTTAAGTACATGTAACCATACAAAGTTATCAAGGGATATTTTTTCTGTCTCTACAAGTCCAGTTGGCATTTAACAGTGTAATCTTCACAAAAATGTATTACTCTTAGTTGGTTTACAATGTGTTTTAACTCGTGTTCAGAAATGACAGCATCTTTAATCGATTTGTAAATTTATACTTTTGCAATGCATCTGCAAAGTATTAACAGCGCTTCACTTTTTCCACATTTTGCTATGTTACAGCCTTATTCCAAAATGGATTAAATTCATTTTTTCCTCAAAATTCTACACACAATACCCCATAATGACAATGGGGGGAAAAAAGGTTTTTTGAGATTTTTGCAAATTTATTAAAAATGAAAAACTAAGAAATCACATGTGCATAAGTATTCACAGCCTTTGCTCAGTTCTTTGTTGATGCACCTTTGGCAGCAATTACTGCCTCAAGTCTTTTTGAATATGATGCCACAAGCTTGGCACACCTATCTTTGGGCAGTTTCGCCCATTCCTCTTTGCATCACCTTTCAAGTTCCATCAGGTTGGATGGGAAGCATTGATGCACAGCCATTTTCAGATCTCTCCAGAGATGTTCAATTGGATTCATGTCTGGGCTTTGGCTGGGTTACTCAAGGGCATTCACAGAGTTATCCTGAAGCCACTCCTTTGATATCTTGGCTGTGTGCTTAGGGTCACTGTCCTGCCGAAAGATGAACAGTCGCCCCAGTCTGAGGTCAAGAGCGCTCTGGAGCAGGTTTTCATCCAGGATGTCTCTGTACATTGCTGCATTCATCTTTCCCTCTATCCTGACTAGTCTCCCAGTTCCGGCCGCTGAAAAAACATCCCACAACATGATGCTGCCGCCACCATGCTTCACTGTAGGGATGGTATTGGCCTGGTAATGAGCGGTGCCTGGTTCCTCCAAATATGACGCCTGGCATTAATGCCAAAGAGTTCAATTTTTGACTGGTCAGACCAGAGAATTTTGTTTCTCATGGTTTGAGAGTCGTTCAGGTGCCTTTTGGCAAACTCCAGGCAGGCTGCCATGTGCCTTTTACTAAGGAGTGGCTTCCGTCTGGCCACTCGACCATACATGCCTGATTGGTGGACTGTTGCAGAGGTGGTTGTCCTTCTGGAAGGTTCTCTTCTCTCCACAGAAGAAAACTGGAGCTCTGACAGAGTGACCATCAGGTTCTTGGTCACCTCCCTGACTAAGGCCCTTGTCCCCCAGTTGTTGAGTTTAGACAGCCGGCCAGCTCTAGGAAGAGTCCTGGTGGTTCCGAACTTCTTCCATTTACGGATGATGGAGGTCACTGTGCACATTGGGACCTTTAAAGCAGTAGAAATTTTTCTGTATCCTTGCCCAGATTTGTGCCTTGAGACAATCCTTTCTGAGGTCTACAGACAATTCCTTTGACTTCATGCTTGGTTTGTGCTCTGACATGCACTGTCAACTGTGGGACCTTATATAGACAGGTGTGTGCCTTTCCAAATCATGTCCAATCAACTGAATTTACCACAGGTGGACTCCAGTTAAGCTGTAGAAACATTTCAAGGATGATCAGTGGAAACACGATGCACCTGAGCGCAATTATGAGCTTCATGGCAAAGGCTGTGAATACTTTTTTTTTTTTTTTTTTATTTTGTACCCATAGGTAGATTTGTTTTGCAGTCTGGTGACAAGCCACCCGCTGCTGGTCGCTGCATGCGCAAGCACCCCGTGTCCCTAACCTGCATGTTTTTGGTATGTGGGAGGAAACCGGAGAAATCCCGGAGTAAACCCACGCAAACACGGGGAGAACATGCAAACTCCACACAGATCACCGTCAGTCGGGGGCTGGGATCGAACCCGCGATCCCCCGGCCGAGAGTAAACTGTGCTGCCACAGTGCTAACCACTGCTCCACCGTGTACTTATGTACATGTGATTTTTTTAGTTTTTTATTTTTAATAAATTTGCAAAAATCTCAAACAAGCTTTTTTCACATTGTCATTATGGGGTATTGTGTGTAGAATTTTGAGGACAAAAATGAATTTAATCCATTTTAGAATAAGGCTGTAAGATAACAAAATGCAGAAAAATGAAGTGCTGTGAATCCTTTCTGGATACACTGTATTTAAGTGAATTCAGAGTTGAAATCAGTGTTATTGTAGTCTGGCTCAGGGTTCATTTACAGTATTACTGTTCACTGCTCATTTATATGTTTTGATCTGGAAAAGGTTCTATATTAATAGTTAATATTTAATTTTACAGGAAAATCCTGCCAAAAGGGTGAGAGTACAATTCCAAATTTACAAGAAAAAATTACAAATAAAAATTTGCAAATTTACATGGAAAATGTTTTTAAAAATTGGTAAGAAATATGTTCTTCATGTACAAGAAAACGGTTTCAAATTTTGAGAGGAATAAATCCACAAGAAAAACATCACAAATTCACTATAACAAAATGCAAATGTATGTGTAAAACATTGCAAATTTATGTAAACATTATGCAAAAACCAGAAATGAAAGAGGAAAAATCTGCAGATTTTTGAGAAAAGAATCACAAACTGACAGGAATAAAGTCGCTGCTCACTACACAAGTCACTTTTTTAGTGAATACTCCAAATGCTACTTTTACTTGAGTAAAATTTTTGGATACTTTACCCCCCTCTGTTGCAGCTTTGCAGTTAGGCTTCCAAGTCAGTTTTTGTGGGTCTTCAGTCCTGTAGAGTGTGTTTTGTTGCTGTGCTCACTTGTAATACAAATTCTGTGTAATGTGATTCCACATAAATCATTAAATTGGCCATCATCTAGAATTATTTTTGAATGTTCACGTAAAAGAATTTGGACACCTTCACACTAGACGGCAGCAAATATACAAGAAATCTGGCTATAAAATTGGTGTGAGGATGTCTCCAAGGAATATTGCAAAACACACAACATGAGTTCTTTTTTTGTCACATTGCACCATCTGTTATAATATTTGCTGAAACCCAATAATTTCAGTGGATCTGAAAACTTTCTTTCCCTTTTGCAGCTTGCTTCTGACTTCTCTAAGTTGCACTGACTGTTTGCAAACGTCAAACCGAAATTGCTTTCACATGATATAAACAGTAAGAAAATGAATCCTTTGTGTTTTGAAGTCGAGGTAAAAGCAATGAACTAATTCAAATACATTTTAAATTAAGTGCTAAAGCAATTTGGAGAAATTGTCGTTTAAAAATCTCCCATCTTTAGATGTGTGAATACTGACTTGCAGTAAAGTGAAAAGCCAGTGTATTTTAAAACACAATTTAACATTTAACCATGAGGGTCAGTTTCTTAGTCATTTTAAAAATAATTTTTTTTTTTTCCTGATCTTATTTTACCATGATGGTTTTTCTGATCTCAACGCTCACCATCTCTATTCACAAACACGTGTTGAGTTGAGGTCTTGAATAAATTTATTCCTATGATGTCACATAGAATAGACTCTCTTTCAGAACTTTTTTCTGAACTTCTTTTGAGCTCAATTAAAGGTCCAGCAAACAGTACAAGGTTAATACTGGAGTCTGTCCCAATGCTAACAAGTCTCCATCAGCATTTCCCTCCATCCCTGTCTTTAGCACAGACCGATTTGTCTCTTACTGACACAGTGGGATTTACGAGGAATGGTTAGTAAGGCGTCGGAGGAAGGTTCATGACCCAAAATGCTCCACTGACTAAAGAAAAATGTGTTTTTCTTCCTTAATGCATGTGTACATTGACACAAGTGTGTTTTCGCTGTTCCTTCATGGTGAGAGCAGTCACTCAGTATTTTCTGTCAGCTCTGTTTTCTGGCAGACGCATATAGCACAGTTCTGAAGGTGTCAGTGACGGTGTGGCTCAGCACTCCCTACTGTGCTCCTTCCTGTGCAACATTATTACAATAATAATTCCAGTGAATAAAAATGTGTGTGTGCCGGACGTCTCACCATGTCTCGTTATAACTCATCGCCTGCCTCGAGTTTAGAGAATTAAACATTCTGCACTAGTACAGGTAGATTTTACATTTCCATATATCAGTCTTCTCTGACAGAAAATCTTTTTACTAAAACAATATATTCAAGATACTCCTGTGATATAGTTCTAATCTGCAGACTGAGGGCTCTATTTTGATGGTCAACCGCCCACTTTTCCGACAGATTTTCCACCGTGCGCCAGTGGTTTTGTTAGTTTCTCTCAGCACATTGTCTGTTTTTTACGCCTTGCGTCACGCCACCAAATTACCAGCAGACGGTTCACCCGCTCTGCGCTGGGAGGAGAGTCATTTCAAAGAGGTGTGGTGGCACGCAATCTAATGTGTATTACTATTATAGTGCATTCTATGAGAATCCACTTTTTATTAGGAAAAAGGAGGTCTATCATCAGAAGCACATTGTTTAATGATATTTCAGTGGCGTCTTTTGACATTGTGCAGCTCCGGAGCTCAGAAAACAAATGCGCTGGGATCTTATTTTAATAGAGAGAGTTGTAAACAGTCATAATCGCCCGTCATTTTAATTGTATGATAATCACACACTAGTTTTTTTTTGTTTTTGTTTTTTTTTTAAATTCCATCTACACTCTCATTTTAATTGCAGACTTACTGTTGGAGTCTATAGGAATTAATGTAGGATTTTTTTAGGGGAATGAATGAATGAATATGGAGCATTGCCAGTTTGTTCCAATGTGATGTGCAACTCATGGGGGGAATTCCATTTTTATCATGGACTTATTAGGCATTAATGTGTTTATTTTTAGAGGAATAAATGAATGAACAAGGTGCCAGATCACCTCCTTCCATCCTACCCAGGACGGATAGGGGAGACCCTTGGTCAGCGAAAGCAACAGGAGAGGGAGCACTCCATCTCCCCACAGCCAAGAGTGACTTCCACGTCATCCTTAATAAAAGTTTATGAAAGTTTGCAGAAGCATCATCCTCTTTTGCTTAAATTTCAAACCCATTCATGTCTGTGTTGCATCTGTGCACACTACATTAAACCATTCAGCTGATTTTTTTGAGCCCATTCTTCACCATTTGTTCTTTTTAACATAACTAACTGGGCATCAACTGTGATTGATGTCTTCCTTATTACCTAGCAGCATTACTATCGCGTGCATTTTGGCTCACACACACGGGCTTTGGTCAGCACAAAACCCATCTTAAACCATCATGATCACAATTCACTTAACATAATGCGCCTCTTTGCATCAAAGGGATGGGACAGAGCGCTTTACATTGGATTATCCAAAACACACCTCTGAATAATTAAACCGGCCTCTTTGTGTCATGCACCGGTGGAAAGTTTGTTTTTACGCCATTGTGATAAAGAAATGAACTTGAAAACACCCATAAATGCGTTCTGCGTCAATGAAAACTGATCAACCAACCCCATTGTTGTAATATGGCCTTGAGTGTTCTGGGACATTGAACATCACCCATGGGTTTTGTAAATAGGGGTATTGACAATAATTATAATCAGGACTTGACGTTAAGGGCCCCCCCCCTTCCCCCCATGTGCCACGCATCACACTGGAACACACTGGCACACATGCTACCTGTTCAGTCATTCATCCATCCATCCATCTTCTTCCGCTTAATCCTTTTCGGGTCATGGGGGGACTGGAGCCTATCCCAGCATCTTTGGGCGAGAGGCAGGGTACACCCTCGACAGATTGCCAGTCCATCGCAGGGCCAACACAGAGAAACAGACAACTGTTCACTCACATCCATACCTAAGGACAATTTAGAATCCCCAGTTGATGCCAATTAACCTAACTTGCATGTTTTTGGCATGTGGGAGGAAACCGGAGAAATCCTGGAATAAGCCCACACAGACACGGGGAGAACATGCAAACTCCACATAGGTCACTGTTGGTCAGGGGTTGGGATCAAACCCAGGATCCCCCGGCCAAGGGTGAGTTGCTGTGCTGCCGTAGTGCTAACCACTCCGCTACCGCGCTGCCCATTCACCTGAAGAAATACTATATTAATGTCTAATCTATAGACTCCAATGGTAAGTCCGCAATTAAAATGAGTGTGGACGGAATAAAAAAAAACTGGTGTATGAGCATCATATAATTAAAATGACGGGCAATTATGGCTGTTACAACTCCATCCATCCATCCATCTTCCACTGCTTAATCCTTTTTGGGTCACGGTGAGTGGGGTGGGGGGTGCTGGAGCCCATCCCAGCATCTTTGGGCGAGAGGCAGGGTACACCCTCGACAGATCATCAGTCCATTGCAGGGCCAACACAGAGAAACAGACAACCATTCACTCTCACATCCATACCTAAGGACAATTTAGAATCCCCAGTTTGATGCCAATTAACCTAACTTGCATGTTTTTGGCATGTGGGAGGAAACCGGAGAAATCCCAGAGTAAACCCACGCAGACACAGGGAGAACATGCAAACTCCACACAGATCACTGTTGGTTGGGGGTTGGGATCGAACCCAGGATCCCCCAGCCAAGAGTGAGTTGCTGTGCTGCCGCAGTGCTAACCACTCCGCTACCGCGCTGCCCATTCCCCTAAAAAAATACTATATTAATGCCTAATCTATAGACTCATATGGTAAGTCCGCAATTAAAATGAGTGTGGATGGAATAAAAAAACTAGTGTATGAGCATCATATAATTAAAATGACGGGCAATTATGGCTGTTACAACTCCATCCATCCATTTTCTACTGCTTAATCCTTTTTGGGTCGCGGGGAGTGGGGTGGGGGTGGGGGTGCTGAAGCCCATCCCAGCGTCTTTGGGCGAGAGGCAGGGTACACCCTGGACAGATCATCAGTCCATTGCAGAGCACTGTTACAACTCTCTCTATTAAATTAAGCTCCCAACACATGTTGTTTCCTCAGCTCTGGAGCTGCACGATGTCAAAACATGCCACTGAAATATCATTCAACAATGTGCTTCTGATGATAGACCTCCTTTTTCCTGATCAAAGGCAGGTTCTCATGGAATGCATTACAACAGTAATGCACATTAGATTGCACGCCGCCCCACCTCTTTGAAATGACTCTCCTCCCAGTGCAGAGCGGGCGCACTATCGACACTGCATTACAAATTATTATGCAAATGATATTTGTCTTTGATTTTCCTAAATAGTCAATACAAATGAAAGTCAGTATTATTTTCAAGTCATCAACCATTAAAGCATAATTCAAATTTTATTGAACAAACCTCCCAATGATAATTATTTTTTTGCAAAAAAAAACCCTCAAAATGCACTGTTCCAAATTATTATGCACAACAGCAGAGTTTCCAAACATTTTATTGGTTGTAAAGAACTGAAAATGGTCATTTGTTGAATTTGCAGCATTAGGTGACATAATTCTGGACCCAGGGGACAAAAGACAGACTCGAGGGAAATACAATTATCCTTTTATTAGTAACCCGTGTCGTGTGAATGCGTGTGTGTATGTACAGTGTGGTGTGTGCAGTGCTGGACTCGTGCTGGGGGAGAGATGGACGCCGTTCGGCCTGGCAACCCTATGAAGACAAAATAGAGGTATTAACTCAGCACCAGCGCTAAGGGCGTAATAATGACGACTGCTTACTTTTGCAGATGGTGATGGAGGGCTCAGGTTTGTCTTGGGGGCGACAGCCAGGAAGACGGCGTCGGCCTTTGTGCAGGGAGGAGTGCGAGTTACCCTGATGCAGGTGTGGAGCTGAACCGCCGCTGGGGAGAGAGAATCTGTCACCAGGGAGATCCACCTGTGCAGAGGGGAGATGAACTTGACAAGGTAAGTTGATATTAAGCTTACGTGCGGCGACGCGTTGCTTTTGGGAAGATGACGAGCCAGGACGTGGCTGTAGATGAGAGACGTGTCCTTGGGAGTTTGACAGACGGCTCTGTGCTGAGTCACAGGCAGGTCCGGCTTTTAACGCCCACTGATGATTGGCAGCAGGTGTGCGTGCAGCTGAGATTGATGATGGCCCTCTGGGCGCCATGACAGTACTCCCCCCTCTAGAGGTGCCTCCTGGCACCTGCCCTATCTTACCCGGGTGCGTCTGGTGAAAGTCCCTGATGAGTTGTTTGTCGAGGATGAATGACGGATGTACCCAGGACCTCCACTCGGGGCCGTACCCCTCCCAGTCCACCAGGTATTGCAGGCCGCGACCCCGGCGGCGGACATCCAGGGTGGCATTGATTCCCCACGCCGGATCGCCATCTATCACCACTGGTGGAGGTGGAGCCTTGGGAGGCGGACAAAGGGGACTGGAGCAGATGGGTTTCACCTGTGAAACATGGAAGGTCAGACAGATGCGGAGAGAGGGGGAGAGGGCTAGGCGAACAGCCATGGGGTTAACCACATGAACAATGGGGAAGGGCCCGATAAAACACTGGGCCAGCTTCCACCTCTCAGCCTTCAAATTGATATTTCGTGTTGACAGCCATACCTGCTTACCCACTTTGTACTCGGGCGCCGGTCTCATGCGGAGGTTAGCTGTCCTGATGTTATGTTCGGTGGTCCGAAGGAGAACTCTGCGGGTGGCGGTCCAGAGCCAGCGGCAGCGCCTCACATGAGCGCAGACAGAAGGCACCGCCACTTCCTTCTCCTCCTCAGGAAACAGTGGGGGGTCATACCCTAAGGAGGCCCTGAAAGGGGACATCCCAATCGCCGAGGAAACCGTAGAGTTATGGGCGTACTTGATCCATGGCAGGTGGCTGCTCCAAGAAGATGAACTGGAGGCGATGACGCAGCGTAGGGCGGCCTCCAGTTTTTGATTCGCCCGTTCGTACTGCCCATTGCTCTGCGGGTGATATCCAGACGACAGGCTTACCGTTGACCCCAGTGCGTGACAGAACGCCCTCCAAACCTGGGACACGAATTGGGGCCCACGATCAGAGATGACATCAGTGGGGATCCCGCGGAGGCGTATGACGTGCTGCACCAGGAGGTCTGCTGTCTCCCATGCCGTCAGTAACCCCCGGAGAGGAACAATGTGGGCAGACTTGGAGAAATGATCGACGATGGTAAGGACCGTAGTGAAGTGGTTAGACGGCGGGAGACCTGTCACAAAATCCAGGGTGATGTGGGACCAGGGGCAGCTAGGAACCGGCAGGGGATGAAGGAGCCCGGCCTGTGGAGAAGAAGACGACTTCCCGGTGGCGCACTGAGCACAGGCCCGGATGTAAGCAGTGACGTCCCTTCGCAGCCCCGGCCACCAGAACGACCTCTGGAGGAGTTCTATCATGCGGGATGCCCCTGGATGGCATGCAGATTTCGAGGCACGGGCCCACTGAATCACTTCACCCCGGACCGCTGTGGGGACGAACAGCTGCTCTGAGGGACCACCTCCAGGATCGGGCTCAGCCTCCAACGCCTTCACCACCTTCTCCCTGATGTCCTACGAGAGGGCGCCAACAACACAGGATGGAGGAAGGATGGTCTGCTCCCGGTCCTCTGATACCTCTGCCGAGAATTGCCTAGAGAGGGCGTCCGGTTTGGCGTTCTTGGCCCCGGGCCGGTAGGTGATTGTAAAGTCAAACCAACCAAAGAGCAGGGACCAGTGGGCCTATCAGGAATTCAACCGCTTAGCGGTCCTCAGGTATTCTAAGTTCTTGTGGTCAGTTCAAACTACAAAAGGCTGGGCAGCCCCCTCCAACCAGTGGCGCCACTCCTCCAACGCGAGCTTCACCACCAGGAGCTCCCTGTCGCCGATGTTGTAGTTTCTCTCTGCTGGAGACAGGCGGTGCGAGAAGAAGGCGCAGGGACGGACCACCCCATCTATAGGAGAGCGCTGGGAGAGTACTGCCCCCACCCCGGAGTCCGATGCATCCACCTCAACCAAGCACTGGAGGGACGGGTCCACCTGCGTAAGGACGCGGGCCGATGAGAACTCCCTCTTGAGGGCGTCGAACGCCGCTGCAGCCTCCTCCGTCCAACGGAAGGGAACCCTCGGGGACGTGAGACAGGTCAAGGGGCGGGCAACCATGCTATACCTGGGAACAAAGCGGCGATAAAAATTGGCAAACCCTAGGAACTGCTAGAGCTGCTTCCTGGATGGGGGGGGGCTGGGGGGCAATCCACCACTGCCTTGACCTTGGCCGGATCGGGGAGAACCTGGTTGTGGGAGATCACAAAGCCGAGAAATGAAGTCTTGTTAGTGTGGAACTCACATTTCTTGGCCTTCACGAACAGCTTGTTCTCCAGGAGTCGTTGGAGGACCCGTCTCACGTGCACCCGGTGCTCCTCTAACGACCGGGAGAAGATGAGAATGTCATCCAGGTAGACGAAGACAAAGGTGCCCAGGAAATCCCAGAGAACGTCATTTATCAGGTGCTGGAAGACGGCCGGCGAGTTGGTCAACCCAAACGGCATCACCAGATATCCGAGGTGGCCGCTTGGGGTCCGGAATCCCATCTTCCACTCATCTCTCTCCTTAATCCACATGAGATGGTACGCGTTGCAGAGGTCGAGCTTGGTGAACCAAGAGGCCCCCTGGAGGGAGTCGAAAGCCGTGTCCATGAGGGGCAGGGTGTACTTATCCTTTACCGTGATGTCATTGAGCCCCCTGAAATCGATACATGGCCGCAGGGATCCATCCTTCTTACCGACAAAGAAGAATCCTGCCCCCACTGCCGAGGAGGACGGGCGGATGATGCCCAAGCTGAGCGACTCCTTAATGTAAGTATCCATCACCTCCCGCTCTGGAGCAGACAAGCTGTATAGGCGGCTCGAAGGCAACGGGGCACCAGCCCGGAGATTAATAGCACAGTCGTAGGGGCGGTGGGGGGGAAGTGACAGCGCCTGCGACTTACTGAACACCGTCCCCAGATCATGGTATTCAGGTGGCACCTTAGACAGATCTGGGGTGGGGGAGGCGCGGGGGGCCACAGACACCAACGGGGCACATGCCGCGGACTGCAGACACGCGCTGAGGCAGAACGAACTCCAAGATGTGATGTTTCCTGTCTACCAGTCAAAAGATGGATTATGCAGCCGCAGCCAGGGGTAGCCCAGGATGACCAGGGATGTGGAGGAGGGCAGCACCAGTAGGCGTAGGTCCTCTCGATGGTTCCCCGAAACAATCATGGACACTGGAGCGGTCTCCTGAGAGACAGTCATTAAGGGGGCTTTGGATAGGGCTATCAGTCTGAGCGGAGGCTGGAGAGTATGACAGGGGAGCCCTAACCGGGTTGCCAGGTCTCCTGATATAAAACTCTGCTCAGCCCCCGAGTCAATCAGTGCATGAGTGGAGTATTCAGTGTGTTTGTGTATAAATCTAATGGGCACGAGGCAACAAGTGAGGGGTTTTGACTGAGACGCATCCGTGAGTCCCCCTACTGCGACGCACGGACCCCACTCTTTTGGCCGAATGGTGCAATTCTTCACCTCGTGTTCACTACTCCCACAATACATACACAGCCCTAATTCCCTACGGCATTGTCTCTCCGCTAGCGGAATCTTGGAGCGCCCGATTATCATATCCTCCTGCCCTTCTAGTACTTCCGGTGAGGGCAGGGCCAACTGGAATGACTGTGAGGAACGAAAAAACTGCGCGCCCGAGCGGCTAGAAGCTCTTCTCTTGGCTGCTCGTTCCCTCAGCCTGTTATCCAAACTTATGGTAAGAGAAATCAGCTCAGTGAGTTTCTCTGGTTTATCCAACCTAGCTAGCTCATCCCTGAGGCTAGGGCTTAGGCTCCGGATAAAAATGCTGCACAATGAGGCATCCTCCCAACCGACCTCAGCGGCCACCACCCGGAAATCGACAGCGTAGTCCACTGCGGACCTACTGCCCTGTCGGAGATTTAACAACAGAGTGGTAAGCACGCTATCCCGGTGGGAATGATCAAACACCTCGTGAAAATCGGCAAGAAACCATTGATATGTAAGGTTAGCATAACTGGTCTTGGCCATAATGATGAGATGAGATGAGATTCAACTTTATTGTCATTACACATGTATGAATACAAGGTAACGAAACGTGACTTGGCATTTGGGCACGCTCTGCAGAGCACATCCAAGGCCGGGGCAGCCGCTAGGCGCCAGTCATAAAGAAGAAAGGAAAAAAAAGAAAAAGAGAATGGGTATGACACAGTAGGCAAGAGAAAAAAAACATGTTTTATCAGAATGACGCTCGGCAAGTGAGCGAAATTTTGATTGCAGGCAAAAAAAAACCTCAATGCACATTTAGCAGGAGATCACACACAAAAGTTGAGAGGCAGTGTATTGTATGCATGTAATGTTGTATGCATTGTGTAGTGTAAATGTAACAGTTGTTAGTGAGCAGCAGAGGGTGCCTCCTGGCAGTGGATAGATGTTATAATCATGTGACTTATAAACAAGTCCAGAGTCCAGAGTCTATCTCTCTTGCTCTTTCTCTTGCTTGCAGAAGGCACATGGGCATTGTCCTTGAGGGTCCAATCCGCTGATACAACAACAACTGATTGTCGATTGTTTGGGTAGACATAAGAGCCGGTCCTTCCGCTTATCTCAATCAGGAGGAATGTAAACACGGGGCAAACAAGGTCAAATCAAATCAAAACAGCACAGTGCACTCAGAGAATAGAATTTGTCCTCACCCGTGTAATTCTGTGCTTCCATTATACAGTATGTGCAGGCTTAAACTGTTTTTCCATGGAGAGCACAGGGCTCCAGATTTATTCCTCCACTGAATCACTGTCATTCAGTTCACCGTTTGCCGCTACTCGTGCCCTCCCCAACTGGTCAAATTTGATGAAGGAGCTTGCCGGGTCTGCTTTGATCAGCTCTCTCACCTTCCTTCAATTTCTGATGCATCAGGGAACTCCACAGCCAAAAATAGAAGTCCTGAGATCATAACCAATAATGTTTTCACAGACGCATGAATTCCAATGTCCATGAGTCTCCTCGTAGGTTCCAATTCTTGGGCTCCCCCTTGGCCCAATTCTTGTTGAAAAATAGTGACAATAGCACATTTAAGCCGCTTCCAAATCCATAATTTCCGTTTAGATTAAGATTCAGCAGAAGAAGAGCGACTAAACACAAACAAAAACGCAACATTGCAGAAGCTGGGAATAGATCAGGAAGGCAGGAGAGGAGGGAAGAAAAATGCGACTGCTCTCTCTCAAGGCAAGAAGGAAAAAAAAAAAAAAGCCCAAGCTAGCGCTCTACCCTCTAGCAAGTTAGCAATGTAGCCTATCCTGCTGTGATCAGTGGGAAAGTCCTCTGGCACCCGCTGGAAGACCATCTCACATTGAAGAATAAACCCGCGGGCCTCCCCGAGCTTACCGCTGAAGCGTGCGGGGGTGGACACCGGTGTGAGACAGGCCGATGGAGTCTGACTAGCCTGACTAGGAGGGGGGCTAGCGGGGCCCGACGGGACCCCGGAAGCCGGCAGGAACGTCCGTTGTCCGTCCAGACGATCCAACCAGCTGTTAATTAGGGTTAGCTGACTAAGGATAATGTTCTGTTGGTATGTTAGCTGTTCCACTCGAGCTTCTAAGGTGTTAAAGCAGCATGCTAGCACGCTGTCCGCTGGGTCGCTCGGACGGAGTTGTACTGACATAATTCTGGACCCAGGGGACAAAAGACAGACTCGATGGAAATACAATTATCCTTTTATTAGTAACCCATGTCGTGTGAATGCGTGCGTGTATGTACAGTGTGGTGTGTACAGTGCTGGACTCGTGCTGGGGGAGAGCTGGACGCCGTTCAGCCTGGCAACCCTATGAAGACAAAACAGAGGTATTAACTCAGCACCAGTGCTAAGGGCGTAATAATGACGACCGCTTACTTTTGCAGATGGTGATGGAGGGCTCAGGTTTGCCTTGAGGGCAACAGCCAGGAAGACAGCATCGGCCTTCGTGCAGGGAGGAGTGCGAGTTACCCTGATGCAGGTGTGGAGCTGAACCGCCGCCGGGGAGAGAGAATCCGCCGCCAGGGAGATCCACCTGTGCAGAGGGGAGATGAACTTGACAAGGTAAGTTGATATTAAGCTTGCGTGCGGCGACGCATTGCTTTTGGGAAGATGAAGAGCCAGGACGTGGCTGTAAACAAGAGACGTGTCCTCAGGAGTTTGACAGACGGCTCCGTGCTGAGTCACAGGCAGGTCCGGCTTTTTATTGATGATTGGCAGCAGGTGTGCGTGCAGCTGAGATTGATGATGGCCCTGCGGGCGCCATGACGTTAGGAGGTCATATTTACTGAAATCAAAAGCTTTTTTTAATCAAAAACATCTTAACAGGCCAAGTTATATGTTAACATAGGACCTCTTCTTTGATATAACCTTCACAATTCTTGCATCTATTGAACTTGTGAGTTTTGGGAGAGTTTCTGCTTGAATTTCTTTGTAAGATGTCAGAATAGCCTCCCACAGCTGCTGTTTTGATGTGAACTGCCTTCCACCCTCACACAGCTTTTGCTTGAGGATGCTCCAAAGGTTCTCAATAGGGTTGAGGTCAGGGGAGGATGGGGGCCACACCATGAGTTTCTCTTTTATGCCCATAGCAGCCAATGACACGAAGGAATTCTTTATAGCATGAGATGGTGCATTGTCATGCATGAAGATAATTTTGCTACGGAAGGCACGGTTCTTCTTTTTGTGCCATGAAAGAAAGTGGTCATTCAGAATCTATATACTTTGCCGAGGTCATTTTCACACCTTCAGGGACCCTAAAGGGGTTTACCAGCTCTCTCCCCATGATTCCAGCCCAAAATATGACTCCACCACCTCCTTGCTGATGTTGCAGCCTTCTTGGAACATGGTGGCTATCCACCAACCATCCACTACTCCATCCATCTGGACCATCCAGGGTTGTACGGCACTCATCAGTAAACAAGACAATTCGAAAATTAATCTTCATGTATTTCTGGGCCCATTGCAACCATTTCTGCTTGTGAGCTTTGGTTAGGGGTTGCCGAATAGTAAGTTTATGCACAACTGCAAGCCTCTGGTGGACCCTACACCTTGAGGTTCATGGGACTCCAGAGGCACCAGCAGCTTCAAATACCTGTTTGCCATTTTTGTCATGGCATGTTAGTAGCTGCTCTCTTAATCTGATGAATTTGTCTGGTAAAAACCTTCCTCATTATGCCTTTATCTGCATGAACCCATCTGTGCTCTGAATCAGCCACAAATTTCTTCACAGTACGATGATCACACTTAAGTTTTCGTAAATATCTAATGTTTTCATACCTTGTCCAAGGCAGCGGAGAGATCCTTTTTCTTTCCAGTATTGTTTGAAACCTGTGGCATGCTTGTGGAACATCCTTCTTAAGTAGTTTTCCTTTAATTGGGCTCACCTGGCAAACTAATTATGACAGGTGTCTGAGATTGATATCAGTGATGCAAAGAGCCCTGAGACACAATTGGAAAAACAAAAATTGAATGTTATTTGATGGCGTGACGAATGGCGTAAAAAACAGACAATGCGCTGACAGAAGCTAACAAAACTATTGGCGCATGGTGGAAAATCTGTCGGAAAAGCGCACAGATGACCGTCAAAATAGAGCCCTAAGATTTCACCCGTGGCCGGTAAGACACCCACTCCTGCTAACCAATTTGGCGGGTTGTAGTTTTCTTAAGGGACATCTAAATAATAAGCCTATCGCAGTGTGAGACTACCAAGCGACATCTACATAATAAGCCTGTCGCAGTGTGAGACTATGAAACTGTTGTGGAGAAAGGAGGCAGGCGAGACAACGAGCTGGACAACACAGAAACTTTATTCTTTGTCCAATATAACTTACAGCAAAAAAGATCCTGGGTCTCTGTGCATTCCTCTTTTATATATTTAATACCATGCATCGAGACCCGGAACTTCCAACCATCATACATTATTTTTCAAACAAAGCCTGTGTGGCACAAAAACATGACATAACGCCAGCGCCGCTCTCACACCCTTCTTCTCCCAGCGGCTCCGGCATTTACTTTACTCCTCTCCCCGGGGGGGAGCATAGTCCTTACTGTACCGTCTGATACGCCCCGGTGACACCTCCTCTTTCGGTCCATTGTTCCCTGGGTGGAGAAGTCCAACAGCATGCCCCCACACAGCACCCCCCCCCCTTCCCGAACACCCAGAATGGGCTTTAACCCCCCCGTCCTTTGGGCTTGAGCTGACACCCATAGTGGCTGCAGCGGGGGATCACCGATCCAGTTGAACCGCCCTGCTGGCGGGGTGTACAGGAGGGCACGTCAGTCTGTGGAGGGAAAAAGAGAGGGGGAGAAAACACATCAGCTTCACGAGCGCAGGTTCCTGCCAAGGGATCACCAACTTGCGGAGCCACCAACGGTGGGCGTCCAAGCCGGGGAGCTTGGGCCAAAGCTTGTCTGCCAACACAAAAACGGGCTTCAGCCTGTCGATGCAGACGGTCTCCCTACGTCCACCCAAGTCTAACACAAAATTCTTCGCCCCAGGTTCCAACACCCTGAATGGTCTGGTGTACGGTGGGTGTAGCGGGGTCCGGTGCACATCGTGCCTGACAAAAACAAAACTGGAATTCTGCAAGCTTTTTGGGATGAAGGTGCATGGAAAACAATGGTGGGCTGGGCCCGGTACATTAAAAGCCTCCGTACTGTGCAAAAATTGCACGGGCGGATCAGCGTTAGGTGCGGGGTTTTCTGGTAAAAACTGTCCAGGAATCCGCAGCGACTGAGAAAAAACGAGTTCTGCCGGGGAGGCTGCCAAATCCTCCTTAGGTGTGGAGCGCAACTCTAAAAGAACCCAAGGCAGGCAGTCAACCTAATTTGCATCCGTGAGCGAAGCTCTGAGCACTGCTTTAAGTGACCTATAAAAATGCTCGCATAACCCGTTAGCCTGGGGGTTGTACACGGTAGTGCGGTGAATTTTGCCCCCCAGGCTCTGGACCATCACGGACCAGAGTTCCGAAACGAATTGTGGACCCCTGTCGGAAGTGATGTCCAACGGGGATCCGAACCGTGCGACCCAAGCCGACAAAAAAGCACGAGCCACTTCTACGGACGTGGTAAAAGCCAGCGGGACCACTTCAGGCCAGCACGTGGCGCGGTCCACGATTGTTAAGAGGTGCGTAAAACCTTGCAATGGCGGGAGGGGTCCCACCAAATCCATGTGGATGTGGTTGAACCTCCTGGCCAGGATTTGGAACGGCTCGAGGGGGGCTCTGGTGTGCTTGTGCAATTTGGCCCTCTGGCACGTGACGCAAGCTGCAGCCCACTCTTTCATGTCCTTGAGCAAGTGCAGCCAGACGAATTTCGCCTCCACTAGCTTCACCGAAGCGCGCACTTCCGGATGCGAAAGGGAGTGGACCGACTCAAAAACGCAATGGCGCCAAGAGCTCAGAACCACCGAGTGTGGGCAGCTGATGGAGACGTCGCAGAGCAAGGGAGGGCACCCTTCTTCCACCACCCTGCTCTCCAGCCTTAACCCAATAGGCACAGACTGGAGCGTGTAAATGTCCACATCCCCGGCTGGCTCCGTGGCCATCATGGGGAAATCTATTCCCATGTAGACCGGGGAGACTAATGCACACGACAGACAATCAGCCACAACGTTGAGCTTACCGGCGATGTGTTGAATGTAGGTAGTAAACTCCGAAATCGTGGCCAAATGCCATTGCTGCCGGGTCGACCACAGTTCCGAAACCTTGGCCATCGCGTACGTCAGCGGCTTATGGTCCACAAACGCAGTGAACTCGCGCCCATCTAACCAAAACTGGAAGTAGTGTGTCGCCAGGTGGAGAGCCAGCAATTCCCTATCAAATGTGCTGTATTTGTGTTCGTTCGGCTGAAAAATGTGAGCATCTGCCACGAACCTGAGATGTACTGCTCCACCACTGTCCCTATGGCAACATCAGACACGTCCGTAGTGAGCACTATCCATGCAGACGGATCCGGATGGGAGAACAATGCGGCATCCGCAAGCGCTGTTTTGGCGCTAGCTAAAGCCTGGACTCGCTCAGGAGTCCAGTCAGTGGCTTCCGTGGGCTTCTTTTTTTTAAGCGCGGCATACAACGGCTGTATCATCAATTAACCATTCCCAAAAACTCCTGTAGTGCTCTCACGGTCTGAGGCGCAGAAAGTCCGACACAGCACGCACCTTATCCGGTAACGGAATCACACCCTCCAGCGAAATGCAGTGGCCCAAAAAATCAATCTCTGGCACACCGAACTGGCACTTCACCGGGTTAACTATCAGCCCATGCACCTCCAACCTCTGGAAAACCGTCTTGAGATGGGCGACGTGCTCCTCCTCAGATACGCTAGCTACCAGAATGTCATCTAAGTAGACAAAAACGAAGGACAAGTCGCAAAGCACTGCGTCCATCATCCTCTGGAAAGTCTGCTCTGTGCCACACCTTTTAATCCGAATGGCATGCATAAAAACTCGAAAAGTCCGAAAGGAGTCATTACTGCTGTTTTTGGAACATCTTCCGCGCGCACCAGGACCTCATGTTATCCGCGGACCAGATCCACTTTCGAAAAAACACGCGCCCTGGCCAGGTGCACAGAAAAATCCTGCATGTGCAGAATGGGATAACGATCGTGTTCCGTGGCGTTATTCAAGCGCCGGAAATCGCTGCACGGTCGCCACGACCCGTCGGCTTTAGGCACCATGTGTAGCGGGGATGCCCACTTGGAGTGCCTGATGATGCTCAACTGCTCAAAGTTGGCAAACTCTCAACCCAGCTCCCCGAGCTGTACTGGGCAGTGAGGTAAAAGAGACAGCATCCACTAATCTCCCATTAGCAACATCGACTAACAACCCATAAGCACATAAAAAATCTGTGCCTAAAATGGGGCCAGAACATGCAGCAATCACAAAGTCCCACTGAAAGTTACGTTCGTGTAAGCATATCGTCAGTGTCTGCTCGCCAAATATCCTGATAGTGGATCCATTGGTGGCCGTGAGCTCGGAACCACTGTGTCCTGCCACGCTGTCTGCATTGACTGGCAGGATGAGGCTCTTCTGGGAGCCAGAGTCCACCAAAAACCGTCTCCCCGAACGTGTGTCCGTGACATAAAGCAGTCTGTTCCTGTCGCCATCGGTTGCAGCTGCCACTGAATTCCTAAAGTGCCGTCTTCCCGGCTTCTTGAATTGGCATGGCAACAGGCAGCGTTGGACATTCGAGCGAAAACGGCGATGATAAAAACAGATCGTCCCCTTCCTTCGTCTCCTGGTGTCCATCCTGGCTACCACGAGCCGCTCCTCGACCTCGCTGGAGTCCCTCATGGATGCCGGTGCCACTGTCTGCTCGCTGAGAGGTCTGGTCACCAAAATGATGTGGTCCGCTTCCTGCATCAGGGCGCAATAGTCTTTAACAACCAGCTGTGGCGAGTTGGCCAGGATCACCCTCGCTGTAGCCCGTGGATTCCTGAGGAACAAGTGGGTGAACAGGAAGGATTCATCATCCTTCCCCCTCAGCGCCAACATGCTCTCCATGTGCTCCACTGCTGATCTGTCCCCTAACTCCAACCGCGTTAGGAGTCTCTTTGCCCTCTCACTGTGAGAAAGGGTATAGCACTGGAGAAGCATCCTCTTGAGCGCTTCATATTTTCCTTGGGCTGGCGGCTCCTGGAGCAGGCTCATCACCTGTTGCGTGGCGCACGCATCCAGCACAGCGATAACATAGTAATACTTGGTATCGTCCGTTGTTATCCCGTGGAGTGCGAACTGGGCTTCTATGTGCAAGAACCACGCGGTCGGGTTGTGAAGCCAGAAGTCTGGGAGCTTGACTGAGACCACGCACGTGGTGCTGGTGCTCTCCATCCAGATAGTCTCCGGGGCAGTGCTCGGCTCGCTTTCCATGGCACGTCTTAGGGTCACCAATGTGGAGAAAGGAAGCAGGCAAGGCAACGAGCTAGACGACACAGAAACTTTAGTAAAAGAGCTCCCGGGTCTCTGTGCATTCCTCTTTTATATTTTTAATACCATGCATCAAGACCTGGAACTTCTGACCATCATACATTGTGTTTAGAACAAAGCCTGTGTGACACATTAACATGACATAACGCCGGCGCCGCTCTCACACCCTTCTTCTTCCAGCGGCTCTGGCATTTATTCCTCTCCCCGGGGGGCGCATAGTCCTTACTGTCCCGTCTGATACCCCCCGGTGGCACCTCCTCTTTCAGTCCATTGTTCCCTGGGTGGAGACGTCCACACCATGCCCCCACACTGTCATGATTGCTAGCTGAAGGATCCAAGTGCAAGAACAACCACAAGAGGGAGACGGAGATCAAGTATCGTTTAAACAAGATTTTATTATAAGATTTGACAGTGATTCCAGAACGCTCATCCTCACCACTGGGAGCGGCCTAAGAAAGAGAAGGAGATGGTTAGTTTGGGTACACAAATTACTATGAGCAATGTGGCTAAGAGAAAGTGGCTTATTGTTATTGGGCAGCACCCAGCAGGTGAGAGGATAGAGGGGATAGACCCTCCTCCAGATGGCCAAAGGTGGGCAGGATAGCGTTTGGGATTTCCCGAGCTTGGCGTCCATGCCTGTAGACACTGGCTTTGCTCCCAGGAGCAGGTTAAGTTGTGCGTCAGGCTTGGCCAGCGCCAGACAGAACAGTAGTGCAGGTGATGTGTCCAAAAACGTACGGATCCTCTGCGTGGTTTCTGACAGGTGTGAAGGCGAAGATGCAGGAAATCCAGGAAGTCTGCACTCGCCGTCAGTCCTCCACTGACGGCGAGTGCGGTGTGGGCAGGTGAGTGTGCACAACTGGGGCGTCCTCACTGACAGGCTGGAACAGGCAGCTTTACCTGGGGCAGAGCAAAAGATTATCCAAAACAACAAAAAAACAGATTTCAAGAGCTAGATTCTCTAGAGCTTGACTTAGTTCGGCAGTTTTACCAAATCGGTCCTGCACCGAACTGCTCTCCACCGCTCCTATAATCTAGGCAAAATGGAAGCTGGTGGAGACAATTAACACAGGTTTCAGTGATGAGATCGCCCTGGTCTGCAATGAAAGAGAGATGTTAGAGTGGGCTCAACTGCACCACCAGAGGGCTTGCTTGCTGAACACCACAGAAACTACAACTCCCATAAGCACTATCTGCACACACACACACACACACACACACACAGTGTATTCTCATTGGTCCACTCTCACTGTGGACATAGTCTGGCTCTACTGCCAGCGCTGGTACATAGGACTGCTCCAGGCTGGAGACATGAGAAGCCACGGATGGTGTGCTCAGCAGGTCAGTTCATTTTGTGGCCAGAAATGGCGACGAACTGACAGCAGGCCAGCCAGCAGGACACACCTGTCCCTGCTCTCAGCGATCACATCACCAGGGGAATTGCACCTGATCCCCCATTGTCTAAGTGCGAGTCGTTAATAAACTGCACTCTCCCCCCACATTAGCTTCTACCTCTGTGGTTAAATATGATTAATTTTTAGAGCAAGAAGCTCTCATTTACTGTCTGCAATTGTGCAAATTTAAGTTTTTGTATGAGAGAGACAAAAAGTGACTCAACTTTGATATGTTGCTGTAAAGAGCAAATGAAGCTTCTTCTGAGGTGAACTGATACATAAATTTTTCATGGAAGTAAAACCTCTAATTATGTATTTTTTTTCCACAATATTTTTTATTGAACCTTTTTTTTTTAACAAACATAGCACACACAGTCAGACACTAACACAAAAGTAATTTAAAAATTAAAAAGAACAATAACAAAATAACAAAAAAAAATTAAAAAAGTGTAATAAAAACAACAACAACCATTAACAAAAACAAGTCAACAACAATGCTCCTCTGTTTAGTCTAGGTAATCTATTACATAAGAATACATAATATACATTCACCAGCTTGGAATTTGCAAGGTCCACACATATCATTCACCTTCTTCTTCAGAAGTTATGTTTAATTTCTTTACATAATCAATGAAAGGTCTCCATATATTCTCAAACACATTTTCCTTTGATTTCAGTATGTATGTTATTCTTTCTAGTGGAAGGTTTGTTAACATCTGTCTTAACCACTGAGTCACATCTGGTCTATGAGTCTTTTTCCACAGTAATGCAATACATTTTTTGGCATTAAGCAAACCGAGGTCTATGAATGCTCTTTCACTCTTATTAAAGTTATGTTTTTCTGGATACAGACCCAACAAAACCAGTTTAGGGTTCAATGTGATTTGTTTTGAAATTATTTTTTCAATTGTTACCCTCACCTCTTCCCAAAACATTCTGATTTTTCTACATTCCCATAAACAGTGAAATAGGGTTCCTTTACTTTCCATATATTTTGTGCATGTATCTGGTATGTTTTTGTTATATCCATTTAATTCCACTGGTGTAACATACATCCGCATTAACCATTTAAAATGTATCAGTTTAAGACGTACATTTATTGATTTGGTTTGAGCTTCTGTACAAGCCATTTCCCACTGTTCCTCTGAAATTTCAATTTGCAGGTCTTCTTTCCAGTCATTCAGTCTTTTCTGTGAGTTTTCACTTGAGAATAGTGTCAATGAGTTGTAAAACTCTGAAATAATACCCTTTCTCTTACTATCTTTCATCAAAAATTTTTCCAAAGTTGAATAAGTAGGTCGGGTGAGAGCATTATTTTGATTTGAACAAATAAAATTTCTAAGCTGAAGATATTTAAAAAAGTGTGTTCTATTAAGATTGAATTAATTGAATTCTATGTGCAACACATCAGATTGATTGTCTTTGATTAATTGTCTATGTTTATTGCACTGTCCCTGTCAAATAAACTAATCTACTACTAATTTAATCCTCAGTTCTTCAAAAGACATTATGTTATCTGAGCGTGACAAATATAAGTCTTGAATCTTTTGAATCCCTTTTAAATTCCATACTTTAAATACAATATCCACTCTCCCTGGTGTAAAATATTGATTACCCCATATTGGGCTAAATTGTGACAGTGAGTGTGGTTCTTTTAAATATTTTTTGGTTTCACACCATATTTTGATCATGTGCTTTACAATTGGATTTTTAACTTGTTTCTGTAACTTTTTAGCCGAGTCTGAGTATATGAATAAGGGAAGAGGTAAAGGTAAATTGTATGATTCCATTTCAGTCCAGCGAGGAGGATCATTTGATGAAAAATAATATATCATAGACCTCAGTTGTGCTGACCAGTAATACAACATAAAGTTTGGACATTTCAGACCTCCACGATCAAATGGTAAGTATAGTAAGGACAGACGTAATCTAGCCTTTCTATTGTTCCATATAAATTCCACTAACTTTTTTTTAATTCTTGAGAATAGATCTGAAGGTGGTGGTAAAGGAATGTATTGAAATAAAGTATTTTTGGTAAGATATTACTTTTAAGTATATTAATTCTCTAGATCATCGACATTGGTAGTGGCATCCATCTCTGAAGCAACTCATTAATATTTGTCATTAAGGCTTCATAGTTGGCATTGGCGACTGATTCTGTCACCATGGGGTGAGACGCCGTCTCGACGCTCAGCCCACGTCCCTTCTCATCCCTGCCTCTCATTAGGCAGCGTGTCAGCTGGCTCCCAGCTGTCAGTGTTACGGGACGGCTGGGGCCAATTAATCCTCATCAGCTGGGGCGCTGCTAATGAGGATAAAAAGGAGCAGCCTCGATCACTCGGGGCTGCGACATAAGCACTGCTAGGCTGGAGCCCCTTCGTCTGGTGCCAGCCCCTGCCTCATCTTCAGCACTACTCGTAAGTGTCTTCCTGTAAGGAGTAATTGTGCCTTTTGTACCCCCATGTCCGGTGCTAGCCCGCTACTTGCCTTACTGTGTCACTTGGGAGAACCATCTTGTATGAGTGTCCTGTGTATTGGAGTCCTTTGCCCAGTGCCAGCTCTCTACTCTTCTGGCTGCTTAACCCGTGAGTGTTACCCGCTGTGAGCTCTCTCGCTGTGCACCCCTACGCCCGGTGTCAACTGTTATCTCTGTTGCTGTACTGCTCATGTGAGTTACTGTGTATGAGCATCTGTGCTTTCCTCATCCCTCACCCTTACCTTCAATAAAACATCACAACTCACTGGCTCGCCCTTGGCTCTCATTGTGTGGCTCCCCAGAGCCACACGTAACAGTATGTCGCAGCCAGAACGAGTTGCCGGCGGCCGTGAGTTGTTTGGACTTGTACCTTCCTGTCTGGGTGTCAGCGCCGTTAGCATGCCGTCTCCCAAGAGTCACTTCCGACGCCAGGGTGACGAGCTGAGGTCCATCCCGGGGGCGGTCGACAGGACGCTCTTCACCCTGCACGACGCCTCCAACTCGAGACGCTGGCATCCGGGCCGTGCTGAGGATCTCCTGGACAGTCACCCTCGCTGTTCATTCCATCTCGAGGTCAGTGCCAGGATAGACGCTATGGTTACACAGCGAGAGAAGCTCCGCGGGTTGGATGGAAATCCCGGCAGGAAGCCGGAGTGGATGACGTTGCCCCCCGCTTCGGGATCCTGTTCCTGCTTCTATTCCAGCCCGGGAGTTCGCGCCACCCAGAGGGCTTTCCCCGTTCTGCACTACGTCACTCGGGATTCCCCCCAAGGAGTCGCAGCTGACAGCAGTTACGTCCGGAACCGAGCGGCTGTCGCGAGCTCCGCTGTGCTTCCATTCACCATCTTCAGGCATGTGGCGGCGGCAGTGAGATTGGTGGAGAGGACTCCAGGGCTACGAAGCTTTTCTGTGTTCAACACCTTCCTCGCCTCGATCTCCGATCAGGAGCGGCGATTCCTGGGTTCCCAACTTGCTTCGTCCCCTGGGAATAGCCGTCATCACATCGCCAAGTCACCTCAGCATGAACCCCGTCCGGATCCAGTTCTGGGCTGCTGCCAGGACCTCTCCTCCCACGCAGCTGTCACCTTTTCGCCTCGTCAGTGTGGAGATTTCACAGCCTCGTTCCCTGAGCCTCATTCCCCCGTTGTCATCCCA
The DNA here is from genome assembly GCA_020510985.1 of Pholidichthys leucotaenia. NCBI lineage: Eukaryota > Metazoa > Chordata > Actinopteri > Cichliformes > Pholidichthyidae > Pholidichthys > Pholidichthys leucotaenia. The sequence continues at coordinate 401,562,527 of CM035839.1, forward strand.
GGGCATTCGGGCTGGCTCACCCCAGCTGTCACCCCCTGCTCCTCGACGCATTTCCTGACTGCTGTGTGTGCCTGGAATCCCGGCTTGGTGAGCCCTCTCCTGGAGACAACGCGAGCGGTCCCCAGACGATTTCCCAGGGGGTCCTCCGTTATCGCCTGGCGGGGAGAGGAAGAAGCAATGTTCACCGCAGCAGGCTCCACCCAACCTCCAGGAGGCAGGCAAGTCCCAGTTCATTTACATCAGTTTAATGATTTGCTCTGTCACACTCCTGGAGGTGGAGTTCGGGGTCCGCAGCTCCATGAACTCCCACCACCTGCTGTAACCTGTGCCTTTAATCCTGCATCCTCTGTGTCTCTCTCCGCTGAGCGGTCCCCGGCTCCAGGTCAACGTCGTGGGACGAGGAGAGGGCCTGCGGTTCTGCAGCTACGTTGTGGATGGAGGAGGAGGACCGACTGCTACGTGGAGTCTGCGCCGACGATCAAGCGTCCCCGGGTCTCCACGGAGGTGCGGCTCGGTCCAGCGGGACGAGGTTCTCCTACCATCACGCCGCGTGGACCGTCGGTGTGGTTACCAACGCCGGAGGAACCTCAAGCTGCGCTGACCATTGTGCCGGCTGCGGGGCCCGACGCAGCTGGGTGGGAGCCTGACAATGACCTCCTGATGACGGATCCTGGATCTTCGCAGTCCTGGACGGCGTCAGAACCCGCGATCAGGCGAGTGCTCTCTTTCCCTTTTTCTCTTCATTTCTCTGAGCACTTTAGCCTGTCTCTAGGGGAGATGAGTCGGGTGCAGCAGCTCGCTGCGTCCGAGCTCGTCTCGTCGGGTTCTGGCGCTGCCGGTGACCCTGATCCCGGTTCTGTTTTCTCTCTTGAGCCTGTTTCCAGGGTCGCCGGCGAGGAATTGCCGTCTCTCGTGGTGTTGGAGGGTCCAGGCTCAACGTTGGAGGTCAGTTCTGGTGCGGTGCCGACCCAGTCGGGGTCCGTCGTGGGTGCTGCCCCAGTGGTGTCCAACGTGGGTTCGCCCGAGACCCAATCGGGGTCCGACGTGGGTGCTGCTCCAGCGGTGTTCGACGTGGGTTCGTCTAAGGCCCAATCGGGGCCCGATGCGGGTGCTACATCAGCGTTGTCCAGGTCCGGTGAGGAGGTGGCTGTTTCCCTGCAGCCTGACGCTCGACTACCTTGTCATCGGCTCTCCCCTGAGCCTCTTCCACCGGGGTCCGCGCTGACCCTTCACCCGTCTCTACGGTCCTGGTGGTTGAGTGATGCGGGTCGGCGGCTCGACCTGCGAGACTTCCAGTTCGGCGATCTGGTCCAACCCCCCGACGAACTGTGTTGCTTCTGGGTGGCCTGGTACGGCTACCGGTGGACTGGTTTCTTGGGACTTGGGTCTAGAGTTGGCCGCTCGAACATTTCCTCTTCCCCGGCTCTCCAAATGGACAATGGGCGGGGAGTCCACCAGAACAATCCCGGCCGTTTTGGACTCTGCCTGCCGTCTCCTCGGGTTGTCGCTTACCTTTTTATTATTATTGAGGTCACTCGGGTGTAGCTTTTTGTCCTTAGGGGAATATATATTTTTCAGTGCTGTGTATTGTGTTTTTTTTTTCCCTTATTAACCGTACTCAGCATTCTCTCTCATGTTTATCCTGTTCCTACCCTGTCACCGTTATTTCCCTAGGTGACCCTTTTTGTATATAGCGCTGTGTATTATGTTTTTCTGGCTATCCATACTCAGCGTTTTCATTATCCTTGTCGTAGTCTTAGCCTTGTCGGTGCATCATGAAGTAATGTGTTTGGCCCCCTTTTTCAACCATACTTTGTGATCACCTTATCCTTCCCTGTTATCTTCGTGGGAGGCTTTCCCTAGTCCCGACTTAAACTTTGATTGTGTGTAATTGTATGGAGTAGTGTGTTCTGGTTTTTCACTTAACCGTACTCTGTAGTTGCCCTTTTGTTTCTCTCACCTCCGTTCCTTTAGGTTATCCTATATACATTGAGCGCTGCGTATTTGGCTTCCTTTATTATCTGTACCCAGCATTTTTCATCACTCTTGTTCTGTTCTTAGTTTTGTCTGTGCATTATGGAGTAGTATGTTTGTTCTTTTTTTGTCCATACTCTGTAATCGCTTTATTCTTTCCTGTCATCTTTTTGGTGGGTTTTTGTCTCTTTTTCTTTGCCTCGTTCTACACGTCATTTGTGTGTTTTGAGCAGTGGGCTTTATCTGTAGCCATCCTTAGTATTTTCCCCCATCTGTGCCCTGGTTTTTTTTTTGCGATATAGAGTATTGTATTCGGGGTTTGTTTTTCGTTTTTTTCTCTCTGCCCCGTTACTCTATATTGGTCCATTGGGTTTTTTTTTTTTTTGTCTTTCCCTCTGCTTCTCTCCCTCCGGTCCTGCCTCCCCTCCGCCCACCCTAGCTGGGGGGGGGGGGGGGGGCTGGGGTGTTCCTGGTCGTTCGGAGCCCAACCGTGAGGGGGAGGCTCTGTCACTATGGGGTGAGGCGCCGTCTCGGCGCTCAGCCCATGTCCCTTCTCATCCCTGCCTCTCATTAGGCAGCGTCTCAGCTGGCTCCCAGCTGTCAGTGTTACGGGACGGCTGGGGCCAATTAATCCTCATCAGCTGGGGCGCTGCTAATGAGGATAAAAAGGAGCAGCCTCGATCACTCGGGGCTGCAACATAAGCACTGCTAGGCCCGAGCCCCTTCGTCTGGTGCCAGCCCCTGCCTCATCTTCAGCATTACTCGTAAGTGTCTTCCTGTAAGGAGTAATTGTGCCTTTTGTACCCCCATGTCCGGTGCTAGCCCGCTACTTGCCTTACTGTGTCACTTGGGAGAACCATCTTGTATGAGTGTCCTGTGTATTGGAGTCCTTTGCCCAGTGCCAGCTCTCTACTCTTCTGGCTGCTTAACCCATGAGTGTTACCCGCTGTGAGCTCTCTCGCTGTGCACCCCTACGCCCGGTGTCAACTGTTATCTCTGTTGCTGTACTGCTCATGTGAGTTACTGTGTATGAGCATCTGTGCTTTCCTCATCCCTCACCCTTACCTTCAATAAAACATCACAACTCACTGGCTCGCCCTTGGCTCTCATTGTGTGGCTCCCCAGAGCCACACGTAACAGATTCTAGCTTAGGCAAAATTTGAATTCCTAAATATTTAAACTGTTTTACAACATTGAATTGGTTTACCTCAGGAGCTGGGTGATTTCTCTGGGTCTCATTTAACATTAATATTGAAGATTTTGTTTTGTTTATTTTATATCCTGATATATCCCCAAAGTTCTTTATTAAATTTAACAAGGTCGGAATTGATTTTTTAAAACTCGACGTAAACAAAATTATGTCATCGGCATACAGGGAGATTTTATGTTCTGTTGGTCCTACTTTAATTCCATATATTTGTGGATGTAAACGTACTGCCATTGCTAAAGGTTCAATTGCCATAGTAAACAGTAAAGGTGAAAGTGGACAGCCTTGTCGACATCCTCTATTGATTTTTAGATATTGCTGTTTGTTAGGATTTCTGCTGTAGCATTATTGTATATTATCTGAACCCATTTTATGAAATTATTTCCAAGTCCAAACCTTTGTAGGACTTCAAAAATATAGGGCCATTCGACCCTATCAAAGGCCTTTTCGGTGTCCAATGATAGGAGAGCTGTATCCGGTGCTTCTTTATTGGAATAAATAATATTAAATAGTCTTTTTACATTATGGAAGCCTTGTCTTCCCATTATAAAGCCATTCTGATCTCGGTTAATAATATTTGGTAATATTTCTTGTAGTCGTTTTGCTAAAATTTTACAGATTATTTTAAGATCAGCATTTAATAGGCTTATTGGTCTCATATTTTTACATTTATTAGAGGGTTTGCCTGGTTTTGGCAACAGTATAATTAAGGCATTATTCATGTATGATGGTAAATTACCATTTTGAAATGCTTCTAAAACCATTTCCAAAAGTGGTTTTATTAATTTATTCTTAAATTTTTTATAGAGGTCGACTGGAAGACCATCTGGTCCTGCTCTTTTTTCCTGATTTCATATCATCAGTGGCTTGCCCAACTTCTTCTTGACTAATTTTAGACTCCAGTATCTCCCTGTTTTCATTTGGAATACCTGGTATAGATAATCCACCGAAAAACCCATTTAGTTTTGTTAAGTCAGTTTCATTTTTTGTATAATATAGTTTTTCATAATAATCTCTAAAGGCACTATTAATTTCTAAAGGATCTATAACTGCCTGTCCGTTACTTATAATACTGGTAATTGGTGTTTTAGATTCTAATTGTTTAATCTGCCATGCCAATAATTTTCCTGATTTTTCACCTTGTTCATAAAAAGATTGCTTCAATCTTAGAAGACTCGAGGCAGCTCTATTCGCTGATTTTTTTTGTCATATTCAGCTCTCAGAATCAGTAATTTGTTCTCTAACTGTGGGTTACTTTCTGCATACACCTTTTCTTGAAGAATTTTTATTTTATGTTCCAATTGGACTCTCTCCTCTCGGGTCTTCTTAGATTTTGAACCTGTATAACTAATAATATGCCCCCTAATAAAAGCTTTGAAAGCCTCCCACTTTATACATGCCGTTGTTTGTGTAGTATTGATATCAAAGAACTCATCTATCTGTTTTTCTATGTACTTAACAAATTCCTCATCCTGAAGCCATTTATGCTGAAAATGCCACCTAACTGGGCTCTTTGTCAATTTCTTGTCTACATATTTTAGACAGCAGGGTGCATGATCAGAGATCACAATGTTATCATAGAAACAGTTTTGAATCTTGGACATTAATTCTGTAGAGATCAAAAAGTAGTCAATACGTGAGAATGTCTTATAGGTATTAGAATAACAAGAATAGGCTTTGACTTGTGGTTTCATTTCTCTCCATATATCTAGAAATCTCAATTCTTTCATAAAATGATTAATGGTCATCCTGCATCCATTGTGAGTACAGTCCAGTCCTGTTGACCTATCTATACTGGGATTCAATGTACAATTAAAATCCCCTGCTATTATGTGTTGCCCTGTAAGTGATGATAAAGTGAGGAATAAATTAACAAAGAAGTTTTGATCATCAATATTGGGGCCATATAAGTTCACCAGATTTATATTTTCTAATAACAAAGATCCTTGGATAATTAGATATCTTCCAAATTTGTCTCTAATTACATTTTTCGTTTGAAATGGGACTGTTTTATGTATGAGAATCATAACTCCCCTAGCTCGGGATGAAAATGATGAGGTGAACACGTTACCTTGCCATCTTCTCCTAATTCTTTTTTCATCCTCCTCTAATAGATGAGTGTCTTGTAAAAATACAATTTTTGAATCCATGTCTTTTATTTTATTCATGACTTGTTTAAGTTTTTTTTAGATTTTGTAGACCTCTGCAATTCCATGAAGTTAAATTAAGATTAACGCTTTGATCTATGATCAATGAGTTTGAGATTACCTTGCAATATGAACATACTCTTACAGAGAAGCAAAAACATGGATAATGGAACACTAATTATGTATTTTTAATGTGCTGGTCCAGGAGTGTCAAAGATGTGGCCCGAGGGCCAAAAATGACCCGGCAGGGATCCAAGTTTTTCCTTCTTTACAGCTTTCTTTCTAGTAAATTTCTGACTTTTTGTACTGATTAGAATTGTTCATGTAAATTTGAGACATTTTTCTCCTTAAGATGAGACTTTCTTCCTCATCAGTTTTCTTTTTCTTCTTATTTCTGGTGAAAGCAGGTAGTGTAGATTTAGATTAAATCCATCAGCACTGCTAATGGCCTTGTGCAGCCCTGAATGGGTGTCCCAGTTCATAGGGGTAATTTTAAACCTCTTTTAAAGGGCCAAGGGGAAGGGGTAGGGATACAAATGAGAAGTGGGAAGGACCCCAAATCTACCTGTACTTCACTCTCATATTGCATATATTTTTTGTAAACTGTTTTACAGCATTTACTGCTGTTAATAAATAATTCAAGTGGGTTTTTTTTGTTTTTTTGTTTTGTTTTTGGTAGATCTTGGTAGTAGTAGCAAATATTCAAATGAAAAATGGCTGTAAATTTAGTTCAAGTAAATTTTAGCATGTAATACTCAAATTTGATCATATTAAATATAATTTCCCAACCACAAAATTGTGGCCATTGAAAAGGCTGAGTGGCTTGAAACTTTGGAACATCACTAGCCACAGTGGTCGGTGAGCAAAAAAGTTAATGTCAAGTGATGCCCCAGCACATGTTAAAGTGTTTGCATTTCCTGTTTTCACTCTCTCACAAGGTGGTGGCAGTGAGATCTACAGTTCACTTAAACGTATTGAGTCAGTTCTGGTTCATTCACTAAAAGATTTGTTTGAAATATTCCTTCACCAGCTTCTTGGCTGAACGGAGCAGATGATTCGTTCAATGCTCACCAGTACGTTCACTGAACTGTGAGCCAGCTGAATGGAGAAGATGGAGTTCGTTTGCTGCTCAGGTGGCTGCAGCATTGATTGAAGATGTTAATCTGTGTTCACCTGGCTTTGTAAATGTTACCTATCTTGTGTTATCTCCCTACTATATTAAATGTGAGCTCTGGGGAAATCCCCCAGTCAGTGATTCAGTTCAGAACAGGGAATGAATCAGTATGTACATTCTCCTCTCTTCTACCCATTCATTGTCTATTTGAAATGCTCCCCTCTGCCTCTCATTCATTGTGTGAAGAGCTGGGCACATTTTTCAGCGAAAAACTATTAAATAAGCAAATGTTTGTGTCAAAAAAAAAAAAAACAGATTCAGCAAGTAAATGATATATTTCTCGCCTCAAATATTTTCAGAATTACTTTTCACTGCTCCATTTTCAAGATATTAGAGATAGTTTAATGTTGAGGTGGCGCCATGTTGGATCTGTTTACATCCTGCAGGACTTACTTCTGGTAGATGAGCCACGCAATTAAAGTAGCTCCGGGTTTGTGCAGCTGGAAAAGGCTGTAGATGGGCTAAGAGAGCTGTCAATCAATGAAATGTACAAGATTCAGACATTGCGATTCAGCACACAGATGGGTCTGTCTTTTCATGAGTGATTCTGTACAGTTACGGTAAGTGATTCAGTATAGTAGGTTCACCCATAAGAACTGGTGCTTTCACACCTAACCCATTTACCCCAGATTTTCAAACTTTTCAGTTTGATGCAGAACAAACTTTTAGGTGTGAAAACTCCCCTGAGCCAGAACAGACTTTGGAACAGAGCAGAAATTTGGTCAGTTGAAAAGCAGCGGTATCTGTTCGGATCAAACTGAACCTTAGTCTGGTTTGTTTGTAGTGTGAAAACAATTTTCATAAAAGCTCAGACTTTCAGACTAAACACAGGAACTTATGACAGCTGAAAAGGGGAAAAATGAGCTGGAGTATCGCTTGTTGAGAGCAAGAGAAACAGTTTTTAATTGAAACACAGCCTGTTAGTGCAATAATCAACTTTTAAAAATCAAAAATGTATAAATTTACCAGATATTTTTGCAAAGGGTGCAACAGAGTATATGAAAGATTGGTGTAACCCAGTTAAAAACATAGGTTATAAAAGCTGATGTTGTAAATAAATAAATTGTATTTAAATGGTTTAAATAAAGTTTTGTTTAAAATGTTGACAAGATGTTAAAAATACTATAAAATGTTTAAAATCATTTTACAACTATGATGTTGTGGAGAGAGAAATAAACAGGCGAAGCAGTCCAGAGCAGAGCAGACTTTATTAATCTCTCTCTCACATTCACAAGAATCACAAGCATAAAAAAACAGGTCGTGGGCACCTCTCCTCTTATAGCATACAACTCGCTCCGCGACGAGTGGTGCTGCGTTAGCATAAATGCATTTGCCATTCCCATTCCCTTTGTCACTGTTCGCATCAACACACAAATCTCCCCCTGACAATTCCCCTTGTCAGCCAGCACATTAACATGCAGACCGGAGGAGGATGCATATCCTCATGTGAAAACCATAGACAGTCCTGCACCTCTGTTATGCATCTCGTCCTGCCATGCCCTTCCATCTGAGTGGAAACATACTGAGTGGATTCCCCCTCCCCCCCCGAAACTCAGACTGAGCCTTAATCCTCATGTCCTCTGGGCTTCAGCCTACGTCCATAGCGGTTGCAAAGGGGGATCGGCGGCTCCGAGGCGCTGCTGTGCCGGTGGGTTGCTCTTGGGGGTGCGTCCGTCTGTGGGGGGACATTGGGGGGGGGGCATCTTCAGCCTGCCATTGTGACTGATCTGATGAGTCATTTACCTGGGGAGTTCTCAGTGGGGGTCGTCCGCGCCGAGGAGCTCGGGCCAACACCACCTGCTTGTCTGCTAAAACAAAGGCGGGCTTGAGCCTGTCTATACAGATTATTTCCCTGCGTCCCCCAAGTCTAACACAAAATGTTTCTCCCCGGGTTCCAACAGTCTGAATGGGCCATTGTAGGGCAGGTGCAAGGGGGTCCGGTGGGCATAGTGCCTGACAAATACGAACAACACGTCCTTCAAGGTCTTTGGCACAAAAATGCGGGGAAAACAGTGGTGGGTCGGGCCGGGTACCGTTCCTACTTCTGCGCTATGCCATGAAAGCGGGGATGGATCGGTGTTTGGCGCGGGGTTGTCCGGCAAAAATTTTCCGGGGAGCCGCAGCGGCTGGGAAAAAAAACAGCTCTGCTGGGGAGGCCGCCAAATCCTCCTTCGGTGCCGAACGCAACCCTAATAGAACCCACGGCAACCGGTCCACCCAATTTGCATCCGTAAGCAAAGCCCTGAGCTCTGCTTTAAGCGACCTATGGAAACGCTCACATAACCCATTGGGCTGGGGGTTGTACGTGGTTGTGCAATGAATTGGGATGCCCAGGCTCTGGGCCATTGTGGACCAGAGGTCGGAAACAAACTGCGGGCCCCGATCAGACGTGATATCCGAAGGGGCGCCGAAACGTGCCACCCATGTCATCAAAAAAGCACATGCAACTTCTGTGGACGCGGTAGAAGCTAGCGGGACTGCTTCGGGCCAGCGCGTGGTGCGGTCCACCACTGTCAGGAGGTGCATGAACCCCTGCGATGGCGGGAGGGGTCCCACGAGGTCCACGTGAATGTAGTCGAACCTCTTAGCTGGGATATGGAACGGCTCCAAGGGGGCCTTTGTGTGCCTGTGCACCTTGGCTTGTTGGCACGTTACGCAGGCTGCAGCCCACTCTTTCACTTGTTTGCACAGGCTCGGCCAGACGAACTTTGCTCCCACCATTTTGACTGACGCGCACGCTCCTGGGTGCACCAGAGAGTGAACCGACTCAAAAATGCGGCGGCGTCAAGCACGTGGGACCACCGGGCACGGGCGGCCTGTGTAGATGTTGCAGACTGGAAGGAGGGGGGCCGTCTTGCAGTACTCTGCTCTCCAGCCTTAACCCTGTTGGTCCAGACAGGAGCGCGCAAACGTCTGCATCGCCGATCTGCTCAGCGGCCATGGCTGTATAATCTATCCCTACGTAGACTGGGGCCACTAATGCACGCGAGAGGCAGTCTGCCACCACGTTGAGTTTACTGGCCACATGCTGAATGTTGGTCATATACTCCGAGATCACAGCCAGCTGTCTTTGTTGCCGGGCCGACCATGGTTCTGAAACCTTGGCCATCGCTTACGTTAGCAGCTTGTGGTCCATGAACACAGTGAAGGTGCACCCTTGCAGCCAGAACTGGAAGTGGCATATGGCCAGGTGGAAAGCCAGTATCTCCCTGTCGAACACATTGTATTTACGCTCATTGTCGCACAAAGACCTGCTAAAAAAGGTGAGCGTCTGCCAAGAACCGGCGACGCACTGCTCCACGACTGCCCCTATGGCCATGTCTGATGCGTCGGTAGTGAGCGCTATCCGAGCCGCCGGGTCCGGGTGCGCCAGTAGTGCGGCATTCGCCAGAGCTGTTTTAACCTCGGAAAACGCCTGCTCTCGCTCAAGAGTCCAGTTGACTCTGTCCGCCGGTTTCCATTTCTTAAGCGTGGCGTACAACGGCTGCATGAGCTGGGCTGCACGGGGGAGAAAATGATTGTAGAAGTTAACCATCCCCAAAAACTCTTGCAACAGCCTGACCTTCTGAGGCCGGGGAAAACCCACCACAGCACGCACTTTGTCCGGTAAGGGTATCACGCCCTCCGGTGAGATGCGGTGGCCCAAAAAATCGATTCCCGTCACCCCAAACTGGCACTTCGTCGGGTCGATTATTAACCCATGCCACCTCCAACCTCTGGAAAACCGTCCTGAGGTGGGCTACGTGTTCATCCTCGAACGCGCTGGCCACCAGGATGTCGTCCAGGTAGACGAACACAAATGGCAGATTGCGCAACATCGCATCCATCATGCGTTGGAATGTCTGCATTGCGCCTTTTAACCCGAAAGGCATGCATAAAAACTCAAAAAGACCAAGCGGGGTTATTACTGCTGTTTTAGGTACATCCTCAGCACATACCGGGACCTGGTGGTAACCGCGGACCAGGTCTATCTTGGAAAAAATGCGTGCCCCGGTGAGGTGAACGGAAAAATCCTGAATATGGGGGATCGGGTAGCGGTCATGCACTGTGGCGTTGTTTAATCTGCAGAAATCTCTGCAAGGTTGCCACGATCCCTCGGCTTTAGGAACCATATGTAGCGGGGATGCCCATGGGTTGTTTGAGCATCTGATGATGCCCAACTTTTCCAAGTTGGCAAACTCCCCGCGCGCTATGGCCAGTTTAGCTGCATCCAGGCACCGAGGTCGTGTGAAAACAGGCGGCCCCGTGGTGGTAATGACGTGCGCCACCCTGTGTTTAGTGACAGTCGCCGAAAACGTCAGGACAGTGAGTGCTGGGAACTGGGTGAGTAGTGTGTGGAACTTACCCCTTGGAGCTGTGACGTTGGCTAATGTTGTGGACCCGGCTCCTCTAGCTGTACAGGGGAGAGAATCAAAAGACATTGCGTTAATCAGGCGTCTGTTAGCCACATCAACTAGTAGTCCGTATGCACACAAAAAATCAGTGCCCAAAATGGGGAAGCTGCATGCCACAATGACGAATGTCCATTGGCATGTATGGCCGTGCAAGGATAGAGACAGTGTCCTCTCACCAAAAGTCTTAATGTCTGAGCCGTTTGCGGCCGTCAGCTCGGGGCCGCTAGTTCCTTTTGGAAGTGCTGAGTCTAGAGATGATCTCTACTTTGCATTCCGATTGATGCAACAGCAAAAAGGAGAGAAATTATCTCAGTTCCTCAGACAGCTAGAGCAGTCTCTAACTAAGGAAATTCAAAAAGGTGGCCTCTCTGCTTACTGCATCGATAAAGCATGACTAGAGCAACTGCTCAGCGGTGCTGTTGCCTCAGATCTGATGTTGATCCAGCTACACTTAAGAGAAAGAAAGACTACGCCCCCAACTTTTCTGCAACTTTTGACTGAGATTTGTGCTGAGGAAGAATATGAAGCTTCTAGGAAGAAGCTCAGTGCCTCAGTACACCCAGTACATGCTAACCCAGAAGTGGATACAAGGCAAGCTGAGATCCAGAGCTTAAAAGCTGAACTTAAAAAGCTAAAGACAATAGTTACCTCAGTAGTAACAAAGTCAAGTGTTGTCAAAGAAGATTACATAGAAGCTACTGTACACCCAAAAGTGCACTGCCTGGCCCAGAGAACCAGCAAGAGGCTGAACTGGCTGCCTTCAAAAAAACAATTGAAACGTCTAAGGCAGAAAGCTAACAACAAGATGTCTGAGCAAGATGCTGCAGTTGTAGTTTTGACAATGGAAGCTGCTAAACCAGTTTCCAACTCCTCCAAACAAGCACGAAAAAAGTCAGGAGAATTTCTGATATCGGTGTGGCGAGAACGGACATTATGCTACAAAGTGCCATAACCCTGAGAATCAGGCCAAAGTTATAAAGAAGCTAATTCCAGCTTTAAAGCTCTCAAAAGATAAACGACAGTCTGGTGATGCCACAATTAATGAAGTTAACTGTGGGGTCAAGAAAGGTGTGATTACCACAGCAGAGCCAGCTGGTATTCCTGAAGGCTTGATTGGCCCACCCAGTATTGTTCCTGTGAAAGTAAATGGACATTGACGGTGGATCACAAGTTACCATCATCTCTGAGTCTTGATATCAAACTCACCTGTCTGATGTTCCAGTACACCCAGTGTCTGGTCTAGCCCTGTTGCGGCTAAGCAAATCTGAGATCAGCTACCCCTATCGTGGGTATGATAGTGGCTGATGTCGAATATCTGGCAAAACGCACAGGTGCCAAACAGACTGTGACAGTCCTTGCCCTTATCTGCCCCCAGCCTCGAACTGCAGACCAGAGTCTTGTCACAGTGGGGACTAATGCCAGTCACATCTGGTATCTGGTGCAGCAATGCAAAGAAAATGGCATTAACATCAGACTGTGACAGTCCTTGCCCTTATCTGACTCCAGCCTCGAACCGCAGACCAGACTTGAATGAATGAATGAATGAATGAATCTTTATTTTGGATAGATTAAAAGTAAAGATTAAAAAGAAACAGAATAATATAACAAAGGGGAAAAAATCCAACAAGGTCAAATTAAACAATAACTCCTCTGATTATACAGTTCAACATAGGTTATCCAAAATGGGTGATGGCTGAAGCCGCAGCTTGTATTGCCCACCCATATTCCATCCAAGAATTCAAAAGAAAAACAAAACAAGAGCGATTACAATTCAGAACAAAGCTAAGACAAAATGTGACAAAAAAAAAACTAAGCAACAACACAACACAGACTGAATATGACAATCCTTATGTGATTTTACATGTCATCTTGTATATATGTTTGGAGTATTTCTTCCTTTAGTTTTTGTTTAAATTGTCCAAGCGTTGTACATGATTTTAATTCAGGTCCAAAATCGTTCCATAATCTTACTCCTTGCACTGAAACACAGTGTTGCTTGGTGGTAGTTCTCACTGAAGGTTTTTGAAATATACATGTTCCTCTGAAATGGTATTGTTTCTCCCTTATTTGGAACAACTTTTGGATATTTGCGGGCAGTGATAGATTCTTCACTTTAAACATTATTACTGTAGTTTTAAAGTCAACCAGATCTTTCAACTTGAGAGCTTTTAATTTAAGAAAAAGTGGGTTTGTTGGTTCCCTGTAAGCAGCTTTGTTTATTATTCTAATAGCTCTCTTCTGAAGCATAAAGACTGGATATATGTTTGTTTTATATGTATTTCCCCATACTTCAGTACAATATGTCATGTATGGGAGTATTAATATGATACAAAGTATATAATGTGGGTTGATTCAGCAAATATTTCGCTCTGTGTAGTATTGCGATTGATTTAGATATTTTACCTTTAATATAATTAATATGTGACTTCCAACACAGTTTATTATCAATTATTACTCCAAGAAATTTAGTTTCAGATACCCTTTCAATCTCTACACCATTTACACTGAGTTTAGATACTAAGTTGTTGTGATGGTTGTTAAAAACTATAAATTTTGTCTTACTTAAATTGAGCGTTAATTTGTTTGAATCAAACCACAGTTTAAGCTTTCCTAATTCCTTTCCGAGTGTATCCAAAAGTTGTTCCAAATTGCTTCCACTGCATAATAGATTAGTGTCATCGGCAAACAACATTAAATCCATTTTTTCTGAGACTTTACATATATCATTTATATACATACTGAATAACAATGGCCCAAAAACTGAACCTTGTGGAACTCCACAAGTAACCTTCAGTAACTGTGAGTTTTTGTTACCAACACATACATACTGATATCTATTCTTTAAGTAACTACTTAACCAGGACAGTGCTACCCCCCCAATACCACAATTTTGTAGTTTCTTTAATAATAAATTGTGATCCACTGTATCAAATGCAGTGTATGCAAATGCTTTACCCTCTCGAGAATTCTTGAGGGTTCGTGGGAGTTTGCCCAACCAGTTTACATGTGTTTTGTGGACTTGGAGAAGGCATTTGACCGCGTCCCTCGTGGATTTTTGTGGGGGGTGCTTCGGGAGTATGGGGTATCGGGCTTGTTGTTACGAGCTATTCGGTCTCTGTACGACCGTTGTGAGAGTTTAGTTCGCATTGCCAACACTCGGTCGGAGTCATTCCCAGTGAGAGTTGGACTCCGCCAGGGCTGCCCTTTGTCACCGGTCCTGTTCATAATTTTTATGGACAGGATTTCTAGGCGCAGCCAGGGAATGGAGGGTGTCATGCTTGGTGACCACAGGATCTCATCTCTGTTGTTTGCAGATGATGTTGTCCTGTTGGCTTCATCCAGCAATGACCTACAGCTCTTGCTGGGACGGTTTGCTGCTGAGTGTGAAGCGGCTGGGATGAGAATCAGCACCTCCAAGTCCGAGTCCATGGTCCTCAGCCGGAAAAAGGTGGATTGTCCTCTCCGGGTTGGGGACAGGCTCCTGCCCCAAGTGGAGGAGTTTAAGTATCTTGGGGTCTTGTTCACGAGTGAGGGGAAAATGGAGCGAGAGATCGACAGACGGATTGGAGCAGCATCTGCAGTGATGCGGACGTTGTACCGGTCTGTTGTGGTGAAGAGGGAGCTTAGTTCTAAGGCAAAGCTGTCGATTTACCAGTCAATCTACGTTCCTACTCTCACCTATGGTCACGAGCTTTGGGTAATGACCGAAAGAACGAGATCGCGGATACAAGCGGCTGAAATGAGCTTTCTCCGTAGGATTGCTGGACTCACCCTCAGAGATAGGGTGAGGAGCTCAGTCATCCGGGAGAGGCTCAGAGTAGAACCGCTGCTCCTCCACATTGAAAGGAGTCAGTTGAGGTGGTATGGGCATCTGATTAGGATGCCTCCTGGACGCCTCCCACTTGAGGTGTTTCAGGCACGTCCCACTGGGAGGAGACCCCGGGGCAGACCCAGGACTCGGTGGAGAGACTATGTCTCCCAGCTGGTCTGGGAGCGCCTTGGTGTCCCCTCTGAAGAGCTGGAGCGGGTGGCTGGGGAGAGGGAAGTCTGGGCTTCTCTGCTTGAACTGCTGCCTCCGCGACCCGGACCTCCGGAAAAGCGGTAGAAGATGGATGGATGGATGGATGGATGTATCAAATGCTTTTTTAAGATCCAGGAATACCCCAACTGAATACTCTTTATTTTCAACGGCAGTTGATATTTTTTCTATAAATTCCATTAGAGCAAATGCAGTTGTCCTCTTGTGTCTGAACCCATACTGCTGCTCACACAGTAAATTATTCTTCATTATGAGGTTGTCAATTCTCTCATAGAATATTTTTTCAAGTATCTTGGAAAATTGTGGCAATAGTGAAATTGGTCTGTAGTTTGAAAGTTCCCCTCTGTCACCCGTCTTGTATATCGGAATTACTTTAGCTATTTTCATTGCATTGGGAAATATACTTGTTTGGAGAAACAGGTTACAAATATACGTCAGTGGTTTCACTAAGCATTCAATAATAGTTTTGACTAAGAGCATGTCAATACCATCACAGTCCGTAGATGTCTTACTTTTAAACGATTTAACAATTTCAATGACCTCTCTCTCGTCTGTGTTCTTTATGAAAATGGAGTCTTTTATAGCAGTGTTTTTGCCTATTGTATCACCCGTAGGTGCCGTAATGGGTATTTCTTGAGCCAAATTAGGACCAATGTTAACAAAAAAGTTATTAAATTCATCTGCAGGTGAAACTGCATTCACACTCTGAGTCGTTGTATTATTTTTTTGAAAAAATTGGTTAGGTAGCTTGTATTTCTGTTTTTATTTCCAAGAATATTGTTAAGTATTGTCCATGTATTTTTAATATTGTCTCTGTTTTTCTCCAGTTCTTTACTGTAATAGTCTCTTTTACTACATCTCATTATATATGTTAACTTATTTTTGTATGTTTTATACCGCTGCTCTGCTTCTTTTGTCCTTTTCTTTAGAAAAGCTTTATATAATAAATTTTTCTTTTTACACGCCTTTTGTAATCCTTTGGTTAACCATGGCTTATCGACAAATTTATGTTTAAGCTTTTTCTTTACTAATGGACAATTTTTTTCATAAAGAGTGGTTACAATGTTCATAAATGTGTCATAGGCTTCATTTACATCTGATACATAGACTTTTGTCCAGTCCTCCTTCAGCAAGTCATCTTTAAAAGAACTGATTGCATTTTGTGATTTGTATCTGAACGATTTAAAAAAAAAATTCTGTATTGGCCCCCTTGTGGCCATGGATAAGTGCAAAGGTTGGCAAATGGTCACTTATATCATTTATCAATAATCCACTTTCTATTTTCTTATCAATAATATTAACAAACAGGTTGTCAATAAGTGTAGCAGTGTGAACTGTGATTCTACTGGGATGTGTTATTGTGGGATATAGACTCATGCTGTACATAGAATTCATGAACTCTGTAATTACATTTTGTTGATATGGATTTAGTAAATCAATATTGAAATCTCCACAAATTACTACTATTTTCTTACTAGTAATATTATTGTACAGCTCGACTAATTTATCTCTGAATGTCTCAATGCAAGTTCCCCGTGTTCTATATATACAACTTATAATTAGATTTTTTGTTTTATCTTGGTCAGTCTCAACAGTAACACATTCTAAAATCCTTGGTAGTGCAAAGGACATTCCATTTACAAGTTTACACCTATACAGGTCATCAATATACAATGCAACACCATCACCCTTTTTTTGAGATCTGTTAATATGAAACATCTGATATCCCTCTATTGCCATCAGGGGAGCCTGCTCTTCATTAAGCCAAGTTTCAGACACTGCGATGGCTGTAAATTTTCTGTCTAGCTGTTTTAAATAGTCCTGAATCTGTGGAAAGTTTTTGTTAAGACTTCTGCTGTTGACGTGTATTATTGATAGTTTACCATCTAGCTGCACTTGACTTTTGAATTGCTTTTCAGTGTAATATTCACAATGATTATGAATATTATTGAAAAAGTGGTTATCAGGATCAATATCATTCTCCATCTCTTGTAGTTTATGTTCAGCATAATGGCATATTTTCAGAGTTTGAATTTCCTCACTCTGTGTTAAATGACTTCCTCCAACTGGGGATAATTGATGTCTACTCAAGTCAGTCATAAGTTTTTTTGTTTGTTTTGTTTAGTTTTTTTTTAAGTACATTGACATGGTATGTCAAAAGAACTATTCTTGCCATGTGTGTGGATATGGATTATCATAGTCTCTTAATTTTCTTAATCAGTGTTCATCTATATTTATTTAAGTCAGTAATCTCTCTGATTATTATACTCTTTGCTTCCTCAGGTGTTCCATTTAGTTTGATCCAAACTCTACAATTTCTTGTCCATGTTGCCTGTATCTTATTTTGTCTTTTCAGTATCCGTGCTTGCCGTGCTATTTCAGCATTAGTTTTTGTTAGATGTTCATTTAGGTAAACTTCTGTTCCCTGTAGCTTTCTGGCCTGCTTCAGTATGTCATTCTTTACCCTTCTGTTCACAAAGCGCATCACAATTGATTTCTTTGTTTTATTATCCTTTCTGGGTAAAGCATGACAGGCTGAAATTGCATTTGCTTCTACCTTTATATTTCTACTATCAAGGAACTGAAGCACCTGGTTTTCCAGGGAGACTGATTCGCCCAGGGGAGCCTCCTCACCTCTCATTCCTGCTGTAGCATGAGCATATGATTGATATTTAATGTCTAGTCCACTTATAATTAGATCATCCATACGAGAATTTTGTTCAAGATCCTTGACGCGTCGCTCCAAGTCTGCAGTTTTTTTGTCTTTTTCCTTAATTGTTAATTTTAATTCTCGGACTTCTTCCATTAGACCTAATGGACTACTAGACACCAGACTCTTGTCATAGTGGGGATTAATGCCAGTCACATCCGGCATCTGGTGCAGCAATGCAAAGAAAATGACATTAACATCACTCAGACACTTGGGATACAAGTGTGCTGCAAGGATACTGAGCGAACAAGGATACTCCGATTGGACGCTTCCTGTGGTAACATATTGTCACTTCCTGTGTTGCTGGCTGTCGGTGTGGTTTGCTCTGTGGTTAGTTCTCCTCACTCTCCTGAGGATTATTGCCTTTAATTGTATTTTAATCACTTTTTTCCCCATCTACCATCACCCCTCAGTTCTGTTTAACAAACCTCTGGCACCTGTGTGCACACTCAGTGTCACCTAATCACCCTCTTTAGCCTTCTGTTCACCTTTCATCTGTGTTTGTGTTAGCTTCGGGTTAGCCACTAGCTATGGCTACTAGCTCTCCTTCCTCTTCTCCTCTGGTGTGCTCTCTGTGTCAGATGTTTAGCTACACCTCTGCCTTTTTTAGTGATAATGGTAAATGTAATAAATGTTGTCTTTTTGAGGTGCTCGAGGTGAGGTTGTGTGATTTGGAATCCCGGCTATGCTACATTGAAACACCGTCAGCGCCAGCTAATAATGACGGAGCACCCTAGCATAGGGCCTGTTAGCCGTCCCCTGGCTTCCACCTCTCCTGAGCAGCCAGGAGAGAATGGGTGGTTGACGGTGAGAAGGATGCGTAGTCGCAAGCCCCTGGTTCACCACCAACCTGTTCATGTTTCTAATCGCTTTTCCCTGCTCAGCGACACACCCACTGAGGAAAAAGCTCTGATCATTGGCGACTCTATAGTCAGAAACGTGAACCTAGAGACTCCAGCGACCGTAGTCAAATGCATTCCCGGGGCCAGAGCAGGTGACATCGAGTCAAATTTGGAAATGCTGGGTAAAAGTAACTGTAAATACTCCACAGTTGTTATCCACGCCGGCAGTCAGAAGTCACAAAACTTAGTGTGGAATCGGTGTGTAACTTTGTCAAAATGATGTCTGCCTCTGTAGTATTCTCTGGGCCCCTCCCCAATCTGACCAGTGATGACATGTTTAGCCACATGTCATCCTTCAACCGCTGGCTGTCTGTGTGGTGTCCTGCAAACAATGTGGGCTACATAGACAATTGGAACTCATTTTGGGCAAAACCTGGTCTTATTAGATGAGACGACATCCATCCCGCTTTGGATGGTGCGTCTCTCTTATCTAACAATCTGGCATCATTTTTATCCAAATTTCCCAAACCTTGACAACTCAGAGTTGGGACCAGGAAGCAGAGTCGCAGTCTTTCACACCTCTGCTGCTCCTCTTCATCCGCCACCCCTCAACTTAGCCCCTGTCTTCCCCATCAGAGAATCATTGTCTGCTCCCTTCAAAGTAAATGAAAAAATATAATGTGTTTATCCCAAAGTGATTAAACAAAAAGTTGGTAAAACTTAAACATGAAGCCTCTAAATTTAATGAGTTGGCCTCTGTTCCTCCTCATAATTTAAAAATTAAATGCAGTTTGTTAAATATTAGGTCTCTAACTCCCAAGTCTCTGCTAGTCCATGATCTGTTAATTACCTCTGCCAAGGAGGTAATGTTTTTACCGGGGTCTGTCTGTCTGTTACCAACATAACTTAAAAACTTATGAATGGATTTTGACGAAATTTTCAGGAAAGGTGTGTAATGGCACGGGGAACAGATGATTAGATTTTGGTGATGATCTGAATGCATACCTCCACCAAGGGCTTTGTTTGTATTTGTGCAGCAGGATTACACAAAAACTACTGGATGGATTTAGATGAAATTTTCACCAGAGGTGGTTCTTGGGCTAGAGAGGAACCCATTATATTTTGGTGATGATCTGAGAATGCATACCTCAGCCAAGGCTCTGATCTTCTCACAGTGTGTTAGCACCAATACTCCAAAACTGATGGACAGACTTTGATGCAATTTTCACCACAAGTGGCTATAGGCCTACACACAAACCCATTACATTTTGAAGGTGATCCATGAGAAATAGAAGGAGCCTTGGTGAAGGTATGCGCTCTATGAGTGCTTTTCTAGTTGATCATCAGATTGATTTAACCTTCCTCTTGTGTTAGGGTCGGCACCGGCCCGTTTTAGTTTTTAAATGCATAAAAGAATCACTTAAAATTTGTTTATTGATTTCAACAAAATTAAACAAAAAAATTTTTTTTCACTACATTATAAAATGCTCTGGTTGAAATTATGTCCTTTGTGGTGTTAGGGTCGGTTTCAACCCGGTTATAAAAATAAGATTATAAAGCAATAATTAGAGCCAAAATTGAAATCATAAGTGCACTGTCAGCCAACACACTGACAGCCACCTCCTCTCCCAATCATGTGAGCTTCAGGGGATGCTCATTTGTCCAGTATAGCTGCAAAAAAACAAAACAAAGATGGGCATGTCTTTGATTTCTGTTGGTTTGATTTGTTTGATTGGTTGTTGTCTGTCCGGGAGGTCTTCAACTCCCACCTCCGGAAGAACTTCAACCACATTCCGAGGGAGTCTGGAGACATGGAGTCTGAATGGGCCATGTTCTCCACCTCTGTTGTTGAAGCGGCAGCCCAGAGCTGCGGCCGCAAGGTGGTCGGTGCATCTCGTGGTGGCAACCCCCGAACCAAGTGGTGGACACCAGTGGTGAGGGGGGCCATTAAGCTGAAGAAGGAGTCCTATCAAGCTTGGTTGGCTTGTGGGACTCCCGAAGCAGCTGAGGTGTACCGGCAGGCCAAGCGGAGTGCAGCTCGGGTGGTTGCTGAAGCAAAAACCCGGGTATGGGAGGAGTTCGGTGAGGCCATGGAACAAGACTTTCGGTCGGCTTCAAAGAGATTCTGGCAAACTGTTCGGCGGCTCAGGAGGGGAAAGCAGCTCCCCGTCCACACTGTGTATGGTGCGGATGGGACACTGTTGACTTCAACTGGGGATATCGTCGGGCGGTGGAAGGAATACTTCGAGGATCTCCTCAATCCCACTGATACGCCTTCCACAGAGGAAGCAGGGTTTGGGGACGAGGGGGATGACTCGCCTATCACAGGGGCTGAGGTCGCCAAGGTGGTTAAAAATCTCCTTGGTGGCCGGGCCCCGGGGGTGGACGAGATTCGCCCCGAGTACCTCAAGGCCCTGGATGTTGTTGGGTTGTCATGGTTGACACGCCTCTGCAACATTGCGTGGAGGTCGGGGGCAGTGCCTTTGGCATGGCAAACCGGGGTGGTGGTTCCTCTCTTCAAAAAAGGGGACCGGAGGGTGTGCTCCAACTTTAGAGGGATCACACTCCTCAGCCTCCCTGGGAAGGTCTATGCCAAGGTATTGGAGAGGAGAGTCCGGCCGTTGGTCGAACCTCGGATTCAGGAGGAGCAATGTGGTTTTCGTCCTGGCCGTGGCACATCGGACCAGCTCTTTACCCTCTCGAGAATTCTTGAGGGTTCGTGGGAGTTTGCCCAACCAGTTTACATGTGTTTTGTGGACTTGGAGAAGGCATTTGACCGCGTCCCTCGTGGATTTTTGTGGGGGGTGCTTCGGGAGTATGGGGTATCGGGCTTGTTGTTACGAGCTATTCGGTCTCTGTACGACCGTTGTGAGAGTTTAGTTCGCATTGCCAACACTCGGTCGGAGTCATTCCCAGTGAGAGTTGGACTCCGCCAGGGCTGCCCTTTGTCACCGGTCCTGTTCATAATTTTTATGGACAGGATTTCTAGGCGCAGCCAGGGAATGGAGGGTGTCATGCTTGGTGACCACAGGATCTCATCTCTGTTGTTTGCAGATGATGTTGTCCTGTTGGCTTCATCCAGCAATGACCTACAGCTCTTGCTGGGACGGTTTGCCGCTGAGTGTGAAGCGGCTGGGATGAGAATCAGCACCTCCAAGTCCGAGTCCATGGTCCTCAGCCGGAAAAAGGTGGATTGTCCTCTCCGGGTTGGGGACAGGCTCCTGCCCCAAGTGGAGGAGTTTAAGTATCTTGGGGTCTTGTTCACGAGTGAGGGGAAAATGGAGCGAGAGATCGACAGACGGATTGGAGCAGCATCTGCAGTGATGCGGACGTTGTACCGGTCTGTTGTGGTGAAGAGGGAGCTTAGTTCTAAGGCAAAGCTGTCGATTTACCAGTCAATCTACGTTCCTACTCTCACCTATGGTCACGAGCTTTGGGTAATGACCGAAAGAACGAGATCGCGGATACAAGCGGCTGAAATGAGCTTTCTCCGTAGGATTGCTGGACTCACCCTCAGAGATAGGGTGAGGAGCTCAGTCATCCGGGAGAGGCTCAGAGTAGAACCGCTGCTCCTCCACATTGAAAGGAGTCAGTTGAGGTGGTATGGGCATCTGATTAGGATGCCTCCTGGACGCCTCCCACTTGAGGTGTTTCAGGCACGTCCCACTGGGAGGAGACCCCGGGGCAGACCCAGGACTCGGTGGAGAGACTATGTCTCCCAGCTAGTCTGGGAACGCCTTGGTATCCCCTCTGAAGAGCTGGAGCAGGTGGCTGGGGAGAGGGAAGTCTGGGCTTCTCTGCTTGAACTGCTGCCTCCGCGACCCGGACCTCCGGAAAAGCGGTAGACGATGGATGGATGGATGGATGGATGGTTGTTGTTTGTTTGAACTTGCAAATCAATATTTTGTGTTATGACCTGTTCTGTGTTTCAGTGTGTTTACATTAAAGTTCTATTGCTGTCAAAAATTTTTTTTTTTTTTTTGCATTTTCTTGAAGAAAATATATATGGGTCAAAACTGACCCATAACACCATAGATGTTACTATAGTTATTAGTTTTAAAATGAAAAAATAAATCAAGCAAATTCATTTCAGAGATGTGTTCTATACCCCTCAGTAATATTCAGGTAACACAACAACCTTTTATTTATTTATATGACTCCCTTGAGGTGAATTTTTCTTTTCTTTTTTTTTTAATTGAAATCGAGAGGTATACTAATAAAAAAAAAGGCCCAGAGACCCACACCAAAAATATTAAACCCAACATTTTTATGGATAAGGAAGCCTAACAAGGTAGCCAAGAGATGACAAAAAAAATTGGATGATAGGTTATTGTTTTTAGTGTATTTTAAAGCTGATTTAAGACACGGGTCGAAACCGACCCGTTAACACCGGGGATGGTAACAGAAAGCTAACACAGGAGGAAGGTTAATATGCCTTACAGAGACTTGGTTAGGGCAAAAGAATTATGTTGGTTTAAATGAATCAACTCCCTTTGGTTATTTAAACTGTCAAAATCCCAGAAGTTTCAGGTCATGGAGGGGGAGTAGTGACAATTTACCATTCCAAATTACTAGTTAATGTAAAGCAAAAAAACATGTTATAATTCCTTTGAGGGCCTGGTCCTCAGTATTGGGTATGTTAGCAATTTTAGGTTAAACTTAATTTTATTTGCCATAGTTTATCGTTCTCCCTCAGCCTACTGAGAGTTTTTATCCAAATTTGCCAAATTCTTAGCAGATTTAGTGCTGAAATCAGATAGAATAATTATAGTAGGGGACTTTAATATACATGTAGATGTAGATAGTCATTGCCTTAATATGGCATTTGATTCAATATTAAACTCGATGGGTTTTTTTTTCAGAAAGTATGAAATTCTACCCATTATCTCCACCACACGTTGGACCTTGTTCTGACATATGGCATAGAAATAGAAAATCTAGTAGTGTGTCCTCATAACACTGTACTGTCAGACCATTGTCTGTTAATCTACCTTTGATTTTACTATTTCTGACTATTTGGCTCCTAAAGAAAAATATTACTACAGTAGATGCCTCTCAGATGATGTTGTTACCAGATTTATACAGATTGTTTCCTCTATGCCATGTGTCAACACAACAGAGAAAAGCTATGGAGAGCTTGCCCCTTCTGTAATTGATAGCATGGTAGATAGTGTTACAGCTTCTCTGCATCAGACTCTAGACATGGTGGCCCCTTTAAAAAGAAAGTCTAATCAGAGATTTCTAACTCCTTGGTTCAACACAGAAACTCGTAGCTTAAAACAGAAGACTCGTCAATTAGAAAGAAAATGGTGCTCCACTAAATTAGATGAAATCTATTTAGCTTGGAGAAAACATCTTCTGATTTCTAAAAAAAAATCTCTTAGGAAAGCCAGAGCAAGCTGTTATTCCACATTAATAGAAGAGAACAAGAATACTCCCAGGTTTCTTTTCAGCACTGTAGCCAGGCTTACAAAGAGTCAGGACTCTGTCAATCCTAGCATTCCCTTAGAGCTACTAGTCAGGACTTTATGAACTTTTTCAATAATAAAATTTCATCTATCAGAAATAAAATCAGTCAGATTCTTCCCACTGTTAACATAAATACATTAACTACTACAACTCTTTCAATTGATATTTGTTTGGATGAGTTTGCTCCTTAGAGTTAGATAAAATAATTTCCTCATCCAAGGCTTCAACTAGTCTTTTACACCCTATTCCTACAAGGTTATTTAAAGAAGTCTTCCCATTTATTGGTATCCCTATTCTTCAAATAATCAATTCTTCATTAACATTAGACCATTATTTATTTATTTAGCGAATGCAAAGTCCTTAAGCCAAGCAGTTGCCTCCTGGTTTGCTGTATGGAGGGTGTGTAATCCTCCTTCCAGTCTTTGGAGCGGGCAAGCCTCTATGATGTGTTCCATAGTTTGCTCCTCTCCACATGCGCACAGTGGGCTAGGGCTACTGCCCCATCTGTGAAGGCTGGCCAAGCAGGGGCCATGTCCAGTCCTGAAGCGATTGAGTGTAAACCACTGTCTCCTTGGGAGGTTGGTGCCCGGGACCTGTTGGTTGGGGTTTATCACCAGCTGTTTGTTTGGGACCTCCTTGGTCTCCCATTCCTCTTGCCAAGCTGTCTGGATGGTAAAGTCAGCTGGGGGAGGGTTTTTCCAAATCGGCCGTCTGGATGAAAGTCGGGCAGTGGGTGGGGTGTAGATATCTGCATGGATTGGTAAGTGAGGAAAATCTTTAACTTTTTGGAGCATCCTTTGAGTTAATGCTGCTCGCCGGATGTGTGGAGGGGCTATGTTTGACAGTACAGAGAGCCAGGGGAGTGGTGTTGAGCGGATTGTTCCAGTTATAGTTCTCATGGTTGAGTTGAGCTGGGTGTCTACATGGTGTGTGTAAGATGACCTGGACCAGACAGGGGCACAATATTCTGCTACAGAGTATGAAAGGGCCAGTGCTGAGGTGCGCAGGGTGGAGACTGCCGCCCCCCATTTTGCACCAGCGAGCTTGCAGAGCAGGTTGTTTCGTACTTTCACCTTAGCAGCCGTCCACTTTAGATGTTCCTTGAAGGATAAGGTCCTATCAAGGGTCACTCCAAGATAAGTTGGATTTGGGGCATGCTTAAGCTTGAGTCCGCTCAGGTGGATGTTTAGTTCTCTGGCAGCTTTTGCATTGTGGAGATGAAATACACTGGAGACGGTTTTTGCTGGGCTTGGTTTTAGGCGCCAGATTTTGCAGAACTGGTCCAGTTTAGCAAGATCTTCCGTGAGCACCCGTTCCAGTGGTTCAAAGTCTGGTGCTTGGAATGCCAAACAGATGTCGTCTGCATAGATGAATTTGCGGGATTTTGTAGTAGGCAGGTCGTTTATGTAGAGGTTGAACAGAGTTGGAGCTAGAACTGAGCCTTGTGGGAGTCCGTTTTTCTGCATTCTCCATGCACTTGTGTTCTGACTGAGGTGGACTCTGAACCTTCGGTTGGTCAGCAGCGTTTTTATAATTGCTGTTGCCCAAGCAGGGATCGCCTTTATAAGTTTCAGGAGGAGGCCTTTGTGCCAGACCGTATCATAGGCGGCTGTAAGATCGAGAAACACAGCCCCTGTCTTCAGTCTGCTCTCAAAGCCATTTTCAATGAAGGTGGTTAGGGCCAGTACTTGTTCTCCTGTACTGCGGTCCTTGCGGAAACCTGCTTGATCCACACTTAGAATATCCTCTATTTCTGGGGAAATGCGTTGCAGTATTAGGCGCTCCATGATTTTGTAAGGAACGCTGAGTAGGGAGATTGGGCGGTAGCTTGCTGGTAGTTTGTGGTCTTTGCCAGGTTTTGGGATGGCAATTAGACCATGTACTGCAGGCATTTAAAACTGCTGTAATTAAACCCTTACTCAAAAAGCCAACGCTGGATCCAGGAGTTTTAGCTAACTATAGACTAATCTCTAATCTGCCTTTCATTTCAAAAATCTTAGAGTTGTTGCTACGCAATTATTTGACCACTTGCAGAGAAATTGTTTATTTCAGGAGTTTCAATATGGGTTTAGAATCCATCGTAGTACTGAAATAGCTTTAGTGAAGGTCACTAATGACCTCCTTATCGCATCTGATAATGGACTTGTTTCTGTACTTGTCCTTTTAGATCGTAGTGCAGCTTTTGATACTATCAATCATAATATTCTACTTGATAGATTAGAACACCATGTTGGACTTAATGGAACTTTGTTGCAGTGATTTAGATCTTATTTATCTGATAGGTTCTAGTTTTTTCATGTCAGTAATGAGTTTTCTTCCAACTCGAAGCTCAGTCACGGAGTTCCACAGGTGTCATGGTTCAAACGCCGATCCCGTCCACGCTCGAGCCATGCACTATCTTCGCCCATTTGAAGGCTGTGTGCCCCTTTTGGCTCCCCGAGCCTTTATTGTGACAGCGCTCGGAGGGGTTTCCGGCTGTCAGATTTGACTGCTGAGCTGCATTTCGTCTCATCAGCAGCTCTCCACTTAAGAGGGTAGCTGAGAACGGAAAGACGCGGCAGTCTCGTCAAAAACCTCTCCATTGTCAGACGTGAGCGAGCATCCCTCTGTTCGTACGTTGACCATTCTACCTCTGTGATTGTAAGTGTGCTTCCTTATGTATCCGTTATTCCCTATCGTCATCTGTATGTTGTTGTAGTGTGTTTTAGCCCCCCGTGGCTTGTTATTTTGTTTCTTTTCTGTTCTATTAATAAACTGTGCAAACTCACTGGCGATTTGTGGCGTCTTATGATGGCTCGCAAGGGCCATCCATGACAGTAGACTGCCGCCAAACTGAGACGCCTGTAGCCGTGAGTTTACCGTGGTCTGGAGTTTTTTCCTTTCGCTTGGGCTTGTGAACAGTATGTCCGCCCTCAAGCGTGGATTCTGCCCTGAGTGGTTTCAAAAGATCGACGGCTATCTGGCTAAGGCCCATCGTCTCATGCCCACTCCAGCGGCAGGTGACTATTTGTTCCTCACCCAGAGGGCCTTATTAAGATACCACCTCACCTCCTTTCCAGAAGGAAAGGAGAGAGTAACATGGATTGTGGCACAGCGTGCGTTAATTGTAGAGACGGCCCAGGAACCTTCTTCTTCTCCCTCGAGTACGGCGTCCCCGACAAGAGTGGAGATCTGTGGACTGCAGGGAAATCCTGGCAGGAGGCTGATGGAGAGGCATCCCTGCTCCACGTTTTGGAATTCAGCTCCTGTCATCCGTCCAGCCCCGGCGCCATGTGGTCCTGGCTCCATCGTCTCACCATCAGCCAGAGAGCGTCGCCGCCATGTCACAACGAGGCCCCAGCGAGAATCCCGTCCGGATCCAGCTCCGGGTCGTCGGAGGAACCCAGCCTCACAGTCAGCTGCGTCACCCACGTCATGACAGGAGGGAATCCCCGCAGTCGCTTCCCCCGGGTCACCTGTCCCAGCTGTTCCGTCAGCTCCTCGTGCCCGGATCGCCTCAGCTGTGGCCCCCTCCTCCTCGACGTCATCTCCGGCTGCTGTGAGTGCTGCGAGTCGCGCTTCGGCAAGGCCCGTCTGCAATCCACCACGAGCAGCTCCTCCTCATCTTCCCGAAGGGCCTGCCGTCACCATCCGGAGGGGAAAGGGAAGAACTCCGCCCGCTGCAGCAGGCACCATCTATCCTCCGGGAAACAGGCAAGTGCAAGTTCATTCTTCTCGTCATAGTTTTGATTTGCCTTGTCTGACTCCTGGGGGTGGAGTTTGGGGTTCGCAGTCCCCCGAGCTCCTATCACCTGCTGTAGCGTCTGTCATTAAACCTGCTGCCTCCGTGTCTCCCTCCGCTGAGCGGTTCACAACGCCAGACCTACATCACTGGACGAGGAGGGGGCCTGCAGTTCTGGAGAGCCTGGTTCCAGCCCCGCAGCCACGTCATGGGCAGAGGAGGAGAGTGGACTGCAGCGTGGAGCCTGCACCGACGATGAAGCGTCCCCGGGTCTCCACAGATGAGCAGTCTGGTCCAGCGGGTCGAGGGTCTCCTGCCACCACGCCGTGCGGGTCGTCGGCGTGGACGTCAGCGCCGGAGGGTCCTCAGACTGCGGGAACCATCATGCCGGCTGCGGAACCTGCCATAGCTGAGTGGGAGCCAGACGACGACCTTCTTCATCCTGATCCTGGATCATCGAAGTCTTGGACGGTGACAGAACTCGAGTGCAGGCAAGTGCTCTACTTTGTTTTCCTTCTTTCTATTGTGGAGCGTTTTTGCCTGTCTCCGGGGAGACAAGCCAGGGGTAGCCATCCGCTGCACCCAAGCTCGTCTCGCTGGGCTCTGTCGCTATCGGGGATTCTGATCCCAGTTCTTTTCCTCTTCCTGAGCCTTCTCCCAGGGTCACCGTTGCGGAGCCAATCCCAGTCGCTGTGCTGGAGGTTCCAGGTTTGGGGTTGGAGGTTTTCACTGGTGCTGCGCCGACCCAATCGGGGTCCAACGTGGGTGCAGCACCGGTATGGGTCAAGGTCGGTGAAGGAGCTACAGACCCTCTGCCGCCTGACATTGAACTGGCTCATCGTCATCATCATCCCCCTCATCATAATCATCGTCACCATCCCAGCTCATCGCCACCGGGGGCCGTTGGGGTTCTCTACGTTCGCCCCGGCTCTCCCACGTCTTTCCCCTCGCCAGGGAGGCCGTCGCCAATTGTTTCCCCACGGTTCTGGCAGCTGAGGGATGCGGGTCGGCCGCCTGAGGAACTTTTTCTCCGGTTCGGTGCCCTGGGTCGGCCACCCGATGTACTGTGCTTTCTACTGACCAACCTGGTTTGGCCGCCGGAGGTTCTGACTTTCCGGGCCTGGGACTGATGTAGGCCGCCGAACGTTTCCTTTTCCCCCAGTTCACCAGCTGGACATTGGACGCAGGGAGACCACCGGAACAGTTCCGGCTTTATTGGACTCTGCCTGCCGTCATCCCCGGGTGTCGCTTATTTTCGTTTAATATTAAGGTCACTCGGGTGCACTGCTTTTTCCTCTTTGTCGATCGGTGTATGTAGCTCTGTGTAGTGTGTTTTTCTGTTAACCATACTCAGTGATTGCCTCTTTTGTGCCCTGTTCAATGTATCATTTGTGCGTTATGGAGTATTGTGTTTTTCTTTTAACCATACTCTGTAATTGCCTCATTGTTCCCTGTCACCGTCATTGTTATGTTTTTTTCTTGCCCTGTTCTAAGTATCATTTGTGCACTATGGAGTATTGTGTTTTTCTTGCCAACCGTACTCTGTAATTACCTCATTTGTTCCCAGTCATCGTTATGGTGGTTTTTTTTCCTCTCTTGCTGGTTGTCACCCTCCAGGCTTGTTCCCCCATCCGCCCACCCTGGGGGGGGGGGGGGGGCTTGGGTGTCATTGGGCGCTCATAGTTCGCCCTTGGGGGGGGAGGTACTGTCATGGTTCGAGCGCCGATCCCGACCGCGCTCGAGCCATGCACTATTTTCGCCCATTTGACCTCTGTGTGCCCCTTTTGGCTCCTCGAGCCTTTACTGTGACAGCACTCAGAGGGGTTTCCGGCTGTCAAATTTGACAGCTGAGCCGCATTTCGTCTCATCAGCAGCTCTCCACTTAAGAGGGCAGCTGAGAACGGAAAGACACGGCAGTCTCATCAAAAACCTCTCCATTGTCAGACGTGAGCAAGCATCCCTCTGTTCGTACGTTGACCATTCTACCTCTGTGATTGTAAGTGTGCTTCCTTATGTATCCGTTATTCCCTATCGTCGTCTGTATGTTGTTGTAGTGTGTTTTAGCCCCCCGTGGATTGTTATTTTGTTTCTTTTCTGTTCTATTAATAAACTGTGCAAACTGACTGGCGATTTGTGGCGTCTTATGATGGCTCGCGAGGGCCATCCATGACAACAGGGATCTGTGCTAGGCCCTCTTCTTTTTAGTTTAGTTTATATATGCTTCCGCTAGGCAACATTATTAGAAAGCACAGTATGCATTTTCATTATTATGCAGATGACACACAATAATACCTGTCAGTGAAACCAGATTATAGTAATCAATTAGCCAAGTTAGAAGCCTGTCTTAAGGAAATCTCTTGTAATGTCCTGCTATTAAACTCAGATAAGATTGAAGTCATTCTAGTTGGTCCAAAAAAACCTTAGAAATACCTTTCCAAATCAAACTCTTAATTTGGATGCCATTACTCATTCTCTTAACAGTTCTGTGAGGAGCATTGGAGTTATTTTTGATCAAGATCTGTTTTTTAATTCACATATTAAATATGTTTCTAAGACTGCCTTCTATCATTTGCATAATATTGCCAAGATTAGGAGCACCTTGTCTCAGAGTGATGCTGAGAAACTAATCCACGTTTTTGTTAGCTCTAGATTAGATTAAGATAAGATAAGATAAGATAAGCCTTTATTAGTCCCACAACGGAGAAATTCCAGGATTGCAACAGCACAGGGATAGCAACACTCAGAGCAACAATCAAAAGGCAAGAAAAAAAGCAAGCAAGCAAGAGCAGCTAATATACATATGTACATATTACTATAAAATATATATATACACACACACAGACACACAGTGCAGAGCATTGTAGCTGGATGGAATAAATATATGAATATATAAACACACAGTGCGGAGCATTGTAGCTAGATGGAATAAATATGTAGATATTTAAACACCCACAGTATGGAGCATTGCAGCTAGGTGGAATAAATATGTAAATATATAAACCCACACAGTGCGGAGCAATGTAGCTAGATGGAATAATATGTAGATATATAAACACACAGTGCGGAGCATTGTAGCTAGATGGAATAAATATATAGATATATAAATATAAACACACCCAGTGCGGAGCATTATAGCTAGATGGAATAAATATGTAAATATATAAACACACACAGTGCAGAGCATTGTTGCTAGATGGGATGAAACAGCATAACCGTCTACTTAGTTATCCTACATGTTATGATTATGTGCCCATACATATTCTCACCCTCCATAGCGACCGGTATTTTCCTAGTTGTATGCCGGAGGGGACCATTGTGTAAGTCTATTGCATCTTTTGCATTCAAAAAACTATTAGTTTGTTACGTCTTTTTGCTATCTCTGCGAGCAGCCCTGCTTAGGTTGTACAGTCTGACAGCCGTTGGTAGGAAGGACCTGCGAAACCTCTCAGTTGTGCACCTGGGATGATGTAGTCTGCTGCTAAATGAGCTCCTCAGTGCATTCAGTATGTCCTGCATAGGGTGGAACTTGGACTCCAGCAGAGATGACAGTTTAGCCACCATCTTTCTCTCTCCTATCTCCTCCACCGGATCAAGGCGCTGCCCCAGGACAGAGCTAGCTTTCTTGATCAGTTTGTTCAGTCTCTTCCTATCGGCTGCAGTAATGCCACTGCCCCAGCAGGCCACTCCAAAAGTGATGGCTGATGCCACCACAGAATCGTAGAATGTCTTCAGCAGCGCCCCTTGTACACCAAAAGACCTGAGTCTCCTCAGCAGGAGCAGCCTGCGCTGTCCCTTCTTTGTAGAGTGCGTCAGTATTGTGTGACCAGTCTAGTTTATTGTTCAGATGAACACCCAGGTACTTATAGGATGTCACCATCTCGATGTCTGTTCCCTGTATATTTACTGGTGCTGTGAGGGGTTGCCCATGCCTGCGGCAGTCCACCACCAGCTCCTTAGTTTTCCTCGCGTTGATCTGGAGGCAGTTCCGATGGCACCAGTCCACGAAGTCCTGGATAAGCCCTCTGTACTCAGCTTCATCTCCATTGGAAATGAGGCCAACGATCGCAGAGTCATCAGAGAACTTCTGTAGATGGCAGTGTGTTGTGTTGTGTGAGAAGTCCGCAGTATAAAGAGTGAACAGGAAGGGAGCCAGCACCGTTCCCTGGGGGGCCCCCGTGCTACCGATGATTGTGTCGGACACACAGTCCCGGGTTCTCACAAACTGAGGCCGGTTCGTGAGGTAGTCCAGGATCCATGATGACAGGTGCTGGTCCACCCCTGCACACAGCAGCTTGTCCTTCAGGATCATCGGTTGGATGGTGTTGAAAGCACTGGAGAAGTCAAAGAACATGATCCTCACCATATTCCTGGGCTTCTCCAGGTGGGACAGAGAACGGTGAAGGAGGAAGATCACCGCATCCTCCACCCCAATGCCATGCTGGCAGGTGAACTGGAGTGGATCCATCGCTGGTTCCACCAGGGGGCGGAGGTGAGCAAGGAGCAGTCTCTCCAGGGTCTTCATCAAGTGGGACGTCAAGGCCACCGGTCTGTAGCTGTTCAGGTCTTTGGGGTGGGAAGTTTTTGGTACAGGTACCACACAAGATGTTTTCCACAGCTGTGGTACCCTCCCCAGCTTCAGGCTCAGGTTGAAGATGTACGTCACAATCCCACACAGCTGGTCTGCACAGGACTTGAGGAGCTTTGCGCTGATGCCGTCCGGTCCCGACGCCTTCCTCGCCTTGATCTTCCTCAGCTCCGTCCTCACCTGGGTCCTGGTCAGGGTCAGGATGGGGGGCTGTGTGTTGGGAGTGGGGGGGTGTTGGTGGAGTGGGGACTGGGCAGCAGGACTTGATTTCTTTAGAGGCAGCAGTGGTTGTTGTGCAGTCAGGGGGGAGGGCGGTTGGTCAAACCTATTGAAAAACAGATTCAGGTTGTTCGCCCACTCCCTGCCCCCCGTGGCCTGGGGGGAGGTATTCTGGAGCCCAGAGATGGTTTTGAGGTTTCTCCAGACCCCGCTGATGTCGCTCTGTTGCAGCTTATCCTCCATCTTCTTCCTGAAGCTGTCCTTGCCTTCTCTGATCTTTCTCCTCAGCTCCCTCTGTACGGCCTTCAGCATCTCCCTATTCCCCGACCTGAAGATCCTCTTCTTCTCTCTCAGAAGTGTTTTTATCTCAGGGTTGATCCAGGGTTTGTTGTTTGAGCAACACCGTATGGTCTTGGTGGGAACGGATTTGTCCACACAGAAGCTGAGGTAGTCTGTGAAGGTGTGAGTGAGGCCATCGATGTCCTCACCATGTGGATCGCAGAGCTGCTTCCAGGCGGTGGCTTCAAAACAGCCCTTTAGAGTGTCCATTGTCTCCTCAGACCATAACTCCACTGTGCGCATGGCCGGAGGTTGTCTGTGCACTAGGGGTTTGTACACCGGCCGGAGATGAACCAAGTTGTGATCCGATCTCCCGAGTGGGGGGAGTTGTGATGAGGTGTACGCCTCCTTAGTGTTTGCGTAGAATAAGTCCAGTGTTTTATTGTCTCTAGTGTGGCATGTGACATACTGGGTGAACGTGGGTAGAATGGGAGACAGTGAAACATGGTTGAAATCGCCTGAGATGAGGAGAAGAGCATCTGGGTGTTCTGTCTGCAGCCTGCTGGTTACTGAATGGATGACGTCACGCGCTGTCCCAGCGTTCGCCGTCGGATTTGCATAAACAACAATGCAGGTCACGTGTGAGTGTTCTCTCGGGAGATATGTAGGCCGCATGCTAACAGCTAGCAACTCAATGTCTTTGCTGCAGTGTCGTTGTTTAACAGTGATATGTCCCGGTCTGCACCAGTTGTTGTTAACATACATTATCACTCCACCACCCCTTGCTTTGCCACTGTCTGGTGTTCGGTCAGCCCGTATCATGTGGAAACCCTCCAGCTCAATGTTAGCATCTGCTGCTAGTTCAGTTAGCCACGTCTCAGAAAACAAAAGGAGAGAGGACTCCCGATATGTGCTATCGTAACGGCAGATAGCCGCTAGCTCATCTACCTTTCCCAGTAACGACCGTACATTTCCCATGACAACAGATGGAAGGGAGGGTCTGTACCTTATATTTTTTGTCCATTATTGTAACTTTTTATTATCAGGTTGTCCTAAAACATCTTTAAAAAGTCTTCATCTGATCCAAAATGCTGCAGCAAGAGTTTTAACACGTACTAGAAAGGGATCATGTCTCTCCGGTTTTGGCCTCCCTTCATTGGCTTCCCATAGAGTTTAGAATTAAGTTTAAAATCCTTCTTCTCACTTACAAAGCTCTAAATAATCAGGCCCCTTTTTATTTAAAAGATCTGATATTACCCTATCATCCTGACAGAGCTCTATGCTCCCAAAATGCAGGATTATTTGTAATACCTAGAATTTCCAAAAGTCCAATGGGAGACAGAGCCTTCAGTTATCAAGCTCCGCTCCTGTGGAAACAGCTGCCAATCTGGATTCGGGAGTCAGACTCGATCTCTGTTTTTAAGAACAGGGTTAAAACCTTCCTTTTTGATATAGCCTATAATTAGGGAGGGATCATGTGCCCCTGAACCCTCCCTTAGTTATGCTGCTAATAGGTTTAGACAGCTGGGAGACCTCCAGCAATGCACTGGGCTTCACTCCTTTCTTCATTCTCAATGAAATATTTTTGCTGGTCATTAACATCTGTTTGTTCTCTCCCATAGATTGAGTCCTCGTCGTGCCGTTTGCTCTCTACGTGTCTATTCTTTTCTTCTTCTTCTCTATCCCCTCACCCCCAGCCAGTTGCAGCAGATGACTGTCCCTCCCTGAGCCTGGTTCTGCTGGAGGTTTCTTCCTGTTAAAAGGGAGTTTTTCCTCTCCACCCTCGCCAAGTGCTTGCTCACAGGGGATCGCCTGATTGCTGGGGTCTTTCTGCAATTGTGGGGGTTTCCCCTATAGTTGAAAGTGCTATAAGATGACTGTTGTTGTGAAATGGCCTTACATAAATAAAGTTGAATTGAATAAATAAAGATGAATTAACACAACCTAGCTCTGCCTTAGCTCTTGAAGAGGAGGATGACATTGGCTGTGTGACCTGGAAAGGCCCTGGCTCACTGACTCTACCTCCTGGTGGTGACTGTAGTGCAGTCTGCAAAGTTGAGTACAAACACTAAATGGACAAAGAAATCCTGATGGTTGACTCCTCCTATACCTCCACTCCTAGCTGGTGTACTACTTCAGCCCATGGTAGTGCCCAGTGAAGAAGTGAATGTCAACAACTTCACAGTCCTAGTCCAGAATGAGTCATTGGCAGAGACAGTCATAGCAGAAGGAACAGTTATAGAACATATGCATCTCACTGAGGCAGTCACATCCCCAACTCCTTCCAAGACAGCTGCAACAGAGTTTGACACTAATCTGATCAACTTTGGAGACTCTCCCATCTCAGAGGAGTGAAAACAAAAACTCCACCAAAAGCTAGCCGCAAAATCACAGGTGTTTTCTCTACACAAGTGGGATATCAGATTGGCAAAGGGAGTAGAGCACACAATCCGGATGTCAGATCCACATCCGTTCCAGGAGCGCTCTTGTCACCCGGCTCCAGCTGACCTGGAAGATGTGAGAAAGCACCTCCAAGAACTGTTGCATGCAGGAATAATCAAGGAGTCTCATAGCCCCTATGCATCCCCAATTGTAATTGTTTGCAAAAAGAATGGAAGCATAAGGATATGTATCGACTACAGATTGTTGAACAGCTGAACTATCCCTGATCAGTACACGACACCCTGTATTAATGATGTGAAGAAGAAGAAGCCATCTCTGTTGTCATTCAGTCCATACAGCCAATCATGTACAGTAGAATGAAATTTTGTTTCTCCCATCTTCAATGTTAATTGCATGTAGAATCAGAGGGGTCGCTGCCATACAAGGTGCCGCCACAAACAACTTCTCCTTACCCCATTCTATTATGCTGAGCACCAAGCTAGAAGGAGGAAAGTACCATTTTTATATGGTCTTTGGTATGACCCGGCCGGGACTTGAACCTCCAACCTCCCGACTGTGGAGTGGATGCTCTATCAACTAGGCCACCACTCCAGTGGTAGAACAGTGTACTTAGTGTGCTGAACTCAATGACAGGAAACAAGTGGTTCTCCGTACTTGATTTGCAGAGTGGCTACTATCAAATTGTAATGGCTGAGGAAGACAAGGAGAAGACAGCATTCATCTGCCCACTGGGGTTTTTTCAGTTTGAGAAGATGCCACAGGGGATAACTGGTGCCCCAGCCACATTCCAGAGATTAATGGAGAAGGCTGTGAGAGACATGAATCTGCTGTGGGAGACATGAATCTGCTTGAGATCCTTGTCTACCATGATGACCTGATTGTATTTGACCGAACTTTGGGAGAGCACAAAGGGAGACTTCTCAAAGCCCTTGATTGTCTGTCAAAGGTTGGACTAAATATCTCATTTGACAAGTGTCAATTCTGCCTGCCACAAGTAAAATACCTCGGGCATATTGTGTCGGCCGATGGAGTATTGCCTGATCCAGCAAAGATAGAGGCAGTAACAAATTGGCCACAGCCTACACACCTGAAGGCTCTACAATCCTTCTTGGGGTTCTGCGGCTACTACTGCCGTTTTATAGCCAACTATACAGTGATTGAGAGGCCATTGACCAAACTCACAAAAGGCTACGCCCCAACTCAGCGTGGTAAGAAGCATAACAAAGACAGCATAAAGACTTTCCTTAACAAATCTGAGCCCTTTGGTGAGAAATGGGACCAATTCCGCACTGAGGCATTTCAAAAGATCATCTATTGCCTCATACATGCACCTGTATTGGCTTTTGCAGATCCCAACAAGACATATGTCCTGCATGTAGATGTCAGCTTAAAGGGGCTTGGTGCCATCTTGTACCAAGAGTACAATGAGGGTCTGAGGCCTGTTGCATTCACAAGCAGGAAACTGAAAGCATCAGAGAAGAACTACCCCATCCACCAATTGGAGTTTCTGTCCCTTAAGTGGGCCGTTGTGGACAAATTTCATGATTATTTGTATGGGATCAGATTCACAGTACGTATAGACAATAACCCACTGACATATGTGGGTTATTCACTCTCTGCCTTATCCACCTACGATTTCGATGTCCAGTAGTGACCCGGCAGACACAATATAGATGCAGACCTGCTCTTGAGAAATATGCCTGATGAAGGTCCAGATGAATAGGAGACCTTGCCACAGACTAGTGTGAGGTCCATCTGCAAACGAATCTGCATCTCTGGATCCACAAGCAGTCTGAGATATGTGGACCAGTTGTCAGCCTCACCTGACTGTGTGCCAGACATCTCTACTTTCCCAATACACTTAGAGTTAAAGTCACTGGGACAAATGTCAAAGCAAGAACTAATTAAAGCTTAGGAAGATGATGCAGTCATCAGATCTGTTATACAAGCAGTAAAACATGGCAAATGGCCTGAGGAGCCCAGAACTGTCACACTTCAAAAAATAGATGGGGAAACTGATGATGAAAGATGGGCTGCTCCATCGCTTAAGCAAGTTGCTATGACCCGAGCGCCGGTTCTGATCGCGCTCGGGCTAAGTTATGTTTCGCTGCCGGCCTTGACAGTTGTGGGCTGTATTCCGGCCTCACCGGGCTCTTATTGTGAAAGTGCTCAGTGGGGCTTCCGCCTGTCAGCGGTCGGTCAGCTGTTTGTAATTATCGTCGTTAGTGCTTCGCCTTCTTAAGCCCGGCACTGGCGGTGGTAAGACGCAGCAGTGTCAGTCGTTCTTCGTCTGAGCTACGGATGCTTTGGACTGTTACCTACCTTGTCTGCCTGTGGTTGACCGTCGCTTCTCCAGGACCAGTAAGTGAGCTGTTAGCCTTACCCCTCCCAGTGTGAGTAGACCTTTGTGTGTCTCTGCCTCAGCAGCCTGTGTAGTCATTACTCCAACAACCTTGCCTGTGTATGACCGTCTCCTCCTATGGACCTGTAAGAGAGCTGTTTAGCCTTACGCCTCCGGATGTGTGTAGACTTATGTGTCATTGCCCCTGCATCTTGTGTTGTTACTTTTCACCGTAATAAAACTCACTGAAATTCACTGGTGACTGTGTGGCGTCTTATGGTGGCTCGCGAGGGCCACCACATGACAGTACACTGCTGCCAAAACGGCGTTTACGGTGACGCCAACCCGAGACGCAATTCACCAGTGGGTTCAAGTTTTTGGACATTTGCTTTTTCCTGTCTGGGTACTGTGTATGTGAAGAATGCCGTCGCAGAGGGGCCGCGTTTGGAGTCCGAGCCACGAGCTGACAGGTGTTCTGGAAGTCGTGGATGAGCTGCTCATCTCCGCTTCCCTGCTGGATTATGACCACGGCATACACTGGTACCTGGACGCTGCCGAAGATATTCTTTGTCATCTCTCTCCCCGCTACGCCAACCACCCGGAAGTCGACGCGAGGAGGGAAGACATCGCTGCGCAACGCGAAATATACCTGATGATGGAGGAGGAACGCGGCATGAAGCAGGAGAAGAGGCACTCCTGCTCTTTGCCTATGGATCCCGATCCTGTCCTCGATCCGTTTCGGGAGTTTGCACCGTCTGGGGGCCGGCAAAGGCGTTGGCGCCACGGCCGGGCGCATCTTCGGCAAGCTCCTGCTCCGGATCCAGTTCCGGGCCGCCGGGATGACCCCCTCAATCAGCCAGCTGCTGTGAGTGAGCTGAGTCCTGTGCCGGTGGGCTCCATCCATGGGTCCTTTTCTACCACCCAGCGAGCGAGGGAAGGAGCAATGTCCGCTACAGTTGATACCATCTTCCCTCCGGGAGACAGGCAAGTCCAATTTCACTGTCCTATTTATCATAGTGATCTGTCTTGTCTGACTCCTGGGGGTGAATCTCGGGGTTCGCAGCTCCCTGAGTTTCTTTCCCCAGCTGTAGCCTTTTGTAGTAAACCTGCTGCCTCTGTGTCTCCTCCTGCTGAGCGGTCCTCGGCGTTAGTCCCACGGCGTCGAACGAGGGGGAGGCCTGCGGCTCTAGGAAATATCCCGGCCCTGCAGCCTTGTTTTGGACAGAGGAGGAGAACGGACTGCGATGAGGAGCCAGTGCCGACGAGAGAGCGTCCCCAGGGGTCCTCAGGGATGCAGCCCAAGTCAGCAGGTCGAGGGTCCTCTGCCCCCACGCCATACGGGTTATTGGCGTGGATGCCAGCGCGTGAGGATCCAGCTGCAGAGACCATCAGGCCGGCTGTGGAACCCGACGCAGCCAAGTGGGAGCCCGACGACGAGCGTCTTCTTGACCCTGGATCGGCGAAGTCCTGGACGGCTCCAGAGCCCGAGTGCAGGCAAGTGCTCTTCCTTGTTTTCCTGTATGGTGTGTTAGAGCATTTTTGCCTGCCTCATGGGGAGGCGAGTGACGGGCAGCCATCTGCTGCACCCGAGCTTGTCTCGCTGGGCTCTGGCGCTGCCGGTGGAACTGATCCCGGTCCTCTTCTGTTTTCTGAGCCCCTCCACAGCGTTACCGGTCTGGAGCCAGTCAAGGTCACGGGACTGGGGGTTCCAGGTTCGGAGATGGAGGTCGTCGCCGGTGCCGTCCTGACCCAGTCGGGGTCCGACGCGTGGGCCGAGGTGACCCAGTCGGGGTCCGACGTGGGTGTAGCGATGACCCAATCGGGGTCCGACGAGGTCCGGTGTGGGTCCAGCGCAGGTGCGGCTGCGACCCAATCAGGATTCGAGGGGGTCCAAGTCTTTGGTTGCCCCCCTCTCAGGAGCCACCAGCTGGGGGCCGTTAGAGGTTTGTGTTTGGCAGACTGGCGCTCTCCTGTCTTGTCGTCTTCAGGTGGGCGGCTGCATGCATTTCCTCCACGGTCCTGGTGGTTGTGGCATGCGGGTCGGCCACCCGAGGAACTGCTTCGTGCGTTCGGCGTCTTGGGTTGGCCACCCAATAAACTGTGTTTGCTACGGGGTGACCTGGTTCGGCCACCAGAGGACTTGTTTCTGGGGGCCTGGGACTGGGGTAGGCCACCTGATCATGTACTGTGTTTGTGGGACTATCTGTGGGCCCATACGGTGCCTAGTCATGTCAAGTACGTTTAGCAATTTTTTATTATTTTTTTTTTGTTTCACGTAGTCATAGTCATAGTCAAGTCAAAGCAATTTTAGATTGCCTCATGTCTCTTCTTTTTGAAGGCCACAGTCTGGTCAAAGTTAAGTCAAGCAATTTTAGATTGCTCCATGTTTCTTTTTTTTGGAAAGCCACAGTTTAGTCATAGTCAAGTTAAGTCAAGCAATTTTAGATGGCTCCATGTTTCTTTTTTTTTTGTAAGCCACAGTCTATCTATAGCTAAGTTATGTCAGAGCAATTTTAGATTGCCTCATGTTTTTTTTTGAAAGCCATGGTCTAGTCATAGCCAAGTTATGTTAAAGCAATTTTAGTTTGCTCCATGTGTGTTTGTATGTATTTCTTGTTTTGTTTATGTTTAGGTTGCCTCATGTGTTTTTTTTGAAAGGCAGTCTAGTTATAGTCACGTTATGCCAAGCAATTTTAGATTGCTCCACGTGTGTTTGCATGTATTTCTTGTTTTGTTTGTGCTTAGGTTGCCTCATGTGTTTTTGAAAGTCACAGTCTAGTCATAGTCACGTTATGCCAAGCAATTTTAGATTGCTCCATGTGTGTTTCCATGTATTTTTTGTTCCATAGTTATCGTGTTTTTCCATGTATTTCTTCTTCCATAGTTATCGTGTGTTTTCCATGTATTTCTTGTTCCATAGTTATCGTGTGTTTCCAGGTATTTCTTGTTCCATAGTTATCATGTATTTAGGTTGTTTGGGAGCATGATTTTGGCATGTTAAGTTTGGGTTTTTGAAGAGATCCTTACTTTGAGTTCTTTACCACGTGGGATTATGTACTTTGGAATTAGACGGGTTGTCTGTTGTACCTGTGGGAAGACGTTCGGTGTCAGGTACTTATGCTCTTTTTGGTTTTGTATCCCTTGTATTATTTTTGGTCATGTCTTGTTTTTTCTGGTTTCGTCATGGTTCTGGGAGAAATTGATGTATTCTTTTTCCTTTTGGTTTAAGGTCTCGTTCATGGGTTGGTTCTCTCCCTCCACATCTGTCCCCCAACCTCCCACCCTGGGGGGGTGGGGGGGCAGGGTGGTTCCTTGGGGCGTTCGGAGTCCGCCCGTGGAGGGAGGGTACTGTTATGACCCGAGCGCCGGTTCTGATCGCGCTCGGGCTAAGTTATGTTTCGCTGCCGGCCTTGACAGTTGCGGGCTGTATTCCGGCCTCACCGGGCTCTTATTGTGAAAGTGCTTGGTGGGGCTTCCGCCTGTCAACGGTCGGTCAGCTGTTTGTAATTATCGTCGTTAGTGCTTCACCTTCTTAAGCCCGGCACTGGCGGCGGTAAGACGCAGCAGTGTCAGTCGTTCTTCGTCTGAGCTACGGATGCTTTGGACTGTTACCTACCTCGTCTGCCTGTGGTTGACCGTCACTTCTCCAGGACCAGTAAGTGAGCTGTTAGCCTTACCCCTCCCGGTGTGAGTAGACCTCTGTGTGTCTCTGCCTCAGCAGCCTGTGTAGTCATTACTCCAACAACCTTGCCTGTGTATGACCGTCTCCTCCTATGGACCTGTAAGAGAGCTGTTTAGCCTTACGCCTCCGGATGTGTGTAGACTTATGTGTCATTGCCCCTGCATCTTGTGTTGTTACTTTTCACCGTAATAAAACTCACTGAAATTCACTGGTGACTGTGTGGCGTCTTATGGTGGCTCGCGAGGGCCACCACATGACACAAGTGGCCTTCTGGAGAAGGACTCACTCAACTCATCTTACCAAGAGAGTTCAGAGGAGTTGTGCTGAAGGCCACACATGATGACCTGGGACACCTTGGCATTGAGAGAACAACAGACCTGTTGAGGAACAGATTCCTTTGGCTAAACTGGCATGTGATGTAGAACAATACATCAAGAACTGTGGAGAGTGTGTCACTCAAAAAACCCCTTGCCATAGAGCAGCGTCCTTACACCATATTGTGAGCAGTGGACCAATGGATCTTGTATGCATTAATATCTGTCCATGGAGCCAGACTGTGCAGGCAACTTTTTACCTGAAGTTGGTAGTGATGGATCACTTCACATGCTATGCTCAGGCTTTTTCAAGCAGAAACCAAAAAGCACAGACAGTGGATAAAATCTTGGTGGACAAGTACAGTATTTCATACATTATGGCCTGCCTGCAAGAATCCATTCTGATCAAGAGAGAGACTTTGAGAGCCAGCTAATCAAAGAACTCCTGAAGATGCTGGGAATCAGAAAATCACGGACCACTCTGTATCACCCACAGGGTGATCCCCAGCCCGAAAGATTTAACAGGACTCTACTTTCCATGCTAGGACCCCTGGGCTGTGAGGAGAAACAGCAGTGGAGCAAACACATTGTATACTTGGTTCACACCTACTGTCATGATTCCCCATGTGCCATTACGCGGCGCACGAGGGAGGGAATGAAAAACCCAATAGCGAGAGTAGAACGTGCCATTTATTAACTTAAATAACAACAAAATAACAAGTCCAGCTGTGACCACACGAATACAGAGAGTTACAATGATGGATATAGGCCACCAGACATATAGGGTGCCTCCTGGATGCTCTACAGCCCGGCGATGGGAATGCCTAGTGCCACAGAGCTGCTGTCGACACAGGGAGAAAGGCAAACATAACTTACAGTACTGGAGCGATCCGAGGCTCGCCGTGCAGTTTGGTGGATGAAGGAGTAAAGCAGGGTCAGCCTATAACATCCAGGGATTTACAGTCTGCAAATGTCAGGCTGAATACACGAAGG
Organism: Pholidichthys leucotaenia; assembly: GCA_020510985.1. Classification (NCBI taxonomy): domain Eukaryota; kingdom Metazoa; phylum Chordata; class Actinopteri; order Cichliformes; family Pholidichthyidae; genus Pholidichthys; species Pholidichthys leucotaenia. The sequence goes on from CM035839.1 coordinate 401,605,020, forward strand.
TGGTGGGCGCACACACATGAAGGAACACGCTACATGTATGAGGCTGAATGCCCCAACGATCTCTTCCCACAAATGCATCATATTAGAAATCATAATACTAACAAGGGAAGAGCTCGCCGGTGTGAGAAAGTGTGGGCTGAACATAATTAATCCCTGGTGTGCATGAGTGAGTGTGTGAACGTGTGAATGGGAATGAATGGAGTGTGTGTGTGTGTGTGTGTGTGTGCGGGCGCTTGTATGTGTGTGGAAACACCCATAACGAAACACAACTGATGGCACTTGACAGGAGGAGGGGGCGTGCCCGAGCTGTCAGGAAGCGGAGGCACAATAGCCCCCTGATGCGCCTGAAGGAAAGTAGAGCAAACTAACCATAAGTCAGAACTGGGTTTGGAACTACCAAACCCAGATTCATGATGCCCCCCCCCACACACACACACACCTCTAGGGGTGGATTCCAGAAACCCCAGTACCATCAGCCTAAACAAATGACACACCTCAAGGGAACACCCCCCTCCCCCCCAGAAACAAACAATTACCCAGGGTGGGAGGTGGGGGAAAACCGGTTAGGAGGGAAGCAACCAGTGAAAAAAAAAACAACAGATAACAAGCAAATAAAGAGCAGTGACCCTCCTCACAGCCCCCACCTAGGACACTAACCCCCCCTCTCCAGAAGTCCAAAGTTCAGGGGGTCAACTAGAGTCCCAGGCCCCCAGCATGGTGAGGGGTGGCTGATCGGGTGGCCTGCCCAAGTCCCATGTCCAGCAGGTGGCCCGGAGAATAGTGTCAGTCAGCCTGCCCGGGCCGATGGGCCACCGGACCCAAAGGCCAAGTCTCCTGGGTGGCAGACCAGCGTGGTGGAGCCACCAGAACTGGAGGGGTATGCAGAGAGGCAGCCTACCCACCTGGGAACCTCGGTGGCCAAACCAAGGGACAGGAGCCCCCCCTGCCACCTGAAGCTTGGAGCAGGGGGATGGTTGCACCCGTGATGGTCCCGGTCTGAGACGTGGCTGCACCCTCGATGGTCCCGGTGTGGGGCATGGCTGCACCCGCAATGGTCCCTGTCTGGGACGTGGCTGCACCGGCGATGGTCCTGGTCTGGGACATGGCTGCACTGGCGGCGGACCCCAGCTGGAGCTCTGCTGCACTGGCAGTGGACCCCGGCTGGAGCTCTGCTGCACTGGTGGTGGACCCCGGCTGGAACTCTGCTGCACCCGCGGTGGATCCCGGCTGGAGCTCTGCTGCACCTGCGGTGGTCCCCATTGGGAGCCTCATTGCTCCCGTGGTGACCTCCCCAGCAAGGGAGGTAATGCTCCTCACGACACCGAACACTGGACTCCGATCCTCGGCGGCCTCTGGCGGAATCAGCTGCTCACTGGCGACCCTGGCAGGGGGCTCTGAACCCAGAGGGAGAGAAAGAGAGACCGAGTCAGGGTCGCGGGCAGAAGCAGAGCCCGATGAGGCGGCCCCAGGACAACTATGAGCTGCCCCAGGCCACTCCTCACCCCAGGCTATCCTCACCATGAGTCGGGCAGTGTGACATCGACATTGACTTTACTGACATAATGGAGCACACTTGCCTGAATTCAGGCTCCACCGCCGTCCAGGAATCTGGCGATTTAGGGTGCATGGGTTCCACCGGTCTGTTGGGTGCTACACCACCGTCGACCTCCTCCGGGACAACTGGACCCACGTCGTTGTCTGTGGGCAACCCAGGTTGTGGCAGCTCCTCTCCGGCGACCCTAGGAGGGAGCTCGAGGGAGGCGGGAGAGAAGAAATGGTTAGGGTCGCCGGCAGCAGCAGAGCCCGGCGAGGGGAGTCCGGATGTGGCTGGGGGCTGCACCCGACTCTCCTCCCCAAGAGCCAGACAAGATCTCCCAACAATAGAGAAATGAACTACAGGAGAAATTACTTGCCTGTGCTCAAGCTCTACCGCCGTCCAGCACTCCAGCAATGCCAACGATGGTGTACGGGGTTCCATCGGCTGGAGGTCTGGTCCGGGGGATGACTCTGCTGCAGCGTAATGGTGGTTGCAGTCTTGGTGCTCCCGTGTGCAGGCAAAATTGTTCATCAACCATGAAAGTTAAATGAGGAAAAACTTGCCTGTTCTCCTGGCATTGGACATCCCAAGCGGCCTCCGAGGCGTCTCCCCTCCTCTCCAGGCATTCCTCCTTGTGCTGCGCCAGCGAGACCGGAAGCCTTTCCAGCGGGAGTTCCTCCTCTTCTTCTTCCGGACAGCTCAGGAACCAGATAATCCGGGGTGCAAAGCGCCGCGCTGGGCGACGAGTCACCCATGCCGAGTAGCTCCATCTTCTCCAGAGAAGGAAGCAGAGTGGCTGCGAAGAGCTCAAGTGCTGGGAAATCCTTATCCAACTCCTACTCATGATGCTCCTCCTCCATCCGGTGGTTGAGCCGGACCAGTCTCTGCTCCTCCTTCGCACGGTGCTCCTCCTGAACCCAGCAGTTGAGCTGGGCGAGCAGGACCAACCACTCCTCCTCCGTCGACAAGCCCGTGGATTGAATAGGCACAGGGGGTGGAACCCTCACAGCCGGGGAAGCGCGTCCTCGGGCCTCTCTCTCGCGGTGCTCCTCCTCGAGCCGATGGTTTATCATGGCCAGCAAACCCAGTCTCTCCTCCTCCATCATAACTTCTGAGGATTGGGTGGGTGCCAGCCCGGGAGATGAAAAAGAACTGCAAGGAGAGGAGGTCTTCTTCCGCCGGGAACGTCTCTTCTCATGGGTGGCTGGTTCTGGTGTTGGAGAGGCACCCTCCGGCCGCACGTCTGGAGAGGGAAGAATGGTGGAGAGGATAGCATCCACCCTTGGAACGTTCCGGAGGTTAGGATGGTGCCACTCGACGTCTTCTGCAATGATCCGTGCCCACTGCACGTCCTCATGAAACTGTGGCCACTGAAAGGCAACGATTGCCTTTTCCAACAGATCTTGGGCTCTCTGCTCCTCGTCCATCCAGATCATCCCGGCGTTACTCGAGGAGAAAGGGGAATAAAGGGGTGAAAGAAAAAGAAAAACTGCACGTCTACTCCGCTGGTTTTTTTCTAGCTGGTTGGGGCATTCTGTTATGATACCCCATGCGCCATTACACGGCGCACGAGGAAGGGAATGAAAAACCCAATAGCGAGAGTAGAATGTGCCAGTTATTTACTCTTTGAGTGTGAGAATTTTCGTGCCCCTAGTGGCAGAGCACAGCACTGCGCCTGTCTTCTCACTCTGACATGATCACCTGCCTTGGGGATTTGTACTGATTATACTGATTTGCCAGTTTCAAAAGGTGGCAGACATCCATTGGAGGACTCAGTGGATGACACGTAATACACCAAAGAAGAAGAACTCCTCATTTTCTTTTCCTGTTTTAGCATTTAGCCCAGAAAGCTAATATGCCCACGATCATCACGTCACTTTTTCGGCTTTGTATGCCGAAAATAGCCGCGAGATACAAGTGAAATTTATGTGGGATAATCATAAGACTTTGTAGATGTGGTACAGACTATAAATTACCGACAGAACGCAAAATATGGACCAGGATGTGTGAAAACGCAGCGACCACGTCAGCCAGCCATCCACCCAGCCAGCCAGCCCCCCTTTGTTAACAGTAAGTGACTTATTTTGGTTTTTTTTTAATGTATTGATTTCTTGTTCATATACTTTGAAGATAACATGATGAGATACCTCTGTAAAAAAAAAAAAAAAGGTGTCAAAAGACTGAACCATTCTTTGTGTAAATACATCCAAAGTCCAGTTTTGACTGAGTTAATGGAATTTAAAGAGGTGCCGCAACATTATGCAAATTAGATGCATAAATTTATTCCTATCTGAAACTTTGGTTCATATTTTATATCTTTCTAATTGACAGTATGCCATTTTCTCTTACCACTTTCAAGTTATAGCCTTAGAAATCTGAACTATTTTATTGACAAAAAATATTTACCACTCTTGACCACTAGGGGGTATGGCACAGTTCCGCACCATATACACTCAGAGGGTTAACACCACCACACATTTATTAATGTAAAGACACACAGTTCCAAAAGGGTGAGGACATAGAAAAATACACTCACAATGGACGTTCCCAGGCCGGCATTGCCTGGCAAATGCATGAGGAGGAGTAATCAACCACGACGGCATCCCAGAGCCGACATCACTCACAGGACACAGCAGAATCCACAGTTAAAGTGGAAGTGGCTAATCCAGAGTCACTACAGGCATGGAAAACAAAAGGACAAAAACATAAAAACAACAAGAACTCAAAAGAAGACACAATACATAAATAATCCAATACCTGAGCCCCAGAGAAGGCCAGAACCAAGCCTAAGGAAAACATTGGCTCAGTTCGTGACAAAATGAACCATATTCTAATGCATGTTAATTATAGAAGGACAAGTTTATAAAAGTGCATGCTCACTGAAAATTAGTTATGAATCGCTGATGTTAGCTTAGATTTTATAAACTGTATAAGCATAACGTGAAGTTTTATATTAATCAAGATGTTTCATCCTGTTGGAAAAGCTTACTCAAGTCATCTGACTGGCTCAGCCAATCTCTGTTGGACAACGGCCCCTTTCATTTTATTGGTCGGTTACAGACAGTGATCCCAGGAGCTATGTTGTCCGGGGCAATTTTCCTCTGGTAGGGTCACCCAAGACAAAGTGGTCTTGGGTGGACTGGAGCCTATCCCAGCATCTTTGGGTGAGAGGCAGGGTACACCCTGGACAGATTGCCAGTCCATCACAGGTCCAACACAGAGAGACAGACAACCATTCACTCTTACATTCATACCTAAGGACAATTTAGAATCCCCAGTTTTGAGGCCAATTAACCTAACTTGCATGTTTTTGGCATGTGGGGGGAAACCGGAGAAATCCCGGAGTAAACCTTTCAGTCTCCATTTTCCTCACAGTTACAAATTCACACTATGGTTTTCTTGATTCCACAAATGTGATTAGACTCTTTTGCTCAATAATCTGTGACCGGTAAATATGATATTTGACACTTGTTGATCATTTCACCTGCTTACACATCAATTGAATGTAATGTCATTTAATCTGAGCCTGATCATTAAAACTGTAAATGGTATATGGAAGTTTCTGTGATTTCTTTTTCCTGTGTCTGTTTATGAAGTCACCCAGTAGAATTCACGAATATTTGAGACTGATTGATTGAAGGTATAAAGATTAGTTATTAATAAATTGTCCAAGCTTTTGGGCTGGTGCCCCAAAAACAAATTTTTCTGGTGTGTGCGTGGACCCGAAGTAAACCTCTGTTTCCACATACTGCTCCAGGTATAAATTAAATAATCTTTGTACCTTATAACCAATTAAATGTTCCTACATAATAATAATGCATCAGATTTATACAGTGCTTTATCATAGACACTCAAAGATGCTTTACAAATAGATACATTATTCATTCACTTCAGACACACAATGGTAGTGTCAAATGCGTGTGTCTTAGTGCAGCGCATGTGGGAATAGGACATGAAAACCAAACGCAGGAGTTAGTTGAGTGTGTTTATTAACAAAACATGAGAGTGTCCAGCATACAAGCAATGAATGTCACTAGCATACAAGAGAAACTGTTCGGATGCTCTACAGCTTGAGGAAAAAAAGAACTTGGAGGAAATGGCCCGGCGCTGCTGGCGGAACTGAATTGGCATGGGCGAATATGGGAAAAACTTACAGAGCTGGAGCGGTCTGAGACAGTCCCAGTTAGCCATCCCAGTTGAACACAAACAACAATGAGCAGGCATGTGAAAAAGACGATCCAACTACAGCAGGACTGGCAGCTAGTTCTACACCAAGGGGAACAAACACTGTGTAGACCAAACAATGACCCAGCAATGCACATCAGTGAACACAGACCTTAAGTACTTTCACTAATTAATCAACTGAGTGCATGCCGGTGTGTGTAATGAGTCCATGGATGTGTGAGCATGTAAGTGAGAGTAAATGATGTGTGCGTGTGCAGAGAACAGCATGTGTGTGAGTGAGTGTGCTGAGTGAAACACAAATGACAAACAGCTGTGGCCCTGACAGGAGGAGGGGGCGTGGCTGTCGGCTTTCAGGAAGCAGGTGAATCCCAAGGATCTCAGTAGCCTGACATACGGATCTGACAGACGACAGACAGAAAAGAAATAATAAAAGGAAACGAGCCATGTCATGAAGCAGGGTAGGAAAAAACTTAAAACCCCTGCTCATGACAGAGCCCCCCCCCCCCCCGCCGCCTCGACTGGTGGATTCCAGACACCCAAGGAGAAAACAAGGCCACAGAAAAAGAAAAGACCCCTGCCTCCCCCAGGAAGCACTATCAACACTACCCAGGGTGGACGGTGGGGGAAAATGGTCAGGAGGGAACCAAACCAGTAAACTACCACAGAGCACACAGTGAAAACACAGTAACCATTTCAACCCCAACATCAAGAAAAACCTCCCTAAGGCCCCAGAGTTCACAAGGTCAGGGGGTTGACCAAAGTTCCAAACCCCAGGGTCCCAACGGTGCAGTCAATCAGGTGGCCGACCAGCATCCCAGGCCAGCCGAACAGTCCATGGAACCAAGTCAGGTGGCCTACCAGGAAAATTAGGCCACCCAACCCAATGGCACAGTACATCAGGTGGCTGGCCTAGGAACTTAGGCCATGAGTTCAGGAAGTGCGGCCAGGGTGGTGGCTCTCCAACCGAGAGACCCAGAACCAGGGAGGAGCAAGGAAGTATAGCTGCACCCACAACGGTCCCGGTCCGGGACATGGCAGCGCCCATGGTGAACCCAAACCGGGCCATGGCTGCACCTGTGGTGGCCTCGGCCTGGGACAACGTTGCACTTCCAGAGGACCCCAACTGGGCCATGGTTGCACCCACAGCAGAGCCCAGCTGGGCCTTTGCTGAACCCCGAAGGTCCCGGGCTGGGACATCGTAGCATCCGCAGTGACTCCGGACTGGAGCTCAGCCGTACCTGCGATGGTCCCAGCCTGGGACATAGCAACATCCATAATGACCTCTACAGCAAGCTCAGCTGATGAACCTGGATCCTCAACGGCCTCAGGCAGCCTTGGCTGGTCTCCGGTGACCCTGGCAGGAAGCTCAGAGACACGAGAGAGAGTGACTGGGTCAGGGTCGCCGGCAGCGGCAGAGTCCGGCAAGGTGAGCCAGGTTGCAGCGGTGAGCTGCCCCTGGCTCTCCTCACCATGAGTCAGGCAAGATGGCTCCACAATAGGTAAGAGAGAAACTAAGGAGTGTACTCGCCTGAACTCGGGCTCCACTGCCATCCAGGAGTCCGACGATCCAGGATGCGATGGCTGACCAGGCAGAGGAGGTGCAGCACCCACGGAGGTCCCGAGTCAGAATGGAACCCCCACCTTGACCTCTACCAGGAAAGCTGGACTCCCGTCGTTGTCTATGGGGGCCCCAGATGGCATGAGATCCTCTCCGGCGACCCTAGGAGGAAGCTCAGGAATGACAGGAGAGGGAAGATGGTTAGGGTCGCCGGTAGCAGCAGAGCCCGGCGAGGTGAGTTCAGATGCACCTGAGGGCTGCAGCCGACTCTCCTCACCAAGAGTCAGACAAGACCTCTCTAAAACTGACATAAGAAAAACTAGAGAGAGAACTTGCCTACACTCACGCTTCACCGCCGTCCAGGACTACATCGATCCCGATGACGATGTCCTGGCCCCGGTCTGCAGGAGGTCTGGTTCACTGGGTGACTCTGTTGTGGCAGCCTCTGCAGCAGGCATGATGGTGGTTGCAGTCTCAGAGACCCCAGGCATTGTTTTCCCCGCTGGTGCCTCATCCAGCGTGTTGGCTGGGGACTGCCTCACTGCCAACCCTGGAACTGGATCCTCCAGGGCCTCTGGTTCCTCCCCCCTCTGGCGACTTGGTTGGTAGAGCTGGCAAACTTTCAGGAGCACACATAGAGGATACAGAGAAGACTGGTAAGGGGTTATGATGTGCCGCTGGTGCAAAGAACTCAGGGCACTGCGAACCCTGAGTCTCTTGGCCAGGGAACAGGCAAAATTGTTCATCAATAATAGAGTGAGAAAGAGAAAGAACTTGCCTGTTCCTCTGACCTTCAGTATATCCAGCGGCATCCAGCACGTCCTCCTCCTTCCCCGTGACTAACATGGGCTTGGGCTCCTCAGTGAGTGGTAGAGAAGCCCCACAAGTGGGGGGGGGGGCCGCTGGAGAAAAAACTGCCTCCTCCACCTTGGCGGATGTAAAAGCTAAGGGGGAGATGGCTGCAGGCAAGGCGGCAGGAGGAAAGAATGACTCAGCAGCTCGTCTCTCCTCCTCCATGAGGCAGTTGCTGTCTGGCAATATCGCCAGTCTGTGTTCCTCCATGAGAACGGTGGATCTGGGCTCTGGAGGCCGAGCCAGAGCGGGAGACCTGCGGGAGGAAGGAAGCTTCCTCCGTCGCAAGCGCTTCTTCCGTGAAGGCTTCAGCGTCAGAGAATCTCCCCCAGACTCCACATCAGGCAGAGCGAGGATGGATAGAAGAATGTTGGAAACAAAACAAAAGGTCTGGGCATGAATCCAAAACCTCCGCCGCAGTGTCCCGGGCCACACGAACATCCTCAGGGAAACACCGTCACTGCGTCCTGGAGAAAATGTCCTTCAACTGGTCCAGTGCACACAGCTTCTCGACACTCCAGTAGTCCATAGCGTACTCAGGTGGGTAAAAACACAGACAAAATGGATGAAGGAAAGGAAAAACTCACACTCAACTTCCCCCTGGTTTTCTTAATTTGACTGGGTCATTCTGTCAAATGCGTGCGTCTTAGCGCAGCACATGTGGGAATAGGACATGAAAAACAAACGCAGGAGTTAGTTGAGTGTGTTTATTAACAAAACATGAGAGTGTCCAGCATACAAGCAATGAATGCCACTAGCATACAAGGGAAACTGTCCGGACGCTCTACAGCTCGAGTAAAAAATAGAACTTGGAGGAAATGGCCCAGCGCTACAGGCAGAAACAGCAGAGAGCAGGCGGGTGGAAAAGACGATCCAACTACAGCAGGACTGGCAGTTAGTTCTACACTGAGGGGAACAAACACCGTGTAGACCAAAGAATGACCCGGCAATGCACATCAGTGAACACAGACCTTAAGTATTTTCACCAATTAATCAACTGAGTGCATGCCGGTGTGTGTAATGAGTGCGTGGGTGTGTGAGCATGCAAGTGACAGTGAATGATGTGTGCGTGTGCAGAGAACAGCATGTGTGTGAGTGAGTGTGCTGAGTGAAACACAAATGATAAACAGCTGTGGCTCTGACAGGAGGAGGGGGCATGGCTGTCGACTTTCAGGAAGCAGGCGAATCCCAAGGCTCTCAGCAGCCTGACATACGGATCTGACAGACGACAGACACAAAAGAAATAATAAAAGGAAACGAGCCATGTCATGAAGCAGGGTAGGAAAAAACTTAAAACCCCTGCTCATGACAGGTAGTCGTAAGCTACTACTGTAGCCACAGCTGCCCTGGGGCAGGCTGACGGAAACGTGGCTGCCAATCCACGTCAACTGCCTCTCTGGCCACCACCGAACATTTATACACATTCACACCCAGTGTTATGGACACTGGAGGCAAGATGGGTAAAGTGTCTTGCCCAGGGACACAGTGGCAGGATATCTGAGGAAAGCGGGATTCAAACCGCCAACCATCCAGTTATTGGATGACCTGTTCTACCTCCTGAGCCACTGCCGCCCACAATTGAAGATATTGTGAATCAGGATGAAGAGGAACACTAAAAAATGCTGAACATAAGTCTATAACTGTGAACCAACATGCATCAGGTGGAATGTTTGAGGGTAAAGTATGGGGATCTGGAACAACAGGTGTTTCAGCATCTAAATGTGATTCACTGCTCGCAGATCTTGTACTAGCCTATAGTTATTCAAAACTTGTTTCTTGATTGGGAATATAGGTATGTTTACATGGACTTCTGGTGCATACTAATACTCCCACTTTTACTAAAACATCTATGATTGGCCTTATGCCTTCTGTTTGTGAAGTTTCAGCGGATACTGTTTTCTGTATGGTAACACAATGTCTGGTTTTAGTTTGATGTGAATTGGTTGCACTGACAGCACTAACCATACATCTGTTTTGTGTTGTGACCACACCTGGGATGGCACTTGCTGTAATAGTAAATTGTGTTCTTCAGACAGTGGCAAATGTGCAGGTGGCCTTGAACTCAATATTACTTGTGCTGCAGTTCCTTCATCATACGTCCTTAATGTTATTCCCAGCCACTGTCTATTTGTGGACGCATGAACATGTTTGTTCTGTGTGGGGTACCATACTGGCACTTGAAGAGCTGCTTCCACCATTGGGCCCAGTTCATGCGATTCATATCTGTTGGCAATCAGAACAGTGACATGTGGAGTGGAGCTGGGTACACGAAACCATGACTGTAGTTCTGGTGGAAGTATTACTGCCACTGCCGCTCCTTGTGGACCCACGTATATATTTTGGCATATGATGCTGAATATTTTCCCTCTGCTCACCTCCTTCCAGCATTCTTCATAGTCATAATGCTGCTGGGTGTCATCATACATCAGGGTGCAGTATGGTAGTAGTTGGGGTTCACTGGCCACTCCCAGTTGTTGTAGTGTCCATTCCTTCCATTTGTTCCACTGTTGTGTCAATTCCGAATTAAGTGGCATCTGAATCCAATATACTGCAGGTTAGGTACGGGACACAGGTGTCTATGATTCTTCATCTTCTTCTTGCATCATCATCATTGTATAGGTGGAGTCTTCCATGAAGTCCAATTCAAGACCGTTATGGGTGCATACTATGTTTGCGTTTAACGGGCACAGGATATCTCATCCCAGTAAGTTGATGGGAGTGTTCACTAAGAACAGTAGAGGTGCTATTACTGATCTTCCTGCTATCAACATATGCACCGGTTGTGTTAGGGGAATTACTTGTGTTCTCTGAGAGAAGCCTACCGTATTGATAGATGAGCCCGAGAGGGGGAGTTTGGAGCCTGCTTGTCCTATGCATGAATAGGCGGTTCCAGTGTCTACAATAAAGTCATGTTCTTGATTCTGAATGGTGAAAGTTACTGTTGGCTCATCTTGTGGCTGTGTTGATACGACCAGTGTTATGTATTCCCCCTCCTGCTTCTCTGGGCACCCCTATTGCCAGTTTCTTACTGGCCCCAACCAAGGAGTGGTAGGACAGTCGCTGTGTCGATGGCCTCTCTGGTCACACCCCCAACACAGCAGCTTCTCATCTTGGTTTGCGTTCGGCTGATTGTGTGACTGTGCCCATCTGGATTGTTGAGATGGGGGCCCTCTTTCTCTTCCTTGACGATATGCACCCCCTCGCTGATTCGGTTGCCCCCTAAAGGGTGCCCCTCTGCCAGCCTGTGGCTGATTTTCATGAACATGGATGGGTGGCAAGGCCACAGGAGGAACCTGTTGTGCTGCCTCCTTGGGTGTCTGTGCTTGAGCTGGCTGCTGTTGTTCTTGTGGATTCTGTTGAGCAGACACAGCTGCCGGCAGTATTTGAGCCTGTTCTGCCATCACCACCGGAGCTTGTATTTTGCTCTTCTCTTTTTCTGCTTGGTGTTTAGCTCATTCAGTTGCAACTGGGTGAGCTTACTGGCTAGGTGTTTATTGGCCTCCTCCTCCGCCTTCTTCTCCTTTCTGACTAGTTCAACATGATGTATGACATGTTCAGAGAACAGTGGCCATTCTATCTTCATCGGTCCAACCACATTGTCCAGGCGTTTCTGTATTTCTTGTGGTAGTGCTTTTTTAACCATCACTTTAAACAGACTCTGTGTGGTATTATTAGCATTCCAAACACTACCTGTTTCTTCTTGCCATTGCTTCTGAAAGGAACACAGGAATTTGGCTGGATTTTCTTCATCTTTCAGCATTTCTCCTTCTAGCTTAGAAGGGTCCATTTTTTCTGGATACTGCTTCCTTAATTCCTTCCACACTTGATTGCGGTAGGCATTGAATCCTATGTGATCAACCATGTTTCCCCTGCCACTGGGGATAAGTTTGCCTCCTGTAGAATTTTTTCAGTGATGTGCTTGCCAGCCATATGCTTGAGTAGCGCCTCGATGTCACCTAAGGCTAGGGTGACACCTGCTGCGTTTTCTTCCAAAGCTGTAATCCATTTATTTGCCCCTTCATTCAGGTCTGGCCGTCTCCCAGCCAATCCAATCATATCACAGAATGACCATGGCACATAGTGAGGTTGTTGATTGCCCTTTGTTATTATAGGGCACATCTTCACTCTGGTTCTCCCAGAGCCTTTGCTTTGGGCTTGTGATGTTGTTATCATTCTGTTCCTAAGGGTCATTCCTCCCTTGTCACCAGCTTCTCCCCTCATGGGGTTCTCTGGTCCTTCAGCTGGGTGTGGAATTTGGCTTGAACGATGATGAAGTTCTTCCACCTTTCCAACATTCTCTGTCAGCATGATGCCTGTCAATTCCAGGCTCACCAGTTGAGGTGACCTTTCTGACTGGAGATTAGAGGATTTGGCTCTCAGCTGTGTCAATTGTTCCTCAAGCATTCTTTTTTCCTCCTCCATGTTTCATATTTCATTCTGTCCATCTTCCACTCCCTGTATTGTCCTGCAGCATCTCTCCCAATTTTCCCCATCAGTCGTGCTGCATCTGGACTGGGAGTGTAAATCTTTCTCTCCTTCCTGCAGAAAGTCGTCTTCATGTGGGGTGCTGCTTTGTGGTGGTAAATACCCCTGGTGAGATAGACATCCATCATACTGTTCCCAACCTCCCCAGCATGCACCTTCTCCTTCTAGCAGTGGGTGTTCCTCCATCTGTTGACTTTGTTTTCTGTCACTGTCTGATGCCTCTTTTTCGTATGGAGCTTCTCTGGATCTTCTTTGGTCACTTTTTATCACACTGGATGCTTCACTTTGTGATCAGTCTTCTACCATACTGCCCCCTACAGCATCTTTTGTATCATGTTGTGCATTCCAATTAATGGTGAATTTTCCCACTAACTCACCTCCATTCTTCCTTCCACTTCTTTAGCTAGCTGCAATGGGTACAGTGCTGCTGGTGGCTGCTGATCAGAAGGTGAGTATGGAGGCGGCTGGGTTGGTGGTGGTGGGGCCGTGGGCGTTGCCTGCTGTTCTTGTTCCTCTCATGGGCCCTCTTTCCCTCTCTTCGTTCACTAGTATCTTTAGCTTTATAATGTTTGATGTTGGCTTCTATTTCTTGACAGCGTGCTGCTTCAAAGGAACCAATCTCTGGCCATTGCAATGCTCCTGATGTCTATTTATGCCACTTTTTCATACAGAGTTTAATCTGTTTAGCATAATTTGGTTGTTGTCTGATTACCAATTCAACTGGGGTTAATGAGCTTGCTCCTTTTGTCATCTTGGCTCCCATAACTCTTTGCTTAGCGTTGTTATTTTGTCTGGATAGCTCTGGAAGCCCCTCCTCCCATGTTCTTATTAACACTAATATTTTGCTTACTGTTATTCCTTGTTTATATTTTGCCGCTCATGTGGGATTGAATCTCAAATTCTCAGTCCCGTCTTCAGCTGGGGTTTTGACAATATAACCAAACTTTCTTGTTTCCCACTCTACTTTTCTGTCTAACCTTGGATCTACTGCTCCCCTATTCCTTCCTGCTATAATCAGCCCCTCAGGGATGTTTAAAAATGGACTCAGAGAAAGGGTTGCTGTGCTCTGTGGATTATTACAGAGGTGTTCTAAAGTCAGCGCTAAGATTCTAGGCACCCACAGTCTATGCAACAATATCGCCCAGGGCACTGATGAGAATTCTTCCTTTACTTGAGCTAAATTCCTAAATTTGGTGAGCTGCCACATGTTCTGGTTAATTTCCTGCTCAGTTTGCTAATGCTCTATTCACTCTTTGTCAGTATAAGTTCATTCAAGCCAAAAATGTGTTCTGACTCCTTTTGTCTTAATATCTCCCTTTATCTCAAAATGATCTGAAGTCAAAATTTCATCCCCACTATCATTTTTTCCCTCTTAGTTCTTCCATTAATGAACTCCCTTATTTGAATGTGATGTGTAAGTTACTGTGGCAGTAACATTTTGTTCTGAGGTTTCTTTTGGTAAGCCTGTATTAGTCAAAATGGCATCGTTTAAGGTAGAGGAGTTCTGTAACAGTGACTTTGGATGCGGTGAGTTGCTTAAGCTTAAAAAGAATGATTTGATGGCAGTAGCTCACCATTTTGAAGTTGATTTGGAGCCAGAGGCTAAAAAGTTAGCCATGGTAGAGATCCTTATTAAAGAGTTGCATTTGCATGATCCTATTCTGGAGAGGGAGAGAGAGCAGGAGCTTCAGTTGGTAAGAGAGAGGGCAAAGATTGAAGAGAAGGAGAAACTTCTTCAGATAGAGTTGGCAAAGGTTACAGCAAAAGAACAAGAGCGGAAGCTTGAGTTGGCAAAATTGACTTTGGAGCAGGAGAGACTCAAAGTAAATAATGCCTTACAATGTAAGCATGAAGTTCACTTTGGTATTTCCAGCTGTTTGAAACTTGTGCCAAAATTTAACCGTGAAGATGTGTGCTCTTTCTTTGATGTGTTTGAAAAAAATTGCTATAGAACTGGAGTGGCCTGAAAACAAGTGGACATTATCGGGATGGCCATGGCTCAGGAGGTAGAGCAGGTCATTTAAAAACCAGATGGTTGGTGGGTCGAATCCTGCTCTCCCCAGATAGCCTGCCATTGTGTCCCTGGGCAAGACACCTTGCCTCCAGTGTCCATAACACTGGGTATGAATGTGTATAACTGTTTGGTGGTGGCTGGAGAGGCCGTTTGCACAGATTGGCAGCCATGTTTCCATCAGCCTGCCCCAGGGCAGCTGTGGCTAAAGAAGTAGCTTGCCACTACCATTGTGCGTCTGGAGTGAATGAATAATGTATCTATTTGTAAAGTGTCTATGATAAAGCACTATATAAATCTGATTTATTATTATTGCTCATTCAAAGTGTGCTTGAGGATAAAGCTCAGGAGACCTATGCAGCATTGGATGTTGCCGATAGTAGAGCTTATGATACTGTGAAGAAGACAGTTTTGGTAGCATATGAGGCAGTACCAGAAGCCTATAGGCAGTCCTTTAGATCTCTGCGGCAAAAAGCTGGTGAAACTTTTCTTGGTTTGGCTAGGCAACAGGAAGACTTGCGACAACTTATATTAGTGGAGCAGTTTAAAGCCAGCCTACCTCGACATATGGAAGTGCATTTAACCGGGTTAGAGGTTTCTGAATTAATAGACAGATAGATAGATACTTTATTTCGAACAAAAAAGTATAACAAAAACAAAACAAATGACAAATGCAATAAAGTAACAGTATACAGTGTTCGAAAGGGAGAAGGAAGAAGTGAACACTTATTAATTCCATCTCCTCTTTTCCATAAATACACCCATGTGAATTATATACAAATTACCACCTTTAAGACCCCAAGTAAACAATTTACTGTATTTTTTACATATCAACATTAACACCCATCCATCCTAACATACATTGATGTCCATACATCAAAACCAGCCTCAAACAACACAGATATACATAGTGCTCTAGTAAGTCACTAAGTGACTTACTAGACTCTCGTGCACTATGTACAGCAGCTCAACCAGACTCATGTCAATCATCACTGTTTTCTTTTTGCATTACCGACTGTACTATGGGGTACTCAACAATATCTGCTGCTCGCTAATATATCTAAAAATTGCTTTGTCTACTATTACTTATTCATATTCTACATTTTATTGCATGTATAGTTTTTTATTTCTTTTATTTTTATCATGTTTAATGTTGCAGCATTGCACCGAGACAAATTCCTAGTTTGTGTACTACATGAACAATGGCAATAAATCTGATTCTGATTCTGATTCTGCTGTCCCACCCACCATTCCATAGTGTCCCATAATGTCCCAGAGTGAGCATAGCGAATCGTACATATAAATACTACCCTTCTAACATATATCCTTTCAGCAAATAATGTTTATACCTCTTTTTGAATTGATTTCTGTTTGTACATAGTTTCAGTTCCGGCTCCAGACTGTTCCACAAATCCACCCCACAGACAGATATGCACATACTTTTCTTGGTTGTTCGTATCTTGGGTTTTGTAAAGTTTAAGTCTCCTCTCAAATTATGATCATTGTCTCTTTTTTTAAATATTTTTTGTATATTAGTTGGGAGTTGATTATTAATTGCCCTGTACATTACTTGTGCTGTCTTAAATTTAACTAAATTGATGAACTTTATGACATGTGACTTTAAAAACAACGAATTGGTATGGTCTCTATATCCTACATTGTTTATTATCCTTATAGCTCTTTTTTGTAATGTGCATATTGACTGTAGGTTGGTCTTGTAGGTGTTTCCCCAGACTTCTACACAGTAGTTAAGATAAGGTAGAAACAGTGAATTGTACAGTACCGTAAGACCAATGATTTATAGTCCAAGATGTGTCTTGTCTTCCCCAGTATCCCTATACATTTTGCTAACTTGGCCCGGATGTGACTGATGTGAGGTTTCCAGCAGATTTTATTGTCTAGCGTCACCCCCAGAAACTTGTTTTCCTGTACTGTTTCTATTCTGGTATCATCTATCATTACCATTATTTCATGATTTATTTTATAATTTCCAAACAACATAATCTCTGTTTTTTTAGATTTAGAGATCATTTATTTTTGTTGAACCACTGCATTAACTTTTTCATTTCAGTTGTGACCACCTCTAAAACCTGCTGCAAATTCTCACCAGTGCAAAGGATATTTGTGTCATCCGCAAACAAAATAAATTTCAGAATTTTTGATACTTGGCATATGTCATTTATATACAAAATAAAGAGTTTGGGTCCCAAAACTGACCCCTGGGGCACACCACAAGTGATGTCCATGAAGGGTGATTTGTGCTCACCAATTTGTACAAATTGTTGTCTGTTACTTAAATAACTTTCCACCCAACTCAATCCTACCTGTCTTATCCCATACCTTTCCAGTTTCCTTAGTAGTATTCTGTGGCCAATGGTGTCAAAAGCTTTCTTTAAATCTATAAATACTCCTACAGCAACCTTTTTTATCTATACAACTAGTAATTTCTTCTATAAGTTCGATCAGTGCCAAAGATGTAGATTTATCTGCTCTAAAACCATACTGGCTATCTGTAAGGAGGTTGTGTTTTTCAATGAAATCATCCAGTCTCTTAGTGAAGATTTTTTCAAGTATTTTGGAGAATTGTGAGAGTAAAGAGACTGGCCTGTAATTTGTGAAACAATGACTGTCTCCTGTTTTGTATAGAGGTATTACTTTCGCTATTTTCATTTTGTCTGGAAATTTACCAGTTTGAAATAACAGGTTACAGATGTGGGTGAGTGGCTTAACAATTCCTTCAATTACTTTTTTCACTATTGTCATGTCAATTTCATTCCAGTCCGTTGATTTTTTGTTCTTAAATTTACTCACAGTCTCGATAATTTCCTTTTCAGTAACTGCACCCAAAAAGATTGTGTTTGGATTTCTATCTTCTATTTCATTTATAGAACCACTGTTGTTTGTTTCTGGTGTCACTATTGATTTTGCTAATTCAGGACCAACGTTTACAAAAAATTTATTGAAACCACTGACCACATCCTCCATATTATTTATCAAATTGCCATTTTCAATAAAATATTCTGGATAATTAGCATTCTTAGGTCGATTACTAATAATCCCACTGAGTACTTGCCATATTCCTCGTTATTTTTGTTATCCTCTAATATTCTGTTGTAATATTCTTTCTTACAGGTCCTCATTATATTAGTAAGCTTATTTTTATATCTTTTATATTTGACCTCAGCTTCCACAGTTCTGCATTTAATGAATTGTTTATATAATGTATTCTTCTTTTTACATGCATTTATTAACCCCTTGGTGACCCAAGGAATATTTTTTTGTTGTTGTTGTCTGTCACTGTATTGCTTTATAGGACAGTTTTTATTGTACAATGATTGAAATATTTGTAAAAAATTATCATATGCTTTATTTATGTCATTTTCATCATAAACTATCTTCCAATCTTGTATTAATAATTCCATTGTCAGTAAATACATTGATTCTTCGGTTCTTATTCTTTTATATTTAATATTTTTGGTATACTTGAAAGCATATAATGAAGCATATAATGAAAGCAGCAATGGCAGCAGATTTATATGAGTTGACTCATAGAGAAACCCCATGGAAAGGGAAGTTTGTCAGACAAGATAGGAGGCAATCTGTGAATGACAGGCCTGCAGAGGATAGTATGTTTAAACCTCGTCCCTCTGCATATTGTCAAGGGTCGGCAAAGAAGTCAATTGCCAACAGAGGGGATGTTATTTGTCACTTCTGTAAAAAGCCAGGTCATATAAAATCAAGCTGCCTTGCTTTAAAAAGGAGAATGGTGATGGTAAGGTTGTTGGTCTTATTGATGCTTGTACTCAAACTGGTCCTATTAACAGGGGGAAGTTTAAATCTGCTATCTAGCCAAATGATAGAGGGGTTTGAAGATTTTGTTTCTAAGGGTACAGTCTCTGTTGCGCCTGCAAGTGAAAACGTCCCTATCAATATCTTGAGGGACACAGGTGCAAATCAGTCCCTGTTGCTTCAGGGTGTTTTAGGGCACATTCAGACAGCCACTGTTTGGTTCGGACCAACGGACTAAAGAGTGTATTCCGTGGATAGTTTGGTTTGTTTGGTGCCATCTGAATGCACGTTGGAACTCTGGTGCTCACCAAACAAGCGAAATCTGGTTTCCCTGAAAACGGGGGTCTCAGTTTGCTTACAAACAAAGTCTGGTGCGCTTCACTTGCCATGTGAATCCAAAGGCGCATCGAGCAGACCAAAGGGTGGATGTGCCCCTCGACATTTGTGTAACCACAGCAACACGTAGCCAGAAGAGAAAGTGGCATTTACCATAAAGGTGCCACTTCTGCAGCAGTGTTCAACCTGCTGTGGAAATCCCCAAAACAACATCATGCTTAGGTTTACATTATCCGACGGGGGATTCATCTGAAAAAGTTGTCCCTGCCTTTAAAACTTGATGGGTGTTTCCACTGCTAGCTTGCTAGCCTTGTTAGCACATCCGTGGCAGGAATCCATGAATAAATAACTCCGCCATCCCCATTCAGCTGAAGAGCTCCGGCTCCTTCTTCCTCCATTTTGGGTAGAAAATAACAATAAAGACAACCATGTGGATCCAAGAAATACTTTTACCGGCGAAAGCCGACGAGTAAAGTTAAAAATGTCTCATGGACAGACTTGGGGTAGTGAGGAGGTGCAGGCTCTGATAGATATTTGGTCTGAGGACCAGATTTCTCAGCTGCTACACACAAGAATACCAAGGTTTTTAAAATATTTAGCGACATGATGGCAGCACAAGATGTTCATGCAAATTACGGCAAGAGCACTAGTGGCCCAATCCACAAATTTGTTGTACTGTACTACTGTACAGTGACAATAAAGCCTATTCTATTCTATCACATCCCTCGCAGCCACAGTGGATGTCCACAACCCCAACAATCCCCTTGCCCCCCCACAACCCACCAGCTGCTCTGGCCCACCCGCACAACAACACACTGACATGCATGTCACCGCACAATACAGTGACTGACTTGACTTCTGCAGTGCTACATGACACCAGCACAATTTACCGCAATATGTACAGATTGCACATTGACTGCAATTACAAAAATTTGCACAGTACATCATATAGCACATGGACAGATGTGAAGTGCAATTTAATTGTACATTTTGGGGTCCGAAACTTCAATGCAGAGCATCATTTTCAATTTTTACCTAAAGGTTCTGTAGTTGCTGCTATTGTTTTTATGAGTTGTTCCAAAAATGCACCTCAAAAATATGCTCTTCATAGACCATCATTACAGATTGCAGCTGTTTGCTTGTTAACAGTAAAATAAAGATGTCGTCAGCTGTGAAAAATGTATACATAAATCTTCATTATTTCAAATACCACAGCATATTAAGCAGGAAAATTAAAACTATAAAAATAAACAAGTCAATAGGTTGTCTCACACAGCAAAAACAAACTACAGAAACAGATAATTGTTTTCAATTTTTGCTTAAATGTTCTCTACTTGCTGCTATTTTTATAATAGTTGTTCCAAAAATGCACTTCATAATGTTTATAGATCATCATTTCAGATTGCAGCTGTTTGCTTGTTTTGCTTGACAGTAAAATAAAGATGGAGTCAGCTGTGAAGAATGTGTACTGAAATCTTTATTTCAAATACCACAGCATATTAAGCAGCAAAAGGAAAACTGTAAAAATAAACATAAACAAGTCAATGGCTTGTCTCACACACAGCAAAAACATAAACTACAAAAACAGCAGCACTTTTTATGGCTGACAGGGGGGCCGAGCCCCTCATTGTCTAAAATAGGCACATAGTGCATTTCTGATGTGGCCGCCCACAGTTGGCCTGATGGTGATTCTCAAGCTCTAACAGACCATCTTCATCCACAGCAGACTCATGTTCTAAATGACCAAAACATGCAGTGGAGATGCCAACACCAAACAGGTGAAAGATGGATCTGATCGCCAAATTTGTTGCCAGCCTCCACAGACATATTGCCACCCATAGCTCATCTGGAACAGGACATTGGTAGTGCGTATTTTGGCATGTCAAACAGAGATGCAGGATGTCACACAGCTCCATGAAGGATGTTCTTCTCATTCAGAAGTTCAGTTGCCAGTCTCCGTCATCCCAGTTGTTGCTGATATGTTGCCACCAACTGCAGGGACATGTTTGGATCCACATGTTCCTATAAAGACAGTGGTATAATAGCTATTAACAGTAGTTAAGACAGCATAAAGGCTACCACACACATACACACATGTATTTGTGCACATAAAAGAGCACATTAACACAAGGCAATTACATAAATGTTTATAGTGTTACTGGATCGAGTTTTTAAGAAATAAAGTGCTTTTTGTGGATCAAGTTATAAAGGATTTAATACAGAAATATGCATCTGTTAATCTGCTTTTAACAGTGCTTGATAGCAGGTTCTTTTTACAAAGTACTTTGGAAAGATGCACAACTCTTGCCAGACTGGTTTTAGGTAAAAATGTAGTTCTGATTTCTGAGGAATGTGATTAATTCACTCTCATGTATGGTTTACGGCCATATATGTGATCTTAAAACTTTTAAACCGTGCAATACCTCTGTCTCCATCTGTGTAGCCACACCAGCACATCGTCATCTCTCGCTCTCCTTCTTCGGCTCTCGTGCATTCGTCTCATGTACAGAGCAACATGCTGGATAGTTCGCTGCCTTGCCTGCTCATGCTGGGCAGCGTATTGTGAAGACAATAATACGTATCCACACCAAAGTAATAGCAGAAAACCCAAGATCGCATTTTGGTGCTGATTCATCGTTTGTTTGTGGCGGACAAACAACCCGGCTGAAGGGAACAGATTTCCGTTTTCAGTCCTGGCCAATCGATGAGCCAGATTTCTCTTCTTCGCCGAGATTTTTTCTTCCTGGTCAGTGGTGGCTTTGGCTACAGTGCCACAAACAAGCAGCTGTTGTAACTGTGTGACATTATCTAAACAGTTTGGTCCGCTTGAGTAAAGTGATGTGTGTGAATGCAAACCAAACCAAACGAAGGTGTGAAAATTCTCGCCATTCCCCACTGAGTCAAACCGAGACCCCTGGACTATCCTGATCTGAATGCAGCCTTAAATCTACCATGTACTACCTACTTGGAAGCTTCTTCCCCAGTGAAGGGCATTGGGGGAGGTGTTGTTAGTACTCCTTTGCATAAAATCTTTCTGGAGTCTAACATAAATGGTCAAGTAGTGGTTGATGTTGTCCCGTCTATGCTAATTAAAGGAGTAACCTTTCTGTTGGGCAAGGATTTGGCAAGGACTCGAGTTTGTGTGACACTTATTGTTCGAGAAACACCATGCGAAGTCCCTGAATCTGTTGCTCTGGAAAAGGAATATCCAGAAGTGTTTACAGCATGTGTGGTGCCTCGTGCTCAGGTTAGAAGTGCTGAAAAAAGAAAATCTAATGACCCTGATGAATCATTTGTTGACCTGTAGGACACATTTTTTGCTAAGCTAGCAGAGGTGGCTCCATGCACTCAGTTTTCTCATGAAGCTCTGATTTTAGAACGGGAAGAGGATCCTTCTGTAGCACCATTATGGCAAATGACAGCTACTACTGAAGAACTGAAGGGTGTAGCTGAAGGATCTTTCCTTCAGGATGGAGTTTTGCTTGGAAAGCGGCGCCCTCAGGATCGCCCTGCTGATGAATCCTGGACTATACTAACTCAGATTGTCTTGCCTGTAGCCTTTAGAAAGGAAGTTCTGCATCTAGCTCATGAAGCTTCCATGGCTGGGCGTTTAGGTTTAGGTATCCGTAAAACTCAGGAGAAATCAGCAGACATTTTTATTGGCCCCAGATGCATAAGGACATTAAGCCATACTGTCGTAGTTACCATGCATGTTAGGTTATTGGAAAGCCTAACCAGTTGGTTCCCGTTGCTCCTCTTTGTCCTTTACCAGTCATGGAAGAACCTTTTTCAAGAGTATTGATTGATTGTGTTGGCCCTTTACCAAAAACAAAGAAGGGGAATGAGTATCTCCTCACTTTTATGGATGCGGCTACAAGGTTTCCAGAAGCAGTACCATTGAGATCAATAAAGACCAAAGTCATAGTGGAGGCTCTGGTTCATTTCTTCTCAAGAGTTGAGTTACCCTGGCAGGTTCAGCATGATCGTGGGTCCAACTTCACTTGTGGTATATTTCAGGAGGTGATGTACGAGCTGGGAATTAAGCAGATTATGTCATCAGCTTACCACCCTCAGTCTCAAGGTGTTATTGAAAGATACCATCAGACATTGAAGTCTATGAGTTAGACTTACTGTGCCAGTTGCTCAAATGATTGGGATGTAGCAATGCTATTTTTGTTGTTTGCCATCGGAGACTCTGTGAGTGAGGCTACT
Source organism: Pholidichthys leucotaenia (assembly GCA_020510985.1). NCBI lineage: Eukaryota > Metazoa > Chordata > Actinopteri > Cichliformes > Pholidichthyidae > Pholidichthys > Pholidichthys leucotaenia. Next base: position 401,627,985 of record CM035839.1, read on the forward strand.
GGTTTTAGCCCATTTGAATTGGTGTATGGACATCAGGTTAGGGGACCCTTAAAAATGGTAAAAGAACAACTGCTGCAGTCTGCTTTGTCAGCAGAAACTCCAGGTGAAATGTTGCAGTATGTGGCTTTGTTCAGAGGCTGTTTACATATAGCCTGCGAACTAGCCAGGAATAATCTTCAAGCAGCCAAAGGAAAGATGAAGGCTCAGTATGATAAGAAGGCAGTGCAGCATACCTTTAAGGCAGGAGACCAAGTTTTGATGTTGTTGCCTATGGGGGGAGAGAAACTAGGGGTCAAATTTTATGGCCCTTATAAGGTTTTGAAGAACGTGGGTGACTGTAATTATGTTGTGGAGACTCCTGATCGGAGACACAAGTCACATTTGTGCCACATCAACCTTTTGAAGCCTTATTATGCTCGTGACAACTCATCGGTGGTGTGTGTTCCATCCCAGGTTGCAGTGGAGGATGAAAGTACGGATGAGGGGTGTGAGTCAGTTGAGCCAGTTACAGCTAGGCTCAAGAATTCCACCGCCTTGGCCAGTCTTCCAGAATCCTTAAAACATCTGACTTCAGAACAAAGACAGGAAATAATAGATGGTGGATCAGTACAAAACCCCGTTCAGTGATAGGCCTGGGTTGACAGATTTGATAACGCATGATGTAGATACTGGTGATGTAACTCCTATTAAACAACATCGCTACCACATTAACCCTCAGAAATGGGCTCAGGTGAAACCAGAGTTACAATATATGGAGGAAATTGTTGTGATTGAACAAAGCTCAAATGAGTGGAGCTCTCCAGTAGTCCCTGTTCCAAAACCTGATATGACTGTGTGCCTTTGCATTGATTACCAGAAGGTAAATAATGTAACAAAGACTGATGCATATCCTATACCCAGGTAAGAGGACTGCATTGATAAGATCGGTAAAGCACAGTTTGAATCGAAATTTGACTTATTAAAAGGGTACTGGCAAGTACCACTGACAGACAGAGCAAAGGATGTATCAGCATTTGTCACTCTGGAACATCTTTATCGTTGCAATGTTCTTCCATTTGGCATGAAAAATTCACCAGCAACCTTTCAAAGGTTGATGAATTTGGTAACCTTTGGACTGCAGAATACTGTACCCTACCTAGATGATGTGGTATGTTATAGTTCTTCATGGTCTGAGCACATTGATCAACTGAGGCTGTTGTTTGAACAGTTCAAGCAAGCAGGGTTGGTAGTTAACTTGTGTAAAAGTGAAATCATGAAGGGACACGTTACCTACTTGGGCCATCAGATGGGTCAAGGTTCTGTGAGGCCAAGAACAGCCAAGGTGCATTTTAGATCTGCCTGTACCTAAATCAAAATGGCAGTTAATGTGTCTGTTGGGTATGTGTGGATTTTACAGACATTTTGTACCAAACTTTGCATCTGTGACAGTACCCCTTAATAATTTGTAAAAGAAGGCAGCGAAATTCATTTGATCATCAGAGTGTCAGAATGCTCTTGAGATGCTAAAAGTCATTTTATCTAGTGAACCAGTGCTTACTGCCCCAGACTTCTCAGTTCCATTTAAGCTGGCAGTTGATGCTTATGATGTTGGAGTGGGAGCAGTGTTGCTGCAGGCTGATGCCTCAGGGATAGATAAGCCTATTGCCTACTTCTCCAAGAAATTAAACCGCCATCAACAATGATATTCCACCATAGAGAAAGAGGCTCTAGCTCTGGTTTTGGCTGTACAACATTTTGAGGTCTATGTCTCAAGTGTAGAAGGTGATCTTTTGATTATTACAGATCACAATCCATTTACATTTTTGGCAAAGTTTAAAACCTTCAGTCAGAGAGTGTTTTGTTGGAGTTTGATTCTTCAGCCTTATAGTCTAACTGTTATGCACTTGCCAGGAAAGGAAAATGTGATTGCAGACACATTGTCCAGAGGATGAGTGGGTCACTGGGAAGATAAAACTTGGTAAGAGTTGTATAAAAGGACATCCACATTGTCTTTGAAATAGAGGTTGGTTATTTTCAAATGAATTTAGTGTGGTTTTAAGAAATAAAAATCTAAATAAAAATTGAAGCTGTGAGCAGCGATAAACGGGCCCTCGCGTCCTTGCTAGACCTCGGTCTTGCCACTCAGAGCGCCTAACTCCGCTCAGGCTCCATTCCTTCCTCCCCAACTCTCTCCCTCCCGCTCTTTGTCCGGCCGTCTTTCCATAACACCATACGCCCATCCATCTGCCATCCATTCGTCCATCAATCCATTTGCCCGTCCATCCGTCCATACTGCCATCCATAATCAGTCTGTCCATCTGTACATTGCAAGATAGCGCCTCAGAAGAGGTACTGTATAAGCTCGTGGATTACCTCAAAATCTAGTATGATTATCCATAGCCTAAAGGCCACTTTTGGTGAAAATTTCACCAGGAAATTGTTTAAATTTAGACAAGCTATGCTATTGCTATATTTTTTTTTTTTAACCTAGGGGGCACTATAGCTATATGCGGTATAGTCATATAAATCTGTTCTGGGTGGTGACATAATGCACGGCTCAGGAGACACACACACAGGCTCAGAGTAGCTCAAATAGCTTTATTGACAACAAGGGTGTATGAATGTGTGTCTGCGAGGTGTAAATGTGTTGGTGGTGGCGTCTGCTTCGGGCACAGAGGCAGGAGACCGTACAGCCGGACAACCCTATGGGAAAAGCACAGGGAGAAGGGTGACGGGCACACACCAACACAGGAGATATACAAGTTGGAGAAGAGCTTACTTGGAAAGGGCAGGTGGCTGGCACAGCAAGGAACGAGGTCCGGTAGACAGCAACCTGGAGAGCCCGGTGCAGCAGTGAGGAACAGGCGATGGAGAGGAATGGTCCGCCGCCGGGAAATCCACCTGTGCACAGGGGAGCAGACTTGGAGAAGGAAAGGTAAGGGCTTCTTACCACAATGCTTGCTGAAGTATGAGAGGGAACTCACAGCAATCCGCTGAGCGAAGTCTGACGGCTTCAGGCCGAAGCCCAGGGCGAGGCGGCTTAAATCCCTCGCCGCTGACGATGTGCAGGTGTGCATGCAGCTGGCGCCGCTGATGAGCGGCGCGGCGTGACAGTACTCCCCCCTCTAGCAGCGCCTCCTGGCGATGGTCTCTCTGGGTGCGCTCGGTGGAACTCAGTAATGAGAGATGGGTCCAACACAAACGACGAGGGTACCAACTGCCGATGTTCAGGCCCATAGCCCTCCCAGTCCACCAAATACTGCAACCCACGACCCCGGCGCCGAGAGTCCAGGATGGAGGAGACGGGCCAGGCCGGATGGCCATCAATCATCCGGGGCGCGGGTTGCGCAGCAGGAGGAGGGCAAAGGGGGTCAGAGACTGCCAGCTTCACCTTGGATACGTGAAAGGTGGGGTGGATGCGGAGGGAGGGGGGAATAGCTACATGCACAGCCACCGGGTTGATGATCCTGGTGATGGGGTATGGGCCCATAAAGCGCTGTGCCAGCTTCCTCCTCTCGCCCTTTAAAATCACGTCCTGGGTTGACACATAGACTTGCTGACCAACTCTGTATGCCGGGGCAGGTCTTCTGTGCCGGTCCGCCACGGCTCTGTTGCGCTCCGCCGTGCGTAAAAAGCGCATTGCGCGCTGACGCCCAGATGGAGCGGAACTGCCTGAGATGCGCCCGAACTGAGGGGACAGTTACCTCACTCTCCTGCGCCGGGAACAGCGGGGGGTCGTAACCCAGGGACGCCTTAAAGGGGGACATCCCTGTAGCAGAAGAGCGAGCGGTGTTGTGGGCGTATTCAACCCAGGCGAGGTGGTTACTCCAGGACGTTAGTTTGGATGCTGTGACGCAGCGGAGCACAGCCTCCAGCCCCTGGTTGGTCCGCTCACACTGCCCGTTGGTTTGGGGGTGATGGCCGGAGGAGAGGCTCACCTTGGCTCCCAGGGCGTTGCAGAACGACCTCCAAACCTCTGAAGAAAATTGGGGCCCCCGGTCCGAGACCACGTCCACCGGAATCCCATGCAGCCTGACCACGTGCTGGATTAAGAGGTCGGCCGTCTCCAGGGCAGTTGGGAGACCTCGTAGGGGGACGAAGTGTGCCGCCTTGGAGAAGCGGTCCACGATGGTCAGGACGGTGTCGAAGGTGTTTGAGACTGGGAGTCCGGTGACGAAATCCAGGGCGATATGCGACCAGGGCCTGCCAGGGACAGGCAGAGGCTGGAGCAAACCCGCTGGAGGGGCATTACCTGATTTGCGGGTGGCACACACTGGGCAGGCCCGGGCGTAGCGGGCAGCGTCCTTCCGCAGGCCCGGCCACCAGAAGGACCGCTGGAGGAGGTCAATCATCTGGGAGGAGCCAGGGTGGCAGGTGAGCTTGGATGTGTGCAACCAGTGGATGACCTCCCCCCGAACCGTGGATGGCACGAACAACCTCCCCTCCGGTCCGCCGCCAGGGTCAGGTTCCACTTCCAACGCCTTCCGGATCTTGCTTTCAATGTCCCAGGTGGCGGCTCCCACGACGCACGACCTGGGTAGGATGGTGTGGACCGTGTCCTCCGACTCCTCAGGGGCGAATTGCCTAGAGAGGGCGTCGGGCAGGCCGTTCTTGGAGCCAGGCCCGAAGGTGATGTTGAATCGGAACCTGGCAAAGAACAAGGACCAGCGCGCCTGGCGGGCATTCAGACGCTTGGCAGATCTCAGGTACTCCAAGTTCTTGTGGTCCGTCAGGACCACGAACGGCAGGTCCGCCCCCTCTAGCCAGTGACGCCACTCCTGCAGCGCGAGCTTGATGGCGAGGAGCTCTCTGTCCCCCACGTCGTAATTCCGTTCCGCCGGGGACAAGCGCCGGGAGAAGAAAGCGCAGGGCCGTTTGACTCCATCTTCCGGCGACCGCTGGGATAGAACTGCCCCCACTCCTGTGTCCGAAGCGTCCACTTCCACGATGCATTGCAGCGCAGGGTTGACTTGGCTAAGGACCCGGGAGGAGGAGAACTCCGCCTTCAGCGCCTGAAAAGCAGCCGCGGCCTCTTCGGTCCACCGGAACGGGACCTTAGGGGACGTGAGGCGGGTCAACGGGCCGACGATGGTGCCAAAGTTAGGGACAAAGCGGCGGTAGAAATTTGCAAACCCGATAAATTGCTGCACCTGTTTTCTTGATGCAGGTGTGGGCCATTCCACCACCGCCTTCACCTTCACTGGGTCCGGAAGCACCTGGTTGTGGGAGATGATGAGCCCGAGGAAGGATGTTGTCTTAGCGTAGAACTCGCATTTCTCGGCCTTCACATACAACCGATTCTCCAGCAGTCTTTGGAGGACCCGCCTCACATGGACCCGGTGCTCGTCCCTGGATTTGGAGAAGATGAGAATGTCATCCAGGTAGACGAACACAAAAAGGCCAATGAAATCCCGGAGGACGTCATTTATGAGGCGCTGAAAGACGGCTGGAGCGTTGGTCAACCCGAACGGCATCACAAGGTACTCAAAGTGGCCGTTCGGGGTACGGAAGGCTGTCTTCCACTCATCTCCCTCCCGGATCCGGACGAGGTGGTATGCGCTGCGTAGATCCAGCTTGGTGAACCAAGTCGCCCCCTGGAGGGAGTGGAAGGCGGTGTCCATGAGGGGCAGGGTATAGCGATCCTTCTCCGTGATGTCGTTTAGGGCGCGATAGTCGATGCAAGGACGGAGGGAACCGTCCTTCTTGCCCACGAAGAAGAATCCTGCCCCCACAGGTGATGACGAGGGACGGATAATCCCAGCACTCAGCGACTCCTTGAGATAAGCGTTCATGGTCTCCTTCTCCGGCGCCGACAGGCTGTAGAGTCGCCCCGAGGGTAAGGGTGCCCCCTGGAGGATGTTTATAGCACAGTCATAGGGTCTATGCGGAGGAAGAGACATCGCCTTGGACTTGCTGAATACCATACCCAGGTCGGGAAATTCCGATGGCACCAGGGATAGGTCCGGGGGCGCAGCGTCCGTAGGTGATGGGGAAGAGGATGGAGAGCAGGCAGCGGACTGTAAACAGGTGCTCATGCAGAATGTGCTCCATGCCGACACCCCGGCGGACTTCCAATCCAAAACGGGGTTGTGGAGGCGTAGCCAGGGGTACCCCAGGATGACGGGCGACACAGAGTTGGGCAGGACGTAGAAGGTTATCTCCTCCCGGTGATTTCCAGAGATGATAACCGGAACGGGGGCGGTCTGGTGTGTTACTCTCCCCAGGGAGACACGGGAGAGGTTGACCAGGGAGATAGGGGTTTTTAATGTCTGGCAGCGGATGCCCAATCGGGTTGCCAGGCTTTGTGAAATAAAACTGCCCACCGCGCCCGAATCCACCAGTGCGTGAGTGAGATGCCCAGTGGAGTTGTGACAAAATCGGACGGGCAGCTTCAATTGGGTGAGGGGACTTAACCGATTGATGTCCGCGAGGCCCCCCTACAGTGACTCGCGGATCCCGCCGTTTGGCTTCTGTGGACAAAGCTCTACCGTGTGTTGACTATCCCCGCAATACATGCAGAGATTCAACTCACGGCGGCGTTGTCTCTCCGCCGGGGAGAGCTTTGTCCAGCCCGTCACCATCGGCTCCGACTCCTCGGGGCGCGATGGTGGCGGCGTTGCCAGGGGGCGAGCTTGGAACTGGCGCGATGAGGCTTCACGAGGGTGAGAAGAAGACGACTTCCGCCCCGAGGAGCGCTCGCGCAGCCTGTTATCCAAACTGATAGCTAGAGATGTTAGCTCCGCTAGAGTCTCCGGGATATCCCGCCCAGCCAGTTCGTCCTTCAGATCATCGTTGAGACTGTGGAGGAAAAGGCCGCAGAATGAGCGTTCATCCCAGCCCAATTCCTCCGCCGCTACCCGGAAGTCGATCGCATAGTCCGCTGCCGACCGGCTTCCCTGCTGGAGGCTGAGAAGCCGATCGACCTGGACTGTCTCGGTACGAGAGTGATCAAAGACCTCCAGGAAGCGTCTCACGAATTGGTCATAAGTGAGGGTGGCATAACTGGGCCTTGCCATTACGGCGTAAGTCCAGGTTAGTGCTCGCCCCTCTAGGAGATTCCCAATATAACCAATTCGGCTATGATCTGAAGGAAAGTCTCCGGGCACACGGTGGAACACGGACTCACACTGCATTATGAACCCCCGCGCTCCGCCGAGCTTACCGCTAAAGCGGGCGGGGGTTGGAATGGGCGTGAGCCGAGTCGGTGCTCCCGGAGCCTGCTGGACGGCCGCTGGAGCAGCAGGAGCCGCGCCACCCTGACGAGCCGGGGGGAACGGCTGTTGGGGGTCCAAGCGGTCCAATCGGTTAGTTATGTTAATCAATTGGTTGAGTATCACCTGTTGCTGATAAGCTATTTGGTCCACTCGAGCCTCGAGAGTGGTAAGCCGGTGTGCAAGCCCGCCGTCTGCCGAGCCGCTCTGCTGAAGCCGTACTGACATAATGCACGGCTCAGGAGACACACACACAGGCTCAGAGTAGCTCAAATAGCTTTATTGACAACAAGGGTGTATGAATGTGTGTCTGCGAGGTGTAAATGTGTTGGTGGTGGCGTCTGCTTTGGGCACAGAGGCAGGAGACCGTACAGCCGGACAACCCTATGGGAAAAGCACAGGGAGAAGGGTGACGGGCACACACCAACACAGGAGATATACAAGTTGGAGAAGAGCTTACTTGGAAAGGGCAGGTGGCTGGCACAGCAAGGAACGAGGTCCGGTAGACAGCAACCTGGAGAGCCCGGTGCAGCAGTGAGGAACAGGCGATGGAGAGAAATGGTCCGCCGCCGGGAAATCCACCTGTGCACAGGGGAGCAGACTTGGAGAAGGAAAGGTAAGGGCTTCTTACCACAATGCTTGCTGAAGTATGAGAGGGAACTCACAGCAATCCATTGAGCGAAGTCTGACGGCTTCAGGCCGAAGCCCAGGGCGAGGCGGCTTAAATCCCTCGCCGCTGACGATGTGCAGGTGTGCATGCAGCTGGCGCCGCTGATGAGCGGCGCGGCGTGACAGGTGGTACTAGTACCATGTATGTCAAGTTTGGGTCCATTTGGACGATGTACGTGTGAGATGACTTCCTGTCCACTGACGGTAGGGGGTGCTACTGCTGTATCTTATTGTATATTATAGAAATGTTCACCATTGGCTGCCTATTCAACACGCTAAATTTGGTTTGAACAAAGTATGCCAGCGTTATTAAGTTTGTTTTTCTGCTAGGGGGAGCTACAGCTATGTGTAATTGTTCGTTATAGAAAGGTTCAGTGTTGGTCAACCATGTACCACACAAAATTTGGTTGAATTTAGACTAAGTATTTCAGAGTTATAAGGCTTTGTTTTTTCTGCTAGGGGCGCTATAGCTATGTGTCACTTTTCATTATACAAAGGTTCAACGTAGGCTACCGATGCACCACACAAAATCTGGTTGAATTTAGACAAAGTATGCCTGAGTTATAAAGCTTTGTTTTTTTCCTAGGGGGCACTATAACTATGTTTGTTATCATTACAAAAATCTTTTCTGAGTGTGACTATTATCATATATATAAAGTTTAGCAGCAATCGGACATTCTACGTGTGAGTTATGGCAACTTCCTGTCCATTGGCAGTAGGGGGCTCTATCGCTATGTGTCATTCTTTATTATAGAAATTATCAGTATCGGCTACCTGTTCACCACACAAAATTTGGTTGAAATCAGTCAGTGTATGCCAGAGTTATAGCCATTGGAAGGGTGATGGCAATACTGCAAACTTGGCCACACCCCTTCCGCCAAACCGTCAAGCATTTGGAAAAGTTTTCAATGACTTTTGATGGCATATGGGTATAGATGATTGGTACCATTTATGGTGACAATCAGACTATTTATTTCAGAGATATTGAAGAAATCCTTTGGTGTAACCTTCATGTCTCCAAGAGAGGGTGCTATTGGTACTCATGAATATTCATAGCTATAATTGTTCAGAGGCATACCTGTATACATCATACCTGTCTTGGTGCCAATTCGACATTCCATTCTCGAGGTATTAAAAAAAACATGATGCAAACTTTCTGATGCAAAACTTTCTGCCTCCTATAGGTGGCACTGTAGATTTCTATGAATATTATTCTATAGAACTGTTTGAAGTTGGACTAATATCCGTAATATTGAATTTGGTTGAAATCCCACAATGCATACCAGAGTTATAGACATTAGTATGGTCATAGAATGGTCATGGCGAGGTATCAAACTTTGCCATGCCCCTACGGCCAAACCGTCAAACTTTATGAAAAGTTTTCAATAATTTTTTATGGCACATGGGTATGAATGATTGTCACCACAAATGAGCCCAATCGGACTAAAACCCTAGAGGTGCCTTCACACCAAACGCGAATGGGCGGCGCAAATCCATACAAAGTGAATGGAAAGAGGCGAGTACACGCGAAATCGCATATTCACATGTTCACATCCGAGGGAATATGCTAGCTTTGAGATTCTGCCATCACCGGAGTAAAAGTATCACCACTGCAGAGTAAACTAGTTTCAAAATGAGACTGCCACTCACCTGGAAACAGGAGGACCGGGAGCTTTTCAGCTAAATCTGGATGTCGGAGTGATTTACCCACGGATTCCTGCCACGGACGTGCTAACAAGGCTAGCAAGCTAGCAACAGAAACACTCATCATCTTGTAAAGTTTTGGAGACAGGGACAACTTTTTCTGGTGAGCTCCCCGTCGGATAATGTAAACCTATAGTATGACGTTATTTTGGGCATTTCCACAGTAGGTTGAACACTTCTGCAGAAGCTATAAAGGCAACTTCGCCTGCCTGCGTCTCACTCAGAACGTGAAATCATGTCTATTTGCGTGTTTACATTGAGTTATAATGTAATCACACCGCGCAAAAAATTCGCCCGTTCGCGTTTGGTCTGAACGCACCTTAGGATAAGTTCGATCAAATGCGCAAGGTAGAAATCAGGTCATCGCCACTTCCTGCCAAAATGGCCGACTTCCTGTTGGGTGTAGACCATCACTTCTATGGAGTTTTTTGCATGTTTTGACATGATAAACATCTCACCCAATTTTCATCTTTCTACGTGAAAGTAAGCATGTGCCACTCCCCATTGACTTCACATGTTAGGTGGTGCTGTAGAGCCATTTTTGTGGGGTCATTCATATTTCCTGTAAAATATCAATTTTTTTGCCAGTCTTGAGGTCCGTGCAAAAAATGGTGAGTTTTCATGCACGTTGACTACCCCAAAAATGAGATCATAGATGGAAAAGAAGAAAAAAAAAATTAAAACAAACCAAAAATAATAACAATAGGGCTCTCGCCCACTGATGTCAGTGGCTGGGGCCCTAATTATAAAATTAAAAAGAGAACAAAAAAGAGGGTCAGATCCAACATTTGTTGTTTTTTTTGTTGTTGTTAAAGGGGAGGAATGTTAGGATATCATGGGTCTGTTTTCTTTCCTTATTTTGGTTTTCATTTCTTTACTTTGGAACTGGTTTCATAAAGAAATGCCATCTGTGTGGTGATTGATGTCCTATTGTCATGAAGGCAACATCTGAGATGCTCATGCAGCAGGGGCTGCAAAGCCTTTAAATGACAATTAAGCTCAGGTGTGGGTGAGAAAGTGGTGGACTGTTGTATCAAGATGGATTTCTTGGATTTTGGAAATCATTTCCCTCTTTTTGGTGAAAAAGGATCTGAATTTTAAAAAGAAACTGAACTAATATAACCACCAGCTGATTTGGCGGCTCAAGGAAGCAGAGATTGGGCTTGCCAAGGACCCTGAAGACCCACAGCACTGGTGAGCTTCCACTTCACACACAGTTTTTCTTTCATGAAAACAGTTCCATTTTCTTTCCCTGCACTTTTGAACAGAGCCCAGCCTTAAACCGTAACAATTTGGACTGGACTGGAATTTGGAAATGCAGAAACTTGCCAGACATTTTTGGAGTGGATGGAACAGTTTTTCAAAAATAAAAAAAAAAAATGGACAAGTAATGCCACCTGAAAATCATCATGGCTGATAAGAACAAATGTCCTTAATGAAGACATGGATAATATTCTAACTTCACTATAGTAGTTCTCTTAATATGATGTAGTCTTTCCCAGTTTGATCTTAAAGTGTAGTTTTCAGTGTGTCCAGAGCTGCAGAAGACACCTTGGAGGGTGAGTAGCATGTTTGCTAACTACCGGTCTGTGCTACTAACACAAATGATGTCATGACAACAATAAGACAAAGTTGCAGCATGTAAAGTTGTTTATTTCCATAAGGATCAGTGTACAAACAAATCTAACTGGACTAAATGTGAATGATGTAACAAAATATGAACCTTGGTCCAGACTTTCAGCTTTGAAAATGCCCTTAGAGGCATCAGAAATGTAGAGGGGTAGTCCGACCGGTTCACTCAGTTTTGCACTGATCATTCTGCTGACTTAAGGTGCGTTCAGACCAAATGCGAACAGGTGAATTTTTCACGTGGCATGATTACATTTTAATTCGATGTAAAGATGTGAATAGACAGGAATACAGTCTAAGTTGCAGACAAGCTGAGTTGCCTTCATAACTTCTGCAGCTGTGTTCAACCTGCTATGAAAATTCACAAAACACCGTCATGTTTCGGTTTATATTATCCGATGGGGTCTCACCTGAAAAAATTGTCCCTGCCTCCAAAATTTCACCTGGATGATGGGTTGTTTACACTGCTAGCCTTGTTAGTACATACATGGGTAAAAAACTCCAACACTCCGATTCAGCTGCAGAGCTCCCAGTCCTTCAGTCTCCAGGTGAGTGTCGGCCTCGTTTTCAAACTAGTTTACTCTCCAATGTTGATACTTTTATTCCAGTGACAGAAGAGTCTTAATAATAATAAATAATAATAATGCATCGGTTTTATATAGCGCTTTATCATATATACTCAGACGCTTTACAAATGGGTACATTATTCATTCACTCCAGACAAACAATGGTAGTGGCAAGCTACTTCTGCAGCCACAGCTGCCCTGGGGCAGGCTGACGGAAACGTGGCAGCCAATCTGCGCCAACGGCCTTTCCGGCCACCACCGAACATTTTATACATTTATACACATTCATACCCAGTGTTATGGGCACTGGAGGCAATGCAGGTGAAGTGTCTTGCCCAGGGACACAACGGCAGGATATCTGGGGAGAGCGGGATTCGAACCGCCAACCATCGGGTTATTAGATGACCTGCTCTACCTCCTGAACCACTGCCGCCCCTAGCGGCTAGCGTTATCCCTCAGACATGAATGCACAAGATTTGCATGTGCTTGCCTTTTTCCATTGACTTTGTATGCATTTGCGCCACCCGTTTGTGATTGGTCTGAAGGCACCTTTAGTCATGTGAGTAAGTAGCAGATAGTTTGCTATAGCAGAAACAGGACATGGTAAATTAATTACGTGTCTCATACATAAACCAGAGTTGCCAAGTTTTCAGAAAAGCTTGGAGTGAGATTTGGAGGGAATTGTGCAAGGGGGAGACTGGGGCATTGGGATGGAGTGAGCATGCAGATGCACAATACAGTTTTTTTCAAGGCATACACTTCATTACCTCAATAAGGTTTAGAACATGTTTCGTCTGCTTCATCCTGCTTTAAGAGCTCTTATTGTGGGGAAAAATCTGAAGAAACTCAACACAATATTGCCATTAATTTCCTCATTTTGGAGTGAGAAATAGGGTTTGTGGTGTGAGAGAGAGGGAAAAACAGTGAAACTCACTCCAAAAGAGTGAGAGGTGGCAACACTGCCCAAACTGTGTCCCCTGCAGTTCTTTTTGTACACTTCTGTATGGTGCAAGCAATGTTTACTGAAAAACTGACAATAAATTATTTGCCACAATAACTACAAAATGAAAGTCTGATATCCCTCATGGATTGTCACCTTATTGTGGTGGGGGGTTTGCGTGCTCTAGTGATCCCAGGAGCTATGTTGTCCGGGGCAATTTGCCTCTGGTAGGGTTACCCAAGACAAACTGGTCCTGGGTGAAGGGCCAGACTAAGAACGATCCAATAGACTCTCATGATGAACGCTAGAACAGGGATCCAGTGTACCCTGCCCGGTATGGGGTTACCGGGGCCCCACCCTGGAGCCAGGCCTGGGGGAGGGGCTCGATGGCTAGCGTCTGGTGGCCGGGTTTCTGCCCATGGCGTTGGGGTAATATATGAATCCACATTACCAGTGAACCCTCAGCCTAAGCTAAACTCAAATTATAACTCTTTTGAATGCTTAATTTTTAGCTTAGCACACCCATCCTGGAGGTCAGAACAGCCTGTTTAATTTACCACAGTATATCGCCCTCCCAGTGCTTCTTTTGCTGAATTTATGTCTGAATTCTGAGTTCTTAACAACCATAGTTCTCAGTTCAGACAAGATTATCATAGCTGGTGATTTTAATATTCATGTAGACGTTGATAATAGTCATAATATAGCATTTATCTCTCTCAAATTCAACTGGTTTTTCTCAGTGTGTTAGTAAATCAACTCATCATCATAATCACACCCTTGACCTGGTCTTGGCCTATGGTGTAGAAATTGATGAGCTGCTTGTCATTCCTCAAAATCCCACACTGACTGACCATTATTTGATAACTTTCAAATTTGTGTTATCTTATTCTACAGCATCAAGCAGAAACATACAGTAGTTACCAGATTCTTGCCTGATAGTGCTGTGGCTCACTTTAAAGAATTAATCCCTTCAGCACTTACCCTATTACCATGTCTCAATATAGCAGAGGACCGCACCGACTGCTTGAATCCATCAGTTAGACCTCTTAGTTGATAGTACTGCAGCCTCACTGCGGACAGCACTTGACTCCATAGCCCCTCTTAAAAAGAAAACTATTAAAAATAGGAGATTAGCTCCATGGTACAACTCCCACACTTGTGAGTTAGAACACAAAGTCAGATCCTGTAAAAGGCTTTGGCGTGCAAATAAGACGAAAGAATCATTTCAGCCTGGATTGCCAGCCTTATCACATATAAGAAATCTCTCCGTTGTGCTAGGCAACAGTACTATTCATCCTTGACAGAAGAAAATAAAATAACCACAGATTTCTTTTTAACACTGTAGCTCAGTTAACCAAGAGCCAAAATGCCATAGACCCCTACATTCCTCCAACCCTTAGTGCTGACGACTTTTTGAATTTTTTTTAATAAAATTGTCAGTATCAGGAATAATATTCCAAAAAATAGCCCCTTTAAAAACACCAAGCCTCTGCCTAACATTGCTGTGTCCACAGGCTCTGAACTCTACTTTTTCTGAATTCTCTCTCATTAGTCATTCTGATCTAGCCTTAATAGTCTCAGCCTCAAACCAACTACCTGTCTCTTAGACCCAATCCCTGCTTGACTCCTGAAGGAGTTGCTATCTCTGATTAGTCCACTGTTTTTGAACATAATTAATGTCTTTATTGACAGGACATGTACCGCAGTCTTTTAAAGTGGCAGTAATTAAATCTCTGCTTAAAAATCCTTCGCTTGATTCTGGGATTCTGGCCAATTATAGATCAATATCTACCCTCCCCTACCTTTTCAAGATCCTCGAAAAAGTAGTCCCCAATCAACTGTGCACTTTTCTGGAAAATAATTCTATATTTGAGAAATTTCAGTCAGGTTTTAGGAAACACCACAGCACAGAGACAGCCTTAGTGAAAGTTACTGATGACCTCCTTATGGCATTTGACAAAGGACTTGTCTCTGTCCTTGTCTTATTGGACCTTAGTGCTGCCTTTGACACCATTGACCACCATATTCTGCTAGAGAGACTTGCACAGCAAATTCGTTTGAAAGGAACAACGCTAAGATGGTTCCAGTCTTATTTATCAGGCCGTTCCCAGTTTGTCTATGTCCATAACAAGTCCTCTTTCCAGACCACTGTTAGTTATGGAGTTCCGCAGGGATCAGTACTTGGACCAGTACTGTTTACCTTATACATGCTGCCTTTGGGAGACATTATGAGGAGACATTCTATTCATTTTCACTGTTACACTGACGACACTCAATTATATTTATCCATTAATCCAGATGATCCCAGCCATCTGGGTTCACTCCAGGAGTGTCTTAAGGATCTCAAAACCTGGATGAACTACAACTTTTTATTGCTGAATACAGATAAAACTGAAGTCATTGTTCTTGACCCCAAACATACTAGAAATACTCTTCATAGTAAGATAACAACACTAGATGGCATTGCATTGGCTTCTAAGTTCTCTGTTAGGAATCTTGGTGTTGTCTTTGCCCAAGATATGTCTTTTAACTCTCATATACAGCAAACCACAAAGACTGTCTTCTTCCATCTGCGTAATATTTCTAAAATCAGGTCCATCCTGTCTCATAAAGATGCAGAGAAACTTGTCCATGCCTTTATCGCCTCTAGGCTAGACTATTGTAATTCACTTTTATCAGGTTGTCCTAATAAGTGCATAAAGTTTCTCCAACTCATTCAGAATGCGGCTGCATGTATCCAGATGAAAACAGGGAGAAGAGATCACATTACCCCAGTTTTAGCGTCTTTACATTGGTGCCCAATAAAATATAGAATTGAATTCAAGACATTACTCCTAATTTAGAACGCCCTTAATGGTATGGCTCCTTCTTACCTGCAAGAACTCATAGTTCCCTATCATCCAACCAGAGCTCTGTGCTCCCAAAAATCCAAACTACTGGTGGTCCCCAAGGTCTCCAGAAGTAGATTGGGAGGTAGAGCTTTCAGTTATCAAGCTCCCCTCCAGTGGAACCATCTTCCCAGTTCAGTTCGAGAGGCAAACACTCTCTCTTTATTCAAGAGTAAGCTGAAATCTTTTCTCTTTGAGACCTATAGTTAAAAATGTTGCTGCTGCCAGGCTTTCACTCGCACGTGGAGCCTAACCCGGCTTGATACTGGAATGTCTGGCTGTAAATATTCATGTTGAATTGTATTTGTTACGTTTGTTTTGAATATAGCTACTACTAAGCCTCCTACTTTGTACCTCTTTTTTCAACCCAGCCGGTCGAGGCGGATGGCCGTCCTCTATGAGCTATGGTTCCACTCAAGGTTTCTGCCCATTAAAGGGAAGTTTTTCCTTACCTGTGTCACCACAGTGCTTGCTCTTAGGGGTCTCTGCTGGGTTCTATAAATTTGAGAGCATGGCCTAAACTCACTCTTTTGGTAAAGTGCCTTGAGATAACTTGTGATTTGGTGCTATATAAATAAAATTGAATTGAATGGGACCCAGCCGAGCTCAGCTCGAAGGAGTTACATGGGTCTGCCCTCCAGTGGACTCATCACCTGCAGGAGGGACCATGAGGGTCTGGAGCTGCATGGATCAGGTGGCGGTCAAATGTGGAGACCTTGGCGGTCTGATCCCAGGCTTCCTAACCTGGCTTTTGGGACGTGGAATGTCACTTCTCTGGTGGGGAAGGAGCCTGAGCTGGTGCATGAGGTTGAGAGATACCAGCTCGAAAAAGTTGGCCTCACATCAACACACAGCTCCGGTTCCGGAACCAGTCTCCTGGAGAGGGGCTGGAGCTTGTCCAACTCTGGAGTTGCCCCGGGCGAGAGGTGATGAGCAGGGGTGGGTATTCTTGTATCCCCCCACCTCACTACCTCTATATTGGAGTTTTCCCTGGTGGACGAAAGGGTTGTTTCCCTGTGCCTTCGGGTTGGGAAACGGGTCCTGACCATCATTTGTGCCTATGCACCAAATGTTTCAGAGTACCCACCCTTCTTGGAGTCTGTGACTGGGGTGCTGGAGGGTGCTCCTCTTGGAGACTCCATTGTCCTTCTGGGGGACTTCAATGAGCATGTGGGCAACGACAGTGAAACCTGGAGGGGGGTGACTGGGAGGAACGGCCTGCGTGATCTGAACCCAAGTGGTGTTCAGTTATTGAACTTCTGTGCTAACCACAGTTTGTCCATAACGAACACCACGTTCAAGCATAAGGGCGTCCATATGTGCACCTGGCACCAGGACACCCTAGGTCGCAGGTCAATGATCGATTTTGTTATCGTGTCATCAGACCTGCGACCATATGTCTTGGACACTCGGGTAAAGAGAGGTGCAAAGCTGTCAACTGATCACCACCTGGTGGTGAGTTGGAGCCGATGGCAGGGGAGGATGCCATTCAGACCTGGTAGACCCAAACGTATAGTGAGGGTGTGCTGGAAACATCTGGTTGAGGCCCCTGTCCGGGAGGTCTTCAACTCCCACCTCCGGAAGAACTTCAACCACATTCTGAGGGATTCTGGAGACATGGAGTCTGAATGGGCCATGTTCTCCACCTCCATTGTTGAAGCAGCTGCCCAGAGCTGCGACCGCAAGGTCGTCGGGGCATCTCGTGGTGGCAACCCCCGAACCAAGTGGTGGACATCTGTGGTGAGGGGGGCCATTAAGCTGAAGGAGTCCTATCAAGCTTGGTTGGCTTGTGGGACTCCTGAAGCAGCTGAGGTGTACCAGCAGGCCAAGCGGAGTGCAGCTCGGGTGGTTGCTGAAGCAAAAACTCGGGTGTGGGAGGAGTTCAGTGAGGCCATGGAACAAGACTTTCGGTCAGCCTTGAAGACATTCTGGCAAACTGTCCGGCAGCTCAGGAGGGGGAAGCAGCTCCCTGTCCACACTTTGTATGGGTGGATGGGGCGCTGCTGACTTCAACTGGGGATGTCGTCGGGCAGTGGAAGGAACACTTCGAGGATCTCCTCAATCCCACTGACACGCCTTCCACAAAGGAAGCAGGGCTTGTGGATGAGGGGGATGACTCGCCTATCACAGTAGCTGAGGTTGCCAAGGTAGTTAAAAATCTCTTTGGTGGCCGGGTCCAGGGGGTGGACGAGATTTACCCTGAGTACCTCAAGGCCCTGGATGTTGTAGGGCTGTCATGGTTGACATGCCTCTGCAACATTGCATGGAGTTTGGGGCAGTGCCTTTAGCATGGCAAACCGGGGTGGTGGTTCCTCTCTTCAAAAAAGGGGACCGGAGGGTGTGCTCCAACTTTAGAGGGATCACACTCCTCAGCCTCCCTGGGAAGATCTATGACAAGGTACTGGAGAGGAGAGTCCGGCCATTGGTTGAATCTCGGATTCAGGAAGAGCAATGTGGTTTTTGTCCTGGCCGTGGCACATCGGACCAGCTTTTTATCCTCTCAAGAATCCTCGAGGGTTCGTGGGAGTTTGCCCAACCAGTTTACATGTGTTTTGTGGACTTGAGAAGGCATTCGACTTCGTCCCTCGTGGTTTTTTGTGAGGGGTGCTTCAGGAGTATGGGATATCGGGCTTGTAGTTACGAGCTATTCAGTCTCTGTACAACCGTTATGAGAGCTTGGTTCGTATTGCCAACACTCGGTCGGACTCATTCCCAGTGAGAGTT
Source organism: Pholidichthys leucotaenia (assembly GCA_020510985.1). NCBI lineage: Eukaryota > Metazoa > Chordata > Actinopteri > Cichliformes > Pholidichthyidae > Pholidichthys > Pholidichthys leucotaenia. The sequence goes on from CM035839.1 coordinate 401,646,295, forward strand.
GGACTCCGCCAGGGCTGCCCTTTGTCACCGATCCTGTTCATAATTTTTATGGACAGGATTTCTAGGTGCAGCCAGGGAATGGAGGGTGTCATTCTTGGTGACCACAGGATCTCATCTCTGTTGTTTGCAGATGATGTTGTCCTGTTGGCTTTATCCAGCAATGACCTACAGGTCTTCCTGGGATGGTTTGTCGCTGAGTGTGAAGCAGCTGGGATGAGAATCAGTAACTCCAAGTCCGAGTCCATGGTCCTCAGCCAGAAAAAGGTGGATTGCCCTCTCCGGGTTGGGGACAAGCTCCAGCCCCAAGTGGAGGAGTTTAAATATCTTGGTCTTATTCACAAGTGAGGGGAGAATGGAGCAAGAGATTGACAGACGGATCGGAGCAGCATCTGCAGTGATGTGGACATTGTACCGGTCTGTTGTGGTGAAGAGGGAGCTAAGCTCTACGGCAAAGCTGTCGATTTACCAGTCAATCTACGTTCCTACCCTCATCTATGGTCATGAGCTTTGGGTAATGACCAAAAGAACGAGATCGCAGATACAAGCGGCTGAAATGAGCTTTCTTCATAGTATTGCTGGACTCACCCTCAGAGGTGGGATGAGGAGCTCAGTCATCCAGGAGAGGCTCAGAGTAGACCACTGCTCCTCCACATTGAAAGGATCCAGTTGAGGTGGTATGGGCATCTGATCAGGATGCCTCCTGGACGCCTCCCACTTGAGGTGTTTTGGGCATGTCCCACTGGGAGGAGACCCCGGGGCAGACCAGGACTCACTGGAGAGACTATGTCTCCCAGCTAGTCCAGGAACACCTTGTTATCCTCTCTGAAGAGCTGGAGCAGGTGGCTGGGGAGAGGGAAGTCTGGGTTTCTCTGCTTGAACTGCTGCTTCCACGATCCGGACCTCCGGAGAAGCAGTAGAAGATGGATGGATGAAAGTCTGATAATGTGACAGCCCTAGTTTTAAACCATGCTTTATTCTGGATGTTTTAATTCCAATTTTATTTAATTCTCCAAGTCAATTATTACCTCCGCCAAGGGACGATGGAGGTAATGGTTTTTAGTGGCGTTAGTTGTTTGTCTGTTAGCAACATAACTCAAAAAGTTATGAATGGATTTTGATGAAATTTTCAGGAACGGTGTGTAATGGCACAGGGAGCAGATGATTAGACTTTGGTGGTGATTTGCATCACTACGTGGATGCAGGAAATTTAAAAATATTATTTCATGTATTAATCTGGAGCTTTTCATGTACCGCCCCTTTAAGACGTGTCTCGGAAACCCTGAAGCCGTACACTGCAGAAAAAGTATTGGGGGGGTGTCCACCAAATTCATTTTTCCTGCTGTGGGCGACTATTTTCTATTCATTCTCTATGTAGTCCAGCATTTCAGCGCCGAGTGCCCTCAGCGCTGAAATGCTTTGAGTGGTGGTCGCTTTTTATCATGGAGCTCAGGGCTGAAAAAAGTTCAACTTGTCAGACTACTGTACAGCTGCGCTCGTCAATGTCAGGCCTTTCTAACCATGATGTTGATTTAAGGTGGAAATGCCCAGCCCCAGTGTATGATCAATACAATTATGACAGTCTTGTTATTGTTATTATTATTATTATTATAATGTAGTCATATTGTTTTTGCTGTCATTTTTCTGTCTGTTAACAGTAATAATAATAATGGATTGCGTTTATATAGCACCTTCCATTCAAATTTTCAGGAAAGTTATGTAATGGCACACTGAACAGATGATTAGATTTTGGTGATGATCTCAAAATCCAAACCTCCACCAAGGCTCTTATTTTCTCACAGAGTGTTGACAACAATACTCCAAAACTACTGGATGGATTTGGATGAAATTTTCACCAGAGGTGGCCCTTGACCCAAAGATGAACTTATTAGATGTTGGAGGTGATCCGTGAGTGCATACCTCCGCCAAGGCCCTATCTTGCAATGTACAGATGGATGGCAATATGGACAGACAAAGGGAAGGGGGGGGAGCCTTGCTGGGGGTATGTGCTCTCTGAGTGCCCTCTAGTTCTGTTAGTATTTTTGTGGTGTGGTTGTTCTAAAAACTTTTGGGGACAAAAATTATATCAATCAAAAAAATTAACACAAAATCATTTATTTACAAGTTTTGTTCATACATTTATATATTTAAAACAATACACAATTTACACATATGAACTAGATTTGGAGAGAAACTAAGCAATCAGTATTACCATGCAATAGCTATTACAGATTATTATCAAAAGTTCATCTATGCAACCATTTTTAACCAAGGGTTTCTTCATGGGGTACAGTTGCAAATAAGCTCCTCTCCCCTTACACTCCTGAAAGTGGTGGAAAGGTTCAAGGTCTTCCGAATAAATTATGATCTCCCTGAGACCCGCTGGACTGTACAGAAGAGAAAATGGATACATCTGCTCACACTTAAAGTGACTGATAAATTACAGGAGGTTTTTGTGTATGGAGGAGCTTGCCTTTTTCTGCTTTAAAGTCAAGTTTTGCCAGTTGGCTTTGCTGTGATGGAGAAGCAAACTTTTGCCAGGTATTTCATATTGTCAAACAACGGAGTTTCAGTGTATCGAAATGCACTTTAAAAGACAATTTTTATTTGCCTAAGGCTCCAGTTTAGTAATGGTATCCACAGTTCACTAAAATGTACAGATTAACTTCTGATTTGTTCACTATGAAATCCATTGAAAATATCTGTTCACCGAATCACTGTTCTATAGTGGAGCTCCATCTGCCCGTCACTCATTGAACTGAAAAATGCGGCTGAACGGCGCAGTAGGGTTCCTTCGTAGTGTACTAGTAAGTTCACTGAACTTGTAAAACGCACTTGTATGAATTTGTTGTATGAAGTGTTTTCATAATCACTTTTCGCTGCTCCATTTTCAAAATAGTCGAGAGTTTATTGTTGCCATGTTGAATCTGTATACATCCTGCAGGACAGCCTTTTGAATGTGTGACTCATTCAATAAAATCAGCTCCAGGTTTGCGCAGCTATAAAAGGCTGAAGATGGACTGGGAGAGTGGTCGATTAATGAAGTGTACGGGATTCAGACATTTTGGATTCAGCACACCGTTGGATCCACCTTTTCATTCAGTACAGTACACTCATCCCTAAGAACTCGTACATTCGAATGAATCGTTCGTGACTGTATCACTACTCCAGTTGAGCGATTAACATAATTTAGAAAAATAACTATGTACAGCCAGGCTTTGTTCTGGGAAATCATAAGCTATATTCTAAAACAGATTTTATGGACAGCTGCTGATTTGGTTTTTTTTTGGGGGGGGGGGGGGGGGGGGGTTAATGTAGCCAGTGCATATGTGAACTTCCTGTTTCACTAAAGAGTTTTCAACACATTGCTTGCAGCAGCAAAAGGAATATATCAGAGAGAAACTTTTGAGGCGAACAGACTGTATGCACACTGAAATCCTTTATGAATGAATGATGCTATAAAAATGTATACAAACTCTTATTGTCCCACAGTCAACACTGATGATGATATTCACACTTAGTCAAATACGGTTTCTCTTCATTCATCTTATTACCTGCATGCAACTTAAATCTCTTCAACAATATTAGACAATGAGCAGTCAGTCAATAAACATAAAACAAACAGAAACCAGATTCTGCATATTTTAGAGATAATTATCATTTTGTAATAACATTCAGTGACTTCGCTGCTACTAGTATTCGTGCATTTCCTTATAAAGTAACTGATATAGACATTTTGTTTTCATAAATAATACTGTACATCCTTTTGATGTGTTTTGTCTGTCCGATTCATGTTTCAACTGTCTGACTTTAATTTTAAAGGCTTTGGAAGCTTTTTTCTTGAGTTGCTCTTTAATCTTCTTTGAAGTTCCCCAAAAACAGAGTATCTGCTTGGAAAGCCCTTCTTTCTTTCCCAGGGAAAGCCTTACATAATGGTTTACTCAAGCTATTATTGTTACCTTGTCCTTCAAACTCCCCTGATAACTTTGTCTCATGAATAAGCCAATTCTCCTGTCAAACTATTATCCTAAGGAAACCTGCATTCTTCCATGTGCAAGCACTTTGAAAGCCCAAAATTCTGAAAGTGATGGGCTGTGAGGCCAAAGACCATCAACATTTTCCCCTGCTTGTTTTTCCATTTAACCAAACTCCATGAAATGATTAAATCCATCTTCAGATAATCCTGCTTCCCTTCCTGCTGATCCCTTTGGTCTAACATTTGCTTTGGTTGCTCTACATCTGTTGCACCTCCTCATCTGAACTCACAGCCCACTGCACTGTAATAGGACTTATCTCTTCCTACATCTGGATTCAATCATCATCTTTTCAGCAGGATGGTGCTGCTGGAAGATGTTTGTTTCTAACTAGAGAGCTGAAATGTTCAGTCATGAACAGCTCGCGGGCATACGTGATTAGAGAGGGCTCAACAGTGATGCTGAAGGTTTCACTGAGCATCTTTTTAGAGTGTTTTTATCATGTTTTTGTTGTCCTGGCATGCACTTCTGACCAGATTTTAAGGGAAGTGAGCTCCATTTTGGGACAAATTACAGGTGTCTAGTTTAACTCTTTACATAAGTTTGTAATAGCACAGTTCAAAACATGTTAAATAATACATCTGTTGCGCATAAGAGATAAACATATAAAGAGATTAATGAATTGAGCTAAAACATTTTCTACACTTATCTATACGGCAGGCTGGGTGGAAATTTGATGGTAAATATAAAGTTGTGTGGCTGTTATTAAAGTTGAGCTGTTTTTAAATTTCTCAATGGAACAGGTGACTTATTTTTCTAATTAGCAATAGGTTTATATTTACCCGTCAACCTCTCCTAGACTCTCCAAGGACCATTGTGCCCCTTATGCAGTTTTGGATTAGTTCAGCCTGAAGAGTTTTTCCCATGGGTCTGCAAGAGCCCGTGCTGCAGATAAACAAGCTGGAAAATTTTAATCACTGAGAGAGTGTTATGCCTATTACTGACTCCAGATGAAAAATTATATAATGCAATTAATCTACCACTTAGTGTTTATGTGCAATACTTTCTAATTTACCCAGATTTTTTTAATGTGTATATGAACTATGCAGTATGTAGGCTTTGCAGACAGTTTTAAGTCCTCCTAACAAGGGCACACTCAAAACTCAAGCGATTATTGTGACATCAGTTGTCACGCAGCGAAGTCTGAAGACAAAATATATCGGAAAGCTGAAAAACTATTGCAAATTGCTGTAAATTGCACACACAAAAAATTCTCTGCAGCATCTCATTGGAACACTTAGCCACACTACAGCCGCCTAATATGAAAGAAGTTATTTAATTCACCAGCAGCTCTTTTCACTTGTGACATTAGCGGCATGGCGGATTTTACTGATTCTCAAGTTTAATTAGTTATTGCACATCAAGACACAAAGGCAGCTCACAAATACTGTACATCAACCAAGAGTACAAGGAAATAAAAAATACTGTGGAATTTTCTTGATTAACCTTTTGCTTAATGATGTGCCAATGTGGAATGTGCAGAAGAAAAAAGGGGATATATCATAATCTTAGTAAGGTAAAATATCTTAAATCAAGTACATAATTCTTGTTTTTTGTTTGTCTGACAAGATATTTTCTCGTGCAGTTTACTGTAAGTTTTTTTTTACTTGTTATACTTTATTTGTTAAATAATTTAATCTTGTTTTAAATTTAACTTTCTGCTAATGGAGCAAGACATTTTTTACTTTTCAAATTGCTTAAAACAAGTAGTTTGTTTTTTTGGGGGGGGGGCAGGAAATTTTACATTAGTAGAAATTTTTTCTCAAAACAAGATTGTCTTGTCTTGGTCCCTTAATCCTTGCCAGGGTCGTTGGGGCACCACAGTGACGAGTGTTGCACCAGCTTCCTCCACCTCTGGTGGTCATGGGCGATTGCTTGGGTTGTGGCGAAGTCTTTCCCTGTCCACTCAGCTATGTTGTCTGACCACCGTTTCTTCTGTCTACCTCACCTTCTCTTCCCTTGTACTAAAACAAGATTAAATTACTTAAAACAAGTAAAAATATCTTACAAGAAAAATTTTCTTACAGAAGCTGCACAACAAGAAAAATATCTTGTCAGACAAAAAACAAGCATTATAGCTTTTCTTACTGAGATTTCATTTTTTGCAGTATAATTTTTGATCTTGTCTGCTACTAGAGAGGACCATGCTTTTCATAGCGACGGTCTCAGTCTTGCTTATTTTTAGTACAGTAAGTGTGAATGAATCTCTGGCTGAATCACAGGTGGAAATATAGAAGCTAATCAAAACACTTAAGTTTGACTGAAAACATCCTCTATTCCCTGGGCGGCATGCCTCACCCCATTGCCTCTTGAGTGTGCCTCTCATTTAATGGAGAGAGCTCTTAAAAGTGGGCTCATCGTCTGCTTCAGACAGTAAGGGTATCATGGATTCATTCTAATCTCAAAGAAAAGCATGAGATCAGTGGAAAGCAGTAACCAATTACAAAGTTTTGGGGTTTGTTAATGTGGGGTATTCATTCACAAAATGTAACCAAAGGCAATCAAAGACATGCTCTTCACTGAGTTACGTGATGACAACTGACACTTTCCTTTTAGCAGGAAACTGAGACACTGGTGTATCAAACCTTTCAATTAAGCCTTGGATAAGCCAGCATTTAAATTATCTGATTATTTTTCTTTAATTGCTATCAAACTTGTTTTTTTGTTTTTTTTATTGAACAGGGATCGATCACATTAACAAACTCACAACTTTCACTTTCTGAATTTGATGCCGTCCTATGAGGCTTAACTGTAGGCTTAGAAATGAAAAGGGAAGAACATGAAAACATATTTCAAATTAACTTTGTACTTCTTAAATCCTCTATTGGCGTTGCACTGTGCGTGTGGTGGACATTCTCCTCCGAGTAGTAGAGGCAACTCTGCGACTCTGGGTCCGGCCCTGCTGCTCTGAAGGATAAGCCACCACCTGGGTGGATGATCTCCGTACCTGCAGACCCTCCAATTCTCTCATGTCCCTCGCCATCTGAGATAAAGTCTGACCTGGGTTTGTCTGCAAGCGCTGGAAGAGTCCTTCCCTTGTTATTTTCCTTTCAAGACAACTGAAGGTCAGTGCCACTCCAGAGTCGGATTTCATCTCCCTGGAGAAACCATCCGAGGTACCATCAAAGCAGCGTCCAATAGCAATCTCTTTGGCTATTCTGGGGTTCTGGTCTGTGACTGTGTAGATGCCATAGTTGTGTCCCAGTGGATCAACAGGTGCCAACATAGTGAATCCATGAGACTCATTGTTTTGGGCAACTGGTGGATGCTTAATGAGATACTCATGCAGGAGGTTGTTGGTGTTGATTCTGCGACAGCTCCCCTGAGGTAGGATTGATATGAGGGATCGATCTACCTCAGCTTGATCAAACAGCATGCCACTGCATTTGAATTCTACACAGGCTGCTGAGGTGTTTGCTTCCCGCATATCCCGGGTACTGCGGATATCTCTAATACCATAGAGTTGGCCCTTTGTTGCTCGATGCGTTCCACCGAAATTCCTTGACCTGACCATTACTTCTTTCTGCCCAAGAATCCTGACTTTGATAAAGCATGCTCTGAACTCCTGAGGGTTAGGCCACCAGGAGAGATAGTCTCTAGTCCAGGTGGTCAGGTCATTCTCTTCAAAAGGAACAACATTGTATTCATACTTATCCTTTTCCACTCTGAAGAATCTGAAATGATTTGCATCTACGGGAGCATTTTCACAATCTATCATATTCTGATATGGATATATTGGTCCGTTTGTCTCATCAAAATTGTTTTGATTTGGCTTAGCCAGGTTGATTTTGAAGGCTGTTTTCTTCAGAGCTGGATCCTCATGGTCTGAACGCTGGTAGTCTATTTTATCTAGATAGGGCTGAGACACTCCAATTATGTTTGGATTCATCTTTGGGGAAGAAGGAGCTGCTTCCAGTTCTTCCCCACCCAGCATTGCTGTGACCAAAGCAGTGTAAGCATCAGGCCTCTGGGCATCACAGAAAGCTGGTAAACAGGCCCCATTGGGTCCAGTTATGACACTGTCAAAGCGGCCCCATGCCCTGGGATTAGAAGAATAACCAGGCTTGGGCTCTAAGTTTATCAAGCTAATTACAACACCCTCCAGCTGTTCAGTAGGTAAGAACTTGTCACTCATGTATGCCCGAACTTTGACATAGCAACGTCTGTTTTCAGGCACATCTAAATTGAAGAGTCTGCGTTCTCTTATTTCCATGTTGCCAATGAGAAATGTGCGCTCCTCGCGCTTGCTCCGTCCATGTCCTCCAGTAGTTGTGCTGTAAGAAAAGTCACTCTCCTCCTCCCAGACTCCAGTGTCTGGGTTTAAAGACCACAGTTTCATTTTGGGAATGTGCTCTTGCATTTTGACGTGTTGCGTGTCCAGGAGAACTTGGACTGCTCCGGCTCCAAGTACCTCCTTGTTGGTCTCATCTCTGAAGTCCACAGAAAACATGCCATAGGTCCTCAATGGGAGCATATCGCCCTCGTCATCCACAAAATTGAGGTCACCAGGGGCTGCAGCTGCTGTGGTGATGTTTCTTGGGTCGATGAATGTCACACTGGCTTTTACAGTCCCCTCATAGAGATCTCCATTGTCTTTATGGAAGGAATTTGGAGGAATAACCAATTGTCCTATGGGGTCTTCCCCTTTAATGTCTCCAAGATCAATAGAATTAGTCTCCCCGGCATTGATATCAATTGGTGTTTGCTTTCTCATCACTTTCACATCATGGTAAATAGATCCACTTTTCTTGTCAAAGATGAACACCTTAGGAGTGTCGAGAAACTTTTGAGTGGGGTCAACAAAATTGACCACTAATCTATGTGTATCAGGAGCAATTTGCAACGTGAAGCCTCCTTGGTATCCAGTGGTGCCCACTCGCTCTTTGCCAATGTAAATATGCCCAAAACGCAGAGGTTCATCATTGTCAGCTGTAACAACTCTGCCCCGAACCAGGACAGTTGGCTGCAAACATTTCTGACAGCCACACTGCGTTACAGCCCGTATAGGCAGACTATAGCTACCACAGTTAATAACTCGACTTTCCATATTTTGAACCCCACAACAGAAGCTGCCTCCATCTCTGCAGCGCATATCAAAGTCTAGGGAGCCGGCACATTTGTTGTGAGGGCAGCGACCAGCATTGTAGAACTTGGAGTCAGTCCCGGGTTGTACACAGTCCTTTGGTAGTCTGATCAGATGTGCTTCAGGAGTGGACTTACACGCTGGTGTTCCTTTGGCTGTAAATTAGACAATAAACAGAATATACCTTTTTGTTAATATAATGTAGGAGAAAAACAGTCATGACAGTAAAAAATTATCCAATGTACCAGAAACTTAAATGGTACTTTTATCTGTGAAATTGATGCAGTTTTCCACAGTTGATGTGAAACTGACTTTTTTTCTCTCATTTTCTGTTGAAAAATTTATAACACAGGTAGAGGAAAAATGTAAATATGATCAAGAGTTTCAAATAATGAGATCAACAACAATACAAAAGGGTAACGCTTCAGCGTGCTTTAAATGTTCAAGTTCGAAATGCATGACAGCAGTTAGAGGGGATATCTTTAATCCTTGGTATCTGACACACACCTCTGACTATTAGCACAGCTAACGGCTCCACTGGCTTAACTGAAGCAAAGTTTGGGTTTTGCTTTAGTCAATAAATTGTTGAAATATTTCATCGTGATGTTGAATTCCTGGGGGCTGAGGCTGCTGGTACCCTCATCATCATCATAGCAGTCTGTCGGGGGCGACAATGACTGTTTCATTTAGCCTACAATTCATGATACTGTGGTGATCCGCTCTGTGTGCCTTTTGCCCTAATTGTCTCCACAGCTGCACGCACACCTTCTCCTCCAATTAGGCAGCCTTCTTAAGGAGTGCTGCCCTGCAATCTGCACAGAGACGTCTCCTCTGTGCTGGAGTCTACCCCAACCTTTTGAAAGGAACTCTCGCCTCCCTCATCGCTACTACAACGCTTCATCTGGGAGTTTTGTCTCCCCAAAGCAACGCAAGCTACCTTCAGGAGATTAATCCTCTCTGCTCTTCCCCCCTTATCTTCCCTGTGCACAGGTGGATTTCCCCTTGGAGGACTTCCTCCTCTTGGCGGCGGTCCGGACCTTCATCTGCGTCCTGTGGGTCCCACTCCTCATCTCTACAGACACGTAGGTTTCTATAACTGGACTTTTACCCTCTGAGACACCTGCATCATCTATTCCTGCACGAGCACATGACTGGCTGAGACTCTGGTGACCGGTGCTGTTCTGATGCTCTTCGGCACCTCAACTATTCTCCTATGTCGTAAGACTGGTTCAATCACTTGTTTATTCAATCAGTTTTCAGAGAGCTCATACTCGTGTCTCTCTTCTCTTCCAGGGTTGCTGGACTCATCCTCGCTCTGCTAGACTTCCTCCACTCATCCACACATATGCTCACACACACACTCCTCACTCATTCAATAAAGATTGTGTTTATTTTGAGCCTGTGTCTGCACTTGGGTTTTGTCCGAAACATGTCAGTTCATCTCCATCAGGAAAACCCAGCAGACAATGCGCTTGCACAAAGACTTAACATCATGGAGGCTCGTTTAGACTAATTATCTTATCAACAACAAGTTATCTTGACACAGCTGATTCAAATCAACTCTCGCCTCAATCAGTTCACCCTGAAACAGCCTTGTCCCTCTGCTTCCGGGGGTTCGGCCGGGCCAACTAATTCCACCCCACCTCCCACCCAGCGTTCCCATTTGACCCCGGTCCCCACTCCCACCCATTTTAGTGGTACGTTAGGGGAGGCACGGGGTTTTCTTCTGCAATGTAGTATTGTGTTTCAGTGGGTGCCAGAGGATTTTCCCACAAGTCATAGCCAAATTGGGTATGTGGTTAATTTACTGGAGGGGTGGGCCTTAACTTGGGCTTACGCCGTCATGGCTCGTCCCGATTATTCCAGCTACATATATGACCGTTTTGTTTCAGAATTCAATGAGGCATTTGACCATTCCGACAGGGACAGTGTTCTCACCACCCATTTACTTAACCTTAAGCAGGGAGCTAAATCTGTCGGTATCTTTGTACACAGTCTTAGCCCTAGTCTGCGGGATGAATTGGCCCAGGGGGGGAAACCATCTAAACTGAATGAGCTAATCTCCCTTGCCATTAATATTGATAACCGGTTGAGGGAACGAGCTAGCGAGCGTCTGCTTCCCGGTTGCTCATGCACTCAGTTTCGCCGCTCCCCGCAGTCTCCCTTGCTGCAAGGAATCAGATTCTGATTCCTTGCTGGCCCTCCCTCCTGATGATTTCCCCCGAGGCCAAGGAACCCATGGTAATGGGCCAATCTAAGTTGCCGCCGGCGGAACGACAACGCTGCCACGACCTCAGCTTATATTTATACTGCGCTAGTGATGAACACGAGGTTGCCTCTTGCCCCAAGCAGTTAAAAGGGGAGATCCATGCGTCACAGTAGGGGAACTTACGGACATAGAAAAGGTTAAATCCCTTACACGGCTCATGCTGCCCATCTGCTTCCAACATGATCACAATAAAATACCCACTCACACTCTCATTGATTCTGGGCAGAGCTGAGCTTTATTTCCGAGAGTCTGGTAACCCGGCTGGGGCTTTTTTGCTACGACCTGAAGACTCCTTTAAAATTGATTGCCTTTTCAAGAGTTCCCCTCGCCATCACGGCTAAGCAGACTGCCCCGTCTCGGTGCTGGTGTCACGTAACCACCAAGAACAAATCAGCTTTTTTGTGCGCTCTGTATCTGCCTCCCCTGTCATTCTGGGTTATCCCTAGCTTAGGCTTCACAACCCCGTTAGTGACTGGCGGGTGGGGAGTATTATTTCGTGGAGTACATTTTGTTTGAGCGCCTGCCTGCAGTCTGCTGCCTGTTCTCCATCTGTGCCCCTCTGCTCTCCTAATTCACCCCCACCTGATCTCTCTTCAGTGCCTCTGAAATACCACGATCTAGCCCCCGTTTTCAGCAAGGCTAAAGCACTATCACCCCCCCCCCCCCACCGCCCTTATGTTTGTGCCATCAACCTCCTGCCGGGGGCTCCATTACCATCTAGCTGGCTTTACAGCCTTTCTGCCCCGAACGAGAGGCGATGGACAAGTACACCAAGGAAGTCCCTGAGTTCAAGTATTGTCAGACCCTCATCCTCGGCGGTGGGAGCGGGGTTCTTCTTTGTGAGTAAGAAGGATGGTTCACTCAGACCATGCATTGATTTCACAGAACTCAATAATATCACTGTCAAGGATAAGTACACTCTTTCCCTTATTAACACCGCCTTTGATTCTCTCCAGGGGGCCACTGTGTTCACTAAGCTGGATTTCCACAACGCCTATCACCTGGTTCGTATCAAGGAGGGGGGACGAGTGGAAGACTGGGTTCCGCACCCCTGGCGGCCATTTTGAGTATCTGGTAATGCCTTTTGGGTTAACCAGTGCACCTGCTGTGTTTCAACAGCTCATTAATGATGTGCTACGAGATTTTCTGCATTCATTTGTATTTGTGTATCTCAATGACATCCTCATTTTACATCGAGTGCACGTCATATGGGTCCTGCAGCGCCTTTTGGAGAACCAGTTATACGTTAAGGCTGAGAAGTGCGAGTTCCACGCTGCTTCCACCATGTTCCTGGGGTTTGTCATTTCTCATAAGAAGACCATAGCGGACCCAGAAAAGGTAAAGGCTGTGGTGGAGTGGCTAGTCCTTTCCTCCCGTAAGCAACTACAGCAGTTTTTGGGCTTTGCTAATTTCTAGCGATGGTTTGTCAAGAATTATAGCATTATTGCCTTACCTCTCACTCACCTTACCTCTACCAAGGTGCCGTTTCACTGGACCAAGGAGGCTGAGGCAGCATTTGCTAAGCTTAAATCTGAGTTTTCCTCTTCCCCTATTTTGGCTCAGGTGGACCCCTCCCTGCAGTGCCTGGTGGAAGTGGACGCCTCGGACTTTGGGGAGGGAGCAGTGTTGTCCCAGTGCTCCCCTGCTGACTACAAAGTTCGCCCCTGCACCTTCTTCTCCCGTCGTCTGTTACCTGCAGAGAGGAATTATGATGTAGGGGACAGGGAGCTGCTGGCAGTCAAATTGGCCTTGGAGGAGTGGTGCCATTGGCTGGAGGGCGCCTCTCAGCCTTTTGTCGTTTGGACCGATCACAAGAACCTAGAATATCTCAGAACGGCCAAACAAGTGAATTCTAGACAAGCCCGCTGGTCCCTGGTCTTTGGCAGGTTCAACTTTACCATCACCTACCAGGGTCTAAAAACACCAAGCCCGATGCGCTCTCCAGGCAATTTTCTCCTGAGACAGCTGAAATGACGCCACACCCTATTGTTCCACCCTCGTGCATCGTTGGCACACTCTCGTGGGACATCAAAGAGAAGGTTAGGGGAGCACAGGAGACTGAGGCTGACCCGGGCGGGGGGCCAGCAGGACGGATGTATGTGCCCTCTTCAGTCCGGGGTGAAGTCATCGATTGGTTGCACTCTTCCAAGATTATGTGTCATCCTGGGGTAGCTCGCACCATTGCTCAGTTAGAGAAGTTTCTGGTGGCCTTCATTGGGGAGGGCCGTCGGTGAGTTCATCTGAGCCTGCCCCCAGTGTGCGACCTGTAAGTTGTCCTCCTCCCCCCCTTCGGACCTATTACATTTTCTCCCCATCCCCAGTAGACCCTGGTCCCATGTTGCCTTGGACTTTGACTGGTCTTCCCCCCTCTACAGGTCACACTGTCATTCTTACTATTGTGGATAGATTTTCCAAAGCAGCTCACTTCATTCTCCTGCAGAAGCTCCCTGCGGCCAAGGAGACAGCTGATCTGCTCGTCCTGCATGTGGTACGGCTTCATGGCATTCCAGTGGACATCGTGTTGGACCGAGGGCCCCAGTTCATCTATCAGGTTTGGCGAGCTTTCTGCAAGGCCATTGGGGCTACTGTTGGCTTGTCTTCTGGTTATTATCCACAGAGCAACGGCCAGTGTGAGCGCACCAACCCCCGCTGGTGATGGTTGATGGTGGTCCTGCATACAGGTTCAGCTGTATCCTGGATGTCTGACGCAGGGGGCGTGGCCTACAATATCTGGTGGACTGGGAAGGATATGGTCCGGAGTGGAGGTCCTGGGTGCGTCCCTCCTTCGTGATGGATCCACAACTAATTAGGGAGTTCCACCGGACGCACCTGGACAAGTTGAATCGGCCGCCGAGAGACGTCCCGTTGGGGGGAGGGGGGCTACTGTGGTGATCCGCTCAGTGTGCCTTCTGCCCTAATTGTCTCCACAGCTGCGCGCACACCTGCTCCTCCAATTAGGCAGCCTTTTTAAGGAGTGCTGCCCCGCAATCTGCACGGAGATGTCTACGCTCCTCCTGGGTGTAAGTACTCTGTGCTGGAGTCTACCCCATCCTTTTGAAAGGGAGTCTCGCCTCCCTCATCGCTACGACAACGCTTCATCATCTGGGAGTTTCGTCTCCCCAACGCAACATAAGCTACCTTCAGGAAATTAATCCTCTCTGCTCCTTCCGCCTTATCTTCCTTGTGCACAGGTGGATTTCCCCTCGGGGGACTTCCTCCTCCTGGCGGCGGACCAGACCTTCATCTGCGTCCTGTGGGTCCCACTCCTCATCTCTACAGACATGCAGGTTTCTATAACTGGACTTTTACCCTCTGAGACACCTGCATCGTCTATTCCTGTACGAGCACATGACTGGCTGAGATTCTGGCGACTGGTGTTGTTCTGATGCTCTTCGGCACCTCAACTATTCTCCCACCCGTAACATTGGTTCAATCACTTGTTTATTCAATCAGTTTTCAGAGAGCTCACACTCCTGTCTCTCTTCTGTTCCAGGGTTGCCGGACTCATTCTCACTCTGCTTGACTTCCTCCACTCATCCACACATGCACTCACACACACTCCCTCACTCATTCAATAAAGATTGTGTTTATTTTGAGCCTGTGTCTGCACTTGGGTTTTTCCGAAACATGTCAGATATTTTATTAAACTAAGAAGATGTTTGTTTGTTACAGCTGTGGACAAAATTGTTGGTACCCCTCTGTACCATCAATAACAATAACAAAATAATTCTGTTGAACCACAATTCAAAAGCATTGTCTGATTTTCATTGGTTAATTTTCATAGATTTTTTTATTTATTACCACTTTTGTCAGATTCAAGTTATTTCTGTGACCATTGTGGGTTTTTCTTTCATTAACAGAGGGGTACCAACAATTTTGTCCACGTGTGTATTTATGATCATACTGGGTTATTTTCTAGGGTTGGAATACTTGCTGTCCGACTTTTTCTACAAATGTTAGCTGGCTCTCAAAGCATACATTAGGGTTCAGCAGTTAGCAGTACCTTAGCATTTGTTCATTGCCTGTGTTTGGGCTTGCTGTGCTTCACCCAGAAAAAATTTACTCAATCAGATAAGGCACTTGTGTGGAATGTTTGAGAATGAGGGACACAGGAGCCATTTTAATGAGCTGTAAAATAACACATGAATGATTTTTGGTCTTTAAAACTACTTATACATATGTTCTTGAGGATGTCAAAACTAAAAATGAATCTCTGGAAAATGCATGAAATCATACTTTCAAAGGCAGAGGGAGGAAAACTGGCAAATAATCAAGTATAAAGTTTCTCTCAGCCCTGGTATACAGTCATGTGAAAAAATTAGGATATCCTGTATAAGCCTGTGTTGTTGTTGGTTTTTTTTTTTTTTTTTTTTTAAACATATTTGGACATATGGATATTTAATATCAGCGTTTGAAATACTGGGAGATTCATGTAATGCAACTAAACAATTAAAAATGAATTAGACTTTCAAGTTTTCTGTAAAATATAATTCTAAACAAATGGTGAGGAATAAATTAGGATCCCCCCACCTTTTCTAGGACCCCCCCCCCCCGCATTCATTCCCACTTAAAATGCATTTTTTAACATTTATTTTAGCCAAATAAAAAAAAAAAAAAAAAAAAAAAAAAAAAAACAAGGTTAGACATATGTGAACATTTCTAAATAAAGACCTGAATACTTAATGGGGTATCCTAATTTTTTCACATGACTGTAGGATAATTATGATTTGTAAATGTGTGAGGAGTTTAGGGAGAGGTTCAAAGTAGAGCTGCTGCTCCTTTGCATCAAAAGCAGCCAGTAAAATTGGCTCAGGCATATCTTGACATATCTTGGCATATCTCCTTTGTGAGGTATTTTAGGCAATCGGAACAAGTCTCCAGGTCAGACGCAGGGCATCCCAAAGAAATTGGATGCAAACATTATAACCACCCCCACGCTTTTCCATGGCCTACAAGGGGTTATGAGTGGCCAAGTTGGATACTGGAGTGTATATTAATTGGTAATAAGACTTGAAGACTCAAGTTTCCCACCACCTAAATGGGAGTCGAAAGAAAGATTGATTGCTGAACTTCAGGCAAAATAATTGATGTGCATAGAGTTTGGGTTGTTGTTCAGCAGGGGTGTGCCATAACAATAACCCCTGTGCAAATTTTGATCCTGGGGTTAAGGTGAATATCATGATATTCTGATTTGGCTGTATAATGGTATTACATTGTCAGAGATTGTCAAATATGGCAGGGGGATGCGGCAGCTACTCTACCTTTGGAGTTGCCTAAAAGAGGATCTACTTGTGTGGAAGTATTTTGGTTTTAAGGCTGTTTCACACTGTGATGTGAAAATGCAGTGCAGCGGTGCAGAAAATTGGCCCACAAAATTTTCTGCACGTCAACTATTCACACTGCTGGGATACAAACTTTCTAGTGTACAGAGTTCTGTTTTTGTTCCACCAGTTGCTTCAGGCAGTTTGCTTTGGCTGAATGAAAGAACCTTGGTGAGCAAGCTCACATACCCCATTCATCAGCATATCAGGTGCCCGTGATGAGAACTGTGACCAACATAAAGTGGCCGGGAAAAAAGTCTCTCCCCAAAAATGGAACCCCTCATTTGAGTCAGTTTCTGTATAAATAGAAAGTCAACCTAATCATAAATGTAGAAGGTGTATTGGTGACAACATAAAATAGAATGGAAAAAGTATAAGCCCCACTACCTATATTAAAAAAAAAAAAAAAAAAAAACCCCACTCATTAGATGTAGAAATATGAAGTGAATCCAATCAGAAATGTAAAAGCTATAGTGGAGACAACATAAAAAGACCCCTTCCCAAAATAAATGGAATCCTTCATTAGATGTGGGTGAAAATCGAATGCATCCAAGGTACTTATGAATTAAAGCTTCTGTACAAATTTGAAGTCAATCTGACCAGAAATGTAGACACTAGAGTGCCGACAACAGAAAATGTCAAATGAATGAATGGATGGACGGATACATGGATGGAGGGGAGGCAGTGGCTCAGGAGGTAGAGTGGGCCGTCCAATAACCAGAGGGTTGGTGGTTTGGCATCCCGCTCTCCCCAGACGTCTTGCCGTTGTTTGGGCAAGACACTTTACCCACCTTGCCTCCAGGGGCCATGACACTGGGTATGACTGTGTATAAATGTTTGGTAGTGGTTGGAGAGGCCGTTGGCGCAGATTGGCAGCCACATTTCCGGCAGTCTGCCCCAGGGCAACTGTGGCTACAGCAGTAGCTTACCACTACCATTGTCTGTGGAGTGAATGAATAATGTGTCCATTGTAAAGCGTCTTTGTCCATGAAAAGCGCTATATAAATCTTATGCATTATAAAAAAATTATACCCTCTGCAACTTTGTGTTAGTAACAGCACTGCAAAGTACTTTAACTTTGCTTTGAACATCAAATGTGATAAATATTATCACAGATATTATCAGTGTTGCTATCCCTGTGCTGTTGCAATCCTGGAATTTCCCCGTTGTGGGACTAATAAAGGCTTATCTTATCTTAATATTATTTTTCTGCAGCTAAAGTCCACTGCATCATGGTCCGTGTGGATATTTTATTTTATTTATTTTTTTTTTTTTTAGTTTCCCTACTTTTTTCACATGAAAATCCATACTGTTTAAACAGCCTGAAAGAGCAGATATGGAACCATCCAGTCATTTGTAAAACTTGCTACCAGCCTTTGAGGACTAACGGTGGAAATATGTTAAATTTATTTAGCCACAACCTAATGAATAATCATATTGTTCAGTAGGAAGAGACCCAAAAAGCCCAAGGCGAGGTCTCAGCAATGCCAGCTTCTAACGCAAGAAAACTGATTCACCGTATAAACCATCACGAGACACTTCAGATGTGGTGTTTTGTATTGTTTTGTTGCAACATTTGATACAGAATCTGAAACTTAATCTGAGTCACTGTTTATGAACTGGAGAAATAAGAGATGTTTTCTCTTTCTTTTTACTGAATAGGTTGAAATTACTTTGTGCTGGCCTGTGAAACTGTTCCTTACATAAAGTATAAAAGAAAAAAAATAGTATTTTATAATATATATTGTTCAATGTCCTTGTCCAACTTACATTTCCCAAGAAAGATAATTGTTTCAAACACATTAAGCAGTGTCATTTTTACAGTAAGTACCACTACTGTATTCAAATATTGCTCTTGGACTACAGTACACAGTGAAAATGTATGAATTCTAATCACCTGTATGAACTGTTGTAGACACAATATATCAGTCAGATTAAACCTCTTAATTGCGTAAAATTTGGAAGGAATCTGCTGGGTGGAAGTGAGGTATGTTTGTCATCTTGTGAGGTGCAGGTGCTGTTTTGCATACAGTCAGTCTCTGGAGTGCAGGGATTCTGTCTGCGGCTGGGGATTGATTGCTCTTGCACTGTTCCGTAAAAACTGTTTGTTAATCTGTTTGTTACCTGGAGAATATTATTTATATAGCTTTCCCACACAAATGTGGAACCTTTTAGTTTTCTGATTCTGAGAGAGGAAAGAAAAGTAATTTATTGACAATTATGAGATCTTGGGTTTCATCTCAACACTGGGTGTTCTGTTGAAATTGGGTTTGAGGTTTTGTGGAGTTAAGAGGTACTTTACACAATAAAGAGTCCCTGTTTAGAAAACTGTACTTTACACCAACGCAAACACAATTTAAAAAAAAAAAAAAAAAAAAAAAAAAAAAACTATTCCCCCAGACGCAGCCAGATTGTTATAGTCCAGATATTTCACTTCCCTCTGTTTTTTATTCCAATGACATATAGCTTATTAACTAACTCCGCTCTCCGCTTGAGTTGTTGGACACTGTGGTTTTGTTTGATTCCTCTAAATGCATGGACATGGCTCATGGATGACTTGGTTGGAGCTCAGCTTGGCATTCCTCCTTAACCATGTTTAATCATTGGGGCAGCTGCTCTATATATAGTAAAATGAATGTGGTTGTTTGCTTTTTGTCAGTGGTTATACTTGAAGACTTAGACTAAATGAGTCATTGTCAAAGGCACAGGAAGAGTAGCCATCCAGTTCTGTAATCCCTGTGTGCTGCTATCGTCAGAGTAAATTACTTTTTCTATAAAAAAAAAGATGAATTTTGACTTATTTTACTTTTCTTTTACTTTAAGAACAACTTGAGGCCTGAGGGGGAAAAATTATATTTAACATTTTACAATAACAGATTTAAAAGTAGTTTATAAGCTTATTAATAAAGTTATAAAGTCTTCATGAATGAGTAATTATAAATGAGTTACATGGCATATTTCAGCTTATTTCAAACATCAATATATGCTGACTATCTGGCAAGACAAAGTGCCATTCTCCTTTGCCAATCCTAATATCAGATTTTGCAGGTCATTCAGCTTACTCTATCTTGTCTATTTATTAGTGGTGAAAGAGTTAAAGCATTAATCGTGAGTTAACGCAACATCCCGTCAATCACAATCAATTAATCATGGGAACAATCGATCGTGACCAACGGGGTGTTATTCACCAACGTGGGTTTTTGATCTTGTTGACTTTGCATAATTGTGGTCTGTGGCTGCCGCAGTTTGGGACGCCAGGAAGTAGTGTAGCACATGGTGAATTTAAGCTTGGAATGGAGGCTTCAGTAAGCCAAAATGGAAATAAAGAAGGGGTATTCTGAATGGCAGGGCCAGCTCAAATGAAACGCCGGATGATTTGCCCCACAAGAGTAAAGCAGCCCCATGTCCACCATCGGCCCGGACCCAACCATTACTGAAGCACCCACTGGCGAAGCACATGGCTGACACGGAGAGTCCGCAACGGAGGTGCCTGGACAACTTCACAACCAACAAACCCCGCAATGGCTGGCAGCCACCCCCTGCAGGCCGACCAGCGCTGTGGGTCATCTGCCTCCATCTCACCCTATCCCTTGCATCTTCCTCTGTAACAACCACCCTCTCTGTGTTCCCAGCCACCTCTTTCCCTTTACCAGTCATAGTCCCTACATTTAAAGTCCCTGCTTTCACCTCCACATGTCTGCCTTTCCTTTTCTTTCTCTGCCTCCAAACACGCTTACCTCCTCTCCTCCTCCATGATCTTCCACAACCGTAGCCCAATTTCCACCGACACCCTGCCAGTTAACCGCACTGGCAGCAATTGTTGTTTGCATAACCCAGCCCTCAACCAATCTGGTATGGAAGTCTCATTTGTTGGGATCCGCTTGTTTGATTTGGCAAAGAGTTTATGCTGGATGCCCTTCCTGACACAACCCTCCCCATGTGCGCAGGCTTGGGACTGGCACTCGGTGTACACTGGCTTGTGCGCCCCCCTGAGGCTGGGTTATCGTGATTGACTAACAATTTCAAAAGATTAATTGTGATTAAAATTTTTAAGCTTCTTTCACCACTACTATTTATCAGTAGACATGTTCCACTGACTTCTTGAAGATATCCTACAATTTATACATTTTACAGTAAGCCTTCCTTTGGATAGTTAATCTTGTAGATGTTAAAAAAAAATCAAAGGTGAAGACCGACACAGTCATTAGATTATGAAACCTCCCAGTGCACTAATAAATCTGCAAACATTACATACCAATCACAATGAGGGATGCTGATGAAGATTTGATGGTGCCTGCAGGGCTGCTTGCTTTGCAGTAGTACTGTCCAGACTGCTCCTGTTTCAGATCCCTCAGCACAAGGTCCTCTTCATACTTGTACAACTTCCTGTCTAGCAGAGTCCCATTGTGATACCTTGATAAAATATGGAAATGGAGAAACACATTTTGAGAAAGTGAGTTTTTTTTCTTTGCAGCTATTTTTTTTTACTAAAATTAATGTTAAAGTGACACTCTGCCAAAAATCTTTTTTTTTTCTTGTTAACATGTCTAGCATTTTTTCATTACTTACAAGACATATCAAGAGCAAAATCATTCAACTGTCTTGTGTTTTTATTTTTGTTTTGTTTTTTTGCTTTAAAGTTTCACACTTAAGTCCCGCCCCCTGAAAAAAGGCAAAGTTAGTTGAAGCATTTTTGGTGATGTAGATATGTACGGGAGTAGTGTTGAGTCAGTCAGGACTCTCTGGGCTAACTGAAGTTAGTCTCCAGCCAGTTATTATTTTTGGGCTAGTGGCTTTGAAAACTTGACCTAGACTGAGATGGAGCTTACCATTAAACTGCTTTTAAGGACTGATGCAGTTTCATTCATTATCCTGGGCCACTGGGCATGTCCTTCAACCGTTAAGTCTTTTTATCGCAGGATTTATGCTGTTTAATGTAGTTCTAGCCACTATTAGCCTTGTTGTATGTGGGTTGGGCCTAGTCACAGATTCTGGCATTTTTTTTGGGGGGGTGGGGGTGATAAGATTTTGACACGAAACTGTAAGACAACGAAAGTTTTTGATTGTAGAAATAAAGGCATAAGATACTATTTTAGACAATGTAGATTTGCTTTTATAGGGCCAATCGCCATCCTTGGAACCTTTAGGGCTGCCCTCGCACCTAAAGCAGACGTACAGTCTCGCACACAGGACATGTTTTTCTCAGCCGCTGCGCATAATGGGAATTTAGCCGATTGCTTTCCCCGATGCCTTTAGGGCTGCTCCCGCACCTAAATCAAGACTGCCATGTTCCCTGACACAGCTTCAATTTTTTTCACAGCCACTACACATCCTCGGGGATTTGGGCTGATCGCCTTCCTCAGATCCTCGCTGGACTGGGCCCGCACAAGGAGGAGTCAGAGACTTCATTTTTTTTTTTCCACAGCTGCTGCGGATTACCGTAACATTTACTAGGAAAGTCCCTCACCCGAGGCTGATCTGCACGCAATTTTTGCACGGCCCAGACACTTTTGACATCCTGGGCCGGCACTCCATTGCTTCCCACCCACCTCCCCCTCGCCCTTCACATCGCTATGCCCATACCTCCGTCCCAAAATCCTGCCGATTGCCAGCTTTGTTCCATTACGCACGACGTGCACTGGACCCCATGTGCCCACGAACCACGGCCATCACAAGTTGGAACGTGGAGCAGAGCAGAGGTGTTTTTCACCCCTCCCCCCCCCCACAGACTTACAGGCCCTCCGACACTCCTCACCAGCAGGACAGTTCGACCGGAGCAGCACACCCCTGCTGCAGCCGCCAGAGGCACCGACTTGTGCCCAAAGGACCTGGGGGTCACAGCCCCTTCTGGGCGTTCAGGGGGGGGTCCTGTGTGCTGGACACCTGACTCAGCAGGTGGACATCCTCTCACACCTATCAGGGCATGAGGAAGGGCAGGACAATAGACATAAGGACAAAGAGCCCCAGGGGGCAATCAGACTGAACTGCTAAGTTATGCGCCCCCGAGGATGGAAAGAATAACCGGGAGCCACGGAGACCAGAAGCAGCGGTCAAAGTGGTGCCAGCTGATGTTATGCTAATGATGTGTACTGACTGACAATCACTATGCTAATGTGCCACACATTCTCTTTATCTGTGTAACAGTATAAAAGACCTATGTACAGAAACCCGGTTAGCGCAGTAGCTCACACGAGCTATGAAGCGTGTTTTCATTATGTTGGAGAAAATAAAGCCTTGTCTCATTCCAGCTCGTTGCCTCTCGCCCATTCCTTTTTCCTCACAACATCACATTTAGAAAAAGCCAACCCACTGCCATCCTTGAGACCAGCCCACTGCTCTATTATTGGCCCATCTAGCTGTCTGTCATGTATATGGAAGTGGTGTTAAAGGTAGCCTATTAGCCCCCAAGCTAACACTGGTAACAGGAAGCTCGAACCGAGCACGGTTTATATTGTTACAGTATTTTCTTCAGATCTTAGTCACCCTAATAACCATCCCTGTTACCACCTGGTTCACCAGTCCACAGTCTATAATGTGCGTCGTGTCATTCCGGCTCAAAGGTGCATGCGCAAAGATGCAGGGTAGCATATCTCAATAAGTAGTACAAAATTATAGAACACCAGCGCTGGCATGCCGGTCATGGGGAGTTGAGAGACAGCAGAGCCGCTGAGAGCCGCTTTGTGACGGGGCATCCCCTGGTTGGCCATGGGAGAGGAGCGGAGTACCACGGAGTGAGACATTGCCCTTTGAGATCCCACGGCTCAGCCATCGGCCTCGGGTTGTGGTGATCGGTGGAGCGCGAGGTGCTGGCAATTTTACTGTGGCATCTCGTTGAGGAAGGGCTGGGATGAAGCGAGATGCACAAACGACTGCGGATCAGTAAGCCAGCACTGCTCATCCAAGCTAGAAGGAGCCGACTAGAAGCTAGTCAGCTAATGGCTAATTGACATAAGAGGGAAGGTGGAGTTGAACAGCTGAAGGATGTTTCTTAAAATGACGGGCTTTAAATCAGAACGTTTCAAGAAAGCCAAGCAAAATAAAAACAATTTTGCTTAAATAATTAAAAAAATTAAAGAAAATGTGAACAAAATGTGTCACAAACACTTCATTAAGACATGAGTGTGCTGTTAAAATGTGGAAAAAGTGCAGTCAATGACCCCTTTAATGATCTGTCTTAGATATAAGACAACTAATTTTAATTTTTAAAAAAGAGATTAACACAATATTGGGTTAAACTCTGCTCAGCTCTGTAGAGTTTAAGCTTGGGCAGATATTAATAGAGTTTTACCAAGATCTTGAAAGAGAAATTGTGAATGCCCTTCTAAATCTGGGAAAAGAGGTTTGCTGTCACAGGCAAAACTCATACGCAGTCACATAACTGATCTCACTGTGCATATAACATTGGCAAAATGGTAAAAATGTGGTAAGTATTTAAAAAGGTTGAGGAATAAGATTGAGCTTCATCTCACCAGTGATATTTGTCGGGTGTTGGCGATCCTGTTGCCTTGCAGCACAAAAGCACTCTCCCACCCTCATAACGTACTTTATCCTCTGGGTGCTTCACAATGTATGGCTTTTCTGGGGGAAACGGAAAAGGAGTAAATCTTCAAGACTTTGACCGGTGTGAATGCTGCCGCAGGTTATAGAGAACTCATAAAATTCAAACATTACACTTTATTCTCTGTTGTTCCTTGGGCTTATGAAAAATTATTGTTGAGGGAATAAACCTTTCAAAAGCAGCAAAGGTCTATTTTTATTTGGTTTCCAAGCAGCAAAGTATGTGTTCAAGACTATGTAAAGTCCTAAGATGGTCTGTCTGTGTTGTAGAACATCAATTTCCTGTTTTCAGTCGTCTAAGAACATCTCTGGAGGATTTACTTACTCAGTCAAATAATAATGATATATGATATGACAGGGATATTTTTTTATTTCTTCTTTCATTTATTGGACTTACCAGCCGATTTCAGAACAGCCTGTACCCATGACAGCCCTGTGGTATTACTGAAGGTGGATACAGTGGCTGGGGCAAACTTCTCTTTCCTGATGATGATTGAACTTGAGCTGGAGGAGCACAATCCAGCAACCCTAAAATGACCTTTGGCATCTGTACGGGCACGCACGACCTTGGGATGGCTGGCTAGAGCCACCCAGGCCCCTGCCAATGGGACACCAGTTACAGTGTGGACTTCTCCTTGCAGCACATGGCCTTTGCACACACAGTGACTACAGTCCTCACTGGGATGGCCTTCAGTGCACACATGCTGGCATTTAGCTGTTGTGAGGAAGGAAATGTGAGCTGATAAAGGTACCGACCAATAAGAATGCACAACTGCTTGTGACTTCAGTGACCTTGCGTACCTGGGCATGGATTCTTCCCACACTTTTGTATTTCAACAGGCCGTCCTCTACAGTCCACTGTCTCTGACGTCCTCACACACGTCCTCCTCCTAATCCTGCGACCTCCACCGCAGGTCACTGAGCATGTCCCCCAATGTCCCCATGGACTCCACCTTGCTAATCACAAAACATATACAACAGATGTTAGTTTAAAGTCAAATCTGTATTTTGAATTCAAGATAGTTTTGTTCTATGACTTTGTCCTTTCTTTTTTTTTAAGTAGAGTAAGCCAGTGTTGGTGTTCAACCAAGCTACCAATGAAGTCATGGTACTATCAGCTTAAAAACTAATAGTAAAAAAACCTAAATTTCCCATGGCAAATAAGCCATGTGTACTCTATAGTTGCATGGTAGTTCCCCAAAGCTCTGGTGTGGTGATTCAAATATTTTGATTTGTCAATACTTCTATACGTACAGGACATACAGGAGAACTGAAATGCCGTTCCTCTCTTAGTGGTATGCGCAATATATAAGAAAAGAAGGAAGAAGGATGAAAAACAACAACAGTAATGTGTGCCTTGACATTATAAATCTGGAAATTTTCCCAAAGCAATTTTTGACAAGCTCATGGAAAACATTACTGAAAGGAAGAAAACAACCAAGTGGCATGGTATGGTTATGTACTGCAGTGCATAAAACTATTGGAAAAAGATGTTTTCCTGCAGCAGGACAAGGAAGTTAATTAATTATAAATACTATTTCCCTTATGAAAGGGAATGAAGTTCCATTATAAGAATTTGTTGGAGGTTCATCTGCTTCATCTTTACCCCCCCATTCATTTATTCTGCTTTTGCAGAGTTCTAAGCAATGAAATGCCCAAAACATGCAAATAATGTGATGCTTGACATGCCCAAAATGTAATGGACAACAAATTAAATCTCCTTTAGTGCTTTTAGAAATCTATACAGTCTATTGCACTGAAAACCCCTGGACCGAGAGGGATGCTTTGATTGTATGGAACCCTAAGGATAAAGCAAATATGATTTTCAAAAAGGCAGCATATGTAGAGGTAAGCAGTACATTAGATATAAGATGAAATACTGCTGTTTCCCTCCTTCCATGTAAGGTATTCTTTTATCTAGTTTTGATTAGTTTATATTCACGACACTCAGTTAAGACAACATGTGAGGCATGAGGTGTAGATTGTAGGCGGCAGTTAGAGTTGCTAATTGTCCCATTTTAGCAGGGACTGTTATGTCCACAAACCTGGGAATGAAGACGGGCGAGGATGCTGTGCTGGAACTGAACTTTATTACACCAAGTAATATAACATACGTACATGCAGTTCTGTTATCTCCTATTCAGCCAGCCGGGAAAAGAGACCCTAAGGTGGCGGCTCTCTCCTTATGTGGTTTGGCATGATGACATCATCAGCCAACTACATCATCACGCCACTACTTGTGATTAACCCTTACATCACATTAACCCCCCCCCCCCCCGGAAAAACAGAGGACACTTTAATAAATTGTAACCCTCCTGAATTTGTCATAAACATCATTAACAATACTGTAACTAGGGCTAGCAGGTGGACCACCACATAACAGCATGGCTGAGTGAATTATTCTGCCACCCATCCCTCGGTAGCCACGTTCCTAACTAAACAGTCACACTTTTTTTCACAGTCTTCCATGGGGAAGGCGGTTCTGCTGAAGGGGCCTTGTAGCAGGCTCATGGTAGACGCGCCCCTGGTGGCGTCAATTTCAGCAGGTCTGGGTGCCATCCCTCTGAAGCCATGGCACGCTCGTCAACACTGTCCCTGCCTGGATCCCACACCAGCTGGATTGGCTCCAACGCCGCATCCCAATCTGCAGCAGCTGCTCTCACCTCCTGCGGATGGCCGTCCCGCCATCTCAATCCTATCTCCAGCTGTGCCACTATATTCATGCGTGTCAATGGTGGCGACGATGTAACAGCCGACTGTGAGCCCGGTCGCCTGGTTCCGCGGGCCCGAACCCAGTTCATCATTGTGAGCGGCGCTCTGTATGGCTGCATATGGCGTTGTGGTTATAATGGTGTGGTACTCACAATTGCTGCGGGGCGTCCATCAAGCTGCGGTGGTTCTGTCATGTCCTGTTGGGTCACGGACTCTTCACCCAGCGCTACAGCGGCTGTCCCTGGAGGCCAATGCTAGTCGTGGATCCTGAAGACGTCCAGCATCTCTCCTTTGTCATTTACGGTCACGGACTCTTCACCAGTCGGCTCAGCCGTGGCTCTGGCAGGCTGGTGCTGAGCGAAGATTCTGAAACAGTCCGGTTCTTTCTCACTTTAGTCTGGTGCTGATTTAGGTCAGAATGATGTGTCACTGTTTTCTGTGGGCATGGGCTCCCTCTCCTGCAACTCCACAATGGCTCCCATAAACTCCTGCTGGGTGAGGATCTGAGGCAAGTCTAGCCGCTACCCTCCCTCCAGGCCGCGCTCCTCCTGTAAACACAGGACAGTT
Organism: Pholidichthys leucotaenia; assembly: GCA_020510985.1. NCBI lineage: Eukaryota > Metazoa > Chordata > Actinopteri > Cichliformes > Pholidichthyidae > Pholidichthys > Pholidichthys leucotaenia. The sequence continues at coordinate 401,673,835 of CM035839.1, forward strand.
GATTTCTCGTCGGCGCTATTCTCAATAGACGCGGGCTCCCTCTCCTGCAAGTCCGCAGCAGCTTCCGTAAACTCCTGCTGAGCGAGGATCTGAGGTAAGTCCGGCCGCTGTTCTCCCCCTGTGCCATTTCCGTTCTCCACATCATGTTCACCCACAGTGCTGTGGTCACTCGATGTACTGAACTGTCCCTTTTCGCTGTGTTCACTCTCTGTGCCATGCTTTTCGGCTAGCATGTCGCAGATAAGCTCCCTAGTGCTCTGTTGTCCCGCCAGTTGCTGCACCACCTGAGAAGTCACCTCTAGCTGAAACGCCAATTCCAGTGCCTCCGACATCAGTAAGAAGCACGCCGCCAGCAACGGCTTCTCCTGCAGCATCCTCAAGATGCCTGCCACCGTCTGGTCATCCAGCTCATCCTCCAGTATGGCCCACGTCTCTGAACTTGTTGTGAACCACTTCAACTGCAATATTAATAATCCGTCCTCCACGTGCCCGAACTCACACATGCTAGTCAAACAATGAAGAGTGTCCACATACCTTATAAACGATTCATCTTCTTGCTGTTGCTGCTGGTAGAACACGGACCTCCGGGGCATAACATACTCTGGGACATCAAAGTGTTTGGCTAGTATTGACACATCATAGTCATCGTAGGGTGAAGTGTGGCAGCTAGCCAGCAGCCCAGCTGCCTTGGTATACAAAACTGGTGATCTTTTCGCATCGTAAAAACAAGCGCCCTCCGTGCCCAGACAGTATTGCAATAGAGCTGACTTCCGTACCTCATTCATCTCCTCCGGGCCAAACGCTGATAAGTAGTTGGTGAAAGCGTCAAACCAGCATGCTCATGGGACGAGTGGCTCACCGGGGCTTTCCAGAAACGGTCGTGATGGCCTCATGCATGCCTCCATGGTTTAACTCTCATCGCCAAATGTTATGTCTGGAAACCCAGGAATGACGACAGACGAGAGGGCTGTGCTGGAACTGAACTTTATTACACCAAGTAATATAAAATACATACAGTTCTGTTACCTCCTATTGAGCCAGCCGGGAAAGGGACCCTAAGATGGTGGCTCTCCCCTTATGTGGTTTGGCGTGATGACTTCAACAGCCGGCTGCGTCATCACGCCGCTACCTGTGATTAACACTTACATCACAGGGACGTCCCGTTTATGGGGCTAAATATGTTTGTCCCGAGTGGAATGTGCATTTTCCCGTTTATTCAAGGCCACCTTAATGAATGGGCTAGGCTGGGCTGAAGCCCAGGGGCCTATGAAGATCAGGCCCTATCATGAGCCAATGAAAAAGATCACACTGTTATGAATTGGTCAAATTCTATGTCCATCACTTGATATTCATGTGTGGCTGCTGATTGGTCTAATTTACAAGTGCCCCATGTGGGTACCACATAACAATAGCCTATCAGAGGAATTGCTTTGACATGTGACTATGCAAGTGCCAGTGAGAGGTAAGAAGTAATTATCTCAGTCAAAATGTCCGGAAAAAGTTTGAAAGTGGCGCTCATAAAATTATTGAGAGGAAAAGAGCTTAGGGAAAACAAATTGCTCAAAAAATCCCAAAGCGTAAAGGATTTTTCTAAGCTGGAGCATCGAGTGGAGGCAGAGCTGTTGCACGGAGGAGACAGGTGGGCCGTTAAAGCATTCGCCTGGAGGAGAAGGGAGAAGAAAGGCCATGAATTGCTTACATCAGACAGCTGTGTGTGGGACAGTGGAATCCGAACTTGGTAAAAAAGTAGACTGGATCAAGCACGCATCCATAGAGTATGACGATATTCATTAGCTGGACTTAAAGGACACAATGAAGGATTTTTCTTTAAAGAAGATACTTCTTAAAAGGGAAGACGTGCTATTTGCAGTGTTTTCCAGCCACCTGTGCATTATTTGAATCAGGAATACAGCACTAATATAATTTTATGCCAAAAGCAGTATCTCGCACTGTAAAAAAGGAAATCTCAGCAAGATAAACTATCCTAAATCAAGGCTTTATGCTTGTTTTTCTCTCACAAGATAATTTTGACAAGAATTTTTTTGTTTTGCAGTTTTCTATAAGATTTTACTTGCTTTAAGAATGTTTTTACTTGTTTTAAGCAATTTAATCTTACTTTGTTGGCAGATATTTTTTTCTAATTGTAAATAGAATTATCTATTATCAGAATTTTCTTTTGTTTATTTTAAGTAAAATTATCTGCCAACACAGCAAGAAAATTTGACTTATCAAATTGTGTAAAACAAGTTAAAACTGTAGGAAAGCATATAAAATTTTCTTACACATAATCTGCACAGCAAGAATAAATATCTTGTCACACAAAAAACAAGCATAAACAGCCTTAATTTATTTCATTTTACTTATATTTGACTTTTTGCAGAGTAATTGTTTTCTAGCTCAAAGTTGCATAACAAATGAGGCTGTAGTGGCTCAGGAGGTAGAGCAGGTTGCCCAATAACCGGAGGGTTGGCAGTTCGAATCCCACTCCTCCCACCTTGCTGTTGTATCCTTGGGCAAGACACTTTAGCCACCTCCAGTTTACTCCACAAGTAAATACAAAATGCAGTTTCTAAATGAAGGTGTTTATTATTAAGGGGAAAAAAATCAAAACTGCCATTTTTCAAAAATCAAAACTCTTGGGCCATTTTTGCCCAAGAGACTGGGCAAAAATGGCCTGCATGGCAGAGTTCCAAGACGAAAACCACTGCTGAGCAAAAAGAACAAAGGCTTGTCTCAGTTTTGCCAGAAAACATCTTGATGATCCCCAAGACTTTCGGGAAAATACTCTGGGGACTGACAAGACAAAAGTTGAACTTTTTGGAGGGTATGTGTCCCATTACATCCAGCGTAAAAGTAACACAGCATTTCAGAAAAGGAACATCATACCAACAGTAAAATATGGTGGTAGTAGTGTGATGGTCTGGGGCTGTTTTGCTGCTTCAGGACCTAGAAGACTTGGTGTGGTAAATGGAACCATGAATTCTGCTGTCTACCAAAAAATCCTGAAGGAGAATGTCCAGCCATCTGTTTGTGACGTCAAGCTGAAGCGCACTTGGGTGCTACAGCAGGACAATGATCCAAAACACACCAGCAAGTCCACCTCTGAACAGCTTAAGAAAAGCAAAATGAAGACTTTGGAGTGGCCTAGTCAAAGTCCCGACCTGAATCCAAGTGACATGCTGTGGCATGAGCTTAAAACCCTCCAATGTGGCTGAATTACAACAATTCTGCAAAGATGAGTGGGCCAAAATTCCTCCATAGCACTGTAAAAGACTCATTGCCAGTTATCACAAAGACTTGATTGCAGTTGTTGCTGCTAAGGGTGGCCCAATCAGTTACTAGGTTTAGGGGCCAATCACTTTTTCCACACAGGGCAAAGTAGGTTTGGATTTTTTCCCCCTTAATAACACAGGGTTACAAAAATAATTTTTTTGTAAGTTGTCTGTGTTTTTTTCAACTGATTTAAGACAATTTTGCACCACTGAATCTGAAAATGACATCCGTTTCTCTCAATCAGGTGCTAAGTAAAAATCTGTACTTACTTAGTACTGTGCATGTACTTACCTTTATATAAAGGTAAGTACATGTAAAGTTAATGTTACGTCATCATTGTTCAAAATTCAGAGAATTTCAAGACAAAAAATTTTTTTGCATCATATAAAGCCAAAATACCCGTACATGTAAACAAAAATGTATAAAGCATGTGGCCATAATTCAAAAAGTTGACCTGATTGAGCAAAACCAATGTGATTTTTGGATTCAGCACATCAAAATTGTCCTAAATCAGCTAAAAAAAAAACCTGAGACAATAAATTTGGTGTTGACCAGTGTAATAAACACCTTCATTTAAAATCTGCATTTTATGTTTACTTGTGTTATCTTTGTCTATTTTAATTTGTTTGATGATCTGAAACATTTAAGTGTGACAAATATACAAAAAAAATGAAAAATCAGGAAGGGGGGAAACACTTTTTCACCCCACTGTATGTTACATCACATTATTTTTCTTCCAATGTCCTATTTGTTTCCCGTACTGAGGACTGCTTGGTTACATTAATTATGCCTTAGTGCAAAGCAATGTAGGTATACCATAATCACAACATTTTTTTTTTTAAATGAAAGGCGTAGAGAACTACGCTCCCAAAATGCAGGATTACTTGTAATACATAGAATCTCCAAAAGTACAATGGGAGGCAGAACCTTCAGTTATCAAGCTTCTCTCCTGTGGAACCAGCTGCCAATCTGGATTTGGGAGTCAGACTCGATTTCTGTTTTTAAGAATAGGGTTAAAACCTTCCTTTTTGATATAGCCTATAATTAGGGTGGGATCAGGTGCCCCTGAAACCCCCCTTAGTTATGTTGCTAATAGGTTTAGACAGCCTGGGGACCTCAAACAATGCACTGGGTTTCACTCCTTTCTTCACTTTCAATGAAATATTTTGCTGGTCGTTAACATCTGTTTGTTCTCTCCCATAGATTGAGTCCCTGTCACACTGTTTGCTCTCTACATGTCTGTTCTTTTCTTCTTCTTCTCTATCCCCTCACTCCTCCCCAGACAGTCGCAGCAGATGACTGTCACTCCCTAAGCCTGGTTCTGCTAGAGGTTTCTTCCTGCTAAAAGGGAGTTTTTCCTCTTCACCATCGCCAAGTGATTGCTCACAGTGGATCGCCTGATTGCTGGGGTCTTTCTGCAATTGTGGGGGTTTCCCCTACAGTTGAAAGGGCTATGAGATGACTGTTGTTCTGAAATGGCACTATATAAATAACGCTGAATTGAACTGAACTCTGGCAAATTAAGTCAATATGGCGATACAATGATACAAGTCTTTAGTTCCACTTAATTTTGACCGGATGAGCTGAAGCAGACAGGTGGACAGATCCACAGACAGACGCATTGAGTGATTACCGTATGCCTCAGTTTTCACCGAGGCATAATAAATTGGATACAGCTGGGGAAAATAAGTAGTGAACACATCAATATTTTTCTCATTAAACATATTTCTGATAGAGCCATTGACCTGAGATTTTCACCAGATATCAGTAACAACCCAAGTAATCCATACATACAAAGAAATCAAGGCAACTGTGTTCACAGAACAAGATACATTAAATAAAGTGAATGACACAAGGAATAAGTATTGAACACATGAAGAAAAAAGAGGTGCAAAAGGGTAAAGAAAGCCGAGAAACCAGCTGAAATCCATCAGAATTTAGGAAGCCATCCTAATCCCCATGAGTGCAAATTAATTTCAGCTGTTTGTCTTGACTGATAGCCTTTAAAAATGACTTTGAATATCAGATTGTCACACCACAAAGAACTCATGATGGGTAGAAACAAAAAGCTTTCTCAAGACCTTCCCAACCTTATTGTTGCAAAACATAATGATGGCATTGGTTACAGGCGCATTACTAAACTGCTGAATGTTCCAGTGAGCACTGTTGGAGCCATCATTCATAAGTGGAAAGAACATCATTTTACCATAAAACGGCCACGACCAGGACCTCCTCACAAGATTTCTGACAGAGGAGTCAAAAGAATTCTGAGAAGAGTTATCCAAGAGACAAAGCCCACTCATGGAGAGCTCCAGAAAGACCTGGAACTAGTAGGTGCCAGTGTTTCAAAGAAAACAATAAGTATTGCACTCAGTTGGCATGGGCTCTATGCCCGCTCACCTCGCAAGACTCCATTGCTGAAGAAAAAGCATGTTAAAGCTTGTTTAAAGCTTGCTACACAACATTTGGGCAAGCCAGTAAAATACTGGGCGAAGATAGTCTGGTCAGATGAGACCAAAATTGAACTTTTTGGATGCCACAACACACAGCATGTTTGGAGGAGAAATGGCACTGCACATATGCCCCAAAACACCATGCCAACAGTGAAGTTTGAGGTGGGAACATCATGGTGTAGGGGTGTTTGTCATCACATGGTACAGGCAGACTTCATATAATTGAAGAAAAGATGAATGGACAAATGTACAGAGACATCAGATGGCAACAGGTTCTGACAAGAACCTGTTGCCATCTGCCAAGATGCTGAAGATGAAACGAGGATGGACATTTCAGCAAGACAATGATCTCAAACACACATCCAAGGAAACTCAACTGGCTACAGAGAAGGAAAATAAAGTGGCTAGAATGGCCCAGTCACTCACCTGACCTGAATCCAATTGAGAATCTATGAAACGAACTGAAGATCGGAGTTCATAAAAGACACCCAAACATTCAAGATTTGAAGACAGTTTGTGTGGAAGAATGGGCTAAAATCACTCCTGAGCAATGCCTGCGCCTAGTTTCTCCATATAGGAGGCATCTGGAAGCTGTTATTACCAACAAAGGCTTTTCTACTAAATAAGGTAAGATAAGATAAGCCTTTATTAGTCCCACAATAGGGAAATTCCAGGATTGCAACAGCACAGGAATAGCAACACTCAGAGAAATAATTTAGAAGATAAGAAAATAAGAGCAGTGGATATACATATGTACACATAAATATATAAATATACAGTATATACACAGTGCGGAGCATTGTAGCTAGATGGAATAAACAGCATAGCCGTCTATTTAGTTACCCACATAGTATGAATATGTACCCATAAATATTGTCACCCTCCATAGCGATTAATATTGTCCTAGTTGTATACTGGAGGGGACCATTTTGTGCAAGTCTGTTGCATCTTTTGCATTCAATACTATTACGTTGTCATGTTTTTTTTGCTATCTCTGCGAGGAGCCCTGCTTAGGTTATAAAGTCTGACAGCTGTAGGTAGGAAGGACCTGCGAAACCTCTCGGTCGCGCACCTAGGATGATGTAGCCTACTGCTAAATAAGCTCCTCAGTGCGTTTAGTATGTCCTGCATAGGGTGGGACTCGGACTGCAGTAGAGATGACAGCTTAGCCACCATCCTTCTCTCTCCTATCTCCTCTACTGGGTCAAGGCGCTTCCCCAGGACAGAGCTAGCTTTCTTGATCAGTTTGTTCAGTCTCTTCCTGTCTGCTACTGTGATGCCGTTGCCCCAGCAGACCACTCCAAAAGTGATGGCTGATGCCACCACAGAATCGTAGAAGGTCTTCAGGAGCGCCCCTTGTACACCAAAAGACCTGAGCCTCCTGAGTAGGAACAGCCTGCGCTGTCCCTTCTTGTAGAGTGCATCGGTATTGTGTGACCAGTCTAGTTTATTGTTCAAATGAACACCCAGGTACTTGTAGGAAGTCACCATCTCAATGTCTGTTCCCTGGATGTTTACTGGTGCTGTGAGGGGTTGTCCTTGCCTGCGGCAGTCCACCACCAGCTCCTTAGTTTTCCCCGTGTTGATCTGGAGGCAGTTCCGATGGCACCAGTCCACGAAGTCCTGGATAAGTCCTCTGTATTCAGCTTCATCTCCATTGGAGATAAGGCCGACGATCGCAGAGTTGTCAGAGAACTTCTGTAGATGGCAGTGTGTTGTGTTGTGTGAGAAGTCCACAGTATAAAGGGTGAACAGGAAGGGAGCCAAAATCGTTCCCTGGGGGGCCCCCGTGCTGCCCACGTGCTGCCGATGATCGTGTCGGACACACAATCCCAGGTTCTCACAAACTGTGGCCGGTTTGTGAGGTAGTCCAGGATCCACGATGACAGGTGCTGGTCCACCCCTGTGCACAGCAACTTGTCCCTCAGGATCATCAGTTGAATGGTGTTGAAAGCACTGGAGAAGTCAAAGAACATGATCTTCACCGTGTTCCCAGGCTTCTCCAGGTGGGACAGGGAACGGGGAAGGAGGAAGATCACTGCATCCTCCACCCCGATGCCATGCTAGTAGGCGAACTGGAGTGGATCCATTGCTGGTCCCTCCAGGGGGCGGAGGTGAGCAAGGAGCAGTCTCTCCAGGGTCTTCATCAGGTGAGACGTCAGGACCACTGGTCTGTAGCTGTTCAGGTTTCTGGGGTGGGAAGTCTTTGGTACGGGTACCACACAAGATGATTTCCACAACTGTGGTACCCTCCCCAGCTTCAGGCTCAGGTTGAAGATGTACTCCACAATCCCACACAGCTGGTCTGCGCAGGACTTGAGGAGCTTCGCACTGATGCCGTCCGGTCCCGAGGCCTTCCTCGCCTTGATCTTCCTCAGCTCTGCCCTCACCTGGGTCTTAGTGAGGGTCAAACGTGTTAAAAACATATTCCCTGTGTCATTCCACTTTATTAACCTCTTGCACTCCGGTGTACCGCGGACGGGCACGTCTCTGCGTCCCAGAGAGCACGAGGGCGCTCTCATGCGCCCTCGTGCGCTCTAGGATGCACGAGGGCGCTGCGTCCAAGCGCGCACTGAAAAAAAAAAAAGCTCCATTTCCGTCCTTCCACTATAGACACAGCCGCGAACAGATCAGATATGATTGACCTCTCATTCGACTAATAAGAGCCTTGAATTGGGTTTCTGAGACCTTGAAGAACCAATGACTGAAAACCTAGCAAGAAGGACCCGCCTACCAATGCTGTGAATGCAGCAAGCCAATTGAAGCACAGAAGTTCGCGAGCTGTTTTGTGTAAGGCTGGGTGAAGAGAGACTGACTGCTGCAGCAGATGAACAAAAGGACCCGCAGGAAGAACCTGCCACAGACCCAGCAGCACGGAGACCACCCACAAGTGCAACCTGTGTGACAGGGACTGCCATTCGCGCATCGGGCTGTTCAGCCACAGGTGGTGCTTTTTTTTTTTTTTTATTCCAGCAGAATAGATGTTTAGGATTCTCTTCCATGGTCATCATAGACCGACGGAGGCCGACGACAAAGGTGTATGGGGGGGACAACCCCCCCACACACACACACACACACACAGCCCTGAGTGTCACCTTTCATTAGAGCCCAAGATGAAGCTTCTATATTGAATCATTCAAAAGTTAGACGTTTTTCCAAACTGTGCCATTTGGCACAATTTGGCACAGTTCAAAAACGCCTGAGAACTACCTGAGGAAAAAGCTGTGTAATATATTCATTTTTTGTGGTATTGTTACAAAATTTTGACCTCAGCTGGATAACACTTGGTTCTACATTTCTGTTGCATTTTTCAGCCCAGATCTGAAGCTGTGTGTTATTTGCAAGCATTTGTATCCAAAAAAACACCCAGGCCAAATTTATTTTCTTCAAGTTCAGTATGTTTAGATGACTGTAACTCAGTGGCCGGAGCACTTGGAGAGATTATGACTGTTTTGCCAAAAAATTCAAAAGTGTTTTCTTTTAAATGAGACCAACCCCATGAAGATGCTGCAAAGGGTTGAAGAACAGCTTTCGATTTACTTTGGGCACATTATTTTTTGGCGTTTTTAGGGAAATTGACCGGAGTGCAAGGGGTTAAATATAACTTGTTTTGTGACCACGGTTGCCTTGATTTCTTTGTATGTATGGATTACTTGGTTTGTTACTGATATCTGGTGAAAATCTCAGGTCAATGGCTCCATCAGAAATATGTTTAATGAGAAAAATGTTGATGTGTTCAATACTTATTTTCCCCGCTGTATGTTATGGTACAAATAATATAGTCAGACTTTGCCACATGAAAATGACAGGTACGTATGAAAGGTCATATGAAGAGCGGCCCAACTTGTTAACAGGCTTTCAGCATACTGTTGTTTTATAACAGACAGACAAGTACAAGTAAGTAAAATTATTTATCAACAGTTGAAGAAAGGGTGGTTCTCATATTAACCCATAATTTTTTAACATTTTTAATCAATATCTATTTATTACCTTTTTAACCTTACCCCTTCCAAAATCCTAAAAGCTAACCTCTTAATTTTAATTTAAGGTTCTAAATTCCATCTCATGGCATAAAATGGAGTTCACTTATCGTTAGGACATGAACTGGGCCCCATGTCCTTACCCTGAGTTATTGTTTTATTCCTTGTTTCCAGGACATGGCCCCAGCCCACATTCTCACCTTGAGTATGTATTTTCGTTTTTTCTGTATTTATTATTATTCATTATCATGTCTTCTCTTGTGTTCTGTCAGCTTTGTCCCTGCCCAGTCCTTAGTTGTTTAAGACTAATTTTAATATCATGGCTTCTGTGCTCTGTATCCTTGGTTATTATTATTCATTCTTGTTTATTATTATTATTATTATTATTATTATTATTATAGCCATGTTTGTTTGTCCAATTGTCATTCCTGTCATGATCTTCTGTTGGGTTTGGTTTTATTATGACAGCATCTTCAGTTTCCTTTTCTGCACAGATTTTGCCCCGTTCTGTTCATGATTCACACCTGTTTGTAATTTCTCATCAATCTAGTTTAAGGGATGCCATTCCCTCACCTGGGCACAGTATCCTCATCAATCCCGGTGTGAGTAACACGCTTCAGTCTGTCCCGTCAGCCCTGTCTGATCTCTGTCGTGTCTGCCCTTTTGTCAGTCCGTTTTTGGTTTCATTATGTATAGTTTTGTGATCTGAAGGTGGTGTTCAGCCCAAATTAAAGATCGCAAACCGGAGTCTGACATTTGGGTCCGTTCTTCAACACACATACTTAACAGTAGGACACCGTCTGAGAGGACCCAAAGGACTCTTGGTTTGCTTCATTAAGGCCAGTTGCTGTCTGCTAATGGACGATCAATCTGACACCATGATCCGCCTACAGGACCTAGCGGCCGCGGCCCACAGCTCCTCCAACTTAGAGGAGTACCGATCATGGACAGCAGCAGCACAGGAGCTGGAGTGCACTCCACATCTGGGAGTGTTTCCATGGGTACAGGACCTGCCCATCTACTGTGCCCCGTGGTCTGTCTCTCCACCTGGGACCGCCGTGGATAAGCAGAAGGGGTGTCAGCACTGCTCCTCCTGGCACTCCAGCGCAGCTCTGGCAGCCATAACCTTCCACCAGATGATCTCCGCAGCCACCCAGAATGAGTCATCTGGCACATCAGTGGCAGCAGAGAGGGAGACAAGGCAAGTACCATATTCTCATTTTTCTACATCTATTAATGAGAGGTCTTGTTCCCAACAGGGGACGTGGCAGCGGTTGTCTACCGCTGCTGAATTCACCCCACCTGTCTCTGCTGTATTCTCTGCTGCCACTCCCATATCCTCACCCTCATCTGCCTCTCCTCTCTCCTTTTCCCGAGCTCCATGCCTGATCGCATCACCCGCCACTGGGAGCTGTGAGACTTCATCAGGGATATAGGAGATTGTTACACCCTTTGCCTGTGTCTGGATGGATGGAAGAATGCAGCATGGAGGGATGCGGCATGGAAGCAGGTTCATCGGGTAGTAGCAGCAAAGCCCCATCTGAGGGAGGATGTTCCCGCCTTCCTCAATAAGTTTCTGCTGTCCAATGAGTATTCCTTCAGGCCAGAGGAGGAGTCATCATCATCTGTTCCCGAGGCAGGTGAGCCTCCATCAGCTATTTCTGAGGCTGGTGTGCCCCCTTCACCTGTTCCTGAGTTTGGCACATCTCAAGTCATCAGCTTCCGAGGTCGGTGCACTCCAACTATTAATGCCTAACGTCAGCCCACCCCAACCCTCTTCTGCTCCAGCGGCTGAGGCCGCCGCTCCTGCAGCTCTCCTAGAGGCCATCGCCCCTGCAGCTGAACCTGAGGTAGTCACCCCAGCACCAGGAGACCAGGAGTTAAGACAACTACTTTTTCCATTATTTTCTACAACAATTCTAGAAAAGTCTTGCCTTACTACTGGTGGGGGAACCCAAGTACAGATCCCACCAGCTTTTGGGTCCTCCCCACCAGTCTCTGCTGCTAACAACTGTGGTGTCCCCTCACTGACTGCCTGTTCTCCTCCCTCATCCGAGGTGGTCATGTTGAGGAAGGAGCCACAGGAGGACCATGCTCCACCTCAGCCACCCATCATTCCAGAGGTCAGGAGACCTCCACCAATTGTCCCAGAGGTCAGGGGACCTCTGCCCATCGTCCCAGAGGCCGGGGGACCTCCACCATCGGTGCTGCGGATCAGCAGGCTGCAGTTACCGGTCGCAGAGCATCTCCTTTGTTTGTGTTTGGCTGAGCTCTGTGCCCCTGCAGCCGTTGTTCCACCAGGCCCTATGGTCCGGTGGCCCAAAGACAGTGGTATGCCACCTGAACTATCCTTCATTTCGGTCTGGGGGGCCATGGACTGGAGTAGGCCCCCTTGACCCATTCTGTTCTCCAGTCCGAGGGCCCATGGATTTGGGTAGGCCTCCTGACCTGTTGTTTTTTGCACTCCGTGGCCCATGGATTTGGGTAGACCACCCGACCTGGGTTGTTTTGGGGCCTTGGACCTTGTTTGCCCTTGAACTATAGTTTGTTTTGGACTCTGTGGGGGGTCGGCTCACCATCGCCTTGTGCCCCTGACCATCCACCCTATGAGGATTTTTTTTGCTTTTGTTGACCCCTAGGGGTCATTTGGAAGCTGCCCCTTAAGAGGGAGGTATTGTTAGGACATGGACTGGGCCCCATGTCCTCACCCTGAGTTATTGCTTTATTCCTTGTTTCCAGGACATGGCCCCAGCCCATGTTCATCAGTCTAGTTTATTTAAGGGATGTCGTTCCCTCATCTGGGCAGTGTCCTTGTCAATCTTCACATTTGGACTATTGTAATGCTCTTTTTACATGTCTTAGCAAATCCTCTTTACACCGCCTACAGTTAGTCCAGAACGCTGCTGCAAGATTACTAACTAGGTCCAGTAGATTCTGTCATATCACTCCTGTTTTGGCCTCCTTGCATTGGCTTCCTGTAAATTATAGAATTGATTTTGAAGTTCTTGTTCTTACTTACAAAGCCATTCATGAAGAGGCACCTTTTTATATTAGTGACCTGCTCTCTCTACACCAGCCCAGCAGGTCTCTCAGGTCTTCTCATCAGAATCTATTGGTAGTTCCTAGTACTAGGCTAAAAACCAAAAGCGATAGAGCCTTTGCTGCTGTTGCTCCCAGACTGTGGAACTCCTTGCCTTTTGAACTTAAATCTGCACCTTCCATTGGTGTTTTTAAGAAGCAACTAAAGACCCACCTTTTTAGCCTGGCTTTTTAACTATGTGCCGATTGTATTTTTATGTGCTTTTACTGTCTACTTTGTTTTACTGTTTTATGTGCCTGTGTTTTTATTTTGTTTTTTACCATGTTAAGCACTTTGTGACTCTGTCTGTGAAAGGTGCTCTATAAATAAACTTATTATTATTATTATTATTAATCCCGGCGTGAGTAACAGTCTGTCCTGTCAGATTCCCTGTTGTGCCTGCCCTTTTTCCCGTCTGTTTTTGGTTTCATTATTTATAGTTTTGTAAGTTGAAGGTGGTGATCAGCCCAAATTAAACATTGCAAACCGGAGTCTGGCGTTTGGGTCTGTTCTTCAACATTCATACTTGACACTCATAGCCCTTTTTTCCTCATCTCAGGATTACCAAAGCGCTTTACAGATTCGACTATCTACTCATTCACACATACAATCACACACACCACAGCTGCAGCAAACATGGTTGATCTGAAAAGGTTTTGCCAGATTGATCAACTCTTCTGTAACTGTAGACACTTTGAATAAGGCTACAGCTTCTGTACCAACAGACACATTTCCCAATTTTATTCATTCTGAGTACAGAGCTAGAAAGTACTATTTTTATACAGCTGCATCTCAAAAAATTTGAATATCCTAAATTTTTTCTATTATTTCTGATTTAATTCCAAAAGTAAACTTTCATACATTCCTCTCAAGTAAATTGAAAGATTTCAAGCCTTTTTTCTTTGTTTTTGATTATGGTTTATCATTTATAACAAATCAGAAATCCAGTATTTCAAATTATTAGAATATTAGATCACATTATTAGAATATAAAGATCAATCCAAAATAAGGATTTACAAGCAGAAAACTCAAATTTCTGAAAAATGTGTTCACTTATACATTCAATACTTGGTCTTATTTACCGGAAATTTCTGCATCAGTGCAGCATGGCATGGAGGTGATTATGGCACTGCTGAGGTGTTACTAAAGGTCAAGTTGCTTTGATAGCAGCTTTCATCCCATCTGTATTGTTGGGTTGGGTATTTTTCATCTTTCTCTTGACATTCCTCCATAGATTCTCCATTGGGTTTAGGTCAGGTGAGTTGGCTGGCCAGTTAAGCACAGTAATGTCACGGTCAGCAAACCATTTCATAGTAGTTTTGCTACTGTGTGCTAGTTCCATGTTCTGTTGGAAAAGGAAATTTGCATATCTACAAAGCTTTTCAGCAGATGGAAGCATGAAGTGCTGTAAAATTTCCTGGTAGGCAGCAGGATTGACTTTGGAATTGATAAAACACAGTGGACCAATACCAGCAGATGACATGGCACCTCAAATCATCACAGACTGAGGATATGTCGCACTAAATTTTAAACCCCTTGAATTATGTGCTTCACCAGTTTTCTTCCAAACTCTAGCAACTTGAATTTTAAATGAAATGCAAAATTTGTTTTTATCAGTAAAGAGGACTTTGGACCAGTGAGCTACACGCCATCCTGTTCTTTTTCTCTTTAGCCCAGTTAAGACGCTTCTGACATTGTGTCTGGCTCAGGACTGGCTTAGTATTAGGAACACACCAGCTGTAGCCTCTTTCCTGAAGACGTTTGTATGGTGGTTGGGGTTGCAATGGGACTAACACTTGTGGGTTTCCATTTGGCTTAAAATGGTAATAAGGTCATTTCAGATTTACTGAATGCTATAATTTAGGTGCCACAAAGGCTACAGATGTGGGTACTCATCTCTGTTGAGTGTAGTTCTAGTTCAGCTTAAGATCCATAGACACAAAAGTTATTACAGTCATCCCTTTAGGGTTACACATTTTTGACATGATTACCTGTACAAGGAGGGGTTGAGCACTCCCTCCTTTCTGAATGATGACCCTGACACGCTGGCACCAACAGAAGGGGCATTGGCTGAGCGCTCACACATTTCCTCTGGCGGACCTGGATGCCTACATCATTGCAAACCGTGGTTGAACAGGGCCCCCACTCACTCCAGTCCGTCCAATAGCTCTGCACTAAGAATGCATAGTACATAGAGGAATGTCACATCTTAACCTTGACTATTAGATTTACTCCTGAATGGGGCTATTGCTGAATTCCACCAGCTTTTGGTTAATTGATGGGTGTTAATGCAAAGCTGTAGTTATCAATACTACCTGGTGGACACTGAAAGCGGACATGGTAGTTGGAACAAACGCGGCCATGTGGTTGTTCTTTGTTGATGCACCAGAATCCTTTCTCCAGACTGGAGTGGACCACTTCTCCAGTGTCTGCCGCTGCCACCCAATCTGTAGTGCGAGCCTCCATGGCTGTAGGCCGTGCACAAACTCTCTCTCTGTAATAGAAACGAATCGCCTCCAGGCGCTCATAGTCCCCATTCCCACCAGGATGGTCAATGTTGAACCAAGATGTCCATTCAGTTATGCCTGGTGGGACATGGATAAAAACCAAAACAGAGCATTAGGGGAAACAAATCAGCAGAGAAATATTGGATTAGGGAGCAGGTTGGAACTGGTTTTTACATGGCTGGAAGACATTGTTAAGAATTAAGAAAAGTAGGAAAACAGCAGGGATGGGTTTAAACATTTTAGAGGCCTGCAATTGTCATCTGAAACTGACTTCATACACTCCAGGGAGCTCCGCATTGTCCAAGTTCTTTCCAAGCCTCAAGGCTTGAGTGATGAGGCATATTGTCTAGTTTTTTAGTCTGCTGCATGTTCTGAAACCTGAGCAGTTCCCTTAGGAGAAATACGAGGAATTAAAAATAAAAAGGAGTCCATTAGCAACTTACTGATGGAGTATTTTTCATTCACTGCTTAGTTCTAAAAAAAAAATAGTTTTTAAATTGCATGAGGCTGCACAGAAATGATGGAAGACACCCTTTGTCAGTTGCTGGCAAATGCTTTCTTGAAATGCATAAGGTCATCACAGCTGAAATGAATGTTGAAAAAGACATCTGATCTACAGTATGTGTGTTGTACAAGAAGAGTTTGTAGTGTAGCAGACAATAAGGGTAACTAGATAAATATTATAATCTAAATATTATAACAATATAATTAGAGTAATTACATATGTATGGCCTGTGCCTCAATGTAGATTAACAGTTACAGTAGTTTGCTAGATAAATTCAACAGAAATCTTCATTTGTAATTGCTATTGATGTTTATCATAAGGCATTTTCACAGCTGAAAGGCCACAAAAAGGTCTGGACTAAAGTTTATTATTTTTCTTTACATTGTATACATTTAGTCTGGTTTGGTTTCACACTGCTTTATCCAAGCAGACCAAACAACTTTACATAACACACTGAAGTCCTGTTGTCATGACATTTATGTAGTTAGCACAGACGCTGCAGTTAGCGAGCATGCTACTCACCCTCGGAGGTGTTTTCTGCAGCTGGTCACATTGGGAACCACACTTTAAGTGTAAGCTGGTTCAGACTCCATCATATTAGTCGGTGAACTAGTTTTGTGAGGATAGAACATTATCCAGGTCTTCTTTAAAAAAGGACATTTGTCCTCATCAGCCGTGATGATTTTCAGCTAGCATTGCTCTTCAAATCTTTCACATAGTCTCCATCACATCCCCTGTGAAAATGTATGGTAAGTTTCTGCATTTTATTTTATTTTAATTGACTATTTATGCCGTGACTGGACCATATTTCAATTAAAATCTTGGTCTCTTCCTCTTTTCAAGTGCTAGCATGCCTCATTTTCCATTTTATCAGCTGGCTTAAATTCCTGTGCTTGGTCCGAAAGTCCGAACCTTTCTGAAAATTGCTTTCGCACTTTATACAAACTGCACCAAGCTTCATTTTGATCCAGACCAAGACCACCTCTTTTTGCTGGACCAAATTTTGGTTCTTTGGTCCAGACCGTGGTTTGGGAGAGCTTTCACACCTAAAATTTTGGTCCGGACCAAACAGAAAAGTCCGAAAGTCTGTACCAAATTGGTTTGATGTAAAAGTCCTCTTAGGGTGCTTTCACACCTAAATTTGCTTAATTTGGTCCGAATCAGTTGACAAGTTTGTTACTTTGTATCATTTTCTCCTCGGTTTGGTCCCGTTTCACACAGGCAAAAATTGAGGCAGACCATAAGCAGACCAAACTGCGTCATGTTAAATCCCACAAGACTTACTTCAGAACGTTTTCTGTTCTTATTGGTCAGATTTTTTTTGCCGCAGGAACAGGAAAGGTAAATACAGGAAGTAGGATGACTACTGTGTATTTATGCATTTCTGGGAGACAATAATACAAATCGTAGCGTAATCTACGGGGGGTTTTCATTGCCCTGGTTATCGTTTATTACATACGTGCATATACCACTTTAGGCAAATCGTACAGTTTGAAAATGAAGCACTGCTACGGATGGGAAATAACATGTAAACGTTCATTAATCCTCCAGAACTGTGACGTGCTCAGCCACATATATTTTTAAAGATCTATCAGGTATGTACAGTGACATAAATTGTTTTACCATTTGCCGCTGGTCCCGTTTTAGTGCGGTCGCTTTCTCACCTGCAGGACCACACCAGAGTTCACCATTTAATTCAACGGTTGTTTTGGTACGCACTTGAGTGTGATTACCGTGTTCTCACCAGACAAAACGAACCGCACTAACGGAGAAAACGAACTTGAGTTCAATTGAAAGCACCCTTAGTAAAGTTTCCATGGATTGAGTTAGTCTTGGTTTACAACTTGAGCCATGCTTTTCAGCTGGCCCATTTTACTAACTAACTAACTAACCTGCACTTATATAGCGCTTTTCTAGTCACAAAGACCACTCAAAGTGCTTTCATTAATACTAACCCTCTATTCCAAGGGCCCATAGGAAACAGATATCTAGGGACAATTTAGAACAGCCAATTAACCTAACATGCATGTTTTTGGCATGTGGGAGGAAACCGGGAAAGTGTGGGAGGACACTTTAAATTTGCTTTGGCAAAGGTACTGGTACATTTATGCAGAAGGTGTCTTTTGGCAGTGGGATTAGACTCTAGGTTTTGGCGATGGTCAGACAAATTTATCACTCCCAACTTCTTTTCTTTTGGGTGTAGATGTGAGGAGGCATATAATAATCCCAGCAATGGTATTTTGCCAAATATAACCTATTAATATTTGGCGGTCTGTACCTGTAACTTCGCAAGCCGCCTGATCAGGAAAATCTGCATTAATGACAAACTGGATTGTTAGTCCTTTTTGCATGTAAATTCATAACTATTTTACTAGTATGAATAAGGTGCTAATGGTAGGGTTTGGGACAAAAAAGCGACACTTGATGGCTGTGAAAATAACTACAGACAGTGAATTGGCAGCCATTTCTAGCTCCATGCAATGTATAAAATACAGCCTGCCCCTGCCTTAAACTTTGGGTAACTACCCAAAAAAAGGTTATTTAATGACTAAAATAAGTGTACTGCAAACCCAGAAGTAAAATGCAAATTGAGTAGAGTCAGGCCATTCAGGACAAAATGAAACCAACCAGAATCCAAGTCCTGTCTCCTATAGGGCAGTACAATGTTTGCTGCTTCCATCCATAGTTTGTTTTTGTTTTGTTTTTTTGTAAAATAGCATCCAAAATGCTTAAAATGAGTACACTCATGGTGTGCTATTTATACATATTTCCATGACAACATGTTGAATAAACACAAGGTCATCAAGTTTGAAAGATTGTTTGACATGGAAACTAGAAACTCTTGCTGTGTTTTGAGGGGTTACAACATCAAAGGCCACAATGACATGGACAAAAGTCAAGATTCATTTTTGATTAAAGGAAAATCATTCTAAAGACTAGAAAAGCACTCAGAGCGCATACCTCCTCCAATCGTCCTTCTGGCCCTCATGGATCATCTCCAAAATGTAATGGGTTTGTGTGTAGGCTATGAGTCAGTTCTGGTGAAAATTGCATCAAAGTCTGTCAATTAGCTTTGGAGGATTCTTGCAAACAGACTGTGAGAAGATAAGAGCCTTAGTGGAGGTATACATTCTCAGATCACCGCTAAAGTGTTATGGGTTCTTCTGTAGGCGAAGGACCACCTGTGGTGAAAACTTCATCCAAATCCAGCTAGTAGTTTTGGAGTATTCTTGTTAATACATTGTGAGAAGATACTAGCCTTGGTGGAGGTATACATTCTCAGATCATCACCAAAATGTTAGGGGTTCCTCTCTAGACCAAGAACCACCTCTGGCAAAAATTTCATCCAAATCCATCCAGTAGTTTTTGCGTAATCCTGCTGTATATATACAAACAAGATCATTGGTGGAGGTATGCATTCTCAGAGCATCACCAAAATTTAACGGCTTCATCCTTGGCCCAAGGGTGCAATTGTCACCAAAATCCGTCCAGTAGTTTTTGCGTAATCCTGCAAACAAACAGACAAATCACCCCCAATTACATACAGCAACCTCCCAGGCAGAGGTAATTATTGTACAGTAATTAACCTAGATCCAATACATGTGAACACATCACCTAGGAAACAACAACTCAGGGCCAGTTGACTTTGATTTTGAACTTAAAGCTCAATAATTATTGAGTTAATGACATGAAGCCTAAAGAACATTGGTGTCTGCACTTTAAGGACTGCACTCGTTTTGGGTCTGTGTCTTGGTTGAGTGTATTCTTGATAATACACTGGAATAATATGATGCTGAATAAAACCCTGAAATATGCAGGATGTCTTTCAAATGTATTTTTTTTCCCAAACCAGATGGACTTTTATATGCAGTGTACCTCATATACAGGTACAGCTCAATAAATTAGAACATCATTAAAAAGTTAATTTATTTCAATAATTCAATTCAAAAAGTGAAACTCATATATTGTATAGATTCATTACACACAGTGGTATATCGCAAGTGTTTATTTCTTTAAATGTTGATGATCACGGCTAACAGCCAATGAAAACCCGAAATTCAGTTTCTCAAAAAATTAGAATATTACATAAGATCTTTTTTTTTTTTTTTAAAGTGGATTCTTAATAGAAATGTTGACCAACTGAAAAGTATGTTCATGTACACACTCAGTACTTGGTCAGGGCTCTTGTTGCATGAATTACTGCATCAATGCAGCGTGGCATGAAAGCGATCATAGCTGTGAAATTGTAGACTGTCTTGAAGAACTCTCTACAAAATTCCCAGTAATTGCTGTTTCAGGGACCTGGGTCACAGAGGACTTTATTGATATTGTCAGAATGGAAGGGTATGAAATGTACACAAACAGAAAAGGAAAAAGGGGAGGTGGAGTTGTTTTGTATATAGATAAAAACCACAAAAGTAAAATCATTAAAAATGTCAGTGTCACTTGATAATTTAATGAAATGCATAACCACTGAAATAGAAATTGAGAAGTCAAAAAATATAATAGTAAGCTGTATTTATAGAGCTCCTGGAACATGTATAAAAGCTTTTACTGAAAAATTATTAGAACTATTTGAACCCATTAATAACAATAAAAAATTATATCTGTGGGGACTTCAACATAGACTTGCTTAACCCAACTGATAACATTTCGATTACAGAATATATAGAAGCAATGTACACCATGGAACTTTATCTTTTAATTACTTGTCCATCAAGAATAACCTTACAAAGCACTACACTTATTGATAACATATTCACAAATATCCTTGATAACCAAATTGGGGGTGGGGGGTGCTAATAAATGACGTTGGTGATCGCCTACCCATATTTTGCGATCGTACTGGGCTGTACCAGGACAAACAGAGACAAACTCATCATAAAAACATTTAGACAAAAAACCGAAGACAAATATTCCGATTAAGACAACACCTACAAACTTATGATTGGACAAAAATCTATAGTGATGATGTAGATGAATCATACATTTTTCTGTCAATATTAACTTTTTATGATATCTACTGTCCAATGGTCAGTAAAACAATAAGGCAGAAGTCAGAAAGGAAACCATGGCTGACCAAGGGAATACTAAGTGCATGTAGGAAAAAGAATCTTTTATATACAGTGCATCCAGAAAGTATTCACAGCACTTTACTTTTTCTACATTTTATGTTACAACGTTACTCCAAAATGGATTAAATTTGTTTTTCCCTCAAAATTCTACACACAATACCCCATAATGATAACGCAGGGTTACAAAAATCATTTTTTTGTAAGTTGTCTGTTTTTTCAACTGATTTAGGACAATTTTGCACCAATTTTGCTGAATCCAAAAATTACATCCATTTCTCCCGATCAGGTGCTAAGTAAAAACCTGTACTTACTTAGTACTGTGCATGTACTTACCTTTATATAAAGGTAAGTACATGTAAATTGAATGTTATGTCATCATTGTTCAAAATTCAGAGAATTTCAAGACATAAAAGAGAATTTTACATCATATAAAGTGAAAATACCCATACATGTAAACAAAAATGTATAAAACAACACATGGCCATAATTCAAAAAAGTTGACCTGATTGAGCAAAGCCAATGTGATTTCTGGATTCAACACATCAAAATTGTCCTAAATCAGCTAAAAAAAAAAAAAACTTGGACAATAAATTTGATGTTGACCAGTGTAATGTGAAGTTTTATTGACATTGTTGCAAATTTATTAAAAATAAAAAAGTAAGAAATCACATGTACACTACCGTTCAAAAGTTTGGGGTCACCCAGACAATTATTTTGTGTTTTCCATGAAAAGTCACACTTATTTACCACCATGAGTTGTAAAATGAATAGAAAATATAGTCAAGACATTGACAAAGTTAGAAATAATGATTTGTATTTGAAATAATAATTTTTTCTTTCAAACTTTGCTTTCGTCAAAGAAACCTCCATTTGCAGCAATTACAGCATTGCAGACCTAACATGATTGCACAAGGGTTTTCTAATCATCCATTAGCCTTCTGACGCAATGAGCAAACACATTGTACCATTAGAACACTGGAGTGATAGTTGCTGGAAATGGGCCTCTATACACCTATGTAGATATTGCACCAAAAACCAGACATTTGCAGCTAGAATAGTCATTTACCACATTAGCAATGTATAGAGTGTATTTCTGATTAGTTTAAAGTTATCTTCATTGAAAAAAAGTGCTTTTATTTCTAAAATAAGGAAATTTCTAAGTGACCCCAAACTTTTGAACAGTAGTGTACGTAAGTATTTACAGCCTTTGCCTTGAAGCTCAAAATTGAGCTCAGATGCCTCTTGTTTCCACTGATCATCCTTGAGATGTCTCTACAGCTTAAATGGAGTCCACCTGTGGTAAATTCAGTTGATTAGACATGATTTGAAAAGGCACTCACCTGACTATGTAAGGTCCCATAGTTGACAGTGCATGTCAGAGCACAAATCAAGAATGAAGTCAAAGGAATTGTCTGTAGACCTCCGAGATAGGATTGTCTCGAGGCACAAATCAGGAGAAGGGTACAAAAAAAATTTCTGCTGTTTTGAAGGTCCCAGTGAGCACAGTGGTCTCCATCACCCATAAATGGAAGAAGTTCGGAACCACCAGGACTGTTCCTAGAGCTGGCTGTCTGTCTAAACTGAGCAATCAGGGAAGAAGGGCCTTAGTCAGGGAGGTGGCCAAGAACCCAATGGTCACTCCGTCAGTGCTCCAGCAATCCTCTGTGGAGAGAGGAGAACCTTCCAGAAGGACAACCATCTCTGCAGAAATCAACCAATCAGGCCTGTATGCTAGAGTGGCTAGTTGGAAGCCATTCCTTAGTAAAAGGCACATGGCAACCCACCTGGAGTTTGCCAAAAGGCACCTGAAGGACTCTCAGACCATGAGAAACAAAATTCTCTGGTCTGATGAGACAAAGATTGAACTCTTTGGCATGAATGCCAGGCATCATGTTTGGAGGAAACCAGGCACCACTCATCACCAGGCCAATACCATCCCTACAGTGAAGCATGGTGGTGGCAGGATCATGCTGTGGGGATGTTTTTCAGTGGCCGGAACTGGGAGACTAGTCAGGATAGAGGGAAAGATGAATGCAGCAATGTACAGAGACATCCTGGATGAAAACCTGCTCCAGAGTGCTCTTGACCTCAGACTGGGGTGACGGTTCGTCTTTCAGCAGGATAACGACCATAAGCACACAGCCAAAATAAACCAGGAGTGGCTTCAGGACAACTCTATGAATGTCCTTGAGTGGCCCAGCCAGAGCCCAGACTTGAATCCAATTGAACATCTCTGGAGAGATCTGAAAATGGCTGTGCACCGACGCTTCCCATCCAACCTGACGGAGCTTGAGAAGTGCTGCAAAGAGGAATAGGCCAAACTGCCCAAAGATAGGTGTGCCAAGCTTGTGGCATCATATTCAAAAAGACTTGAGGCTGTAATTTCTGCCAAAGGTGCATCAACCAATTATTAAGCAAAGGCTGTGAATACTTACTGTATGTACATGTCATTTCTTAGTTTTTTATTTTTAATAAATTTGCAAAAAAAAATTTAAAAAAACTTTTTTTTTCATGTCATTATGCGGTGTTGTGTGTACAATTTTGAGGAAGAAAAATGAATTTTATCCATTCTGGACTAAGGCTGTAACATAACAAAATGTGGAAAATGTGAAGCATTCTAAATACTTTCCGGATGCACCGTAAATATTTTTTTTCTTATCAAGTATGGGGGAACACTTACAAAATCAATACACAATCATTATTCATACTACAAAAATGAGCAATAAGAATTATAAACAAAACAGGATATAGACAACCATCTAATTCACTTTTTTTCTATTTTAAAACCTTAAAATTTCATGATCTAGTTGACCTCAAAACAATCCAAATAATGTATAAAGTAAGACAGTGTACATTGCCCAGCAACATTCAGAATCTGTTCCAAGTTTGACAAAAACACCATGCATTGAGAGGAAATCACATGTTCGATAAAACGGCTGTAAGAACCAACACCAAATACCACAGCATCTCAGTCAGGGGAGTGACACTGTGGAACGGTTGCTCAGAAGAAATGAACTGCCTGTCCTTTTCTAGATTCAAACATATGTACAAAAATGATGAGTTAAAATCTGGTTGTTAAAAACTTTATTTACTATGATCCTTTTCTTCTATTTGTTTATTCCTTATTATATATTGTCTACTGACCTGCTGCATAGATGTTAACATAAACATTGTTAAATTTGGGATCCCATAAAAAGAAAATAGAATGTTGGCTGTTTTGTAACCCTTGTTTATTGTTTTTCTTTTGTTTGTTTTTTTTTTGGGGGGGGGGACTTGATAGAAGGGGGTAGGTCTTGATAAGTCTTTGACTTCTACCTACTCTCATTAGGACATATGAATGTCTCTCACTATGAATTTGTGTATATTAAACACAAAACTCAAATATTACTGTTTTCACTGTATTTTATTCACTTGTTCAAAATAACCTTGAACTTGTAAGCCATAATCATCAAAATTAAAAGACTTTAAAGTATCATTCTGTGTGTAATGAATCTATACAATATGCCCTTAACTTTTAAAACTGAATTACTGAAATAAATGAGCTTTTCCATGATCTTCTAATTTATTGAGATGCACTTGTAAAGTCAAAACACACCCAATCTAAAACTATGTACAGGCTATCATTCCAGTGTTTTTTTTGAGTTGGCTGAGCTATGACCCTGAGGAAGGAATTTTTGAGGCAAGCTCCTCCTGTCAGCAAGTAAAAGATTTACACTAACTCCGTAAAGCCAGCATGCTAAATCAGAAAATCACACCGCTAAAACTAGCCTACTTTTTTTTTATTTCAACAGTGGCAATTCTCCTAGAGAATCGCCTCTTCGTCTCCCTCTTAGACTGTCTACCTGTTGTTTGTGAGTCCTTGAATGTGTTGAGAGCCACTCTTCTGCTCCTTTCTGAGGGGTTCCTGGTCCTCACAGATCCTGCAAACAGAAAAATGTAACTGTTATGTCTGTAACTGAGGGTGAATGACGAGACTTAAGGTGGAACTGAACACAACCTTATTGTGGACTCACAGAAGTAATACAGACGCTCCTGTCAGGCAGAGAGGTGGTCAAAAGAGACTGCCCCTCTTCCCCACAGCCCTCTTATACCCCAGGTGGTGGCGGAACCGGAAAGGTGGAGCCACCATCCGTGTCACACAATAATACATCCTATGAACAACAACACATCACCCCCTCCCCTTCAAAAGGTCCAAAACCCACACATACAATCAAGACCCTCCCCAATTTAGAACCTGAATCACGCGCTAAAAGTAAACAGAAATATATCAGGGCCTACAACATTCACACAACATAACTAAGGCTAGGGGGAGACAGGTGGACTACCGTCCCACCCCCACACAGCTAGACAGATTATTCTGCCGCCTCTGCTAAAACACAGTCCTTTAACATAAAATTGCCGTGCTCCTAAAAATAAATAATCCAAAACAATCCCCTTTACAGAACATGTATGCAAACAGGTCATCTGTTTTCAGCAACAAACCAACCACAGTAACCAATTCATTCATATCAACACCATGCAATAAACATATCACCCCAAACATCAGTCTGCCGCAGTACAGGAGCCACCCCCCGGAAAACCATCAGACGGTTCCCCTCCGGAGCACCTTCTTCTCTTCACGCCCAGGGATGGCTTGCACCGCCATCCAAACACCACCTTCTCCTGCTTGGCGTGCCGGAGCTTGTTAGGATGCTGATATGAGCCATCAGACAGTTGAAGGTGGCCGTCCTCCTGAACCACTACTACCTGCAGCTGCCCCTGGTCATCTTATTGCTTGCACTTGCCCAGCACTCCTCTCGACTGAGTCTCCTCCCTGGGTCGGACCACATCAGCGACCCGTAGAGGAGCCCGACTCAGCGTCTAGTGTCCCTGAGTGGCACGTCATTTTACTGTGCCAGCCAGTCCTGCCCCTCTCGCTTTCATTTTGGCTGTCGGCAAAGCCGTTGTGGCCCCTTGCTTCTCGGTAGCTCCCAGCCAAACTCTGGAAGCAGAATGGGCCATCCACTCAGCTCCACCCACCATCACGGGCGTCCCACCGTGCCGCCCAGTTCCCTCAGCTAGGGTTACTTGGGCTCTGACACTGGAACCCTCCCGCGATGGCCCTGGGTGGGGTTGGGTCTGCTCATCTTCCAGAATACTAGGCCAGGTTCGTCCCATACTGCATCATGGGACGAACCATCAGACGGTTCCCCTCCGTTTTTTTTTTTTTCCATCTTGCCTAGAGAGAGAGCAGTCGCATTTTTCTTCCCTCTTCCCCTGCCTTCCTGATCTATTCCCAGCTTTTGCAATGTTGCGTTTTTGTCTGTGTTTAGTCGCTCTCCTTCTGCTGAATCTTAATCTAAACGGAAATTATGGATTTGGAAGCGGCTTAAATGTGCTATTGTCACTATTTTTCAACAAGAATTGGGCCAAGGGGGAGCCCAAGAATTGGAACCTACGAGGAGACTCATGGACATTGGAATTCATGCGTCTATGGAAACATTATTGGTTATGATCTCAGGACTTCTATTTTTGGCTGTGGAGTTCCCTGATGCATCAGAAATTGAAGGAAAGTGAGAGAGCTGATCAAGCGGACCCAGCAAGCTCCTTCATCAAATTCAACCAGTTGGGGAGGGCACGAGTAGCGGCAAACGGTGAACTGAATGACAGTGATTCAGTGAAGGAATACATCTGAAGCCCTGTGCTCTCTATGGAAAAACAGTTTAAGCCTGCATATATAATGGAAGCACAGAACTACACGGATGAGGACAAATTCTATTCTCTGAGTGCACTGTGCTGATTTGATTTGATTTGACCTTGTTATCCCCGTGTTTACATTCCTCCTGACTGAGATAAGCGGAAGGATCGGCTCATGTCTCCCCAAACAATCAACAATCAGTTGTTTGTCGTCAGTGGATTGGACCTTCAAGGACAATGCCCATGTGCCTTCTGCAAGCAAGAGAGAGAGAGAGATAGACTCTGGACTCTGGACTTGTTTATAAGTCACATGATTATAACATCTATCCACTGCCAGGAGGCGCCCTCTGCTGCTCACTGACAACTGTTACATTTACACTACACGATGCATACAACACTACATGCATACGATATACACACACTGCTCTCCTTCTGCGTGTGATTTGTCTACTAAATGTCTGCTAAATTCATCAACCGATGATCCTGAAGGACAAGCTGCTGCGCGCAGGGGTGGACCAGCACCTGTCATCATGGATCCTGGACTACCTCACGAACCGGCCTCAGTTTGTGAGAACCCGGGACTGTGTTTCCGACACGATCATCAGTAGCACGGGGGCCCCCCAGGGAACGGTGCTGGCTCCCTTCCTGTTCACTCTTTATACTGCGGACTTCTCACACAACACAACACACTGCCATCTACAGAAGTTCTCTGATGACTCTGCGATCGTTGGTCTCATCTCCAGCGGAGATGAAGCTGAGGGCTTATCCAGGACTTTGTGGACTGGTGCCATCGGAACTGCCTCCAGATCAACGCGAGGAAAACTAAGGAGCTGGTGGTGGACTGCCGCAGGCATGGGCAGCCCCTCACAGCACCAGTAAATATACAGGGAACAGACATCGAGATGGTGACATCCTACAAGTACCTGGGTATTCATCTGAACAATAAACTAGACTGGTCACACAATACTGACGCACTCTACAAGAAGGGACAGCGCAGGCTGTTCCTGCTGAGGAGACTCAGGTCTTTTGGTGTACAAGGGGCGCTGCTGAAGTCATTCTATGACACGGTGGTGGCATCAGCCATCACTTTTGGAGTGGTCTGCTGGGGCAGTGGCATTACTGCAGCCGATAGGAAGAGACTGAACAAACTGATTAAGAAAGCTAGCTCTGTCCTGGGGCAACGCCTTGATCCGATGGAGGAGATAGGAGAGAGAAGGACGGTGGCTAAACTGTCATCTCTGCTGGAGTCCGAGTTCCACCCTATGCAGGACATACTGGATGCACTGAGGAGCTCATTTAGCAGCAGACTACATCATCCCAGGTGCACAACCGAGAGGTTTCGTAGGTCCTTCCTACCAACGGCTGTCAGACTGTACAACCTAAGCAGGGCTGCTCGCAGAGATAGCAAAAAGACGTAACAAACTAATAGTTTTTTGAATGCAAAAGATGCAATAGACTTACACAATGGTCCTCTCCGGCATACAAGTAGGAACATACCGGTCGCTATGGAGGGTGAGAATATGTATGGGCACATAATCATACCATGTAGGATAACTAAGTAGTCGGTTATGCTGTTTCATCCCATCTAGCAACAATGCTCTGCACTGTGTGTGTTTATATATTTACATATTTATTCCATCTAGCTACAATGCTCAGCACTGGGTGTGTTTATATTTATATATCTATATATTTATTCCATCTAGCTACAATGCTCCGCACTGTGTTTTTATATATCTACATATTATTCCATCCAGCTACAATGCTCTGCACTGTGTGTCTGTGTGTGTGTGTGTATATATATATCTTATAGTAATATGTACATATGTATATTAGCTGCTCTTGCTTGCTTGTTTTTTTTTTCTTGCCTTCTGATTGTTGCTCTGAGTGTTGCTATCCCTGTGCTGTTGCAATCCTGGAATTTCCCCGTTGTGGGACTAATAAAGGCTTATCTTATCTTATCTTATCTTAAATATGCATTGAGGGTTTTTTTTGCCTGCAATCAAAATTTCGCTTACTCATTAAGCGTCAATTTGATAAAACATGTTTTTTTCTCTCGCCTATTGTGTCATATCCTTTCTTTTCTTTTTTTTTTTCCTTTCTTCTTTATGACTGGCGCCTAGCGGCTGCCCCGGCCTTGGATGCGCTCTGCAGAGCGTGCCCAAATGCCAAGTCACGTTTCGCTACCTTGTATTCATACATGTGTAATGACAATAAAGTTGAATCTCAATCTCAATCTCAATCTCAATCATCCACCACTCGCTGGTCCCACAAACCACAGCCCGACCACTCCTCTCCAACACTGCTGGTGATGGTGAAGCTCAGTCAGTAAAAAAGGTCACAGCCCATAACATTCTCACCACTGGCAGTCACCACGAACTTCAGGTTGGACACTTGTGCCAACTTGTACCGGGTCATCAGTTCCACCGACCCCACCGTGGCCAACCTCTTTCCTCCATACCCGCACAGTGGCGCTGAATGACCTCTTATCAATAGTATGGTAAGAAACTCCTCACGGTAGGCCAATTCAACACGGACCTCACCACGGCCATGTCAATCAGCAGCGGCACCTCCACTCAGTCTAATTTCACCATACAGTACGTATGACAATCGGCACTCGGGGAGATGTGGATAACCATGGGGGTTGGAGCGGGGGAGTCCACTTTGCTTCGCTGTTTACCTCGCTCAAACCTATTACAGGCCCTGGCAAAATGATGCAGAAGTCCGCACTTGCCACAGCGTTTTCCTCTTGTCGGACACTCTCTAGCCTTGTAGCGAAGCTTGGTGGACCCACAACCCAAACACCTGGGCGATCCCAGGGCGGACCTTATTTTCACAGCAGTAGGTATTCCTCTTGCTCGCCATCATCGCTGTCCAGGTCCACAGCCTGAGCCATTGATTGTGATTCATACTGGCGGAGTGTAGCTCTCTCACCGAGGTCACGTGACAATTTGTCTGCTGCTTCATACTGTTGAGCTATCTCGACAGCTGTGGCTAGTGCTAATTCACCAGAGTGCGTGAGGAGCCTTGACCTTGCCATTGAGCAAAGCATGTGTTCCACCAACTGGTCGTGGACTATCTCTTCCTCCAATGTTCCAAACTGGCAGTCCCTGGCCAGCTGACGCAGGTCCGCAACATATTGTTGTACTGACTCGCCGATTCACTGGTGGTGCTGCCAAAACTGGATCCTCCAGACAATAAAGTTCTCAGGGGCGCGAAAATGTTGCGCCACTAGTTCAACAACGTCCTCAAAGCTATTGCTAGCACCCAAGGTAGCAAGGATACGCTGTCCTTCCATACCCAAATTATGAACCAGTATTGCCCGAGCCCGTATCTTCTTCAGTTCATCGAGGTTCAGAGGTACCAGGTAATTCTGGAATGCAGCAAACCATCTCACCCAAAGGACCGGCGGTTAACCGAGAAGCTCCAGAAATGGATGAATGGTAGCGACTCCCACGTCCATACTTTTACCCTCGTCGCCAAATGTTATGTCTGTAACTGAGGGTGAATGACGAGACTTAAGGAGGAACAGAACACGACTTTATTGTGGGCTTACACAAGTAAAACAGACAGTCCTATCAGGCAGAGAGGTGGTCAAAGGAAACCACCCATCTTCCCCACAGCCCTCTTATACCCCGGGTGGCGGCGGAACCGGAAAGGTGGAGACACCACCTGTGTCACACAATAATACGTCCTATGAACAACATCACAGTAACATCTTGATATAAAACAAAACCATAAGGCTGCGTGTCCACCAAACACATTTTTTGTCACCCGACCGCACTGAGCATTTTTTTTTTTTCAGCGTTTGTGCACGGCGCTCAGGGGAAAAAAAGTCTGTGCGTTGTATCCCAGCAACAGCTTGTCACTCTCTGCTCAGCACTTCTGCTTTTCCTATTGTCAGACTTTCTACTGATTTTTTTTAATGCCAGTCTCTAAATAACAATGGACAGGAAACATTTTCTAGCAGCTCTGGATGTAAAATATGATGACACGGAAAGCAGGAGTCTGAGTACAGACTAGCACCTGCGTCCTATGTCCCGTCCACGCAGCAGTTCTGATTGGCTGCTTGGTCTGACATAGACGGGCTCAGCTGCAGTCCCTGAAAAGTTTAACTTTTTCATCTCTGAGTGCCGCGACAAAAAACGGCCACCACCAAGAGCGTTTCTGTGCCGAGGGCACTCAGTGCTCTAAACGCTGGACTACATAGAGAATGAATGGAAAATAGTTACCCAGAGCAGCAAAAACGCATTTGGTGGACACGCAGCCTAAAACTATACTTTCAAAAAAAGACTAATTATGAACTAGGCTTATTTAAAGTTTGTTTAATGTATGCTTGCACTTTCTTTTTTGCATGGTTATGGGTAGTGTTGTAATTGAGACCTTGTCAAGACCAGAATTGGCATTAATAGCATTAATATTTGTTTCCCTTTTGAAATAAAATATACTATATCCTGGTCATAGCTGACCTTGGCACATCACAAAGTGCATTTAGCTGAATAAAAAATGAATTGTCAAACATTTCAGTGCACAAACCCCCCAAGAAAAGATTGACAACATTAACAAACATTGCACATCCACCATTGTGGTTCGTTTTGTTTTAATCACCACATGTGTGAATAGGAGCCTCTTTTTAAAACTGCACATTCCATTACACACACATCAGTCAACCAAAGATTTCTAGTAGAGTTAAGGATGCAAAAAGCACCCACTTAAAACTTGAGTAATGACTTCAGTCTTGAAGGTTTGAAGTTCTTCTCCAAAATTTATAACAATTTTCTTAGTTTTCTACTTTTCTCTGTAAATTTATCTAAATTTGAACCCATTTTCCTCAAATTTGTAATTTCCTCTTGTAAAATTGACTTTTCCTGTACATTTGAGACTTTATTATAAATTTGTGGATTTTTTATAGCTAATTTTTGTTTATTTTTTAAATAAAATTACTGGGGTTTTTTTTATAAATTTGAAACAGATTGTGGTCAAATTTTGACTTTTTTTCCTTATACAATTTACACTTCTGACTATACGTTTGCAGAGCCAGAACAGACAAAATAATTTAACTCTGATTTCAAAGAAAAAAAATTAATAAAATTATATTTAATGAAATAAATTAAATTAAATGACCAAAGATGCAGTTATTTCTTTTAAACTATTTCTATATATTTATAGTTTTTTTTAGAATTCTCCTCACCACCCAGACAGCATTAAAAATCTCCCTTATTTTGAAATCCAAATGTTGGCACATTTAGTTTGTCTGAAGGCTGCTGACGGGTTGAAGTCATTGACTTCGTGAATTTCGGTCATCTTAACTTGCCAGGTACATAATATCGGAAGGATGGATATTGTAGTACGTAGCTGGTGAAGTCAATTCTAAGCGATTCAGTCACTCTTGCCTTTCCCTGGATACAGTATGAAGCCTCACCACACATTTGCTAAGCAACGTTTCATTACTGCTCCTGTTTCCAGTGGGTTAAAACCACTGTAAATGCCTCCACTGCTTACATATCTCTTCTGCTTTTTTCCACGTTTAAAGTACTTTAATAAGCTCATGCTTCTCTCGGACAGCAACTCTAGAAAACCTCTGCCTGCCTACTGGAACGCTCACGTGGGCGGGGCACTTCTGAACTCCGCGCAGATGACAGTAACGTGCATTGTTCGTGTGCATGCTTGCGGACTGTCATTTCTTCATATTTTTTTCTAAAATTTATATTTCCTTGGCGTGGCCTGGGCCACACAGAGGTTGGTTCAGGGCCGCTAATTGAATAGGCCTGGTCTAAAGGATAATTCGGTGAATGCCAGTGGGGACCCGGGTCTGCCTAAAGAACCCCGGTGTTGGAGAAGCAGAGGGTGGAACACGGTCCTTCGCAGCGAAGCAAGCCCAGCCTGCCCGGTCAGCGATAGACAGGAATCCCTTTGCAGGAACACGACTGGCCATCACCGATGGCCCTTCTCTCGGTGTGCTCACACGGCTATCTAAAAATTAAAAGTTAATAACAATACCACCACGATTGTTCAGCAGAATGCCCAGATCAACTGTATATCGTATGCGGCCACATGCACGGTTTGACTAAACGACAACCGTCACCACACTGGACACAAAAACCCTCAAATAACAAAGTAAATATTTTTTATTTAAATATTTACTGACAAATGGGCAACACTGATGCAACAGCTGCAGCCAAACAGATCATTCTGCTGTGTATAATATCGGTGTTCTGTGCTTATAATATTCCTAAAATATAAAAAGATGCACTAGAATGGGTCTCAAATATTTGTAAACGTGTCCTGTTATAGTACTGCATGAGTTTACTGATGATCAAAATCAAATCAACCTTTATTGTCATATTGCTGTACATACAACTGTAGTGCAGGAAAGATGAAATTGCGTTTCTCTCAGCATCCATATAAGTAAAAAGAACATAATTTAAGACACACTCACACACACCCTCACCCCCCACCCCAACACAGCCATTCACACTTCCCTGAGACATACAGTACTTGAAAACTAACCAGAACTATAATATAAGATAAGATAAGATAAGATAAACCTTTATTAGTCCCACAATGGGGAAATTCCAGGATTGCAACAGCATAGGGATAGCAACACTCAGAGCAACAATCAGAAGGCAAGAAAAAAACAACATCTAGTAAACATATGTCCATATTACTATAAATGTATATATATAGACACACAAATAATATATATATACAAATAATAAATATATACAAATAATAACGACAAGCTGAAGGTTAAAGGTGTTTTATTCCTCCATCACAAGACTCACTCAGCACTCTGTGCGCTGTGAGTGAGCTCTGAGTGCGTACTGAATGCGTTTTCTAGTGAGCTTTGAGTGAGCACATTTATACCAGCAAGAGAGAATGCATGGGACATTTACATAACAGTCAAGAAAGAATGCATGTAACATTTACATAAGAGTCACACATATCAATAGCTTGATTACTGGTGCCGGAATTCCTCTCTTTGCTCCGGGGCTGTAGGACAAAAGAGAATGCAAGGCACATTTACATATTGATATCAGTCCATACATGTCATTGTTCTGTTTCCTGCTTGGGCGGTGCGGTGGCGCAGTGGTTAGCACTGCACCAGCACAGTAACTCACCCTTGGCCATGGGATCCCTGGTTCGATCCCAGCCCCTGACCAACAGTGATCTGTGTGGAGTTTGCATGTTCTCCCCGTATCTGCATGGGTTTACTCCGGGATTTCTCCGGTTTCCTCCCACAGGCCAAAAACATGCAGGTTAGGTTAATTGGAGACTCTAAAGTGGCCCTAGGTTTGAATGTGTGTGTGAATGGTTAAGGGATAGCGCCGTACCATGGCTGCTTCATCCATCCAGGTGGATGCCCTCAATTTCCCCTCTGGGGATTAATAAAGTATACAAAATAAAAAAAAATATTGTAACGTTGGGGCCATGTTAAGTGAATTTCCCAGCATGCTTTGCCAGATGAAAACGTTATGTGTGTGTTAAATGTGTTATTTCTGAGTTATACTGCTGTGTCATTATAACTGCATTATGATGACCCAGCAGTGTTTAGCAGGATTAGGGCAAGATGTATCTGTGTGTGTAACCATGATTGAAACAGGGGTCTGTGAGAATGACCTCCCCTCCACTCTGTAGCACAGAGGCAGGTTGGTGGGTCGGGGTGTGTGAAAATAAATCAGGTTGATCACAGCCATTTGCTCCATTGTCTTTGTGTGAACCCTGCAAACGTCACACTGGTGTCAGAAGTGGGATTCGAACCCACGCCTCCACGGGAGGCATATTGAGCGAACTCAATATGAGCACCCTACTTGGCTTGCCAAGTGGGTTGACCCTATTGGCGACACAGGTAGGGTGCGGGACTCCGGAGCGGGAGGCGTGAGTTCGAATCTCCCAGTGGGACGTCGCCATGTCGAGCAGCACGTTACACTGGTGTCAGAAGTGGGATCTCCTGTCCAAAGCAGTAATGGGGC
Organism: Pholidichthys leucotaenia; assembly: GCA_020510985.1. NCBI lineage: Eukaryota > Metazoa > Chordata > Actinopteri > Cichliformes > Pholidichthyidae > Pholidichthys > Pholidichthys leucotaenia. The sequence continues at coordinate 401,708,353 of CM035839.1, forward strand.
GCTGACATCGGGACGATGTCGAGAACCAGAGGGGAGTAGTGTAGCGAACTCAATATGAGCACCCTACTTGGCTTGCCAAGTGGGTTGACCCTATTGGCGACACAGGTAGGGTGCGGGATTCCGGAGCGGGAGGCGTGAGTTCGAATCTCCCGGTGGGACGTCGCCATGTCGAGCAGCACGTTACAATATAAATACATAATGTCCATAGGTGCAGTAGTATGTATGAGAGATCCCGGATCAACTGTTCAGCATCCTAACAGCTTGTGGAAGGAAGCTGTTAATCAGTCTGGTGGTTCTGCCTCTGATGCTCCGGAATCGTTTGCCAGATGGCAGCAGTTCAAAGTGTTTATGCAGAGGGTGAGAATGGTCCTTGACAATGCTCAGTGCCCTGCTTCTACAACAGTTCTGAAAAAGTTCTTGGACGGAGGAGAGGGAAACTCCAATTACCCTCTCAGCTCCCTTAACTATCCTCTGCAGGGCCTTTTTGTCTGACATACTGCAGCTGGAGTACCATGTTGCAATGCAGTACGTCAGAACACTCTCCACCACACCTCTGTAGAAGGTACTGAGGATGCAGATGGGGAGAGAGGCCTGTTTGAGTTTCCTCAAGAAGTGCAGTCTCTGCTGGTCCCACGTCCTGATCCCCAAGGAATTCTTGCTCCAGGTCAGGTCCTGCGAGATCTGCACTCCGAGGAACTTGATGTTCTCCACTCTCTCCACTAAACGGCCGCCGATGCTGAGAGGGACTTGTTCAGGCTGTGACCGCCAGAAGTCGATAATCATCTCCTTCATTTTGTCGACGTTGAGCACCAGATTGTTCTCCCTGCACTAGCCCTCCAGGTCGCTCACTTTTTCCCTGTACATTGATTCCTCATCTCTCTGAATAAGTCCCACCACCGTGGTGTCGTCTGCAAACTTAATAATCTGGTTCCCCTTGTGTCTGAATACACAGTCATGTGTTAGAAGTGTAAACAACAGTGGACTGAGTATGCAGCCTTGAGGGGATCTGGTGCTCAGCATGATAGAGTTGGAGATGTTATTTCCAACCTGGACAGACTGAGGTCTCTCAGTCAGGAAATCCAGGATCCAGAGACATGTGGTGGTGTTCAGACCGAGAAGGAGTAATTTCTCCATCAGTCTCTGGGGAATAATGGTGTTGAATGCTGAACTGAAATCAATGTACAGGAGTCTGGCGTAGGTGTCTTTCTGATCCAGGTGGGTGATGACAGAGTGCAGGGTGGTGACTATAGCATCCTCCGTGGAGCGGTTTGAACGATATGCAAACTGGACCAGGTCATGTGATGCAGGGAGGCAGGCTGTATGTGTGGTTTGACAAGCTGTTCAAAACACTTCATCACAATTGGTGTCAGTGCAACAGGACGATAGTCATTCAGACAGGACACAACTGGTTTCGTTGCCACCGGTACTATGGTAGAGGTCTTAAAGCATCTGGGAACGATGGCCTGACTCAGGGAGATGTTATAAATGTCAGTCAGGACATCCGCCAACTCGCTCACGCAGTCTCGGAGCACACGTCCCGGGATGTTGTCCAGACCTGGAGCTTTACGTGGGTTGACCTTGGTTAGGGTCCTCCGTGTGTCCGCTGTGTTGATGGTGATAGCTGGCCCAACCGATGGTGGAGATGGGTCAGCCCTCCCTCTGATTGTCGGGTTTGATGCTTCAAAACGTGCAAAGAAGTTATTGAGCCTGTCTGGAAGCAAAGCGTCGTCATCATCGACCTCCTGCCTAGACTTATAGTCCGGCAGCGCCCGAACTCCCTGCCACATCCGCTTGGTGTTCCTAGTGTCACAGAGGTGTCCCTGGATTTTCTCCGCTGTCTTAATTCCCTTTGAGAGCGCAGACCTGGCTGAGAGGAAGGCGATCCTGTCCTTCGCTCTGAAGGCTGCATCTCTGGCTGTGAGCAGCAAGCGCACCTCTGCAGTCATCCAGGGCTTATGGTTGCCCCATGCAGTGATAGTCTTCACTATAGTGACATCCTCTAAGCACTTTGCGATGTAGCTGGTGACCGTTTCAGCGTACTCCTCCACATTTGTCTTGTCTTCCTGGGAGGCTGCTATTTTGAAGACCTCCCAGTCTGTGTGCAGAAAACAGTCTTTAAGTGCTGAGGTTGCACTCTCTGGCCAAATCCTGATTTGTTTCACTACTGGCCTGCTGCGTTTCAGTAAAGGTTTGTAGGCAGGCACCAGCATCACGGATAGGTGGTCAGAAAGGCCGAGGTGGGGGCGAGGTATTGCCTTATAAGCATCTGTGTTTGTGTACACCAAGTCCAACATACTCTTTCCTCTGGTCTTAAAGTCTACACATTGTTTAAACTTGGGGAGCACAGTCTTTAAACTGGGGTGGTTAAAATCCCCCGCAACCACCACAAAACTATCCGGGTGTGAAGTTTGATTTTCACTAATAGCATCGTGCAACTCTCCGAGTGCCTCTTTAGCATTAGCTTTAGCATTAGCGCTCGGTACTATGTAAACAGCAGCTACAAACACGTTGGTGAATTCCCTCGGCAGATAAAATGGCTGACAATTTACAATAAGGAACTCCGCCAACGGAGAGCAGTGTTTAGATACTAACGTTGCATTAACACACCAGTTCTTGTTAACATAGATGCATAGCCCCCCCACCCCCCACCCCACGGCTCTTACCAGAGCTTGCAGCCTCTCTGTCCGCCCGGAACAATGTCATACCTTCCAGTTGAATGGCCGCATCAGGGATGTTGTCATGGAGCCATGTCTCCGTGAACGCAAGCACACAGCAGTCCCTCCACTCTCTCTGGGTTTCTCTCAGCAGACGCAGCTCGTCCAGCTTGTTGTTGAGGGAGCGGACATTAGAGAGAAGGAGCGACGGTACTACTGGTCTGGAGGGGTTAGCCTTTAGCCTAGCATGAATCCCGGCCCTTTTTCCTCGCTTTTGCTTGCGTTCACTCCGCTTACGCCTCCTCCTTTCCCAGGTAGCTTCCAGCGGGAACTCCGACAGAATTCCATGCTGGCGTAGAATGTCTAAGTCACAACCAAGTGCCGCGACTCTTGCAGCGTGCAGTACCTTGATGTTTAATAAGGTCTCACGGTTGTAAGTTTTACAGAATGTACGTCTGGGATGATCAAAACACTCAAAACTCTCACACTTGCTGATGCCAAGAGGGGCCACTGCGTCCATGTGCGCCGCCATCTTATCAGAAGGATAAGATTGATTGACTATAAACTACACATATAAACGAAAACAATTATAATGACTGAACAACTCCCATTCCCCAAAGTGCAAGATACAACACCTATGAATATAAGTCATAAAAGATCAGACTAATAAGTGATCTGACATAAAATCAACAAGGGTTTCGAAACAGTCACTAATATTGGATGTCCCATTCATTTTCAATAATTCTGTAATTAATATTCACACAATCAAATAAATCTTAGTGCCGTTCAGTCCCTTTTATATTTGTCAAAGTCTAACGTGTGTATCTACATATAGGCTACACCTCTTTGTATTCCACTTTCAAACACAGCCTACATTTGGGCTACCTGTTTTCAGACAAGAATACTTGCTTTCTATGGGCATGCACTAGTAGTTGTCAAATTTAAAATCAGAATCCAATTTAACCCCCAGATTAATAGCAGATTGTTTAACACGTGGTGTGAAAGAGCCAAGCTCCACAGTAGTGGGAAGCGAAAGTTTTTTTAGCTAAAGGTAAAAAAAATTGGCATCTTACTGTATAACAAATAAAATGAGTTGATCATAGAATATGACAGAATTTTTATAATCCTGTCAAAATGATAGATGACAGCAGAGTGCAGCATAATATCTGTCTTGCAATACATGTGACGAAAGAGATATGGGTATGTCCCTTGTGTTTTTTGATTTGGGGGATATTATCCCTCAGCCGGAAAAGGGTGGATTGTCCTCTCTGGGTCAGGGACGAGCTCCTGCTCCAAGGGAGGTGTTCAAGTATCTTGGGGTGTTATTCACAAGTGAGGGGAGAATAGAGCGGGAGATTGACAGACAGATCGGAGCAGCATCTGCAGTGATGCGGGCATTTTACCAGTCTATTGTGGTGAAGAGGGAGCTGAGCTTTAAAACAAAAGTGTGATTTATTGGTCAATCTATGTTCCTACCCTCACCTATGGTCATGAGCTTTAGATAATGACAGAAAGAATGAAATCACGGATAAAAGCAACTGAAATGAGCATTCTCCGTAAGATTGCTGGATTCACGCTTAGCAATGGGGTGAGTAGCTCAGTCATCCAGGAGAGGTTCGGAGTAGAGCCACTGCTCCTCTACATCGTAAGGAGCTAGTTGAGGCAGTTTGGGGAGCTGATCAGGATGCTTCTGTTAGGGTTCCAGGGCTGCACACTGTTGTTGTTGTTGTTGTTGTTCAGTGCTCTCTCCATTAATATGCCTCATTCCCTGCAGCTGCACTCCTCACTTCATGGCAATCAGCAGTGCCTTTAAATGGCTCTCACTCCTGCTGCTCTGCCTGAGCGCGTTGGACCTCCAGAGTCGGATCATGTCTCCCCAAGTGTGCAACCCGAAGAAATCCTTCTCCTTTCATCTCTGCTTCATCCACATAAGGATTGAAAATCTCTTCCCCCTCACCAATATGTCTTTTAGGACATTTCTCTACACTGGCGGACTCGATCACTCCCTGGTGGATTATCTCTGTTTTCACCTTCATCCCCAGGCACGTAAGTCAACTTACCAACTATCACTGTTCCCTTGTACGTCCTCACTCCTCTTCCCCCATTCAGACCTGGCCAGCCTGGATAGCTTCCTCAGGAACTCACCCCTTCACCGTCGCAACTTCATACGGAGTAGCCCCGAGCAGCACTTCACCATCTTGTCCTCCAACCCAACCTGTAAGAAAATAAGAAACAGTTTGATTATTGCCAGTTTACAGTTCCTACATATACTTACCAGTCGCCTCTCCTCTCTCCCGCAAAGTTGCCAGTTCCTCTGTGCACTATTGTTGACAGTTTCTAATAAATCATTGTTTACACATCATTTTTGATCTCTGCGTCTGCTTTTGGGTCAAAACTATGCATTCTCTGTCAGTACGCGCTCAGTGGCAAGACCCAGTGGACACAGCACTGGGACCAATAATGATGTATCTCAGTGCTGTTGAGCAAAGGTTGGATCAAGTAGATTGCCAAATACAAACCTTTCTTGTTCAATTATCCAAAATACCTGACCTTGTTGACCAGCTTTTTGTTGCCATGCAGGGTCTTGCCGCCGCTTCAACCTTCTCCTTTTCCTGCTACAGTCAAATGGGTTCAGCCCAGTCGGGGCGCTCCGTCCTAGTCTCCACACCTCCCCACTATTGTGGAAGGCTGGGGGAGGCTCAAGGGTTTTTATTGCAATGTAAACTGGTGTTAGAATGCATTCCCGACAACTTTCCTACCGAACACAGCCAGACAAGTTATATCACCAGTCTCCTCAAGGGGCATGCCCTCTCCTGGGCTCAGGCGGTGGTCGGGTGCCCGAATTACTTCTCCTACACCTTTGAACGCTTTATTTAGGAGTACTTTCGGGTGTTCGACCACACCGTTCGGGAGGAGAATGCGTCGGGACAGTTTCTTAATCTTCGCCAGGGTAGAAAGTCTGCTGCAGAGTACGTTGTGGATTTCCGGGTGCTCGTGTCTGAAGCGGGGTGGGGTGACACAGCTATGCTCTGTCTTCATCCACAGCTTAAATTCCAACCACTGTGATGAGCTAGCCCAGCTCCAGGATGAGCTCGAGTCACTTAATGCCCTGATTTCCTTAATAGTCAAACTTGACAATCACCTTCATGAACAAGCTTATGAATGGCAACTTGGTACTCAGGCTTTGCAGCCATCCTCTTTGCCTCGTCCATGCTACCCTGCATTTCCGTCCAATACCTCCGCCTCCAACGCGCCCAAGCCCATGGCTGTGAGAGGGTCAAAGCTTGCTCCCACCAAGCTGCAACAGCGCTGGGAGAAGGGGCTGTGTATGTACTGTGGTCAGGGAGATCATGTATTAACTCACGGTCTTTCTGAGCCAAAAAGATGTGACCTGTTAATTCCAGTAGGGGAATTGACGGGCAGCTCATCGCACATCCTATAGAACCAGATGATGTTACCTGTACGTCTTTTGCTCAACACCATCAAGCACCTCAGCTCTGCATTGGTTAATTCTGGAGCTGAACAAAAGTTTATTTCTCAAGATCTGGTAACCCAATTAAAGATCCCCTGTAATGGGCTACAACCTCTTTATATCATTGCCCTGTCCAGCCGGCCCATTTGCCAAGTTACCAAGTAGACAGCTCTCTTAGCCATAATAGCCTCCAGTAACCTTCAGGAGCATATTACCTTCATTGTTCTCCCTGCATCCTCAGCCCCCATAGTACTGGGTTTCCCTTGGTTACGTCAACATAATCCAACTATAGATTGAGCAAAAGGGGCAATTGAATGATTCCAATCATTTCAATAATATTTATGTATTCTGACTTTGAAAGAGTTAGTGCCTCACCACCCACAACCCTCAAAGCACGCCACTGCAATGGAGAAGTATATTACAGAGTCTGAGTGCTGGCATCATTCGTCATTCTTCATCAGCTTTGGGGGCAGTTTTTTCTTTGTGGGTAAAAAGGATGGCCCATTGCACCCATGTACTGACTTCTGAGGGCTCAATAACATCACTGTTAGGGATAAATGTGCTCTTCCACTAATTAACTCGCCTTTGACCAACTTCAAGGCTCCACAATTTACACCAAACTCGATCTCCGGAATGCGTACCACTTCATCAGGATTCGCAAAGGCGATGAATGGAAGACGGGATTCCTTACACACATCGACCACTTCGAATATCTATATATCTATATAAATATCTATAGCATAAGCCATTCGGCCTCACCAACACTTCAGCGGTTTTCCAACAGCTTATAAATGATGTGTTGCGTGACTTCCTGGGTTCATTTGTTTTTCTGTATCTAGATGATATTCTCATCTTTTCCCAGTTCTCTAGCACAGCACAAGACCCATGTCCGAATGGTACTTCAATGCCTCTTGGAAAACCAACTGTATGCAAAAGCCAAGAAATGTGAGTTTCACACCACCACCACCACATTTCTAGGATTCATCATTTCTCATGGCCACATCAAACCTGACCTCCAGAAAATTAAGGCAGTGACTGATTGGCCCACCCCATCCATCCGTAAGCAGCTTGAAGAGTTTTTGGGCTTTGCAAATTTCTATCGCTGATTCATCTGTAGTTACAACTCCATTGCTTGCCCCTTAACCCTTTAACCTCTGTTAAGATACCATTTGCTTGGTCCAGCGAAGCCAATGAAGCCTTGACCCAACTTAAAGCCCATTTTACTGAAGCTCCTGTTCTAACACAACCCTACCCTGAATGACAGTTCATCGTTGAGGGTGATGCTTCAGATGCCGGGGTGGGGGGCAGTGATCTCACAGTGCTCAATTACTGACCAGGAGGTCCATCCTTGTGTGCATTTCTCTCAGTGTCCGTCTCCTGCCAAGAGAAACTACGCCGTCGGCGACTGAGAGCTGCTAGCTGTTAACATGGCCTTGGAGGAATGGCGTCACTGGTTGGAGAGGGCTGTCCAACCCTTCCTGGTTTGGACAGATTACAAAAACCTTGAATACATCAGGTCTGCCAGAAGACTCAATTCTTGCTAGGCTAGATGGGCACTGTTTTTTGATCGTTTCTGTTTCTCTCACCTACAGACTGGGGTCTAAGAATATCAAGCCAGATGCTCTCTCCAGGCAATTTGTGTCTGAACCGTCCTCTTCTGGGGAGGAGACCATTATCCCCACTTCCGTTGTAGTAGGCACCCTTACCTGGGATATTGAGCAGAAGGTGAGAAGGGCTCAGACCACCAACCCTGATCCTGGCGGGGGCCTCCCTGGTTGGTTATTTGTTCCTTCAGCTGTCAAGGGTGACGTCATCCATTGGCTACATGTGGCCAAGTTCTCCTGCCACCCGGGGGTAGCCAGGACCCTCTCCTCCCTGCGTCGCATGTTCTGGTGGCCTACAATGGACAAGGATGTTGGGGAATACATCAAGGCCTGTCTTCAATGCTCTGCAGAGAAGTCCCTCACCACCCCTCCTGCAGACCTGTTGCAGCCCCTTCCCATCCCTAGTCGCCCCTGGACAAACATTGCACTCGACTTTGTCACCGGACTGCTCCCTTCCAATGGGTACACCGTGATCCTAACCATAGTGGACAGATTCTCCAAGGCTGCACACTTTGTTCCCTTGCAGAAATTACCATCTGCACTGAAGACTGCTGAACTTCTCACCAACCATGTGGTCAGGCTTCATGGCATTCCAGCTGACATTGTCTCCAACCGTGGTCCCCAGTTTACATCTCAGGTCTGGCATGCTTTCTGCAAGGCTATTGGGACCACAGCCAGTCTCGCCTCCAGCTAACACCTGCAAAGCAATGGGCAATGTGAGCGGGCTAATCAGAAGCTGAAGCAGAAGCCTGTGGTGCATCACAGCCTCTGACCCAGCAGCATGGAGCACCTACCTCCCATGAGTGAAATATGCCCATAACACGGCCACTTCTGCTGCCACCAGGGTCTCTCCCTTTGAGGCGTTGATCAGTTACAATCCCCCCTGCTCTCCATCTCGAAGGAGGAGATCTCTATTCCATTGGTGGCTGATCACGTCTCGAGGTGCCGACACATCTGAAAAATCACCAAAGATAAACTCCTTTGCACTGCAGCCAAGAACTCCAGGTGGGCCAATCGGCAGAGGAGCGCAGCTCCCATGTACACCATGGAGCACAAGGTTTGGTTATCCACCAAAAATTGTCCATTAAAGACTCTGGGAAGTTGGCACCTCAGTTTGTGGGTCCATTTCCTATTGTTGAAATTGTTAACCCCTCTTCTGTCCGCCTCAGTCTTTCTCCATCTCTAGGAGTCCATTCCACCTATCATGTTTCTCAGATCAAGCCGTGTTCTCCAGTTCCCTCTGCCCCCCCTCCAAGCCCCCTCCACCGCCCAGGATAATTGAAGGAGGATTGGTCTACATGGTGACCACATCTTGGACGCTCACTGCCAGGGTCGCGACATCCAATTCCTGGAAGGGCTACGGACCGGAGGAACGATCCTAGATCCCCAGATCCTTTATTATGGATAATTCACTCATCACATCATTTTAGCAACAACACCCTGACAAGCCTCGTATTATGCCAGGAGGCATCCCTTGAGGGGAGGGTACTGTTAGAGTTCCAGGGCTGCACACTGTTGCTGTTGTTCACTGCTCTTTCTCCACCACTACCTCCACTATCCCTCCTCTGCACATGTCTAAACCATCTCAGCCTTGTCTCTCTTACTTTGTCTTCAAACTGCTCAAACTGAACTGTCCCTCTGATATACTCATTTCTAATCCTGTCCCTCCTGGTCACTCCCAGTGAGAATCTTAGCGTCGTCAACTGCCACTTCCAGTTATGCCTCCTGTCTTTTTGTTATCGCCACCGTCTCCAAACCGTACATCATAGGAGGTCTCGTTGCCGTCTTGTAAATCTTCCCTTTCACTCTAGCTGCTATTCTTCTGTCACAGATCGCCCCTGACGCTCGTCTCCACCTACTCCACCCGCCTGCACTGTCTTCTTCACCTCTCTTGTGCACTGGCCATTGTTTTGGATGGCTGACCCTAGGTATTTAAACTCATCTACCTTCAGTACATCTACTCCTTGCATCTTCACCATTACACCTGCCTCCCTCTCATTCACACTCATGTATTCTGGCTTGCTTCTACTGACTTTCATTCCTCTTCTCTTCAAAGCATACCTCCACCTCTCAAGGCTCTCTTTCACTTGCTCCCTACTCTCACTATAGATCATAATGTCATCTGCAAACATCATGGTCCACGGCGACTCCTGCCTGGCCTCGTCTTTCAGTCTGTCATCACCATGGTAAACAAGAAGGGGCTCGGAGCCGATCCCTGTAATCCCATCCCCACCTTGAATTCATCTGTCACTCCTACAGCACACCTCACCACCGTCTCGCTGTCCTCATACATGTCCTACACTATTATCACATACTTCTCTGCCATTCCTCACTTCATCATATGGTATAAAGAAGTGAGGAGGGCAGCTTGGCACCCTATCATATGCTTTCTCTAGATCCATAAAGACACAGTGCAACTCATTCTGACCTTCTCTTCGCCATCTCTTCGCCATCAACACTAAAATATGAGTACAAAACCTTTTTTCCACAGTTACATTTCTGTATTAGCAAATGAGGAGCTCAGACTTAGAAAATGGTTCAATGAAAATAAATTTCTTTTTCCTGTAGTTACATTCTTCAATTAATTCATACCTTTTTGGTTGGTTTGTCTGTTTTGTTGTTAATAATCAAAGGAAAAAAAATCAGGCTTTTAAGGGTGTTGAAATTTTAACAATCCTCATGCAAGAGGCCACCTGTCTCAATCTATCTGTAACGTTGTTGGACACAAGTCCAAGATTCAAATTCTTTAATCAAACAGGAGGTCATACACTGGCAGATAGTCAGCGTAGCATGTGAGCCAGATGAGGCCTGTTGTCTACATTCCAGCTGGTTATACTGGAACGAACTAAAACAAAATCCTTCAAAATAAAACAGGAAATGAGTGGAAAAACCTTGACAACACAATCATTGTTCTCTCTCACCATTCCTTCTCTCTCCTCTTTTTTCACTGCTGTTTTTCATCATCTGCCTCCCCCCAAAGCATCTATCCATCATTTCCCCCATGCTCTTTGTAATACACATTTTCATTCTTCAGCTCTCACTGTCCTCGTCTTGATCTCTCACCACTGCCACCATTGAGGATGCTAATCAAGCTCCAGCTGAGACAAATTAGTGCATGCAGAGTCATCAGTTACAGTACGCAGCGGCCAAGCAAGAAATCATCTCTTGAACCATTTCCATCATCATTCTCTTTCTCTGACACACATGTACCTAAGTGATCATTTTCTAATAGAAAACAACAACAGAAGGCATTTTTACCTCCGCCAGGCCAGAGGCCAGGAGGAGGTTATGTTTTTGCCAGCGTTTGTCTGTCTGTTTGTCTGTTGGTTAGCAAGATAACTCAAAAAGTTTTGGACGGATTTCAATGAAACTTTCAGGCGTTGTTGGAAATGGTACAAGGAAGAACTGATTAAATTTTGGGGATGATCCGGATCACCGTCTGGATACAGGAAATTTTTAAAGGATTCTTTAACATTGTGAGATACGGCCATTTTCAACATGTGTGCAGGCCCAATGGAGGGCGCTGCTCGTTGTGTCTGATGAACACAAACTCCGCCTTCTTCAAAGTTTTAGGCACAAAAGCACGCGGAACACAGTGGTGGGCAGGGCCCGCCAGAGTGCCTGTGTTTGCGCTACGCTGCAAAAGCTCACACGGGCAGCTGTCCGCCGCCGGATTATTTGGCAGAAATTCCCCGGCCAGCCATAGTAGCTGCGCAAAAACCAGCTCTCTGCCGGGGAAGTTTCCAAATCCTCTTTTTTCCACTGAGCGCAAACCCAATAAAACCCACGGCAACCATTATCGCACCTTCTTTTGTCCTGCGGCTCCGGAACAGAGAGGAATCCCGGCGCCAGTAATGCTGCGCCTGATATGTGTGACTCTAATGCTAAAAGTGACTGCATCAGGGATTTTCGACCTGAAGTCGCACTTTGCTACACAGGGCCACAAAAACTGTGTAGCCAAATTTGATCGATGGATGAACATTTTCAGCCAGTGAGAGAACCGACGCCTTCCAAATCCAATGCATCACTAGCAGAAGTGATGTTTTGTCATTTTGTGGCAGAGCACAATCTACCCCCATTGGTGGCAGATCACTTCAGTGATTTGGTGCCAACATTGTTTCCTGACAGCAAGAGCACTCAATTTTTTGTGCTACTTGGCTTATTATTTTCACATTACTAAAAAGTTATGGCTCAAGATTGTATCCATATAAGTGTACATTTGAATAAATATGTTTGAAATAGTTCATGTTGCCGTTGCTGTTTGTTTAGTTTTTGTTTGTTTGTTTGTTTTTGCTTCAGTTGTCTTTCATCTGATGACAAATACAGTTTTTAAGTACTCAGTACAGGTGTGAAAGCCCCCCCACCCAATAAGGGAGGCATGAGGTCAGTACAGGTGTGAAAGCCCCCCCAATAAGGGAGGCATGAGGTATGCCTTGACAGGTCGCAGCCTGCCACTTTGCAGATGGAGGAGATGGGCACAACAGCAACACTTGAGTTTATTACCTCCGCCAAGGAGGTAATGCTTTTACTACTGAACCACTAATCCTATCATTGTGAATCCAATTGCTAGTCATATGTTTTCATGGTCAAGGAATCTGAAAACGTACACACAAACACTGTATGGGGGGCAACTGTGGCGCTTGGGGGAGGTCTGCGCTCTCCGAGTGCTTTTCTAGTTACAAGTAGTTATTAGGACCTAGAATAACATTTTGAGAAAAAAAGAAGAAACATCTAATGGTTGTTTAAGTCAGGGCCCCTTTGTGCAGACTGAGATTGAGTGACCATTGAGAGACTAAAAACTGACCTGATCTCTCATCAATCTCCTAAACCTTAAAAAGCCATGTCTGTGTAAATGTTTGGGCAATAGTTACACGATTTTTATGACAATCTATAGAGATCTTTGAAAGCTCCTTGAGAGATCATTGAGAGACCAGGAGAGATCACTGAGGGATCAATAAGTTTGTTTAGCAACCAAAGAGGTGTGTGTGTGTGTGTGTGTGTGTGTGTGTGTGTGTGTGTGTGTGTGTGTGTGTGTGTGTGTATATATATATATATCAGGACGGGGGCAAACACTTTTCACACCACTGTACATGTTTAAACTTTAAGGGAGGGTTAGAGGCACCCCTGATAAGAGTTTGAGGCTCTTTAAAGGGACTGACAAAACCTAAGGCTATTTGGATTAGTCAAAACATTGTCCATGGTTTTTTTTTCCACGTATAAAAGGAAAGGAAAGGAGGTTTGAGGCCTTCTAATGTGTAGATTCCTTTTGCAACTTGCTGTAATGCTTTAATGTTTTTATGTAAAGCACTTTCAATTGTCTTGTACACAAAATGTGCTATACAAACAAACTTGCCTTGCCTTGCTACAACTGCCAAACATGGTTTGTCCAATGTCTGAAGAATCAGTGATATATACTGTATATAGCGGGGTAAATAAGTATTGAACATTTTTTTTTTTTGTTACTTATTTGTACCCGTAGGTAGATTTGTTTTGCAGTCTGGTGACAAGCCACCAGCTGCCGGTCGCTGCGTGCGCAAGCGCCCCGTGTCCCTAACCTGCATGTTTTTGGCGTGTGGGAGGAAACCGGAGAAATCCCGGAGTAAACCCACGCAACACGGGGAGAACATGCAAACTCCACACAGATCACTGTTGGTCGGGGGCTGGGATCGAACCCACGATCCCCGCACTCCCCCAGCCGAGGGTAAAACTGTGCTGCCACAGTGCTAACCACTGCGCCACCATGCAGCCATGTCAACATTTTTCTCATTAATCACTTTTCTGATGGAGCCACTGAACTGAGATTTTCACCACATATCTGTAACAACCAAAGTAATCCATACCTACAAAGAAATCAAGGCAGGAGGAATTGGAAAGCTACAGGATCGGACGAGATACTGGCAGAAGCTATCAAAACAGACATTGAAGCAGCCGTCAACATGCTACACAGCCTTTTCAGCAAGATCTGGGGGAAGGAAGAGGTACCAGCCCAGTGGAAGGAAGGGATTGTCATCAAGCTGCCGAAGAAGGGGAACCTCAGAGATTGCAGCAATTACTCAGGGCTCATGCTCCTGTCCATGCCAAGCAAGGTTTTTAACAGAGTTCTACTGGAGAGGTTGAAAGAGGCAGTCGACCCCAAGCTCTGAGATCAGCAAGAACAGATCCTGTGCCGACCAGATCGCCAGCCAACGCATCATAGTGGAGCAATCGCTGGAGTGGAACTCACCCCTCTATATCAACTTCATAGACTATAAGAAGGCTTTCGGCAGTGTGGACCGTGTGATGCTGTGGAAGTTGCTGAGGCATTATGGAGTTCCCGAGAAGATCATCTCCCTCATCCAGTGCATCTACCAGGACATGAGCTGCAGGATCACACACGCTGGCCAGTTGTCGGAGAGCTTGGAGGTGAAGATGGGAGTCCACCAGGGGTGCTTGTTGTCAACATTCCTCTTCCTCTTGGTCATTGATTACATCATGAAGATCACAACAACAGGCAGGAAAAACGGGATACAGTGGACACTCTGGACACAGCTGGATGACCTCGACTTTGCTGACAACCTGACACTCCTGTCATATAACCACAGCCAGATGCAGGACAAGACTACTCGCCTGGAGACTACATCAGCTGGGACAGGACTCTGGATCAATAAGAAGAAGAGCGAGCTGATGAAGATTAACACCACTGTTAACACACCAGTCACAGTTGGAGGAAAGTCCATCAGAGAGGTGGAGTCCTTTGTCTACCTGGGAAGTGTGGTGGCTCGACAGGGATCTGCACAAGAACAAAACTTTGCATCTTCAACTCTAATGTCAAATCTGTTTTACTTTATGGATGTGAGACCTGGAGGATGACAAAGATGATGCAGCAGAAGATCCAGACTTTCTTTAACACATGCCTGAAGCACATCTTTAACATCAGGTGGCCAGAGACGATCAGGAATGAAGACCTGTGGGAGCGAGTGGGACAGAAACCAGTGGCAGAACAGATTCTGTGGAGGAAGTGGGACTGGATTAGACACACCCTCAGTAAACCAGCATCACACGCCAAGTCCTGACCTGGAACCCGCAGGGGAAGAGAAAGAGAAGCCTGGCCCCAAAACAGCTGGAAACAAGACACTGAGGCGGAGCTGAAACAGCAGGGAACCAATTGGAGTCGAGTAGAGAGAGCAGCCCAGAACCGAGTGCGATGTCAAGGGGTTGTCGACGGCCTATGCTCCATGGCGAGCTATGGGCTTAAGCAAGTAGTAAGTACTGTAAGCTTGTAGTTGCAGGACTTGGTGCTAAAGGCAACAATTTCATCCTCGTGTTTTTTTCCATTTTTGTAATGTATGACTATATAGTTACAGTATATGCATGTGTTATGCTTGCACCGCATGCCTGTATCTTCAAGTCACTCTTACATCATCTTTATTTTCCATGCACGTGTTCCTTTACACAACAGCACAATTATTATGACAGTAAGTTGCCTTATTAGAAAAAGACAGACATTAGAGGTGGCATTCTTTGTCATTTTCAAGACTTTGATTTATTAAACATGCATCATGACATTTTCCCCTCATGCTTTCATGTGAAATGATTTATTTTCCTTCACTGCAATATGATGGTGGCGGTGACTGTTGTTTTCAAAAGCACGAGTTGGTTGCTTGACATTTATTCCTTGACCGTGTGGAAAAAATAAATGCCAAGGACTGTGACAGAAACAAAAGGTAACTTATTCACCCTCAGTGTGTGTGTATGTGTGTGTGTAATCACTTAGTACTTCTGGAGAGTTTATGAGCAAAGACAGTCCAGCACAAAGACCAGTATCGATCCCAGTCCCTGCTGCTTTTACGGCTCACTTCAAGTCTTTAATTCCGTGCCAGCACATTTCTTTTTAAAGCCGTGATGGTTTTTGATAGATTTAGCAAAAGAGTGAAAGTGGCCCAGCAGAACAAAGATCGAGTTTACATTTCGGGGTAACTGACTGTCAGCTGACCTTCATAGTTACTGATGCTTTTTATGCCCCCGGCTTTAAAAGTCACCAATGGTTTTCCATTCCAGCTCTGTCTCCCTGATCCACTGGAACAACTTGATAAACAGGAGCAAGTGCTTTCACTCTGATCTGGCCAGCAGATGTGGCTCCCCACCCCATCCCTGCACATTTAGTTTAGTAAATCGAATCAAATATTTTTTTCCCACCACTCTTCTTTTGTCTCCAAAGTCGTGCGTCTGTCCTAATTACCTTTAAAAGCAGTTAAAACATGCTGCTGGATCTCTAGAGTGCATAATGGCAATCTGAAGTGTATAAGTGCATGCTCCATTATTCCCTCTGAGAAATTATGGGTGAGGGTGAAAGAAACTCGTCTTTGTTTCACTTACTCTTGAATTATTTGACTTTCACTCATGTGGTTAATTAATGACCCTCCCCGGTCTAAAGTACACCCATTTATTTCCAAGAATTCCCACCACTGTAGTTCTTCTCTCATTACGTAACACTTCTTCTCCCACTGTTGCAAAGGGAATCCAAATGCAGAGCCCCGCGATTATCGATTCAAGATGTTTGATAATGATGAAAATGAAATCGCAAACAGTTCTTTGACTTTTATGGGGTGACTAATGGTTTTAGAAGGTTAACAGAGGAAGCCCCCATTAGCCGCAGACAAAGGCAAACGTCGGTGTAGTGACTTCAGTTATGGCAGGTATTAACTGGTCCGGCTCCCGCCACAAACTGACGGGGCTTATTGTGCTTCTGAGGGGCATGTTAACACTTTATGAATTTTAAAAGCCGGGGGATTTTATTGGGCCGCTGCTTCATGCAGCTGGTATGTGAGAGGATTTACATCACCAAGTGGCAAGTAGCACACGTTGTTCAAGCCAAGCAGAGCAAGGTTAGAACTTATGATTTCCACTTTTGTCGTTTACATACAAACTCTGAAGGGACTCTCCGGTACAGTATATCTTGTTTGTGTGTTCTTTGTGGTTTTGGTTTGGGGTTTTGCAGACAGAAACATATCCAGTTTGGCTTTACATTGTTAGCACACCAGAACCAAGAGGAGTACATACTGTTTTCTCATTTTGGAATAGTAGCAGAAAAACGTCAACTCCGGGTTCACCAAGTGTTACAATTAGAAAATAAAAAGAGAAAAAATATCAGATTAGTGGCATATATATTGCTGAATAATTTAATTTGACTGCTTACTAGAGCTGGAAATACTATAACTGTAAAAACTTTTTTTTTTTATAGTTCTTGCACTGTTTTTTCCCAATTTTTTTATTATTTATTATTGCTCTGAGTGCTGCTATCCCTTTGCTGCTGCAATACTGCAAATTCACCCATCATGGTACTAATAGTGCAAGCACACATTTAGCTACATACACTACCGTTCAAAAGTTTGGGGTCACTTAAAAATTTCCTTATTTTTGAAAGAAAAGCACTGTTTTTTTCAATGAAGATAACTTTGAACTAATCAGAAATACACTCTAATATCTGATATACATTGCTAATGTGGTAAATGACTATTCTAGCTGCAAATGTAAGATAAGATAAGATAAGATAAGCCTTTATTAGTCCCACAATGGGGAAATTCCAGGATTGCAACAGCACAGGGATAGCAACACACAGAGCAACAATCAGAAGGCAAGAAAAAACAACATCTAGTAAACATATGTCCATATTACTATAAATGTATATATATAGAGACACAGTGCAGAGCATTATGGTTGGTTGGTGGATGTGCAGCAGAAAGTCTAAGCTCTCTCTCCGCGGATGCAGCGGGCCAGCTGGAAGTCTTTGGGCATGATGGTGACCCCCTTAGCGAAGAAGAGACCACCAGGTGGGCCTCGCTGGTCTCCTGCAGAGCCATGACGGCGAAGCTCAGGAAACGCAGGACGGTCTTGAAGTCCTGAGCGATCTCCCTCACCAGGCGCTGGACGGGCAGCTTACGGATGAGCAGCTCCGTGGATTTCTGGCAGCGGCGGATCTCTCTCAGAGCCACGGGCCTGTGACGGCGAGGCCTCTTCACTCTGCCGGTGGCCGGAGCGCCTCTCCGAGCAGCCCTGGTGGCTAGCTGTCTCCTGGGGGGCTTCTTCCTCCAGTAGATTTTACGGGCGGTCTGCTTGGTTCTTGCCATCGCTCTTTATTATTCTGTCTTATATTTCTTGCATGCCGCCTAAACTCCAGCCCGGCACCCGCGTCGTTTTTGCTACAGCTCCCGGTATGTCGAGTTTCCCATTAGCACCGGGCGGCGGCCAAGTGCTAGCTAGCACTAGCTCCTCCCCGCTGTAACGTCTCCCGCTGCAAACCGTGGCTCCGTCCGCCGACCCGGGAGACCCCCGGGGCGATCCGTGCGTCCGTGATATATATACAGAGTGAAAGGTGTAGAAAGAAGAAGGAAGATAAAAAAAAAAGGCTGTTGCAACGGGCAGCCTACTCGTGTGGTGCCACCGGTCCGGCGGAACTGGAAAAAAAAAAAAAAATGTCTGGTTTTTGGTGCAATGGGCGCAGTCGGGGCTACGTCACTTCCGGTTAGTAACACATCGCTGCCATCTTAACTCGGTGAAAACAACCCGTTACCAAGCATTGTCGAGTGCAGTTTTTTGACTTTTTCTCATGGCCTGTGACTACGTAGAAAAGCTTGATGAGTCAGCCAGGCTACGTTACCTGGAGAAGCTGACAGCAAGTGGACTGACAGATTGCCCATACAAACTACCAGCCGGAAAATGGGTTAATGACCCGACCAGGCACTGCCGGTGCACCGGTGCACTGCACGTCCGGCCACTGCCAGCTGTGCAGTGGCCGGACGTGTACAGCTACTTGATCGACACCCCCGGTAAGCACATTTGCTTCAACCCATATTAACATGATTAGCCCTCTTACATGTTTTGAATGTTTTTAAGGAAAGTCCCCTGTGGGTAACATGACCAATCCATTAAATATCAGGGCAGCACAGGAGTAATTCTTAAAAGAAATAATTAAACAAGAAAATGTTCACTGATGCTAAACACTGCTTAGGTGCGCTTGTGTTGGATTGAAATAAGTGTAGGCGGACACGAGTGAAGTTTAAAAGGGTGCTTCATGCAGACAGTCAACATATATACCCGGCTAATGCATGCATGGCACATTAGCATCACAGTAGACAGCAGGAAAGCATATACATTTGCATTAGTCACACATATCAGGCGCAGCATTACTGGCGCCGGGATTCCTCTCTGTTCCAGAGCCGCAGAAGGTGCGAGGCGCTTCTATAACGATCAGTAATTGCTCACGCTGAGCGCTCTGCCAGCTTGCTGTGGGAGTCACACGGTGGTGTTCTCTTTTCCCGTATATTTTTCTTTTTGGCGTACAGAAATGGCAATACGCCCGTATTTGCTAAAATTGCATTTTCCCCGTATTAAAATATGGCGAAACCGTATTTGTCACCTCTTTCATTAATGGCCAGCCCCTTTGTTGCACTATTTACTACAGTCTACAGTTAAATTAGTCAGGCTGACTGCACATAGAGAGGTCTGTATTGTTGAGTGAAAAGGGAATCAGTCATGCATTTCCATAGACGAAATGTCCGTCTCTGTTTACAATACAGAGAGGCTTGTGTCGGCGGCTAGCATTTTCAAAACGTGACCCATCAAGTGGCAACTAATTAAACTAACACAATATCACTCAATTACCTGATATAGGACATGATGAGCTGAATATAATGCACTACGACGGGCTGGACAAGCTTGACTGGGTCACGGCAGCTGCCTGGGACTAGGTCGCCACTGAATTGTTTTCACCTAGTACGGCGTTGCCATGTGGGTTGCTAACCGGAAGTAGGCCAAATGCCCGGATGCCCGACTGCGCCCATAAAAAAAAAAAAAAAAAAAAAAAAATGTCTGGTTTTTGGTGCAATATCTACATAGGTGTATTGAGGCCCATTTCTAGCAACTATCACTCCAGTGTTCTAATGGTACAATGTGTTTGCTCATTGCGTCAGAAGGCTAATGGATGGTTAGAAAACCCTTGTGCAATCATGTTAGCACAGCTGAAAACAGTTTAGCTGGTTAGAGAAGCTATAAAACTGACCTTCCTTTGAGCAGGTTAGTATCTGGAAAAAAATATTATTTCAAATACAAATCATTATTTCTAACCTTGTCAATGTCTTGACTATATCTGCTGGAGGAGGGGGCCCCCCGGGAGGCAGCTGGCCACCAAGGCTGCTCGGAGAAGCGCTCCGGCCACCGGTGGAGTGAAGAAGCCTCACCGTTACAGGCCCGTGGCTCCGAGAGAGATCCGTCGCTGCCAGGAATCCAAGGAGCTGCTCATCCGTAAGCTGCCCATCCAGCGCATGGTGAGGGAGATCGCTCAGGACTTCCAAGACCGACCTGCGCTTCCTGAGCTTCGCCATCGTGGCTCTGCAGGAGGCCGGCAAGGTCTACCTGGTGGGTCTCTTCTTCGCTAAGGGGGTCGCCATCATGCCATCATGCCCAAAGACTTCCAGCTGGCCCGCCACATCCGCGGAGAGAGAGCTTGGACTTTCTGCTGCACATTCACCAACCATAATGCTCCGCACTGTGTCTATATATATATATTTATAGTAATATGTACATATGTTTACTAGCTGTTCTTGTTTTTTCTTGCCTTCTGATTCTTGCTCTGTGTGTTGCTATCCCTGTGCTGTTGCAATCCTGGAATTTCCCCATTGTGGGACTAATAAAGGCTTATCTTATCTTATCTTATCTTATATTTTCTATTCATTTTACAACTCATGGTGGTAAATAAGTGTGACTTTTCATGGAAAACACAAAATAATTGTCTGGGTGACCCCAAACTTTTGAACGGTAGTGTATATCTCATTAAAGGCCCCTTTACACAGCATGGGGATTGTTGGGAGACCACTGAGAGATCAAAAATTGGCCCGATCTCACAACGATCCCCCAAAGCCTTGAAAAAGCTATTTCTGTGTAAACGTTTGGGAGATCCTTGTGTGTTTCCGACTGAGTCAAAACTGTGAGGAGACTGCAGCGACCATGGCGATTACTAGAAGATCATTGAGAGATCTGGCCAGTTTTTGATGTCTCAACCATCTGCACCCCTGTGTGGAGGTAGTATAACAAATCTTATGTAGAGCCTATGGTCCTTAAAACCACCTTGCAACCCAGCTACTGTTGTTCATTTTATTACTTGATTTGTGTCCATTTCTCATCGTGCTAGTAGTATATCCCACCACAGAGCTTATTTTATTGGCTCACTGTTTAGTTGGGCGTAATGATCATTGTTTGAAAAGTTTGCCTAAACATTAGCGTCCGTCTTTTCAAACTGATAAACTGTATGTTTGCTTTTAAAGGTGCGGTCTGAATGCTGCATAAAATTATGATTCTGTTTTCATTTTTATATATTCATTCTTAAGTAGAATTTGATGCATTTCTGTATTATATGACAATTTTTTTTAATACAAAGAAAGAGTCCCCTTCTATATAGGCGGCCATTTTGAATCACCATAATATCTTTTCAAGTTTATATGTTAAACTAATTGCACAACTGATTTTTTTTTTTTAGTTTAAACTAAATCCTTTGCTATGGAGTAATGATCAACATAACATTTACATTTTGAAATATGACTGTCAAATTGCACTAATTATGAATGAATGAATGAATGAATGAATGAATGAATGAATTTATTTCGGATAGTACATTACAGGTTAAAAGAAACTGTATAATATAACAACAAGGTCAAATTAGACAAAGACTCCTTCTACTATACAATTCCACGTGAGTTATCCGAAATGGGTGATGGCTGAAGCCGCAGCTTATATTGCCCACCCATATTCCATCCAAGAATTCAAAGGAGAAAAAAGAGAAAACAAGACAAGAGCGATTACAATTTAAAACAAGGCTAAGACAAAATATGACTGAGAGAAAAAGAAAACTGAGCTAGTCTAAGTTAAGCGGTTACTATTCAAAAACAAATCTAAGACATAGTGTCACAGAGAAAAAAGAAAAACTAAGCTATAACACAACACAGGCTGGAAATGTCAATCCTTATGTGAGTTTACATGTCGTCTTGTAAATATGTTTGGAGTATTTCTTCCTTTAGTTTTTGTTTAAATTGTCCAAGCTTTGTACATGATTTTAATTCAGGTCCAAAATCGTTCCATAATCTGACACCTTGCACTGAAATACAGTGTTGCTTGGTGGTTGTTCTCACTGTAGGCTTTTGAAATATACATGTTCCTCTGAAGTGATATCGTTTCTCCCTTGTTTGGAACAACTTTTGGATATTTGCGGGCAGTGATAGATTCTTCAATTCAACTAATTATTACACACTCCACCTCCTCTGAGCTACGTATCCTCAGCGAAGCTCACTGTGACCCCCATAAACCATGGACAAGGTACTGTGACACTGATATATTAGGGCAGACCTGCTTCTTGTTCCATATATAGTTCCAGAATGCCAGACAATATCCATTATGCCCCTGAAACAAAGATACTGGAAAGCTTTTCATCCGGCACTGCATTCATGCTCATCTTTAGCCACTACAAGTCTGTTGGGACAACTGCAAGTCTTATTTTAGAGAAAGTGCTTTGGATTAGACGAGTCGTGTCACAGTGGTTCATTCTGAAAAGCAGCCGGTGTACTTGCTCCCTGGCTGCTGCACAGAGGCAGATCTTCTATTAATAAGCACGGCAGCCTTTTGTAAGGGACAGCCCTTCACTTTCTGAGCATTTTCTCTCCTTGCCACGATCTCATAAAAATCTGCTGAGGAGAGGAAAGAGCCGGATAGAATGTGGGACTTTATGAAGTTGCGCTCCGAATGCTTTCAGCCATATTAGAGAGACATGGTTGTGCCAGATGCTGGCAGTCAGACAGGGCTTCAGTAGGTCTGGAACCTGTTTATAATGTCCCAGATCTCAACAAGAAGGAGAAAATGTGAAGAGAGCAGCTCCCCCTCTCTCTCTCTCTCTCTCTTTGTTACATAACATATTGGACAAGGTAAAAGCTTGCTAAGAGCTTGTCCAATTTTCGTTGAGCCACCTTGTTTAGCTTTCCAGTTAAAAGCACGATGAGGTGTGTGTGGGCCTGTGTATGTGACGATCCCTTTGCCATGTCATGTGGAAGCCGTTTCTGTGTTTGGCCAGCTCCTTAGCTGAGGTGTGTGTGGTTTCATCAGGATCTGCGCTTTCTCTCAGAGACTCTCTCTTTTTTTTTGTTTGCCCTGATGTTCCTCATTCTCTAAAATCCCTCACAGCCCTGAAACATCTGTTGCTCCTTAAAATAAGCAGTTTGTCTAATGTGCCTGGCATTAACTAATGATGCAGCTCAACCGCATGATTTAAGGGTTCATGAAGGTACAACAAAGGATTTGACGTCCTAAAATGAGGTAGCACACCATTGTCACTCTACTGTTCAAAAAAAAAAACACTTGAGTCACACTGACGTTTGCTTCAAAATATCGGAAAGTCCTCGCTCGAGCTGCTCCACCTGTGCAGAGCTGCAAATACAGAAAGGAGAAACAACTCAGCTACGACGAGGCCGATTAATCCTGGAATAAATATTTTCTCGGCATATGCTCCTGTGTGTTTCCAAAGAGATTCCATCAGGAAAAAAATGGGAGTGTCAAGGTTGTCATTCATGGGAATTTGCGCCATTGTAATCTCTGTGTCAGTCATTAAAGTCAGCTGGCCAGACAGTTTTGTGTTTTATGGCAGACAGTGGTCAACATCTGGAGAACTACCCCCGCTGCCTGACTCACAACACTCCTCCGGGGCGTTCGCCAGTTATTTAGCTTTTTGTTGAAAAATTGAAGAGAGGGTTTATGTTCAGAGGAGGTAAAACCACCGTGCCTCCCCTTTGAGTCTGAGATGGCATTAGGCAGCAGCCGCCGCCTTTAGATAAACAGCTCGTAAATCTTCCAGCTCCAAGGTGTATGGGAGCGAGGGTGACAAAGGAGCAAGGTGATGGGCGAGTGTTTGCTTGGGTAGGGTGGAGAGACATAGGTGGAGAGAGGTGAAGCAGGGCGTTTGATGGACACGCGGGGAGAGGGAAAGAATTTGCGAGGAAATACCTGAGGGGGAGAAATTAGAAACAAAAGGTGAACAGATGAAGATGGGTGGACAGATGGAGATATGCAGCTATTTCTTTCTGTTCTGGGTTGAATGCAGCGGAGTGGGGTGGGGCTGAGATTGTCATCAAAAACTGAAAAGGGGAAAGACTGACATGCTAGCCAATTTGACCGTGGAAAAATAGGACAAAAAAGTCATTTTACCTGTGCTCTTTAGTCCTCTTTTTATTCCATTTTCTCATGCAGCCAAGGTAAAAAAAAAAAAAAACAGCAGGTGGAAAAGTGGGCAACTCAGTTTATAGGATTATTGCATCTAGTTTCCAGGGTGACTGGGCTTTTATATTTAGGGACTGCTCATGGTGTTTTTGCAGGTTAAATAAGGACAACAAGCACCACCTTACTGCAAGATGGGCATGTAGCACCGAAGGAGTGTGGAATGAAAACTTAAAGTTTTACAGCCCATTTTAAGGCCAGAGGGTTCTGTTCAGTCAGCGTCGGCAGGATTCGCCATTTATACATTCGCTTTTACTGCTCTTTAATCTTATGCGATATACCTGTCAGTAAACTGCTCAAAGCCCTCACAAGACATTCACGACTGGAGAGCCCAACAAGACTATTAAGGTGTATTCACGCTCATCTGCTTTTATGAACTGCCAGTTCCCTCACTTTGAGGGAAAAGCTTAATGTGAATCAGCTGTAAAGGAGGGCAGAAAGTGACGGCGGAGGAAAAAGAAGTGCTGCTACCGGTGTCGTTCAGGAAGAGTGGCAAACTCTCGGTGCAAGATAAGAGTGGAATTCCGGGAGGAAGATCTTGTAATCTGGAAGGAGCCGTGTGTTGTCCTCATGTCTGCAGATGTCATGTAGCAAACTGAGTTAATGTGTTCTAAATGGTCTGTGTGAACTGGCTGTCTGTCAGAATGGACAGACCGGGGCCTCCCGTCTGTTGATCAGTGGCTTCCTGCTATTCTAAAGCTGGTGACTGTGAGAACAAAGTACACGTCACGGGAACCTTCTTGTCACCATCGCTTTTACTGCCATCACCGAAACTTTTTCTCTGGTTAAACTACCCCACAGGGAGCTTTCATGACCTCCTCCTCTTGACCTCCTCCCCTATCTCCACATGTTGTTATTAATCACACTGATGGCGAAACTCACTGTTGTCTTAATACTGGATTAAGCACACACGCAGCTGAGCTCACCGTCACTTCAAAGAGGCGAAATGTTGAGTTGATGTCCATTTTTGGGGAGGCGGGGGGGCACATAACCTCCGTGTAGCCTATCCACATTCACCTCGAAACTGTGAGACTTTGAAGACTGATTCATGTGTCCACGAGATGTGTAGTGCAAGTACAGAGACGTGCTGCGAGCTCACCTCCGGGCATTCGCCTCGTCTGACATCTTTGGAGAATTTTATTCAACTTCAAAAACTGTGCAGCTGCGGTCAGTTGTATTTCACATGTGTTAATGGCCATTAAACTGTCCCTACCTTCCTGTGTGTTTCCAAAAATGACAGACAATTACAGATTTTTTTATTTTTTTTTAAAGTTATTCTGTTGTGCATTTCTCAACTTGACGATAACAAAATCTGAATCTTACCTTGGCCCAGATCCACCAAGGCCAGGAGAGCCACCAGGAGAGCCACCTTATGTATTCCCAGCATCGTGTTGATGAGCTTTGCTTTTCTCTCTGATCCTCTACAGCATTAGTACACGCTGGAGGGACGAATCACACTTGGCCCCTCGGCTCCCTCAGGTGTGGCTGATGTTGCTTCTTCTTTCCCAATGTGAATTGAGTTGCAGAGTTGGAGACAGGAGCTTTTTAAAAGAAGGGGCATCAGGAGTGCACACCAACCCGGCCCCTCTCTCCTCACCATTGGCCAGTGGAAGGCAACATCTGGGTCCCCCATATCATTGTCCAAAAAAGGGGGGGTGTAAGGGTATGGTGGGGGTAGAGAGGAAAAGGCACATACAGGCAGACAGAGAGCGGTGGTGTGTGCACACGTGTGCCTGAAAAGCAAAGGGTCTGTTCTTATAATAGCTCAATATTTCTGGCTTATTTACAGTAATGTGGTTTTTTTTGAAGGTTGCTTGCAGCAGTGCCATTATATTTAGTAACAAGAACAGGTGTGTTCCTTCCATCTTTAAATCTCGTCTGGGTTCTCGATTGTCAAACAAAGGAGAACAAGCTGTCATCCCAGACTCATGGAAAAAACTTCTGGTTATTTTTTTTTTCCAGCATATGATAAGATTTTAAACTGTTTAATCAGTGTTAAATAATTGAACACAGTTATAAGCATCCTTTGTAGGAAGTCATGTCTCCCATCTGTGTTCTTCTCCCTTACCAGCAGACAGAGGACAGTGCCAGATGCTCACTCCCCCTCGGGTTCAACTTCTGCTTCAGTTTTGTAACTTCTTAACAGTTGCTGATTGCTGGGCGATGCGCTGCCAAAGAGTGGAAGTGGCGTCATATGGCATGCCATTCAGGAAAAAGTCCTCAGAGCGCAGACACGAGACGTGCTTATGAGGTGCAATGTGCGACATGTGAATAGTTGCTATTGTTTAGAAAACAGAGGGGAGAGAAAACGAATTCCAGTTAATTCCTTTATGAATCCCTTTGGGTTCCCAATTTAAAAAGTCTGAAAGAATGGCTTTCCATTTATGTGCATGTTGGGTAATCCATATAAAAAAAAAAAGTCTGGTAAAAGAATTTTAGCTACATGTCACCCTGTTTCCATTTTATGTTGCTTATTTACTTCCCATTTATTGTTTGGATTAACATTTTAATGGCATTTGACACACTCTAAGATTGAACTGTTATGCTTTGTGAGCCTCTGGACCCCATAAATAGCACCACATTTTGCCAGAGTCCCTGGTCGGGTTTCCGATAACCAATGAGCTGTTAGAAGTTCCACCAAACAAACAAGTCCACAAAACAAACGCAGATTTGTGTATCCGAACTTTGTGTTTCCGTCGTTCCTCTGCGATGTATCATCTGTTGGCCTCCCACCATCATGATTAATTGTGCTGTTTGGTTCACTGGGAACCAAATTATTGAAGCTACGTTAAGTAGCATCTTAAGCACTTTAATCTTCCACAAAAGATTCATCTGTATTTGACTGAAAATGTATTAATTAGAAATATTTTGTTGTTCATGTTTCAGGTACAGTATTGTTTTGTCCTCATTTAGACTTCTATTTGCAACTAAAAGATTAGTGTACAGTTAGGTAGGTAATGATGTAACATCCAACATTTTTATGAGTGTTTATTTAAACTTAATTATATGTGGATTAACAGTTATTGTTTCACTTTTTCAGTTTTTATAGTTAACTATTAAGGAACTTTGGGGGATTCGGGGCTCCAGTGCACAACAATGGCAAGTTGTTTGCAATTTTTTGGACCAATTAAGTGAAATTAGACAATTTTCCGCAAGACCTGAACATTCTCTCACGGACACGGTTGGGGAAAAACTGACCTAGAGATTAAGGTTCAACCTCATCAGGTGTGGTGATTCTAAATGCAAAAGCTTTTTATCTTCAGCCTAATGGCAACCCTCCTATTTTTGTTTACAAGAGTCCTCTTGTAAGTGGCATAAATTAACACTGGAGTCGATTTTAAAAGGAAAAAAGTTGAATCCTCAGTTGTGTGCTTAGAAGTTTGTTGCCATATGCATTGGATTCATATTCATGACTCACCGTTGGTCCCCGTCATCCCTCTAATTTTTTTGACGGCTTTTCGTTTCGTTTTTCTCTCACCGTATGTTAAGACCAGTGATGCTGTCAGTTATAATGCTTTAATGCTCTGGGACACCGTTGACTCTGAAGCTCATTACTAACCGCCAGCATGAAAAGCACAAGCAGAGTGGCATCTACTCATCGTTTGCTGACTGGGTCTGTGAGGCATGAAAGATGGGGCCAGGGAGGGTCGACAGGCTTCCTATATGACGGATCCAATACCACCAAATCAACATTCCCTTGCAGTGGCTCAGTAACCCATAAGGACAAAGTGAAAACAGGATTTTTTTGTAAAAAAAAAAAAAAGTAATATCACATGTGCAGGAGTATTCAGACACTTTGCAAAAACCACTTAAAATTTAGCTCAGGTGCATCCCATTTCTCTTGATCGTTGCAGGGATGTTTCTACACATTGAGTAGAGTCTACCTGTGATAAACTAAATTGATTGGACATGATTTGGAAAGACACACACATCTCTATATCACGGCTGACAATGCATGTCAGGGCAAAAACCAAGCCACGAGGTCAAAGGAACTGCCTGCAGAACTCAGGATTGTTGCAATGCCCAGATCTTTGGAAGGCTACAGAAAATTCTGCGGCACTGAAGGTTCCCATGAGCACAGTGGAATCCATAATTCCCAAAGTTTGGCACAACCAGGACACTTCCAAAAGCTGGTTGCCTGGGCAAACTGAGCAAGTAAGGGAGAAGGGTCCAAGTGAGAGTGGTGATCAAGAACCTGATGGTCACGCTGACTGAGCTCCAGAGATCCTGTGTGGAGATGGGACTAGGTTCCAGAAGGACAGCCTTACTGCAGCCCTCCACAGATCTAGGCTGTATGGCAGAGTGGCTAGATGGAAGGCTCTCCTCGGTGTAAAACACGTGAAAGCCTGCTTCAGGCCTTCAGGTGTGTTTTTGCACCTTTCCCAGATTTGCGCATTGCAACAACCCTGCCTCTGAGCTGTGCAGGTGGTTTCTTTGACCTTGTGGCTTGGTTTTTATGCCGATATGCACTGTAAGCTGTGAGGCCTTCCACAGAGATGTGTCCATTTAGGTTACCACAGGTGGACTCCAAACAATGTGTAGAAACATCTCAGCAGTGATCAACAAAACAGGAAATGTTTTCTTGTTCATAGTTTGCTTTAGTTTACAGATACTGTCACTCAAGGATTAAGTTAAGTTAATCCCTTCCACAGCATGGGGGACATCATGTGGTGTATGGAGCGGCACCTATCTCAGTTTCACTGACCCTAGGCCACACAGCTACTGTAAGCAGTGAAAGCTGGGGGGGGGGGGGGGGGGCAATCCTCTGGTTGCTCTGTACGTTAACTTTCCTTTCCCCATTCTATTATGCTGAGCACCAAGCTAGAAGGCAGAAAGTACCATTTTTATTTTTTTTTTTAATATGGTCTTTGGTATAACCCAGCTGGGATTTGAACCCACGACCTCCCAGTTGTGGGGCAGATGTTCTACAAACTAGGCCACCACTCCAGCCACATCACTCAAGGATACCCCATGACAATTACATGAATAATAAGGAAGCGTTTTACTTTTTAAATATTATGTTAAAAGGATTTTCCTATGTCTACTATGTTCGAGTGTTCTGCCCTTTTTGTACTTTTACATAGTAAATATATGGGAAATCTTATGAAATCACATTTCTAGTAACTTGAAGAAAAGTGAAAACCCCTACTAACCCCTGTGGAAAATAACCCTTTAGCTTCTACATGGCTCCATTTATTTCAAAAGTAGACACTTTGGGTTTTTTTTTTGGCTAATTGGTACTGGCAATGTTTTTATCTAATTTCTGCTACAATTAATAGTTTTCTCATTAATTAGATATTGTTCAGTAAAGACAGGATCCCAATAGCCAAAATGATGGTCAAGAAGAGACAGAAGTGACTTCTGTACTGTCTCAGGTTTGTGCACACATTCCACTGCCGATTACCTGATTTTCCTCAGCTGTGCAGATTCACCACTTGTCTCTCATCAGCCACAGCCTTTACAAGCAAGCGTGCCCTCTTCGTCTCTATGATGGACTCTTCATTTCAGCAGTATGGTGTGCTCTCAACTCTCGTGTGCCCACCTGTAGCACTCTTGCACCTACCTCCTCCACCTTCTCCCAGCATTGGAAACCATGCTCATCAAAATCTCATCTTTTTCATCTGTGTCCATATCTCTTAGGACAAGTCTTATTACTTGCCATTTTCCTGGCGTACTTGGATCCCTACCTGGTGGAACCACAAACCCGGAAATCCACCATTACGTCCAAGTAAGTCCAAATTTCAACAATTGCAATATCCTAACCTTCTAGGCCCTCGGGCCTGGGGCACCATCTTCTACCTCACTCAGACTTCCAACTTACTGAAGCCAAATCTGGAAGAAACCTCACCTGATGAAGAACAGCAGCCAACCTGTAATATACTCAACACTCCACACAGTGTCTCCACCTGTAAGAAAAGATTAGTTCGTTGTTTTCACAATCAATCATAATATTTAATATACTTACCATTTTCTCTTCTTTTTTTCTGCAGGGTTGCCAGTTCTTATCCTCGCACATTTCTGTATCAAACAAAATCATTGTTTAACCTTTTAATCCTTCTCCTCTCAATGTCTGCATGTGAGTCTATTCATTACAAATATACCAACTTTCTTTTCCATTACATAGCTCAGTTGTAAGCCATTTGCATGTTTTTTAAATGTTTTTATTAATTCTCATTTGCACTTGAAATTAACAAAAAAAATACAAAAAAGAAACTGAGCACTTTAAGGAAATTTGACACCATTTTTACTGGGCAATAAAAGGCAAATAATAGAATAAAACCTAAATAATACAGAATTGCATTGTTGCTGATGAAATTAAATCACTTTTTAAATTCATAATAATTACCAACCTACACCATCGTGTCTCAGCACCACATCTCTGTAAAAAGCTAGACATAAGAGCATAGAAGCACAAGAACATAAGGATTTTTGGGGGGGGCGGGGGGTCCTCAAATTGGTATCAGCATAAATTCATCCCTAATTTTCTGACTTTGGAAAAAGACAATCTGCAGCATTATCGTAGAAGAGTGTAATGCTACAGTTTTTACAAGCAGACTGACACAAATGTCCTCATGGCATTCCCTAAAACAACAGGAACCAAACAGTTTTTGAATATTTTCCTTCTACTGTAGCTCAATGACACCTCTGGCTAATGTGTAGCCTAATCTACACAACTGAGATGTTCACATTAAATCACATTAATAGTCTATAAAATACAAAACAAATGAATAGTTTAACCATATGCTTTCAAAATGAGGCGTGGTCCCGCTTGCTCCTGTTTCCAGGTATTACAGTTCTATAAGGCTGTCGGTGCCAGGATAGTCTGGAAGGTTAAGCTCATATTTTTTCTGGATGTCATAGGGCAGGAAACGTCCAGCCAAAAAATGCTTCCCCGAGAAATTCATGGCACACTTCTTTGGTGCTGTGAGGGAGATGAGAACTTGTGGTTTTATGCCATCCTGATTTTGCTCTTCAGAGTCCCAACCTGTAAAAAGAAGGGGAAAAAAACTTAATTTAAAGGATTCATGTTGTATAAAATGTTGTTTTGTGAGTTTTAACTTCATAAAATACATTAATTTGTCACATGTAGAATGTTAAAAATCACAGCCCACATTACATGGAAAATACATGGTGCTTTTATTTAGGGTTATGTACACGACATGGTTCAAGTGACCCAATTCAGTTTTTTTTTCCTCCCATGTCACAGATCAGCTCTGTAAGCAGGTAAAAAACAGTACTGTACATGGAATTGGATATTCTCAGATTGGATTCAGACCTCATTCATATTTAGAAATAAATCCGATATGAATCGTCTGCCCAAAGTGGACGGATCAGTTATTCTCCCTTCTCTTAAAAACAAACAAGGCTACTCCGCAAACCAAAAGAAGAAATCAAAACCATCAACATGTGTTATGTTTTATAGGCTATGCATAACAAGAAAAAACAAGACAGTGGACATACGCTGAAGTGACCTGTGCTTTTAAGCCTTTGGAGAATTTGTGCTCAGCAACTGCAAATTGATATTGCAGATATGAGTCACTTTTAAAAGTACATACAAGCAGAATATTTTTTTAAAAAAAATCTGATTTAGGTGGAAAATCAAATCTGGGCCTCAAGGCCTGTAGTGTAAATGCAGCCTTAGTTGAGCTCTTAAAAAAGGAGGACTGCACTTCCAGGATTTTATCCAAGAGGCGTTGCCTTCAGCTCCCCTCCCGTCACAGTCCAACTGGCTACGTAGCTGCGCTTACGATGTCAGCACCACTCAGCGCAATGTGATACTCTCTTGGCAAGATACCCTGTTGGATTGATGGCACAGCAGTGCTGAGGCAACCGCAGGAGTGTCTTGTTGCTGTTGCATGATGGCCGTTGGCTCAAAATGAGCTCGTCCGCCCTTTGACAGGTCCTGCTTTCAATGGTGATTTTGGGGGGTGGCCAGGGCCACCCCTGAAATCTGATTGGCCACCCCTGTGGCCACCCTTGATTTGATGGGCAGTTTTACACATTTGTCAAACCAAACAAACACCTATCAACCAATCATAACAGCTCAGGTGATTTGCTGATTTGGGGCCAGTTTAGTTCAAAGCTATGTGCAAATTGATTTTTTTGTATACTTTATTGATCCCCAGAGGGGAAATTGAGGGCATCCACCTGGATGGATGAAGCAGCCACGGTACGGCGCTATCCCTTCACCATTCACACACACATTCACACCTAGGGCCACTTTAGAGTCTCCAGTTAACCTAACCTGCATGTTTTTGGCCTGTGGGAGGAAACCGGAGAACTCCTGAAGTAAACCCACGCAGACACAGGGAGAACATGCAAACTCCACACAGATCACTGTTGGTCAGGGGCTGGGATCGAACCAGGGATCCCATGGCCAAGGGTGAGTTGCTGTGCTGCCACAGTGCTAACCACTGTGCCACCGCATCGCCCGTTGTCAGACAAATTGAGTTGTCAGAGCTGATTTCTGGTCAGTTGGATGTCTGCTTTATGGGTCTTTTGGGATCTGAGGAGCAAGGCACCTGCGTTGGTGTTTCATCATCCTCCGTTGATTGCCTGCAGCCGGGAGAGGATGCTTGTTGCTACGTCGTCTGTTTAAGATGAAGTCTGTCGTCTGACAGGTATGGTCATTCAGTGTCAAACTTCCATCTGCATGTGTGAAAACTTTTTTCGTTTTCTAACACGCAAATGTTTGTTGTTAAACTAGACCTGTGAGTCTGAATAAAGATTGCATATACAAACACTAACTTAGCTAGCTTTGTCATAAAGCTAATGAATAGTAACAGCTTTGTACTAGCATTAGCATGAAATTTTTTTTTTTATGAAAATCAGCCAGTGTTTTGTCTGTTTCTGTTTCTCTTGATTAGGTATTACCTTGAAATATGAACATTCATTTTCTGAAATAATGACAGGTGTATAAAAATTATACAGAATTCAGATGCATTTGTTCAGTAAGGCTAACATGGCCAATCAGGGTGTGGATTTAAAATGGGGCAGAGTCATCAGAAATTGCAATCAAGTAAAGGTAAAATGTTGTGATATTCTTTACTCAATTGTAAGTAAGAGCAGTCATAAAAATATTAGAGGAAATTGTAATCTAAAAAATTAAAGGTAGTGAGTAACATCTGCCAATATATTGGGGCTGCACAGTGGCGCAGTGGTTAGCACTGCGGCAGCACAGTTTACCCTTGGCCGGGGGATCGTAGGGATCGTGGGTTCGATCCCAGCCCCCGACCAACAGTGATCTGTGTGGAGTTTGCATGTTCTCCCCGTGTATGCGTGGGTTTACCCCGGGATTTCTCCGGTTTCCTCCCACATGCCAAAAATATGCAGGTTAGGTTAAATGGAGACTCTAAAGTGGCCCTAGGTATGAATGTGTGTGTGAATGGTTAAGGGATAGCGCCGTATCGTGGCTGCTTCATCCATCCAGGTGGTGGATGACCCTCAATTTCCCCTCTGGGGATCAATAAAGTATACTAAATCTAAATATATATATATACTGTATATATATATATATATACTGTATATATATATATATATATAACCACCCCCTTAACTATTTTCTCATAAATTTGTATGGTTTTTTTGCTCTAAATTTGTGTCCTTCATAAATTTTCAACTTTTTCTTTTAACTACAAATTTTTACTCACAAATCTGCAAGTCTTGTTCTAAATGTACAAATTTTTGCCACAAAATGCGACTTTTTTCTTGTACCTTTCTAAGGTTTTCTCCTTTATTTGAGACATTTTTCTAGCACTTTTAACTTATCTCTTAATAATTTGTGATTTCTAATCAAAAATGTATGACTTTTCTGCCATAAATTCACTATTTATTTGTAAACCTTGCTACGTTTTATTGTATATTTGTTATATTTGTGACTTTACTCTTAACCAATGAGGAAAGTTCTTACATGCGTTGGTCATGGGAAAACTGAGCAACATGTACCACATCAAACCAAATTAGATAAAGAAAGTAGACAAATTAATATTTGCTGGTCCTGATTTAACTTCTGATTTTACTGAACTGAAATAAAAAATTCACTAACATTACTAAGGATGGAATCATTTCCAGTAAGAACAATTTATTGCAGTATAAACATGTCTAACCTGTTTACAAATCGGTGAAATGAAGTTACTCAGAGTATTACTAAATGTACTAAAGTAAAAGGACAGTTTTTTCTTCATAAATGTAATCAAGCAAGAGTAAAAAATATCCTACAATGAAATAAATCAAAGTACAATTTTGCACAAGTGTTAGAGTATTAAGTACTTGAGTAAATCTAACTAATATCCACTTCTGAACTTTAGCCGTAGATTCAAACAGCTGCAACAGAACAGCAGTTGTGTTGATTTGTTTTTCTTTGCAATACCAGTAAGATCTGCAGTGGCAAGAGGGCATTTTAAAAGACTGTAAGAAAAATATTTGTTTCACAATTTTTGATTTAAATGCCAGATGGTGTGACTGCAGTATTTTTCCCTTTTTATTATGCAGTGTTAAAAATGATCAAGGCTGTTATTGAATCTACCAAAACTAATGCAAAACAAACCTGAGTAAAAATGAGCTTTATTTTATCATTAAACTGGTCTTAAATCTGTTATTTAAGGGTTTCCAGGCACCCAAGAATCCCTGTATTTCACACACTGATCACTAACCAAAGTTCAATTTAATCCTGCTGTGTGTATTGTTGATTGTTAATGACTGGTATTGTTTTTTCCCAGGCATAATGGAGAAATACACATGAAAGGGCACAGGGACATTAAAAGCTTCTTCAAAAAAATGAAGGGAGTCAGAATGAAGTGAGCAGCCTAGAGACAGTAGGGATGGAGAGCAGTCAGCTCCGTCTGCACAACATGTGAGCTTATGTTCACATAGTTCCTGTGTGTCCTGGGTAAATGTGCAGGAATATGCCATGTTCTTTTTCATTCAAGTTGTCACTCCAGTTATACAAGTCCATTTTACATAAACAATTACTGAAGAAAAAAATGAAAGCAACTTTAAAGACAGAGTAACAGTATTAAACGGACACACATGAGAGAGAGAGAGAGAGAAAGAGATATGATTAACATGTTGCCACATTCTGAAAATGCATTCGAAGCAAAACCTCTAATGATGTTTCTCTGTGAATTTAGGTGAACAAGAATCAGCTTCACTGGACCAGCCAGCAGTGTCTGAAAGTCCGCTGGCTCATCATGGTAAATCAAATCCTGACCTCAGTTTACATGATGTTATTTAGACCTAAACTGAAAGATAAAGGAACATTGTAATGCCAGTGTGTCCAGGAGCCATCTGTGGAAATGATTACAATTTTTTATTACTTCAGGTTGAAGTAATAAAAAAGTGAAGTGAAGTGAAGTGAAGTGAAGACGCTGATTCTGAGGCCATGTCAACAGGTCATGCTGAGACGGATGACGTAGACCTTCATGCTGCCAACACAAATACTGCCTCACCTGGTCCTGATGGTATGTGGCAATGCTCAATGTGCCTTCTATGTAAACACCATGGTTAATGGTGTAATACTGACTACTGCTTCACCTTGTAACATACAGTTGCAATTGCAGTCATTCAGCCCCCACTGCAAATGTGGTTTATTGGCAAAATGTACAAACTAGCAGCTGTTTGCAATAAACAAATCAAACATGAAGAACTTAAATAGCTCAATGCAACTAATATTAGATATTTTTTTTAGATTTAAAGTCCTTTATTAGTCCCACAATGGGGAAATTACAGGGCATCCACATGAGTGGATGAGGCAGCCACTAATGCAGCGCCAAACCCTTTCACCATTCGCACACACATTCACACCTGGGTGTTGTGTCCATAACTCAGGCAATAATGACAGAGCAGGAGTACCATTAACGGAGCTTTATTAACAGAACTCGCTGACAAGACCGTACAGACTTTCGGCGCTGTCCTGCAGGCCAGTGCGTCTACTAGGCGAAGAGGATGAGCCCCTTCCACCCTTGCCCTTTATACTCTGGGTGGCGTCACTACCGGAACCAGCAGTTCGCCACCCCCATCTATTCCCCAGCCAACCCTGCCGCTATCTTACTACTCCTACCTATTTTCATATGTCACATTTCTCCTCCCCCCCCTTGAAAAAAAAATGCAAGCACACAGGTTGGCC
The DNA here is from genome assembly GCA_020510985.1 of Pholidichthys leucotaenia. Classification (NCBI taxonomy): domain Eukaryota; kingdom Metazoa; phylum Chordata; class Actinopteri; order Cichliformes; family Pholidichthyidae; genus Pholidichthys; species Pholidichthys leucotaenia. Next base: position 401,744,494 of record CM035839.1, read on the forward strand.
CACCCAAATTTATAACCCGACTCACACTCTAATCACCAAAAATATGTACAAAAATAAATAAACACCTATCCATTCACACAACTAAAGCTGGGGACACTGGGTAGATTACCAGCGCCCCCTACATGGCCAGGCGGATTATTCTGCCGCCCCATCCATAACAAGTCCAGCAAAGTAAAAGAAGCTGTGTTTCTAGACGAAAATTAATCCCCGAACAATCACAATATATACAGAAGAACAGTGAACAGAATAAACACAAACACATCTAACCCAGTTACTAAAATATTACTTTACTTTCACTGTAACTAGTCAGGGCGTACCCCAATAAGGCTAGCAACTATACACAACATGACATAGGGATGAACTCACAACATAAAAACAAACAGACCCCTCAGTCAATTAACACACCCCGTGGAGCACCCTCCCCCTGGATTGCCATCTCATGGTTCCCTCCCAGAGCATCTCCTCTTCCTAGCCTCTGGGGATGAACTGCGCTGCCTCCTCTTTTCCACTACGTGGCGCAGTTCATTGGGGTGCCTCCACATCCCTTCAGACGGGTCCGAATGACCCTCAGCCCGGGCAGTCCTCACGTCATTCTCATGGCCTCCGTGTCCCTCTCAGCCAAGTCTCAACCCATGAGCGGACTCCAGCACCGGTCTGCAGGGGAGTCCTGGCCCGTTGTCTCGGGTCACTGCAATGTAAACAAGCTTCCTCCTCAGAATTGGTCGTCTCGTGGGTCCGGTTCGTAGTCCTCTTGGAGGGCAGTCGCTTGGAGCGTCTTAACACTGCGGTCTGTGGTCTCGTCCCCTCCATTCTCAGCGTGGGCGCCACAGGCTTACTAGTCACCCCGGGGGTACCATTGTGCCATCCAGCACCCACACCAAGGGTACCATGGACAGTGGCATTGGGTCTATCCTGGCGCGGCATCGCGCAGCGACAGATGTGCTTCTCCTCAGAAACGTCGGACCAATCAGGATCCCACACCTCCTCATCTTCTACACACAGAGCAGGTCAGTTCCACAACCCGCAGACCGACAACTCCTCCCCGGTGTCGTTGGCGATGGCAAAGCCCAATCCATAAAGCATGTTGCCTCCCATTATATTGGCTCCGTAGGCGGTGACAATAACCTGAACACTTGGCAGTGTCACGGATTTGTACTTCGCCTCCATCTCCAAAAATTCCAAGACAGCCAGCCTGTTCATACCGTAGCTAAAATAGGGTGCAGCCCGTTTATCGATGTGGTGGCGGGGACACAGACTCCTCACTGTTGCCAGGTTCAAAACAGAGACCACCACAAGTGGCACCTCAATGACATCCAGTGACACAACACAACTGATCCGTCCATTCATCTCCGGTGAGACCGTATGAACTATCGTCGGAGTCTTTGGGGAGGGACCCGCCTCACACTGTCGATCCCTCCCCTCAAAATTCTTGCAAGTCCTGGCAAAGCGATTTAACAAGCCACACCTCCCACAATGCTTGCCTCTCGCCGGACATTCCCTCGACTTATAGCGGTGGTTAGGGGACCCACAGCCATAACGTCTGGGCGTACCTGGGGTGGACCTAATCTTGACCACGGAGGCGTAATCGTCATCCCCGCTGTCCTCTTCCTCAGGGTCCAAATTAAGTGCCCTCAAGCGAAGCTCGTCCTGGGTCAGAGAAGTTCTCTCTCGGAGACCTCTCGCTATTGTCTCAGCTGCCTCAAATTGCTGGGATAGCTCGATAGCAGCGGACGTCAGCTCACCTGGGTGGGTCAAAAGCCTTGACCGAGCAGCAGGACACCGGACATGTTCCGCTAACTGATCCTGGACCATTTCATCCTCTAGGTTTCCAAACTTGCATTCCCTCGCCAGCTCACAGAGGTCTGCAATGAATTTTCTCACAGACTCTCCCGTCCGCGGTCGGCACTGTCGGAATTGAATGCGTCGGACAGTGACGTTTTCAGGAGCGCAAAAATAGCACGCCATAGCTCCACGATCTCGTCAAAGCTATCGGTTCCTCGTAAGTTTTCCAAAATTCTCTGCCCCTCCATGCCCAAATAATGGACTAAAATTGCCAGTTTGAGTTAAATTAATAGCTATAAATATGTTGAAGAAAAGCAGTGTGATATTTAAACATAGTCACATGGCAATAAACTATTAACCCCTTGCACTCCGGTCAATTTCCCTAAAAATGCCAAAATATAACGTGCCCAAAGTAAATCGAAAGCTGTTCTTCAACCCTTTGCAACATCTTCATGGGGTTGGTCTCATTTAAAAGAAAACACTTTGAATTTTTTGGCAAAACAGTCATAATCTCTCTAAGTGCTCCTGCCACTGAGTTACAGTCATCTAAACATACTGAACTTGAAGAAAATAAATTTGGCCTGGGTGTTTTTTTGGATACAAATGCTTGCAAATAACACACAGCTTCAGATCCGGGCTGGAAAATGCAACAGAAATGTAGAACCAAGTGTTATCCAGCTGAGGTCAAAATTTTGTAATGATACCACAAAAAATGAATATATTACACAGTTTTTTCCTCAAGTAGTTCCCAGGCGTTTTGGAACTGTGCCAAATTGTGCCAAATGGCACAGTTTGGAAAAACGTCTGTAACTTTTGAATGATTCAATATAGAAGCTTCATCTTGGGCTCTAATGAAAGGTGACATTCAGGGCTCTGTGTGTGTGTGGGGGGGGGGGGGTTGTCCCCCCTCCTCGCTACAGAGGACGGACATCGGCCATCGCTACATGACGGAATAGTCATGTGGCGACAGCGGCGCAGTCACCGCGGCCCCCCCCCCCCTCGCTACAGAAGAGTAGCGGGGGGGGCGGCGTTCACGGTCTGGACGCGGCGCACGACCCGTGTACCGCGGCGCACGAACTTCGGACTTCATGCGCCGCACAGTTGTAATTTACTGATCGGTCAAAAGTCATTTTTGATTACAATTTTCAGGGATAAAGAATAATTTAGCTTATAACACCTTACCTCTTCAAAGCAGCGTCCTGGCGAACTTCTCTTCCTCATTGTCAGACGAACGCGACGCTGGTCCGCTCGTGGTTCTGGTCTCGCGACCCGGTCAAAACATAATTCCATGATTGCGGTTTTGGCGAATGATTTACGACCTTCGTTGTTGGCCTCCGTCGGTCTATGATGACCATGGAAGAGAATCCTAAATGTCTATTCTGCTCGAATAAAAAAAAAAAAAGCACCGCCTGTGACTGAAGAGGCCGATGCGCGAATGGCTGTTCCTATCACACAGGTAGCACTTGTGGGTGGTCTCCGTGCTGCTGGGTCTGTGACGGTTCTTCCTGCGGGTCCTTTTTTTATCTGCTGCAGCAGTCTGTCTTCACCCAGCCTTACAAAAAACAGCTCGCGAACTTCTCTGCTTCAATTGGCTCGCTGCATTCACAGCTTTGGTAGGCGGGTCCTTCTTGCTAGGTTTTCAGTCATTGGTTCTTCAAGGTTTCAGAAACCCAGTTCAAGGCTCTTATTAGTCGAATGAGAGGTCAATCAGATGAACTAATCTGTTCGCGGCTGTGTCTGCAGTGGAAGAACGGAAATCCAGCTTTTATTTTCAGTGCGCGCTTGGACGCAGCTCCATCGTGCGTCCTAGAGCGCACGAGGGTGCACGAGAGCGCCCTCGTGCGCTCTGGGATGCAGAGACTTGCCCGCCCGCGGTACAACGGAGTGCAAGAGGTTAAACCTCTTCCTGACTTGGCCACCGCATATAAGCTCTGAGTCCGACCTTAGCCACCCCAGTAAAGATTTTCTGGCTATGCCACTGCCTGCTTTTCGCCCTGTTGGGTGTCATACAGCACTCTCCTCACCAGCATAAATCCAGTGGGGGGAGCCGGTTTAGACGCCGATTACCCATCCATGCAGCAGGCTGTACTGGGTTACAATGTTACAAGTAGCAGAGTCCATCTGGACCCTAACCTGGCATCAAGTGGCTGTGTTATTATCAATTGGCCTTAGCTGTAGGCTACTCTTTGGTACTTGTGATTGGCCTTACCGCCATCGCTCAGAAAGCCTTTAACCAATCACATTAGGGGCTCATTAATATGAAATAATCTGAAAACCAACTGTTTGGACAGAGCTTCGGAGACTAAAAAGAAACAGAAATTGTTTTGGTCTTTAAAACTAAACATACAGTTAATCCATAGAAAATGCCCAATATGGGCCCTCTAAGAAGAAAAGGACTGCTATCCAGTTGTTTCATTTTCAACAAGCAGTGTATCCACTGAGTCTGATGAACTCAAACTCTGATGAGCTGACTTATCACGAGATTTAGCCACCATCTGTGCCTGCAGACTTAAAAAGTCCTCTGTGAGTGCCAAGCCTCTTATGAGGTGCCTCGAGGCTCATTAATCATGGATTGTTTCTGGGCTCCAGTCTGATACCCACACGTACCTGAGGGCACATCTACACTTGCAATGGGAATCTTGACTTGCTTCAGGGTGGCTAGAATTCCAGAGTATGGCTCCTTAATGTTGGCACAGTCTGCCTCTGGACCCAGCATGGCATCGATCACAATGTTGTATGCGTCATTTATGAGCTGGACCTGCAGAAAACACAAAGGGAAATGAAATATTTACATTTTCCCCCCAGTCATTGCAAATGAGTGATGGAGAGGCTTATTTTATGCTCAGCTTCAGCTTTACAGCTGTCGCCATACTGGCAGAAAATCAAGCTTAGTTAAATTGTGGCTAGGAAACCTGCTAGTTGATAAGTGCCTCATAAACTCCTGACAAAATACTACATCAAAACTGGAGAAAGATTATTTTTCAAGAAGAGTTCTGCAGCATTTTTAGCCTCACTGATTTATAATTTGAAAACGTGTCACACACTGGATAACTACATTTTAAAAGTTGCTGTCTGTCAACCTCCACCAAGGGTTTGTTTGTGGGTATGGGTGTGTTAATATGTTAGCTCAGAAAGTTGTTTCTGGATTATGTTGAAGTTTTCAGGAAAGACTGGGATCAGTAAAACAGATTTTTGGGTTGATCCGTATCACCACTTGGATCCAGTTCCAATTTATCATCCCAAGGGGAAATGACTGGAACACCACATTGAATGCTTGGCAGAGGGTTGCACTCCCCATATGCTTTCTAGATTATTTACAGTATTTGGCCAGATTTATTTTTGTGTTGCTTTGACTTTGAGAGGCACTATTTTTTCAGTTGTAAATAGCTATAGAGTCTTATAATCAGGACTGAAATGTTCATGTTTTCACTTCATATTTTCTTCTTTGTAAGTTTTAATTATGTTAGTAAATTATGTTGATTTACAGTGACGTGCACTGACATTTTGGGGGGCAGGTGCTCAACCAAAAAAAGGGGGCACTCCTAAATACTGAAAAAGTAATGTTACATACAGTAGCACAAATCTGAATGTACTTACTTGGTAGGTAGGTCACAAAATGTAGTTATCGGACATTAAAACTGTGAATTGCATTTGGTGTCTGTGTGGAAAAATGAAAATCTATAATCTTTTTTTTTTTAAAAATGCTCTCCAGAAGGGCACTACAGAGGGCAAAGGGACAGGTGCTAGAGCATCTACTTGGGGTCTCTTCGTGCAAGTGCCTATCGATTTGTTTTTATGCATAAAGTGACAGTGCAAATTTTCAAGATGAGAAAATATATTTTGACTGAGAAAATGGTAACCCCCACATCTCACCGAGTGGCAAATGCTGGTGAACATTATGATCTGGGGGTTTCGTCTGTGTTTGTAAAAGATTGCCAGACAGTTTGCAGACAGTTTTGAAGGTCCCAAAGAGTTTTTATGATAAAATGCCAATTTTTTCCACAAACAGTTGCAAATGTTTGTAAATGGTTGTAACACCTTTGCAAAGGTTGCAACGCATGTCACTAAAGTTCTCTTTGGTTTGCCATGCAGTGAACACTATCAGCTGTTTAAGAACCTTTACAACAAAACTGTTTGTGACATTAAAAACTGTCTGCATACCATTTTGCAACCTTTTACGAATCCTGACAAAACCCAAAAATTACAATGATCATGAGCATTTGCCACTTGATGAGATATGGGGGTTACTACAATCTTTCAATGATCTCTCAGCGCTCTTTCAATGAACATCAAATTTTTCCACTCAAAAGGCAGAGATGGCTGAGAAATCAATGAGGGATTGCCGAGCATTCGATGAAAGACCAATAGAGTTCATTGAAAGATTGCTAAAAGATCATTGGGAGGTAGATGAGAAATTGTTGAGAGATCACTTCCCTTTGGTGGTCATTGAGATTTTTTTTATCATGTTTTTTAATTTTATTTAACCTTTATTTATACAGGGTAGTTCCATTGAGAGGCAACCTCTCCTTTTCAAGGACGCCCTGTTCACACTCACATAGTTACACATTCACACCTGGAAGCTGCCCAGTCCAACCATAGACTGACCTGTGGCCACTGAGCAGCTCCACTGGACCAGGTGGGATTAAGGGCCTTGCTCAAGGGCACCACAGTGGGGTTAAGGAGGGTGGGGCAAACACTGCTATGTTATCTGTCCCACCCAGAACTGATCCTGCCGGTCCAGGGATCGAACGGTGACCCGCCACTCACCAGTGCACATCCCTAACCATTAGGCCACCACTGCCCATTTGGAATGAGTCAAAACTTTGAAGACAATGGAGATCACTGAAGATCATTGAGAGGTCTTGTCGATGGCTGAGAGATCACTGAAGATCGTTTGGAGATCTGGCCATTCTATCAACACTTATCAATCTCTCAACAATCTCCACCCCTGCATATATGACATATACAGTACTGTATGTACAATTATTTTTTTTTTTTTAATTTTCTGGGATTCCATAAAAAGTTTCTGTTTGCAAGGCTTACACTGGGTAAATTTAGAAATACAAGTACGATAATTCAGGATGAATTACTTCCTTTTGGAGCCATCTTCAAGGGGGCTTATATGAGGAACTGTGGGTCGTGGGTCTTTTTGTTCTAGATTCATCGTTGAGCCATGAGAGTTATAGCTGCTGGTATAAACAAATCAGCACAGGAAAATAGAAAAAGTGCTGATGTGGCACTTAAGGAGATTGTAACATAAAATGATACGTGACAAAGCATTGCTGTGGGACAACAGTTTCTGTGTTAAATTAAAAGATCATTACAGCCTTAATCTGGTTGTTGAATTTGAAGCCAGTCACCAATTGGCTTCTCTTAACATACAGGTTTGAAAGGAGAGGAAAAAAAATAGCTTAGGTCAGGTCCAAAGCTCATTAAAAAGAAAGGAAAAAAACACATCTAAAGTCCACAAATGAATTAATTATGGGTTATCAATGGGAATAGTTGCTGGGCAACCATCAGAGACTCAAGAAAGTTAATTAAGAGTGCCAGCCAAGAAATTTTCCAGCACATAACCCCCTAAAAAAATCATGAGTTTGTTGTGTAAAAGCAAGCTCTAATTAACAAGCTGGTGAATTAGCCAGCAAGCCAACAACCATATACATTTCTAAAAGTGTCATCACTCTAAAGCAAGATCTGTTAAAATGCCTGAAATGTCTGTAAAACCTATTATTTAGTGAAAATGGAGCATACCTCTGTAGGTAGATAGGAGAGGAAAGGGATGTCCATCTTCTCACACTGAACCGTGAAATCCTGGTGTAGACTGTGAGAGGAGCGTTTAGGGTGGTAGATGGTGGGCTCATACTCCTGCATCAGATGAGGCAACAGAGGGCATGAAAATGGAGAGAAAAGCACAAAAATGTGCAAGTTTTTAATCAAAATCTAGTGGTTTCTGACAGTGCCACTGTGATTCAGTGTGCATAATGCTTCTTTGAATGTCTGGCTTTTCGACAGTTTACAGATGATCATCTCTGTGCTTTGTTCATACTGCTTCCTGAATGCATCCCTAATAAAACAGGCTGAGACGAGTAGAAATCCAGACCCTCCAGTCTGAAAGGTCTGCGATGCTCAGCAGGAAGCACCTGTGATCCATGACCTTTACATAGTCACAAACATCAATCTTAAAAGCTGTAGGACCGGAAGGGGAGATAGAAGGGTCAAAGAGTGACTATATGTATGCGTTTCTGAGACTGTCCGACACAGACGGCATTTTTACCAACAGGTATTAAGACCTATAGTAGTGGTCCCCAACATTTTTTGCCTCATGGACCAGTAACACAAAGTAAAAATTGGACGACCCAGCACTCAAACTCTCTAATGATGACTGTTTTTTTTAATTAATTTTGGCTAGCTAGTGTCACCACTAACTACTGAAATAGTTATGTATCAAGATGCACAGACACCAGTGTTCCCAACTCCTCAGCAAGGAAAGTATCTATAGGTTGTCCTAAAAGTCACTAGAAGTCGCTAAATGGTGTCATCGCCTAATTTGCGTAATTGGTTATGTGCATGTAATTGTAATGGAGAATGTAGGAGAGAGGAATGACTTTGTGGGAGAGATAAGTGAGAAAGAAACGCCCTAAATGTGTTTAGAACTACAGTGTTGTGAAAAAGTGTTTGCCCCCTTCCTGATTTCTTATATTTTTGCATATTTGTCATACTTCAGTGTTTCAGATCATCAGATTTTAATATCAGACAAAGATGACCTGAATAAATACAAATTGCAGTTTTCAAATGATGATTTCATTTATTAATGGAAAAAAAAAAACTATCCAAACCTACCTGGCCCTATGTGGAAAAAGTAATTGCCCCCATGTTACGTCATGAATTAACTGTGATTAACCACATTTTTTTGGACAGCTGAGTTCAGTTTCAGTAGCTACACCCAAGCCTGATTACTGCCAGACTTGTTGAATCAAGAAATCACTAAAATAGAACCGGTTTGACAACCTGAAGTAGGCTAAAAGATCTCCAAAACCAACACATCCCACTGTGATCTGAAGAAATTCAAGAACAGATGAGGAAAAAAAACTCAGAACAACATCTAAAGAACTGCAGGCCTCACTTTTCTCAGTTTGGACACTGGTCCATGATTCAACAATAAGAAAGAGACTGGGCAAAAATGGCATCCATGGAAGAGTTCCAAGACAAAAACCACTGCTGGACAAAAAGAACACAAAGACCTGTCTCACATTTACCAGAAAACATCGAGATGATCCTCAAGACTTTTGGGAAAATATTCTGGGGACTGATGAGACAAAAGCTGAACTTTTTGGAAGACACCTGTCTCGTTTTATCTGGCATAAAACTAACACAGAATTTCATAAAAAGAACATTGTATCAACAGTCAAACATGGTGGTGGTAGTGTCATGGTCTGGGGCTGCTTTGCTGCTTCAGGACCTGGATAACTTGCCCCAATTGACAGAACCATGAATTCTGCTGTCTACCAAAAAGCCCTGAAGGAGAATGTCCGGCCATCAGTTCATGAAGCCCTCCAATGTGACTGAATTTAAATAATTCTGCACAGAAGAGTCGGTCAAAATTCTCCAACAGCGATGTAAAAGACTCATTGCCAGTTGTTGGCACAACCAGTTATTAGGTTTAGGGGGCAGTTATTTTTTCACATAGAGCCAGGTAGGTTTGGATAGCTTTTTCCCTTAATAAATACAATCATCATCTAAAAATGGTATTTTGTATTTACTCAGGTTATCTTTGTCTAATATTAAAATTTGTTTGATGATCTGAAACATTTAGGTGTAACAAATATGCAAAAATATAAGAAATCAGGAAGGGGGTAAATACTTTTTCACAGCACTGTACAATTGAACTTTCTACTTTTGATTCTTGTTTTTTAATATAATTCTAACTCTCCTCCTATTTATGGGTTAGAAAAACACTGGCAGAGTTACTTTATTATTATTATTGTTAATTTTATATATTTATTAGTAAGCCGGGGCGGCATCAGCCAGGGCGACTTCATGCGTGGGCGATTCATTTGCAGTCTGGACACAGAGGGGTGAACATCTCCTGCTTTGACTGTTGCATGAGGACTTCACTGCCTGTGAGTGCTTTGGGATGTAGGAAGTGCCCACGGCTGCATTGAGGAGAATAAGAACAATCTGTGCTTTTATGTCAGTCTCCAATAACACCAGAAAAAGTTACTAGACTCGTCGCTAGTCACTTTTTTGAAAAAAAAAAAAAAAAAAAAAAAAAAGTTGTTATAGGGGTGGCATAATGGTTAGAAATGTGGCCTGCTGACCGGAGGGTCGCCGGTTCAATCCCTGGACTGGGTGGGACAGATAACAGCAATGTTTACCCCACCCTCCTAAACCCCACCGTGGTGCCCTTGAGCAAGGCCCTTGACTCCAACTGCTCCAGTGGAGCTGCTCAGTGGCCACAGGTCAGTCTGTGGTTGTACTGTGCAGCTTCCTGGTGTGGCGTCCTTGAAAAAGAGAGGTTGCCTCTCAATGGACCTTCTCTGTATAGATAAAGGTTAAATATAGTGACAAAGTCATTAAGGTGGCAACACTGGCAGATCCAACAGGCGGGAAGAGGATATCCAGTAAATTTTCAAAATAAAACACTGACAGTCAATACAGAGGAACAGAATATTTTTTTTCTCTCTCTCTCTGCAACCCTGTACAAGTGGCCCACGACCCAAAACTGGGCCACAACCCAGGGGTTGAACACTGACCTATAATAATGTTGTGAAAAAAGTTACCTCTGGTGGTTGCAGCAATAATAATAATACATTTTATTTCTAGGCGCCTTTCAACCCCCAAGGTCACCTTAAAAAAAAAAACAGATTTAAAATGCAAAAATGAAACTTGTTAACAAACCAAAAACAGTGAATTAAAACTTAAATTATCAAAAAAGAATAAGCTTGTTTAAACGGATGAGTTTTGAATCTGGATTTAAATAATGGGAGAGTGTCAGTGTTGTGGATGTCAGGTGGGAGTGAGTTCCAGAGGCGGGGAGCAGAGCAGCTGAAGGCTCTATTCCCCATAGTGGTGAGGTGGGCAGAAGGGACAGCGAGGTGAGGGGAGGAGGAGGACCTGAGAGAGTGGCTAGGGGTGACAATGTGGAGGAGTTCAGACAAGTATGAAGGGGCCAGGTTATGGGGGGCTTTGAAGGTGAGGAGCAGTATCTTTTAAGTTTATTCTGTCCTTTACTGGGAGCCAGTGAAGATGCTGGAGGACGGGGGTGATGTGTTCTATGGATAGGGTGCGAGTGATGAGCCGGGCTGCAGAGTTCTGAAGGAGCTATAGCTTGTGGAGGGATTTATTTGGGAGATTTGTTTGATTATTATAAGTTAACCCAGCCACAGGGCAAGCACAAAACCGGTGTACTCGATGCGTCGGCCCCAAGCCCAGGCAAATGGGGAGGGTCGCATCGGGAATGGCGTCAGGTGTAAAATCAAATATGTGGACCCATGATCTGCTGTGGTGACCCCAAATATGGAGAAGCCAAAAGAGTGTGTGTGATTTTTTAAATTAATTTATTTAACCTTTATTTATACAGGGGAGGTCCACTGAGAGGCAACCTCTCTTTTTCAAGGACGCCCTGTTCACACTCACGCCTGGAAGCTGCCCAGTACAACCACAGGCTGACCTGTGGCCACTGAGCAGTTCCACTGGAGCAGCTGGGGTTGAGGGCCTTGCTCAAGGGCACCACAGTGGGGTTAAGGAGGGTGGGGCAAACACTGCTGTGTTATCTGTCCTACCCACATCTGATCCTGCCAGTCCAGGGATGGAACCAGTGACCCTCCAATCACCAGTCCACATCCCTAACCATTAGGCCACCACTGACACTATAAGTTATGGAGTCAGATTATTTAGAATTTGGGATCAGATTGGGTGGGGACAGCCCAGTCAGTCTCTCCTCTGCCCTCACAATTAAACGCCATTGTAACAGCAATCCACCTTAGATTCTGTGCCACTGCCTGTTAAATTTATTTCCTTTATGCCCAAAGCACAGCTCTGACTAATTAAGAGAGTTGAGCAACTCTTTTGCTTTTATTGCTGAGGCAGAGCCTGTTTTTGTTTTTTTTTTTTGTCATAACAGCAAAAGGGACTTGGACATTGTGACGACGAAGTGTCCCCACTTTTATAATTTATTGTATTGTGTGATTATGTTATATTTGTAATATTGTAAATGTTATTATTGTCATGCACTGGCCCTCACGAGCCAGCATAAGACGCACAGAAGTCACCAGTGAGTTTTTCAGTGAGTTTTATTACGGTGAAAAGGTGTTAACACAAGCTGCTGAGATAATGACAGGAGTCTACGCAGAACAGGAAGCATAGGGCTATACAGCACACTATAGGTCCAAGGCAGGAGACAGTCACACACAGTCAGGCTTGGTAAATAATAGCACTCGGGCTGCTAAAGCAGGGACTTACAGCACAAATAACACCGGAGGGAATAAGGCTAATACAGCTCACTTACTGGTGCCGGTGAAAGACGGTCAAGCCCTAGGCAGCCGAGGTGTGAATACAGTTCAGGCATCCGCAACGTGACGATGGGTGAACAGATTAGCGGTCAGGTTCGTGACCAGATGCGATCAGACACTGCTGCATCTTAACGACGCCAGCACTCAGCTTAAATAGACCAGGTACTAATGACAAATGACACACAGTTGACCGACCGTTGACAGGCGGAAGCCCTACCGAGCACTTTCACAATAAGAGCCCGGAGAGGCCAGAATACCGCCCGCAGCTGTCAAGGCCGGCAGCGAGACATAACTTTAACCCGAGCGCAATCAGAACCGACGCTCGGGTCATAACAGTACCCTCCCTCCACGGGCGGACTCCGGACGCCCCAAGGAACCAACCTGCCCCCCCCGCCCCCCCAGGGTGGGAGGTTGGTGGACAGGTGCGGAGGGAGAGAAACCAACCCAAGAACAAGACAAAGACCAGACAAGAAAACCATACAGGAAATACATATTAACACATGACTCTGGGAAGAACAAGACAAAGACCAGACAAGAAAACCATACAAGAAATACATGGCCAACTGTGGAAAAACATGACTATAAAAAGAATACATGACTGCAACTATGGACACAAAAGAAATACATGCTAAACATGATGACTATGAAAAAACAAACACAAGACCAAAAATACAATTAAACCCCTGGAAACAAAGAACAAAAACCTCCATACTATAACCCCTCAAGAAGGAGTGGAGAACAAAACAACAAGGACAAAAATGACCCAACTTGGCTATGACAAGACTGTGACTCACAAGGAAAAAAAAAACCAAGAGACAAGACTCTGGGGAAAAAAACAAAGAAAAGAAAATACATGACTGAACTAGGCTATGACAAGATTTACAAGGAAACAAGAGGTAATCAAAAATAAATGCTCTAACTTGACTATGACTAAGATTTACAAGGGAACAAGAGGTAATCAAAAAATTGCTCGGACTTAACTAAGACTATGACGTACAAGGAAACAAGAGGCAATCAAAAATTGCTCAGACTTAACTGTGACTAAGACTGTGACTTTGGCTTACAAGAAAACAAGAGGCAATCTAAAAATTGCTCAGACCTGATTAAGACTATGACTTACAAGAAAACAAGAGGCAATTAAAAAAAAATGCTCAAACTAGACTAAGACTATGACTTTGGCTACAAAAAAAAAACAAGAGGCAATCTAAAATTGCTCAGACCTGACTAAGACTATGACTTTGGAAACAAGAGGCAATCTAAAATTGCTCAGACCTGACTAAGACTATGACTTTGGAAACAAGAGGCAATCTAAAAATTGCTCAGACCTGACTAAGACTATGACTAACAAGGAAACACGAGGCAATTAAAAAAAATTGCTCGAACTTGACTAAGACTATGACTTTGGCTACAAGAAAACAAGAAGCAATCTAAAATTGCTCAGACCTGACTAAGACTATGACTTTGATAAACAATCAAAAATTGCTAGACGTACAAGAACATGATTTGGCACCATATGGGCCCACAGAAAATCCCACAGTACATGATCAGTCAGGTGGCCTGCCCCAGTCCCATGCCCCCAGGAATACGTCCTCTGGTGGCCGAACCAGGTCACCCCGTAACACACAGTTTATTGGGTGGCCAACCCAAGACGCCAAATGCTCCAAGCAGTTCCTCGGGTGGCCGACCCGCATCCCACAACCAACAGGACCGTGGAGGGATTGCATGCAGCCGCTCACCTGAAAATAACAAAACAGGAGCGCGCCAATCTGCCAAACAAAACCCACTAATGGCCCCCAGCTGGTGGCTCCTGAGAGGGGGACAACCAAAAACCTGGACCCCCTCGAATCCTGATTGGGTCGCAGCCGCACCTACGCTGGACCCCCACTGGATCTCGTCGGACCCCGACTGGGTCAGGACGGGCCCAGATTGGGTCACCGCTGCACCCACGTTGGACCCCGACCGGGTCACCTTGGCCCAAGCGTCGGACCCCGACTGGGTCAGGACGGGCCCCGATTGGGTCACCGCTGCACCCACGTTGGACCCCGACTGGGTCAGGACGGACCCCGATTGGGTCACCGCTGCACCCACGTAGGACCCCGACTGGGTCACCTCGGCCCACACGTCGGACCCCGACCGGGTCACCACGGCCCATGCGTCGGACCCCGACTGGGTCAGGACGGGCCCCGATTGGGTCACCGCTGCACCCACGTTGGACCCCGACTGGGTCACCTCGGCCCATGTGTCGGACCCCGACCGGGTCAGGACTGCTCCGGCGACGACCTCCATCTCCGAACCTGGAACCCCCGGTCCCGTGACCTTGACTGGCTCTGGACCGGTAACGCTGTGGAGGTGCTCAGAACACAAGGGAGAACCAGGATCAGTTCCACCGGCAGTGCCAGAGCCCAGCGAGACGAGCTCGGGTGCAGCGGCCGGCTGCCCGTCACTCGCCTCCCCATGAGGCAGGCAAAAATGCTCTAACACACCATACAGGAAAACAAGAAAGAGCACTTGCCTGCACTCGGGCTCTGGAGCCGTCCAGGACTTCGCCGATCCAGGTTCAGGAAGAAACTCGTCGTCGGGCTCCCACTCGGCTGTGTCGGGTTCTACAGCCGGCCTGATGGTCTCTGCAGCTGGATCCTCATGCGCTGGCGTCCACGCCAATAACCCGTATGGCGTGGGGGCAGAGGACCCTGGACCTGCTGACTCGGGCTGCATCCCTGAGGAACCCTGGGGACGCTCTCTCGTCGGCTCTGGCTCCTCACTGCAGTCCGTTCTCCTCCTCTGTCCAAAACAAGGCTGCAGGACCGGAATATCTCCCAGAGCTGCAGGCCTCCCCCTCGTTCGATGGCGTGGGACTGACGCCGAGGACCGCTCCGCAGGAGGAGACACAGAGGCAGCAGGTTTAATATAATAGGCTACAGCTGGGGAAAGAAACTCAGGGAGCTGCGAACCCTGAGCTTCACCCCCAGGAGTCAGACAAGACAGATCACTATTATTACTAAGAAAGTAAACTTGGACTTGCCTGTCTCCCGGGGGGAGGATGTTATCAGCTGTAGCGGACGTTGCTCCTTCCCTCGCTCGCTGGATGGAAAAGGATCCAAGAACGGAGCCCACCGGCACAGGACTCAGCTCACTCTCAGCAGCTGGCTGGTTGAGGGGGTCATCCCGGCGGTCCGGAACTGGATCCGGAGCTGGAGCTTGCCGAAGATGCGCCCGGTCGTGACGCCGACGCCTTCGCTGGCCCCCAGATGGTGCGAACTCCCGAAATGGATTGAAGGCAGGATCAGGGTCCATAAGCGAAGAGCAGGAGTGCCTCTTCACCTGCTTCATGCCGCGTTCCTCCTCCATCATCAGGAATAATTCGCGTTGTGCGGCGATGTCCTCCCTCCTCGCGTCGACTTCCGGGTGGTTGGCGTAGCGGGGAGAGAGATTACTGAGAACATCTTCGGCGGCGTCCAGGTACCAATGTATGCCGTGGTCATAATCCAACATGGAAGTGGAGATGAGTAGCTCATCCACGGCTTCCAAAACACTCGTCAACACGTGGCTCTTCGGTGACGGCATTCCTCACATACACAGGACCCAGACAGGGAAAAGCAACGTCCAAAACTCAAACACACTGGTGAAAAGCATCTCAAGATGGCGTCACTGTAAACGCTGTTTGCGCAGCAGTGTACTGTCATGCACTGGCCCTCACGAGCCAGCATAAGATGCACAGAAGTCACCAGTGAGTTTTTCAGTGAGTTTTATTACGGTGAAAAGGTGTTAACACAAGCTGCTGAGATAATGACAGGAGTCTACGCAGAACAGGAAGCATAGGGCTGTACAGCACACTATAGGTCCAAGGCAGGAGACAGTCACACACAGTCAGGCTTGGTAAATAATAGCACTCGGGCTGCTAAAGCAGGGACTTACAGCACAAATAACACCGGAGGGAATAAGGCTAATACAGCTCACTTACTGGTGCCGGTGAAAGACGGTCAAGCCCTAGGCAGCCGAGGTATGAATACAGTTCAGGCATCCACAACGTGACGATGGGTGAACAGATTAGCGGTCAGGTTCGTGACCAGATGCGATCAGACACTGCTGCGTCTTAACGACGCCAGCACTCAGCTTAAATAGACCAGGTACTAATGACAAATGACACACAGCTGACCGACCATTGACAGGCGGAAGCCCCACCGAGCACTTTCACAATAAGAGCCCGGAGAGGCCAGAATACCGCCCGCAGCTGTCAAGGCCGGCAGCGAGACATAACTTTAACCCGAGCGCGATCAGAACCGATGCTCGGGTCATAACAATTATGATTATTTGTTAAACACATTTTTTCTAGGATCTGTCTTTGTCTAATTTGAATGCCTTTGAGATAATTGCTATGGTTAATTATTTGGGTAAACAATTGGTAATTATTTAATCCACATACCTTTGCCAACATGCTTCCTGAGGGTGTCTGGGCAAAAGACTCTGTTAGGGGTTGAATGCCTTTTAAAGGACACCAGCAGGAAGGAAGCATGTTATGGTGAGTTAGAGGGGTGATTTAAATTTGTAAATAGGGGTTAAATTATTTATTGAATTATTTATGGTATTATTTATTGTGTGTTAGTTATATTTATTCTGTATATAGGTGGGGAAATACTTATGGTCTTTTAGATGTTAGTGGGTATGTGTGTAAAATGGAAAACTGTTGTTGTTTTACCTGGGACATATGGTATGTTCTAATTAATGTTAATTATCTCAATAGTATATAACAGCTGTTGTTGGCTAGTTGTTAAGTTGTCGAGAGTTGTCGAGAGTTGTCAAGTGTTATCGAGAGGATCAATGATAATGATTGATGGACCAATTCAAGTCGTGATAAACTGTGTCGGATGTTTTGGAGTTAATACCTGTAAGTTTTTTGAATAAACTAAAAAACTGTTAATTGAAAAATTGATTGAAAGCTTCTTGCCTCAAGCCAAGCCACAACGTTTACATTTGGTGGCAGCGGTGCTCCGTTCCCAGGAGGACGCTACATTTTGCGTCGAAAGCGGTGGTCCGCCCCTGATGAGGTAAAGTTTGGTGGAAGTGGTGGATAGAGCACGGGACGGAAGGAGCGATGGCGAGAAGGAAAGTGACGAGACAAGAGGAGCAGTCTGACCTGGATGCAGGTATGGCAGCCGAGGAGCCGGGAGTCAGCGGACTGGGCGAGCTCGAGGAGCTAACATGCTTAGTGAAGTCTTTGGTTCGTTCGCTGACTATCAGGGATCGTCGGATGGAGGAAGAAGCCGCTCTTCAGGACCAAAGGTGGCGGACTGTGGATGATCAAATTCGTCGGATGGAGTTGCGGGTTACGGAGCTGAGAGAGGAGTATGGGAGCCGGGCTGAACGTAGTGGTGATGACGGCGCTTTGGGGGAGGACCCTGGGGTGACGGCCAGTCGGGTCGGCCTGCAGGAGGATGATTTGCCGCTGCAGGTGCAGCCGAGGAGGACACGAACACACCACGAGCCCAGGCGGAATCCTCTCTCTCCCGAGGTTGACATCGAGCACTACCTGGCGACGTTCGAGAGGATCGCTACAGTCTGCCGCTGGCGTGAAGAAGAGTGGGCTATCCAGCTAGCTCCTCTGCTTACAGGTAAAGCGCAGAGCGCGTATGTTCTGATGGACATGGCAGACAACTAATTATGGAAAAGTGAAGGAAGCAATTTTAAATAAATACAAAATAACATCCGACACATACAGTGGGGAAAAAAAGTATTTAGTCAGCCACCAATTGTGCAAGTTCTCCCACTTAAAAGATGAGCGAGGTCTCCAATTTTCATCATAGGTATACCTCAACTATGAGAGACAAAATGAGAAAAAAAATCCAGAAAATCACATTGAAGGATTTTTAATGAATTAATTGGTAAATTCCTCAGTAAAATAAGTATTTGGTCAATAACAAAAGTTCATCTCAATACTTTGTTATATACCCTTTGTTGGCAATGACAGAGGTCAAATGTTTTCTGTAAGTCTTCACAAGGTTTTCACACACTGTTGCTGGTATTTTGGCCCATTCCTCCATGCAGATCTCCTCTAGAGCAGTGATGTTTTGGGGCTGTCGCTGGGCAACACGGACTTTCAACTCCCTCCAAAGATTTTCTATGGGGTTGAGATCTGGAGCCTGGCTAGGCCACTCCAGGACCTTGAAATGCTTCTTACGAAGCCACTCCTTCGTTGCCCGGGCAGTGTGTTTGGGATCATTGTCATGCTGAAAGACCCAGCCACGTTTCATCTTCAATGCCCTTACTGATAGAAGGAGGTTTTCACTCAAAATCTCACGATACATGGCCCCATTCATTCTTTCCTTTACACGGATCAGTCGTCCTGGTCCCTTTGCAGAAAAACAGCCCCAAAGTATAATGTTTTCACCCCCATGATTCACAGTAGGTATGGTGTTCTTTCTCCTCCAAACACGACAAGTTGAGTTTTTACCAAAAAGTTCTATTTTGGTTTCATCTGACCATATGACATTCTCCCAATCCTCTTCTGGATCATCCAAATGCTCTCTAGCAAACTTCAGACAGGCCTGGACATGTACTGGCTTAAGCAGGGGGACACGTCTGGCACTGCAGGATTTGAGTCCCTGGCGGCGTAGTGTTTTACTGATGTAGCCTTTGTTACTTTGGTCCCAGCTCTCTGCAGGTCATTCACTAGGTCCCCCCGTGTGGATCTGGGATTTTTGCTCACCGTTCTCGTGATCATTTTGACCTCACGGGGTGAGATCTTGCGTGGAGCCCCAGATCGAGGGAGATTATCAGTGGTCTTGTATGTCTTCCATTTTCTAATAATTGCTCCCACAGTTGATTTCTTCACACCAAGCTGCTTACCTATTGCGGATTCGGTCTTCCCAGCCTGGTGCAGGTCTACAATTTTGTTTCTGGTGTCCTTTGACAGATCTTTGGTCTTGGCCATAGTGGAGTTTGGAGTCTGACTGTTTGAGGTTGTGGACAGGTGTCTTTTATACTGATAACGAGTTCAAACAGGTGCCATTAATACAGGTAACGAGTGGAGGACAGAGGAGCCTCTTAAAGAAGAAGTTACAGGTCTGTGAGAGCCAGAAATCTTGCTTGTTTGTAAGTGACCAAATACTTATTTTACCAAGGAATTTACCAATTAATTCATTAAAAATCCTTCAATGTGATTTTCTGGATTTTTTTTTTCTCATTTTGTCTCTCATAGTTGAGGTATACCTGTGATGAAAATTGGAGACCTCTCTCATCTTTTAAGTGGGAGAACTTGCACAATTGGTGGCTGACTAAATACTTTTTTGCCCCACTGTATAGGAGGAGGTTTCGTGCTTTGGACATTCATCAGGACGAAACCCCCCGTGAACTATATGTTCGTCTAAAAGACTTGTGCTATAAATGGATTAAACCAGAGACCTTAACGGTGAAAGACATTATGGAACGTATAATTCTGGAACAGTTTCTGCGGATGGCGAACCCGGAACTGGGAATCTGGATACAAGAGCGAGACCCGAAGACTGTAGAGGACGCTGCTCGTCTGGCGGAGGTTTTTCTGTCGGCCAGGTCTGGGAGCAGGAGAACTACTCTCAGCCATGACAGCTGTTTCACCGCACGGAGTAAGTTTGATGGGGGTGAAAGGGGTGGTCAAGCGCAGAAAAGACTGTATTCCAGCTCCAGTCAGGTCACTGTTAGCAAACATAGTGGGAGTAGAAAGTCACGTTTTGTTCCAAGTCACGATATACGCTGCTACCAGTGTAACAAAACTGGCCACAGAGAATATTCATGTCCTGCCACAAGAAATAGCAAACCATCACTATTATGTTCAGTTCCTAGACTCACTTTTTCAGCCCCAGTGCACAGTGGAATGTATAAAACGAAGGTGTTATTTAATGGTCAGTGTGAAGAGGCCCTGTTAGACTCAGGTTGTTTTCAAACGGTTGTGCTGCCCAGTTTGGTCCCTAGGGATTTGTGGAATGAGTCTGAAATAAATATTAGTTGTGTTCATAGGGATAAGAAATTGTACCCGACCGCTGAGGTTTATTTAACAGTGGGAGGTCAAACTTATCTCCTTTCTGTAGCTCTTGTGCCTGATTTGCCTTATCCAATTATTCTTGGCAATGATGTTCCAACTTTGTTGGACATCATACAACAGGTTAGAGATGAACAAACTGAGGGACAGGCAGGTGGCGCTATTGAGCAGAGGCTTGATGCACCTGTTGAAAAAATTTGTAATATGGTGACAACCAGGGCGCAGAGGGCGCAGAGGGCTGCCAATGTTCTTCAGGAGCTGCCATTTTATGATTCTGAGATAGAGGCAGGCCCTAGTAAACAACCTAAATCCAAGGCTCAGAGGAGAAGAGATAAGGTGTTAGCTTCTGTAAAGAACTTGGGTGAAGAAACACCACAACTAAGTCAGTCAGTAGAGTTTGACATCCCTCCTGACATAGCTGAATTACAGAAAGCTGACCCAGCACTCAGACCATGGTTTAATAAAGTCTCGGAGATTGAGGGTGTGAAACAGGGTAGAACTGATTGTTTGGCTGAGGCCATGTATGTCATTAAAAAGGGCATTTTATACCAGTAATAAGGTGAAGTTATGGCCATAGCTTTGCCACAGGACCTCACACCAAAGATTATGGAACTGGGACACGTTATCCCTTGGGCAGGTCATTTAGCATTTCAGAAAACTCTACAGAGAATTGCTAGAAGGTTTGTGTGGCCGGGAACGTATATCCAGATGAAAGGACTTCTGCACATCGTGCCCAATATGTCAGATTACATCACCTAGGGGAGTAGCCCGTGCCCAACTACACCCACTACCAATTATTGGAACACCATTTGATAGAATAGGGATGGATATAGTTGGCCCCCTAGAGAGAAGTTCTGCTGGTAATAAATACATTTTGGTAATTTGTGACTATGCTACTCGGTACCCAGAAGCCTTTCCCCTGAAATCTATCAAGGCTAGGCAGGTTGCCAACTACCTTATCCAGTTATTTTCAAGGATAGGCATACCCTGAGAAATTTTGACAGACTGCGGAACAAATTTCTTATCAAAATTGTTGCAGCAAGTATATAAGCTGTTGGGTATTAAGGGTATTAAGGCCACCCCATATCACCCTCAGACTGATGGACTAGTGGAGCGATTTAATCAGACTCTCAAAAACATGCTGCGGAAATTTGTTTCTGAAACGGGCTCGGATTGGGACCAATGGGTACCATATTTATTGTTTGCTTATCGGGAGGTGCCCCAGGCTTCAACAGGGTTCTCACTTTTTGAACTGCTGTATGGTCGTCAGGTGAGGGGCCCACTGGACTTATTAAAGGAGCACTGAGAGAGTCCACCGAGTGATCAGGACAATGTGGTCTCTTATGTCATTAAGATGAGAGAGAAACTGGATCGAATGACTGCTTTGGCTCAGGAGCACATGAGGACGGCGCAGGCCAAACAAAAAACTTGGTATGACAAGAAGGCCAGAAAAAGGGGTTTTCACCCAGGACAGCAGGTTTTGTTATTGCTGCCCTCGTGTGACAGTAAGCTGTTGGCTCAATGGCAGGGGCCATATGAAATCTCTAAGAAACTGCACGGTGGCGCAGTGGTTTAGCACTGTGGCAGCACAGTTTTACCCTCGGCCGGGGGATCGCGGGGATCATGAGATCGTGGGTTCGATCCCAGCCCCCGACCAACAGTGAGCTGTGTGGAGTTTGCATGTTCTCCCCGTGTTGCGTGGGTTTACTCCGGGATTTCTCCGGTTTCCTCCCGCATACCAAAAACATGTAGGTTTAGGGCGCTCGCGCACGCAGCGACCGGCAGCCGGTGGCTTGTCACCAGACTGCAAACCAAGTCTACCTACGGGTACAAATAAGTAACAAAAAAAAAAAATACGAACTATATATGCCTGACAGGAAGGTAAAACATCAGACCTTCCATATTAACTTGTTGAAAGAGTTTCAGCAGCCTGGTCATCAGCAGCAGCAACCTGTTCTTCAGGAGACACACCAGCTCTTCACTTGTGCGACGGAAGTGGATGAAGAGAGAGAACAGTCTTTTCCCACAAATGTGTCAGAGCCGTGTTTATTGCAAATGTCTCATTTGCAGGTGGATCAGCAGAGAGAGTTAGAGGCACTATTAGATCCAGAATTGTTTCAGGAGAGACATGGTTTCACAACGCTGGTGCGTCATAAAGTTTATTTGAAAGAAGAGGCTGTTCCACGTAGGAAATCTTATAGGATCCCGGAGCGATTGGTTCCAAAGATGAAGCAGGAAATTGACTTGATGTTGCAGCTTGGAGTGATCGAGGAGTCAGTCAGTGAGTGGTGTAGCCCGATTGTGCTGGTACTCAAAAAGGACGGCTCTTTGAGATTCTGTATTGACTTCAGATATCTCAATTCAGTATCTAAGTTTGAGTCATACCCCATGCCCCGGATTGATGAACTGTTAGAGAAAGTGGGCAGGGCTAGGTTAATTTCTACACTGGACCTATGCAAGGGGTATTGGCAGATGGCATTGGCACCGGAAACAAAAGAACTTACAGCCTTTAAAACACCTTATGGCAGTTTCCAATTTAGGGTCATGCCATTTGGCCTTCAGGGGGCACCTGCAACTTTTCAGCGGCTTATGGACCAAGTGTTAAGAAGGGTATCAAATTTTGCAGCTGCCTATTTGGATGACGTGGTAATCTATAGTCAGACCTGGGAAGAGCATTTGGTACACCTTAGGCAGGTCCTTCAGTTGATTAAGAGGGCAGGACTGACAATCAATCCACGCAAATGTGCGTTTGGACAGCAGCAGGTGGAGTACCTGGGACATGTGGTTGGTCAGGGGGTCATTAGACCACGAGTAGGTAAAGTGGATGCCATCCGGACCTACCCTGTGCCCACTACTAAGAAGAAGGTACGATTGTTCATGGGAATGGCAGGATGGTATAGTAAGTTCATCCCCCACTTTGCCGAAAGAGCTGCAGTTTTGACTGACCTCACTAAGGCTTCAGCACCTAATAGGGTAAAATGGACAGAGGAGTGTAATAGAGCTTTTGAAGATCTGAAGAGGGCTATTTCTGGTGAGAAGGTTCTCTACAGTCCAGACTTTGCTCGCCCGTTCATTTTACAGACAGATGCTTCAGGAGTTGGCATTGGAGCAGTACTTCTCCAGGAGGAGAGGGGAGAGAGACACCCAGTACTGTTCTTGAGCCTTAAGTTGTTGGACCGGGAGACAAGATACTCTACGGTAGAAAAGGAATGTCTTGCCACGAAATGGGCAATAGGGTCTCTCAAATACTATTTACTGGGGCGTCATTTTGTGTTGGAGACAGATCATCGGGCCCTACAGTGGCTGGACAGGATGAAGGACGTAAACAGTCGTCTCACAGGGTGGTATGTGTCCCTTCAACCGTATAATTTTACTGTTCGGTATGTGGCAGGGAAGACCAACCTTGTGGCAGATAGCCTCTCGAGAGTACATGACTCTTAGAGTACTGTACTCTTGGGAAAAGGGGGGAGGAAATGTGACAATGAAGTGTCCCCACTGTTATGATTTATTGTATTGTGTGATTATGTTATATTTGTAATATTGTAAATGTTATTATGATTATTTGTTAAAGTACACACATTATTTCTAGGATCTGTCTTTGTCTAATTTGAATGCCTTTGAGATAATTGCTATGGTTAATTATTTGGGTAAACAATTGGTAATTATTTAATCCACATACCTTTGCCAACATGCTTCCTGAGGGTGTCCGGGCAAAAGACTCTGTTAGGGGTTGAATGCCTTTTAAAGGACACCAGCAGGAAGGAAGCATGTTATGGTGAGTTAGAGGGGTGATTTAAATTTGTAAATAGGGGTTAAATTATTTATTGAATTATTTATGGTATTATTTATTGTGTGTTAGTTATATTTATTCTGTATATAGGTGGGGAAATATTTATGGTCTTTTAGATGTTAGTGGGTATGTGTGTAAAATGGAAAAGTGTTGTTTTACCTGGGACATATGGTATGTTCTAATTAATGTTAATTATCTCAATAGTATATAACAGCTGTTGTTGGCTAGTTGTTAAGTTGTCGAGAGTTGTTGAGAGTTGTCAAGTGTTATCGAGAGGATCAATGATAATGATTGATGGACCACATTCAAGTCGTGATGAACTGTGTCAGATGTTTTGGAGTTAGTACCTGTAAGTTTTTTGAATAAATTGAAAAACTGTTAATTGAAAAATTGATTGAAAGCTTCTTGCCTCAAGCCAAGCCACAACGTTTACAGACATGCCTATATATAAGTTTTGCACCTTTGACAATGCACTTCTGACTAGATCGTCATAATACGACCCTAAAAAAAAAATATACTGTGAAGCAATATTAATATACCTGCAATGCTTGAATTTAAAAGAAACTGGATTGACGTGTGAGAATGCATAAACCTACATGAACTCCCTCAGCTTTATTTGTAAGATAGCATAACTGACATACATCTATTCCATGTATCGAATTCTTGCTCTCGCACTACTAAGTCAAGATTGCAAGATACACAACATATTCTACTGCTTCTTTTCATACAATACCGCCCATCCATCCATCTTCTACCGCTTATGCTGGGGTCCGGGTCACTGGGGCAGCGGTCCAAGCTGAGCACCATGATCCCTCCTGCAGGTGGTGAGCCCACTAGAGGTTGAACTCATGGCTTCTTTCAGAATACACAGTCCTTCTTGTAAATTTTTTTTTAATAAGGATTCACTATAGGGACCATTCTTGGGCTGGCCCTTCACCCTACCCCTGGTAGGGTCTTGGGAAACCCTACCAGGGGTAAGTTGCCCCCGACAGCATAGCTCCTGGGATCATACGGAAACCTCTCCACTATGATAAGGTGGCAATCCACGGAAGGGTCATAGGTCAAAGGTCGTTTTCTATATCGTTTACACTGTATATATTGAATGTTTGCAGTTTTCTTATATTGTGCACCACCTGATGAAAGAGAAACACAATTCTGATACCATTTACAATAAAGTTGACTTGGACTTTGTTAATAATTATTATTGGTATGCAATTAATTTTACGTTTAACTGACAAATGGACATCATATCAACTTTATTATTATGTCTTTTGAGAAAGACAAAAATCCAAATGATAGAAACTGTTTTTTCACTATTCAAATGTAGTGATGAAAAAGTGTGTTTTTATGTAAGGAAGGAAGTAACCGAGTAAATAAACAACCTCAGTGAAGGTAGTAAGAAATGAAGGAATGTGTTTTTTTTTTCTCCCCAACTCTCTCAGGTAAGGTTGTCCTTTACTACTCACATCACCACGGCCAACTCCTCCACAGAACCGTACCAAACACCTTTGACCTCACCAGCAGCATAATGTGTTGAACAAAGGAAAGATTTGAAATGAGCGTCTGTGGAAATGAGCCACAGCACAAAATCAAGCAAAGGGCAGAAGAAAAGTGTGTTCTAGCTAACAGGGATACGCATTCAGTGAGCAATAGTGGTGCTAAGTAGCATTCTGTCTTGTGCACAGTCCATTAAATCTGATTCAGTATAGACAAAAAAAGCAATTTAAAGGACGTATACAGTATATATTTTGAGACTTGACTTTTACTTTTCATAAACTGTGGCCCCTCTGATCATCCTTCATCCATGACACCAGCAACCCATTTTAGCTGCTGTTACCTTAATTATTGTTGGGTTTTTTTAGCAAATGCAAAAACCTTGTGTTTGTGAGCTCCTCCTCCTCGTGTCAGCCACAGCAACAACCATATAAAGAAATCCTGCTGACATCAACTTGGCACAAAAGCCGTCTGAAAGGGAGAACAGTCTGAACCCAAGACTTTTGGCTCGGAGTCAGTGCTTGTGTACATGCTGACCACGTTGTTAAACATTTAGATCCAATTTCACTGCAATAATAAACATTGTAACGTGTATATATGACAGAGCATAAGGGAAGCCATGAAAGGGAGCAAAGACTGTGCAAGAAAGTGAACATTTGAAGCAACTGCAAATGTTTCAATTTGATCTTTTAAAGGTATTTATGAGAGATGAAATGTTGTTTATATAAGTTAGAAGGTGAAGCATCATCACGTTCCACGCAGTGATCTTCTAAGAGCCAATCCTCACATCATGTCTTCACATTTTAATATGAGCAGCTCACCATGACAAAAGTGGCTCCTTTTTATGATTCCAATCGAGCATTAGCTTCAATCAGGAAATATTTGAGTCAACCACTTATCAAATATGCACAGCAGACTTTTAGTGAATGCCGTCTTGGTTTGACGTGAGAAGCAAGCTGGACTGCTCCACCTGCAACAGATCATTCATTACTCCGCTCTGTCTAATCACATTCGCAGCTCTACATCAGTGCCACAAGACCGCGCACCAGCATCTGTGTGCACGCGTGTGCACGTGCTAAAGCGCGTGTCTCATGTGAATACTTGCAAGTCATCCAGCTGACAGGGATCACATCGCACTGTGAAAAACACACATGCTTACACCGGCAGAGCGATTCCCATCCAAAGTAAGTATTCAAGTTTCTCGAGTTCAGAACAAACTCAGACGAGTGTGGTCCCAAAACGGCCCGATGCAGAGCAGAATGACTTTAAAAATCAAATAAATAATAAAATGGTATTTATGAAGCACATTTCAATATGGGGGCTACATTCTACAGAAGAAATTATATACAGGAGGTTAAAAGATTAGATAAAAGAGAGGGATAAAAAACAGACATTTAACATGGCATGGGTATTTGATGGAAAGAATTAATGCCCGATTGTCAAAGTATTTTAAAGATAAGTTATGGATAGGTTTGTAACTCTGGAGTTGAAGGATAAAATATGTCCGCATCAAAGCCGACCTCTGATCTTGTTCTTTGGCTCGAGAGGGAAATGATGGAGTGGCAAGTGAAGAAGAGGCAAGAGACTCCACAGAGAGTCATCATGTGCTCAAGAATGGTCTGCCTAACATTACTTTAATCAGAACGATCAGTGGCTGTAAATCTAGAAGGTCAGACGCATATGGTAAAGTCTACAGATGCATTCCAGTCTAAGGCAAAGATCCCAAAACACATCCAAATTTGTTCTTTTAATAAAGTCATATGGCGGGATGGGACCTCATCACTGTGCACTTAGAGGACAAAGGTGCTTCAAAACTCCTCTGCGGTGAGGCTGAAGAAGACGGATCCCTACTCCAGGTACAATTTGTCCTGACATGTCAGTCGGTATGTGGTCTAAGCTGCAGACATCATGGCACAGACTCCACATCGCAGCTTGCATAGGTAGGACACAAGACGGCTTTAACGAGAGTAACAATAGCATGATATCACGGCTGTCTGAGGGCTCTTGCAGAGAGGGTAATGGGATAACTGCACCATGCAGTTCACGGGGGCTCAAATGAAATGCTGGAACACACTCTGGGCCTGCATATGGGATCCCCTGTTAATGATGACATCATGACTCGCAATAATACATTTCATCAGCACCAGACTGTACATAGACCTCTTTACTGTTGTAGGATTTGGTGGACATTCACCCCTGTGTACTTACAAAGATACGCAGGTGTCGGGCACACACCAGGCCAATGGAGCCGTTTTGATCTGGACCGCAGATCACCAGCACTGTTGGCTGCTTCTTTGTTAGAGAGCCGAGAGGGTAGGCCTGTTAGAGAGACAAAATAAAAAGCAGAAACAGACAATGAGTGATGACTGGAGCGAAGAGGCGAGAGATAAAAGAGATGGACAAAAGAGAAAATAGAAGGGATTATTGATTGGGAACAAGTGACAGCAAGAGGAAGATGGATTGTCCGCAATATTCCATATTATCCCTTCAACATAGGCTCTTTATTCAATGCAGGTCATCTAATCTAAGCCTCAGCCTCTCCATCATAGTCTGAGTGGCTGGCTGCAGCATGCCAGAGATGCCAGACAAGGGTGGAAATGGCACCAGCGCCCTGTCTCTTCCGTGTAAGAGAAAAGATCCAATCCCATTAAA
This sequence comes from Pholidichthys leucotaenia, assembly GCA_020510985.1. NCBI lineage: Eukaryota > Metazoa > Chordata > Actinopteri > Cichliformes > Pholidichthyidae > Pholidichthys > Pholidichthys leucotaenia. Next base: position 401,772,734 of record CM035839.1, read on the forward strand.
ATAACCGCAGTGGAATAAATACCAGTGCCCTCACACTGGGAAGCTTCCATATCCACGTATAACATATTTTCTGTTTATGTCCTGAGCGCGGCAAGCTGTCGGCATCCGGCTGACTTGCTGGCTGCACACTGTCTCGTAAATCACCCTGCACCTATTTAAACGGGACAGGTACTGGCCCGTGGGACTGTCCTGAGTGGCTAATCTTCCATATCCAACACACAAACAGAGGCGCTTCACGAGTGTTTGTGTGTGTGCCCACACGGTCGGAAATGTTTGCCCCAGAGGAGTCTGGTTTTCATTTATGCAGATTATTGAAAAATCCAAACGCATTACATAAAATGAATTTTGAAGTCATTGCTACTAAAAGATTCTGTGTAACTGCATTAAAAACAAATGAGTGCACATCACTGTAAAGGTCAAAGCATGACATCATGAACTAGAAGTTGTTGAACTTGAGGGAGAGAAATAATCATGCCCGATTAGAGCCCAGTAAAGGGCTCAGAGTCAGAACACAAATTAGCCCAGTTTAACACTGCCATAAATAGTATAATGCTTTAGATCATGATGCATAGAGTCCAAACATTTCCTAATCACTGGGCACATACGGTGTTTGAACAGAGTTAAAGTCTAAAAGAAACAAACTATTGCCTTTTACTTAATGGATCCTCCAATAAAACATTTACTGGCCGCACTTCTGACATAATATGATAGTCATCATCGTAAAGAGTCCTGAACTGAAATCTGTGGATGAATTTCAGCACAGATGTTAGTACAGAATAATCACTCTGACAGGTTAAAAGTTTGTTTGCAGATAGGCGAGACATAGTTCTAAAAACACTGCCATACAAAGTTTTAAAAAAGTTAATTCATTTGGGTTTTTTCCCACCTTTTTTTTTTTTTTAGCTTACATTGCTATAATCTATATTGCAAAGCTACACTTTTAACCCCTCAACTTCTAAAAGGCTGAAGAGGTATTGCTGCTGGGCATCAGCGGTGGCGTAAACACCGACCCTGAGAACATAACTAGAGAATGAAACGATGTAGGTTTTTCAAATGAATACCATAGTTGTATGTAAGAAAAGTTTTGGACACGTTTGAATTTGGGCTATCTCTGACTTTGAGCTTAAAGTCAATGCCAATGGTACACAGGTTCACCTTGGGATCCTGCCCTAGAACTATGTTTGGCGGTCCAAAGGTCAAGGTTTTTTATTTTCATTTCAAAACATTATAAATATGATAACTCACAAAGGGGAATGATATGATATGATATAATATGATATGATATGATATGATATGATATAATATAATATAATGATATGATATGATATAATTACTGCTGTGATTAAAAACTCAGACAGATGGGGAGGGACTTAAGCTTGCCTATTGTGAATTTCGGTTAGCCTGCTGTAATAAATTCATATAAAAACCCAAGGACTGTCACATTTATAAGAAATAAGCGTGGGTGGCAATTAAATTGTCAACACTGGATATACAGACGTGGACAAAATTGTTGGTACCCCTCTGTTAATGAAAGAAAAACCCACAACGGTCACAGAAATAACTTGAATCTGACAAAAGTGGTAATAAATAAAAATTCTATGAAAATTAACCAGTGAAAATCAGACAGTGCTTCTGAATTGTGGTTCAAGAGAATTATTTTAAAAATCAAACTCATGAAACAGGCCTGGACAAAAATGATGGTACCCCTAGAAAAGATTGAAAATAATGTGACCATAGGGACATGTTCAACCAAGATGTGTCCTCTAATTAACATCACAGGTGTCTACAAACTTGTAATCAGTCAGTCGGCCTATTTAAAGGGTGACAAGTAGTCACTGTGCTGTTTGGTGACATGGTGTGTATCACACTGACCATGGACCAGAGGAAGCAAAGGAGAGAGTTGTCTCAGGAGATTAGAAAGAAAATTATAGACAAGCGTGTTAAAGGTAAAGGCTATAAGACCATCTCCAAGCAGCTTGATGTTCCTGTGACTACAGTTGCACATATTATTCAGAAATTTAAGACCCACAGGACTGTAGCCAACCTCCCTGGACGTGACCGCAGGAGGAAACTTGATGAAAAATGGAAGAGACGGATAGTACGAATGGTAACAAAAGAGCCCAGAACAACCTCTAAACACATTCATGGTGAACTCCAAGGTCAAGGTACATCAGTGTTAGATCGCACCATCCGTCATTGTTTGAGCCAAAGTGGACTTCATGGGAGACGACCAAGGAGGACACCACTGTTGAAAACAAACCATAAAAAAGCCAGACTGGAATTTGCCAAACTGCATGTTGACAAGCCACAAAGCTTCTGGGAGAATGTCCTTTGGACAGACGAGACAAAACTCGAACTTTTTGGCAAGGCACATCAGCTCTATGTTCACAGACGCAAAAATGAAGCATACCAAGGAAAGAACACTGTCCCTACTGTGAAACATGGAGGAGGTTCTGTTATGTTCTGGGGCTGCTTTGCTGCATCTGGCACAGGGTGTCTTGAATCTGTGCAGGGTACAATGAAATCTCAAGACTATTAAGGTATTCTAGAGAGAAATGTGCTGCCCAGTGTCAGACAGCTTGGTCTCAGTCGCAGGTCATGGGTCTTGCAACAGGATAATGACCCAAAACACACAGCTAAAAACACCCAAGAATGGCTAAGAGCGAAACATTGTACTATTCTAAAGTGGCCTTCTATGAGCCCTGATCTATGAGCCCTGTGGCTTTTAATTCAATATTAGACTCGATTGGGTTTTCTCAGAAAGTAGGAAATTCTACTCATTACCTCCACCATACATTGGACCTTGTTCTGACATATGGCATAGAAATAGAAAATCTTGTAGTGTCTCCTCATAACCCTGTACTGTCAGACCATTGTCTGTTAACCTTTGATTTTACTATTTCTGACTATTTGGCTCCTAAAGAAAAATATTATCACAGTAGATGCCTCTCAGATGATGCTGTTTCCAAATTTATGCAGATTGTTTCCTCTATGCCATGTGTCAACACAATGGAAATAAGCTATAGACAGCTTGCTCCTTCTGTAATTGATAACATGGTGGATAGTGTTTCAGCTTCTCTGCATCAGGCTCTAGACTTGGTGGCCCCCTTAAAAAAGAAAAAGTCTAATCAGAGATTTTTAACTCCTTGGTTCAACACAGAAACTCGTAGCTTAAAACAGAAGACTCGTCAATTAGAAAGAAAATGGCGCTCTACTAATTTAGATGAAATCTATTTAGCTTGGAGAAATCATCTTTTAATTTATAAAAAATCTCTTAGAAAAGCTGGAACGAGTTATTACTCTGCATTAATAGAAGAGAACAAGAATAATCCCAGGTTTCTTTTCAGTACTGTAGCCAGGTTGACAAAGAGTCAGGACTCTGTCAATCCTAGCATCCCCTTAGAGCTTACTAGTCAGAACTTTATGAACTTTTTCAATAATAAAATTTCATCCATCAGAGATAAAATCAATCAGATTCTTCCCACAGTTAACTTAAATACTGTAACTACTACAACTCCTTCTATTGATGTCTGTCTTGATGAGTTTACTCCAATCGACCTTTGTGAGTTAGACAAAATAGTTTCCTCATCCAAACCTTCAACTTGTCTTTTAGACCCTATTCCTACCAGGTTATTTAAAGAAGTCTTCCCACTTATTGGTAGCTTTATTCTTCATATAATCAATTCTTCATTAACTTTAGGCCATGTACCGCAGGCTTTTAAAATGGCTGTAATTAAACCCTTACTCAAAAAGCCAACGCTAGATCCAGGAGCTTTAGCTAACTATAGACCAATCTCTAATCTCCCTTTCATTTCAAAAATCTTAGAAAGAGTTGTTGCTACGCAATTATTTGACCACCTGCAGGGAAATGGTTTACTTGAGGAGTTTCAATCTGGGTTTAGAATCCATCATAGTACTGAAACAGCCTTAGCGAAGGTCACTAACGACCTCCTCATTGCATCTGATAATGGACTAGTTTCTGTACTTGTCCTTTTAGATCTTAGTGCAGCTTTTGATACTATTGATCATAATATTCTACTTGATAGATTAGAACACTATGTTGGACTTAATGGAACTTCGTTGCAGTGGTTTAGATCTTATTTATCTGATCGGTTCCAGTTTGTTCATGTAAATGATGAGTTTTCTCTCAGCTCAAAGCTTAGTCATGGAGTTCCACAGGGATCTGTGCTTGGCCCTACTCTTTTTAGTTTATATATGCTTCCGTTAGGCAACATTATTAGAAAGCACTGTATACATTTTCACTGTTATGCAGATGACACACAATTATACCTGTCAATGAAGCCAGATGATACTAATCAATTAGCCAAGTTAGAAGCCTGTCTTAAGGAAATCAAAGCTTGGATGACTTGTAATTTCCTGCTATTAAATTCAGATAAGACTGAAGTCATTCTTGTTGGTCCAAAAAACCTTAGAAATTCCTTTCCAAATCAAACTTTCAGTTTGGATGCAGTTACTCTTTCTCTTAATAGCTCTGTGAGGAACCTTGGAGTTATTTTTGATCAGGATTTGTCCTTCAATTCACATATTAAATTTGTTTCTAAGACTGCCTTCTATCATTTGCGTAATATTGCCAAGATTAGGAGCATCTTGTCTCAGAGTGATGCTGAGAAGCTGATCCACGCTTTTGTTAGCTCGAGATTAGATTATTGTAATTCTTTATTGTCAGGCTGTCCTAAAACATCTTTAAAAAGTCTTCAGCTGATCCAAAATGCTGCAGCAAGAGTTTTAACAGGTACTAGAAAGAGAGATCATATCTCTCCGGTTCTGGCCTCCCTTCATTGGCTTCCCATAGAGTTTAGAATTAAGTTTAAAATCCTTCTTCTTACTTACAAAGCTCTAAACAATCAGGCTCCTTTTTATTTAAAAGATCTGATACTACCGTATCATCCTAACAGAGCACTATGCTCCCAAAATGCAGGTTTACTTGTAATACCTAGAATCTCCAAAAGTACAATGGGAGGCAGAGCCTTCAGTTATCAAGCTCCTCTCCTGTGGAATCAGCTGCCAATCTGGATTCGGGAGTCAGACTCGATCTCTGTTTTTAAGAATAGGGCTAAAACCTACCTTTTTGATATAGCCTACAATTAGGGAGGGATCATGTGTTTCTGAACCCTCCTTTAGTTATGCTGCTAATAGGTTTAGTCAGCCGGGGGACCTCCAGTAATGCACTGGGCCTCACTCCTTTCCTCACTCTCTATGAAATATTTTTTTTTTGCTGGTCATTAACATTTGTTTGTTCTCTCCCATAGATTGAGTCCCCATCGTGCTGTTTGCTCTCTACATGTCTGTTCTTTTCTTCTTCTCTGTCCCCTCACCCCCCAGCCAGTCGCAGCAGATGACTACCCCTCCCTGAGCCTGGTTCTGCTGGAGGTTTCTTCCTGTTAAAAGGGAGTTTTTCCTCTCCACCGTCGCCAAGTGCTTGCTCACAGGGGATCGCCTGATTGCTGGGGTCTTTCTGCAACTGTGGGGGTCTTCCCTACAGTTGATAGTGCTATGAGATGACTGTTGTTGTGAAATGGCGCTATATAAATAAAGTTGAATTGAATTGAATTGAATCTAAATCCTATTGAACATCTGTGGAAGGAGCTGAAACATGTTGTCTGGAGAAGGCACCCTTCAAACCTGAGACAACTGGAGCAGTTTGCTCATGAGGAGTGGGCCAAAATACCTGCTGAGAGGTGCAGAAGTCTCATTGACAGTTACAGAAATCGTTTGATTGCAGTGATTGCCTCAAAAGTTTGTGCAACAAAATATTAAGTTAAGGGTACCATCATTTTTGTCCAGGCCTGTTTCATGAGTTTGTTTTTTAAAATAATTCTGTTGAACCACAATTCAAAAGCATTGTCTGATTTTCATTGGTTAATTTTCATAGAATTTTTATTTATTACCACTTCTGTCAGATTCAAGTTATTTCTGTGACCATTGTGGGTTTTTTCTTTCATTAACAGAGGGGTACCAACAATTTTGTCCACGTCTGTACACGTTTCACATTGATACCACTGAAAAATCTGTGATGAGTTCAATTAAGACCTTTTAAATGAGATAACCTGTGAATGTAATGATGTAGCCTTTTCATATTGATCCCATAATTACATCTATGACTGAGGGGTACCACTGGCAGCTGCCTGTAATTTTCTCATTGTGATCAGATAAGTAATTAAATACTTCACCACTGTAACCCCTTTAATGATAACTTTCTATGCTGTTCTTTAAATAGGAAGTTATCCACCATTGATCCTGGGCCCCAAATATTGCAGACGAACTTGAAATAGGCCAAAATATCCCACTGTGCATAAAGCCCATTTGCCTCCTCTTTTGCTGATGTAGTCACTACAGGAGAAAGTTCAAATGGAGAAATGGGCCATTCTCCTTGCTGGATAATTGGATATAACAAGACTCGGAGTGCATTAACTGGAGCAATGAGTTGGGAAGAAGAGAGACAGAGGTTGTCATCTTCATCGTAACAGCTCATCTGAGAAATCATCACACAGGCTCGATGAGATGGAAGAGAGACTGTTATGGCTGCCGTGGGCCACGAGGCAGAAGGTGATATAAGAAAGAAAGAAGGTCATGATTGAGTGGAAACTAACTTTAACAGCCTTCAACAGCCTGTGGATGGATTTATATGTGAAAAATGCAGAACAGTTTCCCTGGGGAAAAAAAACAAAAAAAAAAACGAAAAGGGTGTGATATTTAAGCTCACGGGAGTGCCGTTGCTTTTATTCCTGTCTCCTACCATACTCAGGACATCATGTAGGGACAAAGCAATCATGATATTAACCCCTAACTTTAATGCCTCTACTTCAGTATTTGTGATCTTAACTATCATGGTGTTTGGCATCTGTATACAAAGCAAAAATTGCCCTTTGGTATCATATATTTACACACTGGGCTGTGGCATGAGTAGTGAAGTACAAAGGGATTCAATTCAACTTTATTTATGTAGCACCATTTCACAAGAACAGTCATCTCATAGCACTTTCAAACTGTAAGGGGAAACCCCACAATTTCAGAAAGACCCCAGCAATCAGGCGATCCCCTCTGAGCAAGCACTTGGCAATGGTGGAGAGGAAAAACTTCCTTTTAGCAGGAAGACACCTCCTGCAGAACCAGGCTCAGGGAGGGGCAGTCATCTGCTGCGACTGGCTGGAGGGGGCGGGGCGGGTGAGGGGATAGAGAAGATGAAAAGAACAGACATACAGGATCAATGCTGTAAAGATGCAAGTTTAAAACAAACTAATCCTAACTTTAGTAACATTTTGAGGACATTGTGGCTCTTTTAAAAATATACATTATCTAATACTTTCAAATGAAAACTCCTTCATGTCAGGCAGCATGGTGGTTTTGTGGTTAGCACCGTTACCTCACAGTAAAAGTCCTGGGTTTGACTCAGCCAGCTGGGCAGGGTTTTCCTGTTTGCATGTTCTCCCTGTTTATGTGGGTTCACTGTGAGTACTAGAGCTTCTCCCAGAGTCCAAAGACATTCTTGTTAAGTTAGTTGGTGATTCCAGATTGGCCGTAGGTGTGAATGCTTGTCTGTTTATTTGTGTTTGTCCTGAGTTGGGCCGTTGATCTGGGATAGGTTCATATTTCAATGCAAGTACTATCCTCCTATACCCCCTTTACACAGGGGTGGAGATCACTGAGAGATTAAAAAAATGGACAGATCTTTCAATGATCTTTCAATGAGTGCCCAGCGATCACCAAGGTCCCTCAATGATCTCTCAGTGAGCTTCCAGTGATCTGAACGGTTGTCATGGTTCCTCACAGTTTTAACTTGGTCCAAAACCATCTCTCAATGATCACCAAAGAGAAGCAATCTCTCAAAGAGCTCTCAACGATCTTATCTATCTCCCAATGAGCTCTCAGTGACCTCTGCCGCAGTCTTTCAATAAACTCTATTAGTCTTTCATGAAATGCTCAGTGACCCCCTCATTGATCTCTCAGCCATCTTTACCTTTGGGGTGGAAAAATTTAGCATTCATTGAAAGATCACAGAGATCATTGGGAGATTGATGAGACTGTTGAGTGCTCCTTGACAGCTCTCTGATCGATCACTTCCCTTTGGTGATTATTGAGAGACTGTTTTGAAGCGAATCAAAACTTTGAGGAGACCATGACGACTGTGGAGATGATCACTGAGAGATGTTGGCAATCGCTGGGTGCTCATTGACAGATTGTTAAGAGATCTGGCCTTTTTTCATCTCTCAACGATCTCTCAATGATTTCCACCCCTGAGTAAAGGGGGTAGAAGGGCACTAGAAACCTCTCAGGTATATCCCCAGAGGTTCCCTGTTGGCCAAGAAATGCTCAGCAACCTCCTTGGTCACCAACGAAACTCTCAACTATCCCTCAGCAATCTCTCCTGGTCTCTCAAAGATAATAATAATTGGTCTTCTGTGGTCACCCTAGCTTCATGTGGTGTAAAATTATAACCCATAATGTACATTTAACCTTTATGACACCAAGACCTATTTTCAGACCTTACCCGTCTTCAAGGACGAGGTCATTGGACATTCACGAGGTGTCTCAGACCCCATTCTAGCTTGTAGTAAAATTTGGTGGTTCTATTTGTCATAATAAAGTCACTATAAGTCTAAACTGATTTTGACCTTTTATGACCCTGTGACTTTGACCTTTCACCTTTTGATCCCAAAAGCATAGCCAAACGTGGTAATCCTGTGGTCAACCTTTGTGCCAAGTTTGGTCACCCTAGCATCATTTCCCCTTGAGTTAGAGCGCCAATGAGCAGACGGAGAGATACACAGACTCAGGAGACCACCTTTCCCACGCCTCCAGTAACAAACAACAACTGACAACCAGCTAACAACAACCACAACAGCAACAAACACAAACAAACAACACTAACCAAGAGCAAACAACAACAGTTGCCCTTGTAAAAACTACCGGTCCATGATCTTGGCAGTCTTATGTCTCCTGCTCCTGTCAACACAGATTCACTGGCGGAGTTTTAATGACCTTTTCTGTAAATGTTGAGGACCATCAGGAGAATCAGTGCTGGAGCCTTTTGCATGCTGCTGGAGAAACCATTAGAGCCCCACACTGCTGAAGGTGAACAGCAACAGACTAAAGGGATCTGGCCAGCTCAATTTGTGCAGAACTGTTACACGTTATGCAACATTTATGCAATCTCTCCAAGAAAACAGGCTAACTAGTTTCTATTCAAACCAATGTTAATACATGAAAGCCACTATCAAACAAGGAGATTTTACCCCATGTCTGTGTTGTTCATTCCAATTTTGTTAGTTTAGAATGGAACAGTAGGAACAGTAAAACCTATTTCTATAACTTTCTGATCTGACCCATTTTTCTGTGTATGTGGACTTTTGAATTTATCACCGACCAGAGATGGCTTCCTTTTTCGCATGTACAAGGTAAAATATTTTCATAAAAGTCTACGACACACTTTCTAGAAAATATTTCAAACTGTGGCAAATACAAGTCAGTATACGAGTCAGTTTGAAGGCACTAAGATGTTCCAGCATCCAGAAAATTTATGACAATTTTTTTGATATATTCAAGGCTTCTACAAGTGCAGACAGTTGGCTTCTTGCATCTGTTCAGCAGGTTTATGATCTCAATCTTTCTGACTTTTCTCTCAAACGTTTGACATTTTCTATATTAAGTGTATTTTTCCTGGCAGCTGTTGCAAATGCTGCCTTAGAGAGGGTTTTACAGTAAATGCAGAACTGTATTTAAAGAAGAACAAATACACGAACATGGTGCGAGACTAAATAAAATGCTTTGTGAGAGGTGATTTAGAGGCTAAGTTTCTGTTTCTGAAATGAGCCTGATGTCAGTCTATCCAGTAGTTCTAAAGCTCAGTCAACTTGGTTTATTAGTGTCATTCTACACCAGAAGTCCCCAGTTAAAACAAAGGTCATGAGAGTGCAGGGCAGAAGTGGGTAGTTAACAACACCTAAGAGATGTCACAAAAAAATTTGAGATAAAACTTTACGGCAGCCAATTTGTGATTCATTAAAACCAATGGAGTTTTGTTTTCACAGTTTGGTGTATTTTGTTGTTGTTGTTAATCTACCTCATAATTTTTGCAAGTTTATCTCAAATTTGCATTTTTTTCCCCTCTTAAATTTGTGACTTTTTGATGATAAATTAGCAACTTTTTTTTTGTTCCAGCAGCCTGAGAGGTTTTTCACTTGAGTGTGTTAGTCCGAAGAAAATAAAATACAAACAAGTCTGGTGAGAACAAGTTACTATAAACAAGCACATGTCCAACTAGGGAGGTACAGATACAGTTTATCGGCTTAACATGCCAAATGGTATCCACTGATATTTACCACAGTGACTCATGTTGGCAAACGGCAAATAAGATATCGGCAGTAGCCAATGTTTTTCTGATGTGTGCCAGGTGTTTGACATCAATTTTGCCCTGAAACAGACAACAGTGGACTGCAACTGCAAATTCAGAAAATATCTGGGACTGAACCATTTTAAAGTGTTTCATTTCACTAGTTTCTTTATAATGCATATTTTTTGTCTCCCTGACAATGAAGATGAAATGGAAGAAAATACACAAAAATAATAAAATAGGCCTCAAGATTTTGTACCGTTGACCAACAACATTGAAAACCCAGGTTGTGCTACACCTTGGTGTCATGTGTGGGTTTGACCCTTGGGGCTTGCCGTAGCCGTCTGGGCGGATGACGTCAGGCGGGCTACGGCTGCTGTATATAGCCTGTGTGTTCTCAGTAAAGTTCAGTTCATTGCGTGGCATAAGACGATTTACATCTCAGTTATTACATCCATAACATTTGGCGACTGAGGATTAACTCATGGAGGCGTGTGGGGCACCTCTACGGCCGTTTCTGCACTATCCAGGAAAACCAGCAACTGTGTGGCCTTGCTGGTTGGCTGCGTTTGAGGGGTACATTGCGGAGATTGGCCTAGGTAAAATCCACGGAGTGCAGAAGCGAGCGCTTCTGGTTCACAATCTTGGCGTAGAAGGTCAGAAAATTTTCCACACATTAGGGGAGATGAAGTCTTATGCAGATGTTGTTGGGCTGCTTGCTGACTACTTTGCCGGACACACACAGAGCACGAAGCTGTGGGTTGAAAGGCTGTTGGCACCAAAAGACGCTAAGCTAGCTAGCTCGGGGGAGCTAACAGCCCAGCTTGTGGCAATGGAGAAATTAGCCATGGAGCTAGGTAGGTGCCAAACACAGAAGCTAACAGCTACAAGCTAGATAACATGGTGGAATCGGAGCCACAAGAGAGGGAGCCCGGGTCCATGGGGAATGACAAGCCAGCCGAAGAGCACAGCGCTAAGAGTGACTGCAGCATGGAGGATGAACAGCGAATGAACTCAGCTCAGTTTTCCCTACAGCCAGAGTGGGAGGGGGAGCACAAACATGCTGAGAGCCCCGAAAAGTAGCAGCGACAGCCAGGCATAGAGACAGCACAGCAGAGCACCTTGGACAACAGAGAGGAGGTACTGGACTGCTTTTGCACCCGAGACGAGCCACAGTCGGAGACGGGCACTGGGAGTGAATAGTACGAAGAGCTAATGGGCGCCACGGCAGTCAAGCAGGGCCAGTTTAACTCAGGTTTGACATGGGTGAGTCTCAGTGCCAGCGCTTGAGACATGGCAGAGGGGGGTACCGAGCGTGACAGCGATGCACCTGCATCAGTGAGTGACACCGAGGTGCTAGACTCAGATTCCCCCGATACTTGGCCGCAGAGGGATGGAGGATCTGCAGCTACGATAGTGACCACTGCAACGGCCTCGGGAGAGGAACGTCCACGGCGAATACTGGCCAGACGGCAGCCAGCGGGACACCTGCGCATCGTGGCTAAGCTGGGCGCAGCTTATCTCCAGCTGTCGGACAGGTTGGCGAGGCATGCCAACGAGCGGCGGCATGTCCGGGAAGAAGCTTCTGGTGGCAGAGCTGGACGAGAGCGGCGGTCGGTAGTGGCAGTGTGGGATCCGGGCCCCGCCAACCAGAGGATCGGCCATCGCTCCGGGAGTCTGCGGTCTACCAGGGGCACGCCTGCTGAGGGGCTGCTCTGGACCCCCCTTGCAAGTTCCAGTTTTTCTTCACAAATGACTGTGCAGTAGCACTATATTCATATTTATGGTGTGTAGTATATGTTTATGTTGTGAAATGGGATTGTTTTGTGCATTCTATTTAGTTTAGGAACACAGCAGTGGTTTTAGTTTATTAATGGACTTTTTCTTTAGTCTACCAGTGGCAGAATAATCCACTGTGCCATGCGGGTTGTGTGGAAGTCCACCCACCAACTCTGTTTTAGTTATGCTGTGTGAATATGTTAGGCCAATTTTAGTACGTTAGTTCCCATTTATCCTAGTGCATGATTCGGGTACCAAATTTGGGGAGGGTTTCTATTGTGTGTATGGTTTTGGGGCTTTTCTAAAGGGAGGGTGGTGTCATGTGTGGGTTTGGCCCTTGGGGCTTGCCGTAGCCATCTGGGCAGATGACGTCAGGCGGGCTGCGGATGCTGTATATCATCTGTGTGTTCTCAATAAAGTTCAGTTCGTTGCTTGGCATAAGACGACTCACATCTCAGCTATTACATACGTAAACTTTTTTTAAAAAAACACGTTTTAAAAAAAATCCACAGTAAAGGCATGTTGTGCCTCAGTTGTTCTGAAGACTGAGACTTCCCTGGAAGGTTTTAAACCTGGCTCTCCGGCACAAAAGACAACCACCTTAACCACTACATCACAGGACTGCTTCAGTTCACACTCAGACTTTCTCAAAACATAATGTTGGATTGGCAAGACATAAAAGCTGATAGACATTTCATAACCGTGATTTCTGGAACATGAACAGAATTGCATGAAATTTGATGTGACTGACGAATACTGTTGTGATTGTGAAGTTTCATCAAGTATCATTCCATCAGAAGATAAATCAGAAAATACAAGCCAAAGACAAACTGCACAAGTTAATAGGCCTATAAAATAAAAACGGACTGAAATTTTTGATAATTTTAACAAGTTTTCATGACCAACGTCTGTAGATGATTCGTGTTTGACTTCAAGCAAATTTAATGAATAGCCTTGGAGGAGTTCACTTTATCTTCATTTGCACATTTTTAAAATTATGGTGCAGAAAACTTTATTTTAGAGCATGAGACCAGTGGAGAAAAAATGTGGAAGATTTCACAGATTAGAATGATGAAAGAATTTTGAGTCTAGGCCCAGCTGTTCTTGAGACATTTGCAAAAATGTAAAACTGGTTATTATAGCACCACCTATGGGTGCAGTGCCTTGACTTGGGGTCTGTAAGTAGTGGGGAGAATTTCTGACCAGACTGTACAAATTAAAAAGGTGAACTGTAAACAGATGGTTTCAGTCATCATCACACTTATTATTTTCAACAACTTCACATTTGATGCATCCTTATTTCTAACCACTTTTTTCATCAAAAGTAACTCAATGTATGACCAAATGTACTTGAGAAAACATAGTTTTTTCTTCATAAATCAAATCAAATCAACCTTTATTGTCATGTTGCTGTACATACAACTGTAGTGCAGGCAAGATGAAATTACATTTCTCTAGGCATCCATATAAGTAAAAAGAACATAATTTAAGACACACTCACATACACCCTCACCCCCCACCCCACCCCAACACAGCCACTCACACATCCCTGAGACATACTTGAAACTAACTAGAACTATATACATATAATTTACATAATGTCCATAAGGTGCAGTAGTATGTATGAAAGATTCCGGATCAACTGTTCAGCATCCTAACAGCTTGTGGAAGGAAGCTGTTAATCAGTCTGGTGGTTCTGCCTCTGATGCTCTGGAATCGTTTGCCAGATGGCAGCAGTTCAAAGTGTTCATGCAGAGGGTGAGAGTGATCCTTGACAATGTTCAGTGCCCTGCTCCTACAACGGTTCTGAAAAAGTTCTTGGACGGAGGGGAGGGAAACTCCAATTACCTTCTCAGCTTCCTTAGCCTCTGCAGGGCTTTTTTGTCTGACATACTGCAGCTGGAGTACCATGTTGCAATGCAGTACGTCAGAACACTCTCCACCACACCTCTGTAGAAGGTCCTGAGGATGCAGATGGGGAGAGAGGCTTGTTTGAATTTCTTCAAGAAGTGCAGTCTCTGCTGGGCCCGCTTCCTGACCCCAAGGAATTCTTGCTCTAGGTCAGGTCCTGCGAGATCTGCACTCTGAGGAACTTGATGTTCTCCACTCTCTCCACCAAACGGCCGCTGATGCTGAGAGGGACGTGTTCAGGCCGTGTCCCCCATAAGTCAATAATCATCTCCTTCATTTTGTCCATGTTGAGCACCAGATTGTTCTCCCTGCACCGGCCCTCCAGGTCTCTAACTTCTTTCCTGTACATTGATTCCTCATCCCTCTGAGTAAGTCCCACCACTGTGGTGTCGTCCGCAAACTTAATAATCTGGTTCCCCTCGTGTCTGGATACGCAGTCATGTGTTAGAAGTGTAAACAACAGTGGACTGAGTACGCAGCCTTGAGGGGATCCAGTGCTCAGCATGATAGAGTTGGAGATGCTGTTTCCAACACGGACAGAATGAGGTCTCTCAGTTAGGAAGTCCAAGATCCAGAGATATGTGGCGGTGTTCGGACAGAGAAGGAGTAATTTCTCCATCAGTCTCTGGGGAATAATGGTGTTGAATGCTGAACTGAAATGAATGTACTGGAGTCTGGCTTAGGTGTCTTTCTGATCCAGGTGGGTGATGACAGAGTGCAGGGTGGTGACTATAGCATCCTCCGTGGAGCGATTTGAATGATATGCAAACTGGAGCGGGTCATGTGATGCAGGGAGGCAGGCTGTGATGTGTGGTTTGACAAGCTGTTCAAAACACTTCATCACAATTGGTGCCAATGTAAGTGTAAATGTAAATGTAAGCAAATAAGAGTAAAACGTATGCTGAAATAAAACTACTCACAAAACTACAACTTTGTGAAAAAGCTACTTGCGTAGATGTACTTCAGTAAATGAGATTACAGCAGACGCCCCTCTACAACCACCTCTGACCCTCACCTATTGTATAAATACATCTGTCCTGATTGTAATAATGGCTCAGAGGGAATGCCTCTTTGAAATGAGTACTACAGGCGCAAGGGCCTTCACCTCCAATCAACCTGAAACACACACGCTGAGCCTGAAAAAACATTATCGGGGTCCTAAAAACACAAACACGCTCACATATCCAGAAGAATATCACCTTTTTTAAAAAATATTTGCACTAGAAAACCAAACTAGAATTCCAGGGGGCTCCTGCAAACTTATAGCCTAGACTAATTTATTGCTGTGTGGTAACAAAAACGTCTCCTGTCTCCACTCAGGTGTTGAAAAGTCTCAGACTGATACCGAAAGACGCACACTTGCAGTCTGGGCCCGGTGGTTGTGGTAGCCGCTGTTGGAGCTGCGAAGGGATTACTTACAGAAAACCCATAATCTATCTGGCAAGGTGTGTGTGTGTGTGTGTGTGTGTGTGTGTGTGTGCCTATGCCTGTTTGTGTGCTACACTTGGAAGCCGGCAGCAGTAGGCCAGCGATGTAATCAGTGAAATCAGACTGTCTGCTTCTCCTTCTACTGTAATTTGCCTTAAATAGCAGTGATGTCATGTAAGCGGTAGCGCACTGCTGGCGGCTGTGGGCAGCAGCGAGCCGCAGCATCCAGGCTGTGTTTGTCTAGTACGGCCATACTGCTGGGGGTTTGCCGGTGGAGGGCCAGGCACGGGGCCAGCAGTGGCTGAGGGTAACAGTGGGGAAGTGGATGTGGTGGGCTTAATCACACACTCTGAGGGGAGAAAACAGAGTCTCAGATGACTGAAGCTACCTCTGCGCTTGTCTCAAATTTTACTTTTCTTCTTTGACCCCCATCTTGCCTTTCACGCAGAGGTGGAGAGTAACTAATTACATCTCCCCAAGAACATGTACTCGAGTAACTTCTTCACAAAATTGCACTTTGCTCACTAGTTTTATTGTAGGGTGCCACAATATCTTTATTGAACCTTTTTTTTTTTTAACAAACATGATACAAACAATCAAACACTAACACTAAAGTACTACAAAAAAAATGCACTAAAAACACCAACAACCACCAACAAAATCAAGTCTTCAACAATGCTCCTCTGTTTAGTCTAGACAATCCATTACATAAGTATACATATTATGTTCACCAGTTTGGAATTTACAAGGTCCACACACATCATTCACCTTCTTCTTCAAGAGTTATGTTTAAATTTTTTACATAATCAATAAAAGGTCTCCATATATTCTCAAACACAATTTCCTTTGATTTCAGTATATATGTTATTCTTTCTAATGGAAGGTTTGTTAACATCTGTTTTAACCACTGAGTCACATCTGGTCTATGAGTCTTTTTCCATAATAGTGCAATACATTTTTTGGCATTAAGCAAACTGAGGTCTATGAATGTTCTTTCACTTTTATTAAAATTATGCTTTTCTGGGTACAGACCCAACAAAAACAGTTTAGGATTCAATATGATTTGTTTTGAGATTATTTTTTCAATTGTTACCCTCACCTCTTCCCAAAACATTCTTATTAATCTACATTCCCATACACAATGAAACAGGGTTCCTTTACTTTCCATGCATTTTGTGCATGTATCTGGTATATTTTTGTTATATTTATTTAACTCCTCTGGTGTAACATACATCCGCATTAACCATTTGAAATGTATCAATTTAAGACGTACATTTATTGATTTGGTTTGAGCTTCTGTACAAGCCAATTCCCATTGTTCCTCTGAAATTTCAATTTGCAGATCTTCTTTCCAGTAGTTTAATCTTTTCAGTGAATTTTCGCTTGAAGATAGTATCAATGAGTTATAAAACTCTGAAATAATACCCTTTCTTTTACTATCTTTCATCAACATTTTTTCCAAGGATGAATAAATAGGTCGAGTGAGAGCTTTATTTTGATTTGATCAAATAAAGTTTCTAAGTTGAAGATATTTAAAAAAATGTGTTCTATTAAGATTAAATTTGATCCTCAGCTCTTCAAAAGACATTATGTTATCTGCACATGGCAAATATAAATCCTGAATCTTTTGTATCCCTTTTAAATTCCATACTTTAAATACAGCGTCCGCTCTCCCTGGTTTATTGATTACCCCATATTGGACTAAATTGTGACAATAACTGTGGTTCTTTTAAATAGTTTTTAGCTTCACACCATATTTTGATCATATGCTTTACAAATGGATTTTTAACTTGTTTTTGTAATTTTTTTGCCGAATCTGAGTATATAAATACGGGAAGAGGTAAAGGTAAATTGTATGATTCCATTTCAGTCCAGTGAGGGAGATCATTTAATGAAAAATAATATGTCATAGATCTCAGTTGTGCCGACCAATAATACAACATAAAATTTGGACATTTCAGACCCCCACTAAATATAATAAAGACAGACGTAATCTAGCCCTCCTGTTGTTCCATATAAATTCCACTAACTTTTTTTTAATTCTTGAGAATAAATCTAAAGGTGGTGGTAAGGGAATGTATTGAAATAAATAAAGTATTTTAGGTCAAATATTACTTTTAAGTATATTGATTCTCCCTATCATCGACATTGGTAGTGACATCCATCTCTGAAGTAACTCATTGATATCTGTCATTAAGGCTTCATAATTGACACTGGCGACTGATTCTAGCTTAGGCACAATTTGAATTCCTAAATATTTAAACTGATTTACAACATTAAATTGATTTACCTCAGGGTCTGGGTAATTTCTCTGGGTCTCATTTAGCATTAATATTGAAGATTTAGTTTTATTTATTTTATATCCCGATATTTCCCCAAAATTCTTTATTAAATTCAACAAGGTTGGAATTGATTTTTTTAGATTCGACATAAACAAAATTATGTCATCGGCGTACAGGGAGATTTTATGTTCTGTTGGTCCAACTTTAATTCCATATATTTGTGAATGTAAACGTATCGCCATCGCTAAAGGTTCAATTGCCATAGTAAACAGTAAAGGTGAAAGTGGACAGCCTTGTCGACATCCTCTATTGATTTTTATTGATTTTGAAATATTGTTATTTGTTAGGATTTCTGCTGTAGCATTATTGTATATTATCTGAACCCATTTTATGAAATTATTTCCAAGTCCAAACCTTTGTAAGACTTCAAAAAGAAAGGGCCATTCGACTCTATCAAAGGCCTTTTCGGCGTCCAGTGATAGGAGAGCTGTATCCGGTGCTTCTTTATTAAAATAAATAATATTAAATAGTCTTCTTACATTATGGAAGCCTTGTCTTCCCTTTATAAAGCCATTCTGATCTCGATTAATAATATTTGGTAAAATTTCTTGTATTCGTCTTGCTAAAATTTTACAGATTATCTTAAGGTCGGCATTTAATAGGCTTATTGGTCTCATATTTTCACATTTATTAGAGGGCTTACCTGGTTTTGGCAGCAGTATAATTAAGGCATTATTCATGTATGATGGTAAATTATTATTTTGAAATGCTTCTAAAACCATTTCCAAAAAAGGTTTTATTAATTTATTCTTAAATTTTTTATAAAGGTCAACTGGAAGACCATCTGGTCCTGCACTTTTTCCTGATTTCATATTATCAATGGCTAGCCCAACTTCTTCTTGACTAATTTTAGACTCCAATATCTCCCTGTTTTCATTTGGAATACACGGTATAGATAGTTCGTTCAAAAACCCATTTAGTTTTATTAAATCAGATTCATTTTTGGTATCATATAATTTTTCATAGTAATCTCTAAAGGCTCTGTTAATTTCTAAAGGATCTATAACTACCTGTCCATTACTTATAATACTGGTAATTGGCGTTCTAAATTCTAATTGTTTAATCTGCCATGCTAATAATTTTCCTGATTTTTCACCTTGTTCATAAAAAGATTGTTTCAATCTTAGAAGACTCGAGGCAGCTCTATTCGCTGATTTTTTGTCGTATTCAGCTCTCAAAATCAGTAATTCATTCTCCAACCTTGGATCACTTCCTGCATACACTTTTTCCTGAAGACTTTTTATTTTATGTTCCAATTTGGCTCTCTCCTCTCGAGTCTTCTTAGATTTTGATCCTGTATAACTAATAATATGTCCCCTAATAAAAGCTTTGAAAGCCTCCCACTTTACACATGCTGATGTTTGTGTAGTATTGATGTCAAAGAACTCATCTATCTGTTTTTCTATATACTTGACAAATTCCTCATCCTGAAGCCATTTATGCTGAAATTGCCATCTACCTGATTCCTTTGTCAATTTTTTATCTACATATATTAGACAGCAGGGTGCATGATCAGAGATCACGATGTTATCATAAAAGCAGTTTTGAATCTTGGACCTTAATTCTGTGGAAATCAAAAAATAATCAATACGTGAGAATGTCTTGTAGGTACTGGAATAACAAGAATAGGTTTTAACTTGTGGTTTCATTTCTCTCCATATATCTAACAATCTCAATTCTTTCATAAAATGATTAATAGTCATCCTACATCCATTGTGCGTACAATCCAGTCCTGTTGATCTATCTATACCTGGATTCAATGTACAATTAAAATCCCCTGCTATTATATGTTGCCCTGTAAGTGATGATAAGATAAGAAATAAATTAGCAAAGAACTTTTGATCATCTATATTGGGACCATATAAGTTCACAAGATTTATATTTTCTAATAGCAAAGAACCTTGAATGATTACATATCTTCCAAATTTGTCTCCAATTACATTTTTCACTTGAAAAGGGACTGATTTATGTATGAGAGTCATAACTCCCCTGGCCCGGGATGCAAATGATGAGGTGAAGACACTTCCTTGCCATCTACTCCTAATTCTTTTTATATCCTCCTCTATTAGATGAGTTTCTTGTAAAAACACAATTTTTGAACCCATGTCTTTTATTTTATTCATAACTTGTTTAAGTTTTTTTAAATTTTGTAGACCTCTGCAATTCCATGAAGTTAAATTAAGATTAACGCCTTGGTTTATGATCAATAGAGAGTTTGAGATTACCTTGCAGTGTAAACATGCTCATACAGAGAAGCAAAAACATGAGTGGTTGAACATTCATCCTACAAACTACACACAAACAAATTCCCCCTTCCCACACTTGTGGCAAACCCCCCAAAATCAAAAGAAAAATTCCGTCTCCCGATATAGCCATCGACCGCTCCACATCCACGGGGAACAGCCTAAGCTACTCCTTCTTCATCCTCCCAATCACCCTAACTCTACTGCTTTAATGACGTAACATTAACTCTCCTCTGTAGTTTTCCAACTTAACTCCAAAATTTTTAGCAACTTTGTACATCATAGTTTTTTTTTTGTTTGTTTTGGGGTTTTTTTAATATATAATACAATCTATATTTTGTAAACTTGCTATTTACTTCAAGTCAGTCAGATGCCTGTGCAAATGCTCAATTATTCTACCTTATATTTTGTTCATGCTTAGCTCCCACCAGTCTCTTCTTCTTCTTTGATCTTCTTGATGAACTCCTGCGCTTCCTCTGGGGTCTTGAAGATGTGGGTTCTGCCCTCATACGTGGTCAGCAGTCTCGCAGGATAGATTACACCATGACGAATCCCAAGGTTGCGCAGCTCCTTACGTATGGGATCAAACTGCTTCCTCAATTGTTGGATTCCTGTGGCCAAATCTGGGTAGAACCGCACCTGCTGATCCTGGTGTTTAATCTCTCCTTTAGCTCATGCAGCGTTGAAGATCTTCATCCTGTCTCTGTTGCTGAGAAACTTCATAATTAAGGTCCTCGGCGGTCCCTTATCTCTCTGTGGGCCAGTACGGTGTGCATTTTCCAGAACCACTGCTGATTGCAACTCCGCGCTGCCCAGCGCCTCCGGAATCCACTTTTCCAGAAAGGAACATGCGTCCCGACCTTCGGATTCCTCCGGAAGACCCACCAGCCTCAAGTTGTTCCGTCTCGACCGAGATTCCAAATCCAGAATATTATCTTCCAGACATTTATTTTTTTTTCCAAAATGCGCACCTTTAATTGAAGACGGGTGACGTCATCTTCAGCACTAGAGAGACGGAGCTCCATCTGCGCCATTCGTTCTACACAGTCACCCAATTCCTTTCTCATTCCTTCCAACGCTGCCATAATCCCATCAAATCTAGAGGAAAAGTCCGCTCTCATTGAACTCATGGCAGCCATCAGCGCATCTGCGCCGCTCCCCGCAGACATCGCACCGTTGCCAGCCTCCTCCGCCATATATGGAATTTTATTTGCTGCGTCACAGACCTGAAAGTCCGTTAATTTGGACTGTTTCGGCGGCTCGCTTTTTCCTCTACCTGGTTTTCCAGCCTTAGGCTTCGCCGACGTAGGGTGCTTTTTACTCTTAATCTGTTCATTCTATCTGAACTACTTTTAATATGAAAACTGGTTAGATGTGCTTAATACCTCCACTAAGGTGGTCATGTGTCCTCATTGGTTTGTTTGTCTGTTTGTTAGCATGATTATACAAAGAATACTGGATGGATTTTGATTAAATTTTCACCAGACGTGGCCCTTCGACTATGAATAATCCCATTAGATTATGGAGGTGGATCCACATCAGGATGTGGATTCTGGGTCACTTTTTCACTTCCTTTAACATTGTGAGTGAGTCAGTGGTATGCACTGTCTGAGTGCCATCTTGTTTATGCTGTAATTCTTATCAGAAATGACTTTTAAGTCATTTTAGATAATTTATAATTTTATGTAATTAAAATCAGATCTGAAATCATCGTTTATTTATTCTGGATTAGCAAATATTTAGTTTATTACCATCTTCTATTTCTTTATATGATTTAGGCTATATTAGAGGGTAAATGTGGATAGTTTACATTTTAATTTCCTCATCATAGCACACTGACGAGAAAACTGTTCCAAGACTAAATTTGCAAGTTTACAATATAAAGTAGCAAATTTATAAATAACTAGAAAAGCACTCAGAGAGTGCATACCTCCGCCAAGGCTCCGTCCCTCCATCCCTTTGTCCGTCCATATCACCATCCATCTGTACATTGCGAGATAGGGCCTTGGCAGAGGTATGCACTCACGGATCACCTCCAACTTCTAATGAGTTCATCTTTGGGCCAAGAGCCACCGCTGGTGAAAATCTCATCCAAATCCATCTAGGAGTCTTTACATGATCCTGCTAACAGACAGAGAAACGGCAGCAAAAACAATATGACCACATTATATGACTACATTATAATAACAAGACTGGCATGATTGTATTGACCATACACTGGAGCTGGGCAATTCCACCTTAAACCAGCATCATGGTTTATTGACTTCTGTCAGGTCGGTTTTCTTTTTTTTTTTCTTCCTCTCTTCTCCATTACAGTTTACTGACAAGGTTGATAATTATTAAGCAATATTACACAAGAGTGCGGTGTCATCACTGTGCTGCGTAGTAAACAAGCATAATAGAACAGGCCTATTGTGATTTCACAAACAAAAAAATTAAACATTGTCCAGTGCTGAAGTTTACTGTGTTTACATACCATGTCATGTGGCTCACAGCGACATCCTTGCCTGCCAGCTAGAGTTGTATCCGCACACATGCCAAACCCCGTCTTAATCTGCACGCTTTGCTTGCTTTTTCTTAGCATCTTTTGATGAAATAATAGCAATCTCACCACAGTCGTGAAAAAATTTGAACACCCCATTCAGTTCTTTATTAAGAAATGTTCACATATCTATTTCTAATCTTGTTTTTGGTTTTAATTTGCATTTTTTAAATTTATTTTAGCCATTTTAAGTGGGAATGAATGTGGGGGTGTCCTAAAAAAGATGGAGGGTGTCCTAATTTATTCCTCACTATTTGTTTAGAATTACATTTTACAGAAAATTTGAAAAAAGACTTTAATTCATTTTAATTGCTTAGTTGTATTACGTGAATTTCACAGTATTTTTAACATTGATATTACATATCCATATGTCCATCATCATCATCATCATAGCAGTCTGTCGTGGATGATCATTTAGGTCTGATCAGATTCCTCCACGCAGCTCTGTCCTTAGCCTTCCGCTGCCAGGAACTCCTCTCTATATCCAGCTTCTTCAAGTTTCTTTTAACAGTGTCTTTAAATCTGAGCCTTGGTCTACCCTGATTGCGTTTGCCCTTGCATAACTGTGAGTAGCGTAACTGCCGAGGGAGATGCTGGTGGTCCATCCTCTCAACATGTCCGAGCCATCTCAGGTTCATCTGTATTAGCATGTCCTCCATTGATGGTAGACCAGAAGAAACACACAGGCTTATGCAGGGTGTCCTAATTTTTTCACATGACTGTATGTGGATGGAGACCACATTCCTTTTTGTTCCAAGCTGTTTTACTTTTTCTGCAGCGTTTGGTGGTAGGAGTGCATTGCTTCCGGGTTGCGGAGGTGCGTGGCCCTATGGCGTGACCACGCACGTAACTCCGAGGACACATCTTAAAGGGCAAGTACATGAAAAGCGCAATATTAATATATAAAATAATTTTCAAAAAATTACTGGATTCAGATCAGGATCATCACCAAAATGTAATCATCTGTTCCCAGTGCCATTACACACCTTTCCTGAAAATTTCATCAAAGCCCATGCATAACTTTTGGAGTAATGTTGCTAACAGACAGACAGACAAACCAACGCCAGCAAAAACATCACCTCCTCCCTTGGTGGAAATAATAAAAAATCTGCAAATTTGTGAATTAAAAAGTTGCACATTTGTACGAAAGAAGTCAGACAATTGGAAAATTATTTCAGAAAGTCATATTTGCAAGAAAAATGCAAAGATAAAAGATTAAAGTTTCAAATTTGCAGTGATAAAGTTGTAAATTTAAAAATAAAAAGTTGTACATTTTAATGAAAAAAGTCACAAACTTATTTTAACAAAAAAGTCGTGTACATGCCTCACATTTAGAAGGAAAAACGTTGCTGATTTGTGAGAACAAAATCTCAAATGTACAAGAAAAAAAATTATATTTACAAAAAATGTCAACATTTAAATATCAAATTTAGGAGAAGAAAGCTACAAACTTAGAAGGGGTAAAAATGAGCAAAGAGTCAAAATTTAAGAGAAAAAAAATTGCAAATTGGTGACTAAAGTCAGTACTAACTATCTGAGGAGCGTTTGGTGTTCACTGACTCTAAAATCAATTGTTGGTGAATACTCTCACTTATACTTGTCCGATTAATTTCACATGAGAACAGCGTCTAGACGCTCTCCTCACCACTGCTTTTCTCTCATATAAAACGGGTCTCATAACCTGATGTTGCCACTTCTCGTAAGTAGATCTGCTCATTTCAGTGTTTCTTCTGTTTTTCTTCTTCCTGTCCGCCCCTCCCCCCTTATTCTCGTCATCCTTCCCTCTGACAACAAAGTGGGGTTTCATGTGTCTTCAAGCTCAGACACATATTCATTGCAGCCCGCTGAAGAGCCCGCTGAGGAAACCGGAGTGGCGTTAAACCAAGTCAGTGGTCTGGTCAAAGGGAACCACACGTGCTCCTCGCAGCCCGCCGAAGAAACACACACAAACATATACTGCACACTCTTGGCTTGACGCAGTCCAGATCACGTTGGAATAAAACTGCAGCCACACCAGAGAAGATGTGGTTCTGCTTCGGTGTGGTTTGGTTGGGCTGAGGATCCCTGCCGCCAAGTGAGCTCAGGTGTTCAGCCCGCAAGGCGACCAACACGACTTTTGAAGCACAGTAAAATGTCACCGAAAGTTGGAACTCCTCCTCCTTGTATTAAGGCCTTTACATACTTTGCAACAACCTGGTTGCAAAGTATCCAGGCAATCCTTGGCTGCAAGACCAAAATGCCATCATTTTGTTCTTGCAGCCCTGGTTTTCGGAGTTCTTGCACCTTGTTCTAGACACATCATCACGGCAGAGCTTTTTTCTTGAGTGGTGTCCGACAGCTATTGTGAGATTGGTCACAAATTTGACATTCCCAGGAGTTTCTGCACTCGAGTTTCTCATTAAGTATGAAATGTCCTGACCAGAAAGAAATCTGGTCTTGTTCGTGCCACCTCAAGAAAAACAACACATTTCTCTGTTCTTGTGGAGTACGTACATGCCTTTAATCAGACATTTTGCATGGACGCTCATGCAAATCAGGAAAGTGTAAGTAGCAGCAGCTGTGACTTTTCGCCCTCCTGTATAATCAGATGGTCACGCTGGAGTTTAGTGGTGATTACTGAGACTCAAAGTGATACAATGTGAAGTGAACGGGGCGAAATCTGTGACCTTTACAAATGGTTTGTCGGCTGACATGCGGAGGAGGTCATTAGATGGATTTACTGATGAGTGGCCACAGTCTTATTACCTGAAAAGGTCTGTAATTGAAAAACTATACATGGCATCAACTGATTTGAAGAAGAATTTAAATAAACTTTCTGGGGTGGGGGTGGGTTAACTGTGTTTGAGTTAAGCACTGAAAAAGTTGTGAAATGACTGAAAAAACTGCTTTGATATTTCAGGGGTCTGTTACATGTTTGTAAAGTTGACCTTTGCTGTGTCCTTGCAGTGCAAAACTAGAATTACCCCCAACACAGATGCAGACCCTCGCCTCTTCTGGCATTCTCTACAACAGCTCTGACCCCCCAAGCTCCACTGACTACTGCAGAAGTTCGTTATGGTACGTATCCACTGGTCTGTTTTTTGACGGAAGGAACCACATCAGGGATGTGTTGAAGTGCAGGAATGAGGCGTAACCAGGTGGAGTGACAGAAAATCAGTGACATAGTGGAAAACCATTAGTCAAAGAGCTCTATCACGGGGGAAAAGACTCTCACTGCTTCTGCTGCAGAGAACAAAAAGGTTGCACCTGATTGGTCGATGCAGCCAGCTGTGGGCGGTCTTCTATGGATTTCAGCCCCTGGACAACATGGCGGATTGCACATTTGAGGTGAGAAATGGTAGGTGCAGTTCATGAATCATTGTTATTTCACATAAAAAAAAAGTTTAGGATGACATCGCGACAGCCAACACAAGTCGGGTGCCAGGCCTCATTTGCATAAAGTAAAAAAAATCAACTTAATGCAAATGAGGGGTACAGGCAACCTGAGACACGGCGGTCACATGCTTTGCACTGTGTTTCACATAGACACTGAAAAGGAAACAGAGAGGTGACGAGCATTTACTATATATTCCCGCAGTTACTATATACATTGACGCCGTACACCCTCTTGTGTAATACTGATTATTTTCTGAGATTTATTCCTCCACCACGGTGATAAAACTGTGACATAACTTACAAACACTTCACAGAATTAAAACTGACAGGCTACTTACCCATTACAAAAGGAAGCAGATGAATGAACAGTAGCATGTCCTGCTTTTGTTTTGTTATCACATGATTTCACGATCACGTGATAAGTTAGTCGCTCTCAAGCTCTTGTGTTATTTTATATAATTCTCACATAATCTTGCTATGCAAACTTTGTTCTGATCTGTGCTGCTTAAAAGCACAAATGCAGCCAGCAGGGATTCCCGCAAGGCTAAGTCTGCACCTCAGCCACAGTTAGTGGAAACTGGGAGTTAGCAGTGCCTCCATCTTTTTTCGCGTTTCATAAGATATGAGCAGACATGCATAATGCAAGCACCCATCAGTGGAATGTTGGCTTTTAAGGTTCTTCTGACCATGATCTCTGTCCTTTGGACCCCAAAAACTTCGCCACAGGTGAGGCTCCAAAACCCAACCTGTATGCCAAGTTTGATGACCAGAACTCGAAGACCAAAAGTGATTTTGACCTTTTATGCTACTGTCACTTTAACCTTTGACCCCACAGGGGAGGGTCCCCAGATCAACCTGTGTACCGAATTTGGAGGCTGTGGCTGTTATAATGAAGTGACGATATACCAAAAGTGACTTTGACCCTTTGTGACTCTATGAAGTTTACCTGTAGCCTTTTGAGGACAAAACACAACACAGGTGAGGTTTCCAAGGTCAACCTGTGTACCAAGTTTGGTAGCGTTTTTGCTATTGCGTTAGAGTGTGGATGACCTCGATTTCTGATCTTTTGAACCCAAAAACATAGCCACAGGTGAAGGTCAAAAGGTCACCCCCTGGTTCTCGAGTTAGAGTACAGCTAGACACACAGAAGAACAGAAAGACTGAAGGGACCACCCATCACCGTGGGTAACAAGAACACTTACTGTATGTTGATTAAAAATATGAAAACGACCCCTGAACTGGTGATTATGCAGAGCCAGTGGTCTCTACTGGAAACACACTAAATATGCACACACAGATCATGATTAACTGTTCTGTTTTTGCTACTACTGGTTTAATGGGCCAATGAAAGATGTCTTTGAACGCATAACAGCCCAGAAAAAAAAAAATGCAATAACCTAATGGAAAGCTGTTTCTTGTCACAACTTTAATTTTGCAGCAGTAACGTTAGGTGGACCGACAACCACATGAGTCTGGCTGGCTGGGTGGTGGAAGACGGCTCTGCTGGATGGACATTGGTTTTCTGAGTCGTGAGTCATTCTTACCATAAAGAAACCAAAATAACCAATCAGAGTAAAAAATGACATTAATGTGGTGTCTTGATTTACATTATCCTTTCTTCACGTTATTTTTGGAGAACGTACGGTAAGTGCAATCAAGTACAGCTACTGTAAAAAAGCATTACGAGTACCAAGGGTCATAAAGATTATTTTCAGCCAGTAGTAATAATATATAAGTTTGTATTAGCACTATTATTTTTATATAGTATGTACTGTGTTTTAAGAACACTTTTTCATTTTATTCATTGGCTTATCAATTACAATCTAGTATGTGATTTTTGTGTGGCATCAACATAACAGTTTTACTTGAAGATTAATCTATCCACCTATCAATGTATTGTTTATCAAGCTGTAGCAAAATTACCATGACTGGAAGTTTTCCATGCTGGATTTCTGATCCTCCTCTCTATATAAGGAAGCATTTTCCACAGTACGCTGCATCAGAGGTGAGTAGAATAGCCAGAATACAGTATGTATTCACAAAAAGAAGCATCACTTTATGATTTTTCTGCTCAAGTATGAGAGTAGTTATCCCCCCACTCAAAAAACAGAATTTTAAAAAACACTAAGTACTAAAAATGTTACTTGAGTTGTTTTTAATTTGACATTTTTCTTTTAAGTTTACACATTTTTTCCCATAAATTTGTAACTCTTTCCTAATAAATTCACATTTTTTTCTTTTAAGTTTGCAACATTTTGTGATCATTTTGTTACTTTTCTAACACAAATTTGCAGCTTTTCGCTCATAAGTTAGCATTTTTTTTTCTTGTACATTTGCAGCTGGGTTTTTTTTTTTTTTTTTTTGGTTGGGGGGGGGGGGCGATTTGCAGCTCTTTCTGCAAATCTGTGACTTTTGCTTAGGTGAGTTAGTCTGATGAAAATATGATAGAAACTTACCTTTTTTAAAGTAAGATCAGATTTTATTGGGGAAATTCATTTGCCACAGCAGCACAAAGTCAAAAAAGAACCGAAACCAAAAATAAAAAAAAAAACGATGAAAAACACAAGATCAATATATTTAAAATATGTACAAATTGTACTTTATGCATCAGTAAAAATAATATACATACATGTGTGTTTATAGCTAGTATTTATCCTATGAGTATATCATACAGTCTAACTGCTGAAGGACCTACAGTAACGTTCAGTCCTACACAGTGGCTGTAACAGTCTACTACTAAAGGAGCTGCTCAGTGCCTCCACAGACTCATGTAGAGGGTGAGAGGTGTTGTCCATAGTGGACATTAGCTTAGCCAACACCCTTCTCTCCCTTACTGCCTCAATGGAGTCCAGGGGACCAACCTTGTCAGTTATGTATTGTGGATACATAACTGACAAGGGAAAAAAATTCCAGTCTCACTTACTTCAAATCAGTTCTCTGAGTTAATTTCAACTGATTTGAATCCAGTTTAATAAGAACTATTTTATTGTGCATTTTTCTATAATTAACCCTGCCTCTCGCCCAAAGATGCTGGGATAGGCTCCAGCGCCCCCGCGACCCAAAAAGGATTAAATGGTTTAAGATGGTTGGATGGATGGATGGATGGATTTTTCTATAATTAATTGCAGTTTAATTGCTAAACATGTGTAAAAGAATCAATGAAAATGAAGTTTTCTTTAGCAAATTTTAATTGCATTTTTATTCACTGAACATACTTGTGACTCTCATATTCAACAAAAACACAGCAAGAGTCAGGGGTTCTCAATTAGTTTTCACAGAGGCCTACAGAGCTGACTTCCTAAAATACCGTTACACCAATGTCAAGCAAATGCCCTTTACATACACTTGATAACACTGGTCAACACCAAATTTATTGTCTAAGTTTTTTTAGCTGATTTAGGACAATTTTGATGTGCTGAATCCAAAAATCATTGGTTTTGCTCAATCAGGTCAACTTTTTGAATTATGGTCACATGTTGTTTTATACGTTTCTGTTTACATGTACGGGTATTTTCGCTTTATATAATGCAAAATTCTTTTTTATGTCTTGAAATTCTCTGAATTTTGAACAATGATGACATAACATTCAATTTACTTGTACTTACCTTTATATAAAGTTAAGTACATGCACAGTACTAAGTAAGTACTAAGTAAGTACAGGTTTTTACTTAGCACCTGATCGAGAGAAACGGATGTCATTTTCGGATTCAGCGGTGCAAAATTGTCTTAAATCAGTTGAAAAAACACAGACAACTTACAAAAAAATTATTTTTGTAACCCTGTGTAATCATTGCTGTTTTTAAGGACAGTGCAAGTTGATGAACATTAATATCAGTCAATGTAAAATTG
This sequence comes from Pholidichthys leucotaenia, assembly GCA_020510985.1. Lineage (NCBI taxonomy): Eukaryota > Metazoa > Chordata > Actinopteri > Cichliformes > Pholidichthyidae > Pholidichthys > Pholidichthys leucotaenia. The sequence continues at coordinate 401,802,554 of CM035839.1, forward strand.
CCAGATTGTAGCCAGTGGCTAATTTCCATCTGCTCTCCGTGGGTTACAATTTTTCCTCCCCCCATTCTATTATGCTGAGCACCAAGCTAGAGGGCAGGAAGTACCATTTTTATATGATCTTTGGTATGGTCCAGCCAGGGATTGAATCCATGACCTCCCAGCCGAGGGGCGGGTGCTCTACCACTAGGCCACCACTCATGAATGTACAGTATCTCACAAAAGTGAGTACACCCCTCACATTTTTGTAAATACTTTATTATATCTTTTCATGGGACAACACTGAAGATATGACACTTTGATACAATGTAAAGTAGTCAGTGTACAGCTTGTATAACAGTGTAAAGTTGCTGTCCCCTCAAAATAATTCAATACACAGCTATTAATGTCTAAACCGCTGGGAACAAAAGTGAGTACATCCCTAAGTGAAAATGTCCAAATTGTGCCCAATTAGCCAATTGACCCAAGTGTCAATATTTTGTGTGGCCACCATTATTTTCCAGCACTACCTTAACTTTCTTGGGCATGGAGTTCACTGAAGCTTCACAGGTTGCCACTGGGATCCTCTTCCACTCTTCCATAACGACATCACGGAGCTAGTCGATGTTAGAGACCTTGCTCTCCTCCATCTTCCGTTTGAGGATGCCCCACAGATGCTCAATAGGGTTTAGGTCTGGAGACATGCTTGGCCAGTCCATCACCTTTACCCTCAGTTTCTTTAGCAAGGCAGTGGTCTTCTTAGAGGTGTGTTTGGGGTCGTTATCATGTTGGAATACTGCCCTGTGGCCCAGTTTCCGAAGGGAGGGGATCATGCTCTGCTTTAGTGTGTCACAGTACATGTTGGCATTCATGGTTCCCTCAATGAACTGTAACTCCCCAGTGCCGACAGCACTCATGCACCCCCAAACCATGACACTTCTACCACCATGCTTGACTGTAGGCAAGACACACTTGTCTTTGTACTCCTCACCTGGTTGCCGCCACACATGCTTGACACCATCTGAACCAAATAAGTTTATGTTGGTCTCATCAGACCACAGGACATGGTTCCAGTAATCCATGTCCTTAGTCTGCTTGTTTTCAGCAAACTGTTTGAGGGCTTTCTTGTGCATCATCTTCAGAAGGGGCTTCCTTCTGGGACGACAGCCATGCAGACCAATTTGATGAAGTGTGCAGCGTATGGTCTGAACACTGACAGGCTGACCCCTCCACCCCTTCAACCTCTGGAGCAATGCTGGCAGCACTCATACATCTATTTTCAAAAGACAACCTCTGGATATGACACTGAACACGTGCACTCAACTTTGGTCGACCACGGCGAAGCCTGTTCTGAGTGGAACCTGTCCTGTTAAACCGCTGTATGGTCTTGGCCACCGTGATGCAGCTCAGTTTCAGCGTGTTGGCAATTTTCTTATAGCCTAGGTCATCTTGGGTGCAATTTGGAGATTTTCACTTCGGGGTGTACTCACTTTAGTTGCCAGCAGTTTAGACATTAATGGCTGTGTATTGAGTTATTTTGAGGGGACAGCAAATTTACACTGTTATACAAGCTGTACACTGACTATATTATATTGTATCAAAGTGTCATATCTTCAGTGTTGACCCATGAAAAGATATAATAAAATATTTACAAAAATGTGAAGGGTGTACTCACTTTTGTGAGATACTGTATTTTAAATAATTATACAATTCATGATGTCTATTTGTAATATTCTTTTTCAGTTCAATATAAAGAGAGTTCTCTACAAAACTATGCTGTTTTTAATACTGTCACATTTCTCTCTTATTTTGAAGCAGTCAGAGCGGAAGTGCTTCTACTTAACATAACTTTCCTAATCATCTCAACCCATAAAAGTACAAATAAACAGAGCAATTCTTAATTGATTTCAAGAGCTCCCGACCTTAATGGTAAGTTAGAAGCTTTTATTCACTTTATATTTGAGTGTTTGTTTTTCTCCACTCAAGCTGACAAACTCTGCCTGTTTTCATACTTGTGAGTGTACATCCCAATCACTGATGCTAGGTCAGGTATGTGCATGCTTGTAGTGGGGTGTGTGTGCGTGCAGGATGAGGTCTCCCTGAGTACCGGATGATCAGCTTAGTATTATGTAAACTTTGCTAATTTGAACATTGAAAAACAAGACCTTTACTTGTTATAAGCTGAGCCAGCTGCTGAGACAAATGAGTCACCACTGCCGATACCACTTCATGGAGTGACCTGACAGCTTCCATTTTTTAATGCCTTAATTGGCATACATTAATCAAAAAAGTCAACATGTTTATTTTCCCAGAACTATTAAAAAGTTTTGTCTAATAAGCACTACTCTAAAAAGTTCAAATTTGTGAAAATGACACTTAAGTATATGTACTTGAGTAAATGTAACTAGCTTCTACCCACTTCTGCACTGCATGGAAGTGTACAAATACAAGCACCCCTATTGAGGAACACTGGGAATTAAAAACAGAAGGTACAGCAAAGGGATGAGCCAATACCACTTTTTCAAGTCCAATACCAATACTGTGACTTTGAGTATCGGCCGATACCGATCCAAATCCAGTACCATCTCTCTTATTTAAAACAACAAAAGTACAGAACATACTTCGGTAATGACTGGTTGCATTTTCCACACATATAAAAACATAAATCTAAAAGTCAAAGCATACATTACAAACTTGATTCAGTTCAGCAACGCTGCTGCTTTTTTTATTTTAAACTTTGTAACACTGGCAGCATTTCACTGGTCAGGACCATGTAACCATGCATTCTGAAGTTTTAAGTGCAAGTTTATGCAAAACTTTAAAGCTGAGTATTTAAGTAAACATTCAGATGAAATTCAAAGTGCCACTTTATGTACGATGTAAAAAATGCAGTAGATCTGAAAATAAAGGAACCAACTGTGATGGGGGTTTATTGTGAAGTACAGTGTGATGACACCGCCTTCTAGTTGCATCATCACACCGCCCTATAATAAGGGGCGTTCACCATTCAGGCTTCCTCTTTGCCCAGGACGACTCTGCCTATGGTGTGCTCCCTGTAGTGCAACTGTATTATCATTAAAGCTGTGTTCCAGTTCAACCTCCTCCTCAATCTCCTTTTGTACCAGGTTTGTGGACATAACATTTGGCGACTGAGGATTAAACCATGGAGGCGTGTGTTACACCAATGCAGCCCTGCCTGGAGCTTCCCAGTGAACCACCGGTGCCATGGCCTCGCTGGTTGGAGCCCTTTAAGACCTACATCACGGCCTTGGACCTCGGGAAGCTAGACAAGGTGAGGATGCGAGCGCTCCTTGTCCAAACCCTGCGTATCGAAGGCCAAAGGATTCTGCGGACGCTCAGCCCAATGGACTCATACGAGGACGTCATGGAGCTACTTGCTAACCACTTTACCACACCAGACAAGATGACGGTACGACAGATTCGCTTTCGCCAGAGGGTCAGTAAGCCAATTCAACAGTTTGTCGCTGATCTTAGACAGTTAGCTAGTGAGTGCCATTTTGGGCTGTTGGAGGATGAGATGGTGGGGGACCAATGAGCCGAGAACACGTGTAACACTGGGCTTCGTGCTAGGTTGCTCACGGCGCCCAATGACTTGACGTTAGCTAGGGCTGTCAAGCTAGCTCTCCAGTTGGAAGCCGCAGATAAGCTAGCTTCAGAGCTAAATTGGTGCTAGTCATAGAAGTCGCCGGAGACAACTACGTCAGCAAATGTAGTGGACCTGGAGGATGAAGATAGCATGGACAAGGACTATGCGGCTAAAGTGCCGAGCCGAAGGTCTGTCCCAAGAGGCCCCGTTTGTGGGAGTTGTGAGTCCCCAACGCACCAGATTAAAGTGAGAGTGTGCCCGGCAAGACGGAAGCGATGCAGTAAGTGTGGGCGTTTGAATCATTTTCCCAGAGTGTGCCGATTTCCAGTGCCATGCAGCCCGCCGAAGAAGCCAGCCCACCCGCCTGCAACAACCATCCACTCAGTGAGTCCCAACACCAACGGGTATCCTTATTGCATGGTGGAATTGGACGGTGTTGTTTTGCCATTGCTGCAGTCGATGCTAAATTCGGCCACGGTGAAAAAGTTTTTCCCATGCCACAGGATAAGGAGTAACCCAACGCCGTTATACAGCTACGGCAGTAACAGACTGGGCAATGTCGGGACTGTAAAGTTGATTGTTCGCTACAAAACCGAAGCCGTGCACAAATTCACGTTCCAGGTGGCGGCATATGGCAATAGCATCATGGAGTGTGACCTGTTCCACGGACAGGGTTTGCTGTCAGAGACAACGCTGGGACAGAATGGTCTGGGTGTGATCACTGGAGCTCGCCGCTTCCGGTGGATGACGACGTCATGGTTTGGGACGAAGTGCTTTCCGACAGTACCAGCACCAGAGCGCCCACTTTTAGCTCAGTGGAGGAACAGGACGGCTTCAGTGCCCGCACTTGGCTAGAGGTAGTAGGAGTGGCCGAGTCGGCAGGCCGAGTGCCCGCTCTGACGACGACACCAGGGAGGCACCGGACACCTTCAGTGTCCGTGTTGGGTTTCGGCAGAAGATGGGTGAGGGATCTGCTGCAACGACGGTGACTGCTGCATCACCACAGAGTAACAATGGGCCAGATGACATGACAGCATGGAGCTACCGCATACACAGCAGCACATCAGATCGAGTAAGATACCGCTCCAGGTCATGAACTGGATTCGGGCTGATAAAAGACCAGGTGACAACTGGCCAGACCACAGCCGGCAAAACATCAGGCGCTGCTAAGGACTGTGACAAAGTTGGGAGCAGTGTGTTTCCGGCTGACAGACGGCTTGATTTGGCATGTGAACCAGCTGCAGCGTGTCCAGGTAGACGCTCCAGGTGGCAAGACTACACGGGAGCCGGCGAAGGTGGTGTGAGATCCGGGCTCTTGTGTCTCAAAGATTGGTCCTTGCCCCGGGATCCTGCCGCCTCCAGGGGCATGTCTGCTGCGGGGCTGCCGCAGGGCCTCCCCACATGACCCACCATTACCGTGGGGGACTGTAAATACACAACTGAAAACTGTTTAGTTAGGAGCATGGCTGTTCCAGTGGAAGTGGCAGAATAACCCTCTTTGCCGTGCGGGCCATGTGGCAGTCTACCCACAGGTCCTAGTTTTAAGTTTATTTTAGTTTGTCTTAGTGTTTTTTTTTTTTTTTTTTTTTTTTTTTGACCAAAAAGTCAGATTTATATGTAGAAATTTGCAAATACATAGATTTAAATTTACATGACAGAAATTCGGAAATTGAGAAATGTTACATTTATGAGAAAAGCTACAAATTTATTTAAGTTTTTGTAAAGGGTATACAGGTCGTTACAGCAATGCAGTGTTTACATTTTCATCACATGTTCCCTTATTTTCTGATATCTGACAACATTGGAAGATTAATTCTTACAACACCCCTTTTTTTTTTTTTTTTTTTTTTAAAGTGAAAGAAAAAGTGAAATTAAAGAGAAAAAAAAAACAAGAAACAAATAAAAAAAAAAAAACAAACCAGTAAAAAACAAACAAAAAGAAAAAGTAAGTAAATAAAGATAAAAGAGCATCTGAGTAGCTTTGGAACAGAGAGCGGAACCATTATTGAAATGGTATTTGTCAAAGATTAGATCTAATGGAAGACACATATGCGGTCCAGGGTTGCCAAAAGTTCATGAACACATCCATGTCCTGTCTCAGTGCGAATGTCAACTTTTCCATCGAGTAAATGTCTTGGATCACGTTAGTCCAATCTTCAGGTGTAGGACAGTCCTTCAACATCCATTTTTTAGTTAGAGCTTTTTTGCTTGCCAATATTAAAACATTGAATAAGTATTTTTCTCCTCGTCTTTCCAGTGAGTCCGGTAGTAAACCCAAATACAAAGTTACAAAAGAAAAGGGAACTGTAATTTTGAATATTTTCCCCAATATTGTCTGTACCTTGGTCCAATATTGGTGGATAACTGGGCATGACCAAAACACATGAAAATGATTTGCAGTCTTTTCACCACACAAGCGCCAACAGTTCAATCCCTTATGGGTAAATTTGTTTTGTGCAGGTGTTCTGAAAAATCTTGCCAAGTTTTTCCATCCAAATTCTCTCCACTGCAGGGATGAGGTACTTTTCCATTGCTGTTTATTTAGCTTTTCCCATATTTCCAGTTGTAAAGTGAAATTCCCCTCTTTTTCCCATCTCTCTTTTATATAAGATGTGTTGTCTCCTTTTAAGTCTTGAAGACCTTGGTATATTTTAGAAATGTATCTGATCCCTGGGATCCCTTTATATGCCATTAAGAAGACCTTCAGAACACCTGACTGGGCCCTTTCCAAAACCTCCTTTTTAAGTATATTGTTTATGTGGTGTCTAAGCTGGAAGAACCTGTAAAGGTCTTGATTTATTAGGCCTTGTTTTTTCAAATCTTCAAAACTTCTTAAGATTTGCCCTTTAAAAAAATCGTAATATTTTATCAGCCCTTTCTCCTTCCACTTTTTAAATCTGGTGTCTGTTTTATTAGGAGTAAAGTCCTGATCATAGGCGATCCATTGCAGAAGTCGATAGGGCTCTTTAGTTTGATTCTCTCTGACTATCTTAAACCAAATTTTTAGCGGGGTCTCTATCCACGGGTTAGTGTTATTCAAAAGCTTAGGTAAGACATTGTTCCCTATTATCGCCTGTAGGGGGATGTCACTTGTTATTTGGCATTCGATCTCCTTCCATTGTGCAGTGTAGACTGGGTTACATATCTCTACTAAAGTTTTAATTTGTGCGGCTTTAAAGTAGTCCCTGATATTTGGCAGCGCGAGCCCACCTTTGTCTTTGTTTAGCTGTAGGGTTCTATATCTGATTCTAGGTCTCTTGCCCTGCCATATGAATCTTGAGATCCTTCTGTCCAGCTCCTGCCATGTTTTTTTGGGAGGTTCTACCGGTATTGTTTGGAAAAGGTATAGAAGACGTGGAAGTATATTCATTTTGACTGCTTCAATTCTTTGTGCAGTACCCAAGAATGGTATCATATTCCATCTTGCTAGGTCAGATTTTATTTTTGTCACCAGTGGATCATAGTTTAGTGATATAATTTTGTTGAGTTGTTTCGGGATATTGACCCCCAGATATTTCATAGATTCCGACTCCCAGTTAGTTTTGAGTTTGCTTAGTGAATAATGATTTGGGTCATAGTTGAATGTTAAAACTTGGGTTTTATGCATATTTAATTTGTACCCCGATAAATCTCCATACTCTGAAAAAACTGAGGTTAGTTCTGGTAAAGAAGTGTCCGGCTGCCCTAGGTATATTAAAATGTCATCAGCAAAGAGTGCTATTTTATGTTCCTTCTGACCAAGTGTAATACCTTGAATTTTTTGGTTTTGTCTTATCCATTGGCTCAGAGGTTCTATGAAGATTGCAAAGAGCAGTGGAGACAGGGGGCAGCCCTGACGACATCCTCTTTCCAGTTCAAAAGATGATGATAAATTACCGTTAATCCTTATTTTAGCTGTTGGTTTTTTATATAATGCCTGTATAGTTCTAATGAAGTTGTTATGAAAATTGAAACTGGATAAGATTCTATATAGAAAAGACCAGTCAACCGAATCGAATGCTTTTTCAGCATCTAATCCCAATATGACTGCATTTAAGTTATATTTTTTTATATGATGAATTATGTGTAAAGTGCGTCGAATGTTGTCTTGTGTCTGTCTTTGTCTTATAAAACCTGTTTGGTCTAAATGAATTAGGTCTGTCAGTATATTTTCTAACCTTTTGGCAAGGATAATGGTAAAAAGCTTATAGTCCTGATTTAGTACACTGATTGGTCTGTAGTTGGAGCACTCTAGTTTATCCTTTTCAGGTTTAGGTATAACTGCAATGACCCCTTCTCTCCAGGAGGGGGGGATTTCCCCTGTGTGGAGGACATAATTAAATGTTTTCAGGAGGAGAGGAGATAGTTGCTGTTTAAAGGTTTTGTACCACTCTGCTGTATAGCCATCAGCTCCTGGGGATTTGTTAGCTTTAAGTTTCATAATTGCTTTTTCCAATTCTTTAGGATGTATTTCTGACAGTAGTGTTTTATTTTGTGACTCCGTAAGTTGGGGAAGGTTTAATGTGTTTAGGAATGCCTCGGATGCGTTTTTATGTTTTTTGTGGGAGTATAAGTTCTTATAGTAATTCTCGAAGTTTTTAAGAATTATCCTGAATTCTGAATTTTATTTCCTTTGATACTGGGTCTCTGATTTTGTAGATTGCTCTTTCTGTTTGATGTTTCCTCAATTTATAGGCTAGCAATTTTGCCGATTTACTGCCTGCTTCATAGTATTTTTGTTTCAGAAATGTAAGTTTCTTCTGGATTTCTATTGTGTAGATCTCATTTATTTGGTTTTTAATTTCCTTAATCTTGAGCGAGTCAGTAGAATGAGTGTTGCCTTTGTGTTCTTTTTCTAGGTTCCTAAGTTCTGACTCTAATGTGGATAGTTTTTCTTGTCTTAGTTTCTTTTGGGTTGCCAGTTTTGCAATAATCTTTCCTCTTATTACAGCTTTACATGCATCCCACAGTATTAAAGGGGATACTTCTCCATTATCGTTATCTTCCAAATATCTGAGAATATCTGATTCCAATTCATCTTTCAATGGTCCTTTCAGGACATTTGAATTTAACCTCCAAGAAAATGTATTATTTGTGTATTTTTGGATATTTAAGTCCATGTAGATCGGACTGTGGTCGGAGAGATCCATCAGTCCTATTTTACATGTTTTTACTCTTCCAATGTCTCTATTAAACATAAAAAAATAGTCAATCCTTGAGTAAGATGAATGTGGAGTTGAGTAAAATGTATAGTCTTTTACACTGGGGTTGAGTTCCCTCCACACGTCACAGATTCCCAATTCTTTTAGTAGCATTCGAGTCTTCCTGTTTTGGGTGTTATTTTGATGTGGGGAATTACCAGAAGCATCCCAGTATGGATTCAGTCTAAGATTGAAGTCCCCACCACATATCACTAAACCTTGAGCTTTAGTTATCATTAGGTCGAATACATTTTTATAAAATTTCCAGTTAGCCCCTGGGGGAGCATACACATTCAGCAGGGTGATATCTTCTCCCTCTCGCCGCCCAGTTACCAAACTGTATCTCCCTTCTTTATCTTTGTGTTCTGATTTTTTTTCAAATGTAATTTTGGTTGATATCAATGTCGCTACTCCCCTCCTCCTCCCTGATTTATATGAAGATGAAGAGATCATTTTAAACCCTTGTCTACTGAGTTTATTGTGTTCCACGTCTGTTAGGTGGGTTTCTTGTAAAAGTATTATTCCTGCTTTGTCTTTTTTCATTTTGCCTAGAATCTTGGATCTTTTAACTGGATTCAGGATTCCTTTTACATTATATGAAATTATTTTGGTTACACCCTGTTTCTCCATTGTGTTGTTTTGTTTAGTATAACTGTGTGGTGGCCCTCTTTTGTGCTACTCAGAAACTGAAAGAACATTAAAAACAAGAAAAACATTAAGAACATAGTGTAAAAAACTTTAAAACAAAAAGCTGTCATAAGAACTTCCTGAGCTGAGGTCTTTTTAAAGACCCTGTAAGAGCCTTGATGGAGTGAAGGCTCTGAGGGAAATTCCTCAAACTCTGTTACGTGTTGAGGGCCCTCTCTTACCACTGAAAGTAGTCCCATGCTTTTAACGTGAGTTTCAGAACCCAATCCAAACTTGTAATGATTTTTTTTTTTTCCTTTTATGCCTAAACCCTGTGAAATTGTGTGCACCCTCCCACCCCCATCACATCAAACATTCACGCAAAAACAGTATTTGTTAGTATGAGGAGAACATGTGGATTATTGTCACATTTCTATTTTAACAAGTTTTTTTTTTTTTTATTACAAAGACTTATTTGTTTCAAATAATATGATTGTTCCATGAAATGTTTTACCACATGCTGAATATGCATCTCCTTTAATGTTTGTTACCTTGTATGAGGGGGGGTTGGATGTGCGGATTGATTCAAGAGAAAAAAAAAAAAAAAAAAGGTCGCTATTCCAACCTGAAAACGGATAGTTTATCCGCGACGCTCTGGTGCTGGGTTTCCCGCTGCTGGTCCGTGGATTTTGAAGGTCTTTGTGTTGTCCATGTTTGCGTTTTGATCTTCTCACTCGGGTCTGCGGTGGGTTTAAATACCGTTACCGGGAGGCCTCTTTTCGCCATGTCAGCTGTTGCTTCTTCCGCCGAATTATAGAGACACGTTTCATCGCCGTAGAAGACCCTTAACTTCGCAGGAAATGGTGTCTGAAAGCGCAATTTCTTCTCTCTTAACACCTTTTTCGCGTCATTGTATTCCCTGCGCTTTTTAAGGACCTCCGGGGTGTAATCGTGTTCCACGTAGACTTTTCTCTCCTGGTGCATAAATCCTTTTTTCTGCCAGGCCAGTCTTACAACCTCTTGTTTTATTTTGAAATTGGAAAATCTTACCAACACCGAACGTGGGGGCGCTTCCGCCGCCGGCCTAGCGGCTAATGAACGATGTGCCTTTTCTATCTTCAAGTCGGTGGTTTGTGGAATATCCAATTTCTCTCTTAGTAAGGATTCCACGCATTCTGCCATTGAGTTAAAACCATTTTCGGTTCCTTCTATCAGACCATGAATTCTTATGTTGTCTCTTCTTTGTTTTCCTTCTTGGTCGGTTAGCTTAGCCTCTATAGCTGCTTGTCTTTTGCGTAGGTCTAGCACAGAATCTTCGAGCACTTTTATTCGATCCTCTGTTTCCAAGATTCGGTTCTCGGCCTGGTCCACTCTGCTGTTTGTCCTTTTCAATTCTTCTCTGAATTCCCGAAATTCGGCCGTAACATCTCGGCGAAATCGTCGTAGCTCCTCAAATAGTGATTTCAGGCTAACCCTTTTGTTAGCTATCACCAGTTCCTCGTCTTCTGAACGGAGATCTTCCAGTTCGGATTCTCCGGCCGATACGTGTCCTGGCCTGGAGAATTTCAGTTTCTTCTGTTTTCCTTTAGACATGATGATTTTGTCTTTTGATTTTCACTCCTCCAAAAATCCGTTAAGTTTGATTTTCAATGTGTTATCCTGGATTGGGTCTGAGAACTTCAGTGTTAAGCTGCAGTCGCCATGGCGTCCAGACCGGAAGTCCTGTCTTAGTGTTTTGAGTTGTGTGATTTTATGTTTGCTTTTAATTTAGTGTGTTTGTTTGGGGTTTATGTTTCCAAATTTGGGTGGGTTTTAATTGGATGTGTTTTTGTTTTTTGTAAAGGGGGGAGAATGTGATGGGGGTTTATTGTGAAATGCAGTGTGATGACGCCGCCTTCCGGTTGCGTCATCACACCGCCCTCTAATAAGGGGCATCCGCCATTTGGGTTTCCTCTTTGCCCAGGATGACTCCGCCTATGGTGTGCTCCCTGTAGTGCAACCGTGTTATCATTAAAGCTGTGTTCCAGTGCAACCTCCTCATCTGTCTCCTTTTGTACCAGGTTTGTGGACATAACACTAACCATATAAGTTGCATTTTTGTCATCCATTATTATTACAGTGATCCCTCACTACTTCGCGCTTCACCTTTCGCGTCCTCAGTGCATCACGGATTTTTCAAAAATATTCATCAAAAATTCAAAATTGAGAAATAATGGGCGGGCGCTAGCAGAAGGCAGGGAGACTACATTAGACCATCAGGTGTCAACACGGAGAGCCGCACAACTCTCTGTTCGCTGTTGTCGTGTTGGCTCGGCTCGGAAATCTCGCAAGCTGATTGGCCGAGACGTTTCACCCCGCAAGCTGATTGGCCGAGACGTTTCACCCACCTCCTCTCCCTGCCGAGCACCCATGAAGGGAAGGAAGACCGCATTCATTGTTCTTTATCGCTCGTGTTGCTTAGTCTCGCCGCGTGGGACTTTTTGCTGTTCTCTTGTGCCATTTTGTGCGAAATAGTCTTCCCGTCGAGGCACTACGCCGCCTCCTGCAGCTTCAGCTCTATCGGAAGCTGCCCTCGATGATCCTGCGCCTCCAGCATCTCACGATGAGGCGTCACCTGAGGAGCAGTAAAGCTCTCATTAACCTGTGAAGTAAATCATTTTCATCTTGAGTTACGTATCTTGTTATAAGAATAAAGGAGTTCTAAAAACATATTTATGTACACTTTGTTTACATCTACGTATGTATGTACACGTACACACACACACACACGTATCATATGAGAGAGTGAGAGAATGAACGTACGTATTATTTATGGATGACGTCATTAGGGGTGACGCTACTTCGCGGTTTTTCACTTTTCACGGTCGGTTCTGGAACCCATTAACCGCGATAAGTGAGGGATCACTGTATTATCATAAGTATTCTCCTGGTCCCCCGTTTATTTAGTAGTGTTTCTGATGTTATTCTCTGTCCATTCTTAATTTTTAGGGTTGCTCTTATTTTGAAGTCATTCCTGTTCCATTTCATGTAGCCTTGTTTTCGTAGTCCTGCTTTCCAGTTCACCTTTATGATTTGCTATTTATGTTTCCGTTATCTACCTCTCATCAGCTGTAACTCTCCGCCGAAAGGTAAACCCATGTTATGTCTTCATTCCTGTTGATTTCCAGCTCCCGTCTGGTTTACTTTCAGTTTCATTCTTTTAGTTTTGTAGAAGTTAATCATCTCAGACTGGATGCAGAGGGTAAACAGAGAAGGACAATAGGTATTGAGATGAGAGAGATTATGGTGAGGTAGCAGGAAGAAGTAGTTGGGGGGAAAAGGGGTGAATGTATTGTGATGCGAGATGTCATGCAGATGTGAGATGGGCGGTTGATATAAAAGGAGACAACCTGGTGTATTGAGACATGCTTTTTCTGTGTATGAGTGATGGAGAGTGAATAAAGTCGTCTGATGCATAAGTCTGCCTCTGTGCAAGTCTGCGTCTGATGCATAAGTCTGCCACTCTCCACACTGGTGACCCCTGGACGAATTATGGAACACGAGGCAAGAACCCCGGAGTCGGCCCGGACGGGAAGCCCCAGCAACGCGGCAAGCATCCCAGAGACGGCCCGGATGGGAACCCCCGGTAACGCGTGTGCTGTTTCGGTCAAACTACCAAACTTTTGGCTGCACGACCCGCGGTCTTGGTTCCACCACACCGAGGCTCAGTTCGCCCTCCGGGGAATAACGGCAGACAACACCAGATATTACTATGTGGTCGCAGCGCTGGACGCTCGCACATCTCAGCAAGTAGCGAGCCTGCTTCGACAGCCTCCAGCCCATGACAAATACGGGGCTCTCAAGGCCGCGCTGACCCGGCGCTACACGCTCTCGGACTGTGAGAGAGCAGAGAGCTCCTGAGGCGCTCCGAGTTAGGAGACGGGTCGGTGGTCGAACTGATGGAGAAGATGTTGGCGTTGATGGGCACGGTTGACGGGCATTTTCTGTTTGCCCACCTTTTCCTCCGGAACCTCCCAACAGAGGCCAGAGCGGTTCTTGCCAATTCGCCGTTGCTGGCCGCGCATTACTACCGTGCGCTAGCCCAGGAGGCAGATCGGATCATCCTCACCACCAGAGCCCTCACAGTGAACGCGGCAGCGTCGGAACCCAGCGAGACGACCAGCGGAGGTGAGGAGCAGCCGTCGGTAGCGGCAGCGGAGGCCAGGAAGCGCCAGAGAGACACGTTCTGCTTCTACCACCACCGCTTTGGAGAGAACGCATGCAGATGTGTGCCACCATGCCAATTCAAGCGTTTGGGAAACGCCAAGGCCGGCAGTCAGTAGCAGCTGCGACCACCAGTGAAGAGAACAAGCTGCTCTACGTGACAGACTTGCGCTCAGGGAGACGGTTCCTCGTAGACACCGGCTCCCAGAAGAGCCTCATCCTGCTGTCCTATGCCGACCAGCTAGCAGGAGCTAGCGGCCCCCAGCCGGTAGCCGTAAACGGCTCGGACATTAAGACTTTTGGTGAGAGAACACTGACTTTATCCCTACACGGCCGTATGTATGAGTGGACTTTTGTCATAGCGGCATTGAGTTTCCCAGCTCAACTAGCCATAGCGCGCAAGGAGTTTGCCAACTTGGAAAGGTTGGGCTTCATCAGGCGATCAAACAGCCCATGGGCATCCCCACTACACATGATCCCTAAGGCCGAGGGATCGTGGTGACCGTGCAGAGATTTCCGCAGGTTGAATAATGCCACAGCGCACGACCGCTATCCGATTCCCCATATTCAGGATTTTTCCGTTCACCTCGCCGGGGCACGCATTTTTTCTAAAATAGACCTGGTCCGCGGTTACCACCAGGTCCCAGTGCGTGCGGAGGACATACCCAAAACAGCGGTAATAACTCTGTTTGGCTTGTTTGAGTTTGTACGCGTGCCCTTTGGATTAAAAGGCGCGGCACAGACATTCCAACGTATGATGGATGCGGTGTTGCGCGATCTGCCGTTTGTGTTTGTCTACCTGGATGATATCCCGGTGGCCAGTGCGTCCAAGGACGAACACATAACCCACCTCAGGACGGTTTTCCGGAGGTTGGAGGAGCACGGGTTAATAATCAACCCGGCGAAATGCCAGTTCGGCGTGACGGGGATTGACTTTTTGGGGCACCGCGTCTCACTGGAGGGAACGATACCCTTGCCCGACAAGGTGCGCGCTGTGGCGAATTTTCCCCGGCCTCAGACGGTCAGGGCGCTGCAAGAGTTTTTGGGGATGGTTAACTTTTATAACCAGTTCCTCCCCCGTGCAGCTCAGCTCATGCAGTCATTGCACGCCGTAATCAAGAAACGGAAACCAGCCAACAGAGTCAAATGGACTCCGGAGCGGGAGCAGGCATTCTCTGAGGTTAAAACAGCCCTGGCAAACTCTGCACTGTTGGCGCACCCGGACCCGGCGGCCCGGATAGCGCTCACTACCGATGCCTCGGACGTGGCCATAGGGGCCGTCATGGAGCAACGCGTCGCCGGTTCTTGGCAGCCGCCCGCTTTTTTCAGCAGAGCTTTGCGCGACAGTGAGCATAAATACAGCGCGTTCGACAGAGAGTTGCTGGCTCTCCACCTGGCCATACGCCACTTCCAGTTCTGGCTGGAAGGGTGCAGCTTCACTGCGTTCGTGGACCACAAGCCACTAACGTTCGCGAAGGCCAAGGTTTCGGAACCATGGTCGGGCTGGCAGCAGAGACAGCTGGCTGCGATCTCGGAGTTTATGACCGATATTCAGCATGTGTCGGGTAAACTGAATGTGGTGGCGGACTGCCTCTTGCACACAGTAGTGGCTCCGGTCTGCCACACGGGTAAGTCGAAGGTCCCCCCCCCCCTCGCCATGGCCCACCCACAGACAGACACCCCCCCCAGGAGCGCCCCACCGGCACAGCAGCGCCGCGGAGGCGGAAAACCTCCGTTACAGCAGATACGGGAGGAGCCTGAAACAAAAGGACGTGAGGACTGAAACTCGGTCCGAGATTCTGGGGGGGGGGGGGGGGGGGGTGTAGAGGCTGGATTAATCATCTCAGACTGGATGCAGAGGATAAACAGAGAAGGACAATAGGTATTGAGATGAGAGAGATTATGGTGAGGTAGCAGGAAGAAGTAGTTGGGGGGAGAAGGGGTGAATGTATTGTGACGCGAGATGTCATGCAGATGTGAGATGGGCGGTTGATATAAAAGGAGAGACCCTGGTGCATTGAGACATGCTTTTTCTGTGTATGAGTGATGGAGAGTGAATAAAGTTGTCTGCTGCATAAGTCTGCCTCTGTTATTTGCACACTCCCGTTATTTGCATACTCCACAGTTTCACTTTTAGCATCTTCCAGCCTCCACTGGAAAATCAGCAGCTGCTGATGCACAACACCCTTTCCTCTGCTTGATTCTTGACAGAATTCTGCATACTCTTTTACCGTGATACTTTTGCAAGTGTTTTATCAAGTTAGTGGTGTTAAAATTGTAAAGGCTGGTACCAGGCAGCAAACATACTGAGGCCAGTCCCACAGATAGGCTCCAGTGACACTCATTGGCATTGATTATAGAAGCTGCGCACAGTGCAGCTGAGAGCATGGTCATGCCTTCATTTTAATATTATTAATGTATCGGCTCGATTAATTACTTTTATTCTTTACATTGGCGATCCAGCCGTTTTGCCAGGATCAAACCCGATATGATACGGTGGATCGGATCATCTAGTACAGCACAAGAAGACAAAAGATGTACAGACCTTAGTGATAGCAAGGGCACAAGCTTGTCCCCAAATCTCTATCAGCTGCTGCTGTCCAAACCTGTAGTCCCTCAGTAGTTCCGTCTCAATAGCTGCTGCCTCCTCTTTACTATAAAAAATACAGAATGAGACAGTTTTTTAATGCTTATTCATTACAAAAAACATCACTGGTACAGCCACATGTACAAATGCTTGTAGAAAAAACTGGTCCTAGCATCACTGACCAATCTTTTTTTTTCCCCATAGGAAAAATGATCTTTTCACAGCACACTGACCTGTATCTCCTATCTGTGTTGAGCTCCTTTGAACTCCTGGCCATTGTAGGTCTACCTCTGAACCCAAAATTCTTACCACATGCTTTCAGAATATGCCAGATTTTTGGCTTAGGAAATTTTCCTTAAAGTCTTGACAATCATAGATGAAGGAAATAATTGCAACCAAATAAAAGGGGGGGGAGCATGGATAGCATAAGTGTTTGATCTAATCGTAACCATCAAAGTGATTCTTTGCAGAATTTATATCCCATTTAGTACTTTTTTTTTGTTGTTTTTTTCTCAAGAAAGCACATTTTTCTAAATCAAAAAGATTTCACTCTGTGCCGTGCTGTTCTGTCCCTGGCTGTGTTGTATGCTAAAATGGCATTGGTAACAGCAAAACAGGTAGGCCTCATGCATCCTTCATACTTTCCTATGGTTTGCACATATTTCCTTTAGTGGGCACTGAGAGCAGGTCACCCAAACAATGCTGCATGTGAAGGTTTCAAACCCTTAACAGCTTCGGACAAAGACTGCCATCACAGAACAGAACATGATCTGAGCAGTGGCCTTTACACAGGTCTGTGAGCAATTGAATACATTTGTTGATTTCTTTTTGATCTAATTTTCTGACATGTTCCTTTATAATAGATTGTTGGTTTAGTTGTCTGCTCAGTGGATTGTGACAGAGGAGTTAATGTTGCTGGAGCCTGGTGAGAGAGAGAGAGAGAGAGAGAGAGAGAGAGAGAGAGAGAGAGAGAGAGAGAGAGAGAGAGAGAGTGTGTGTGTGTGAGATCCATGGGTAGATATTTCATTACCCTGTGGGGGTAGGGGTGGGCAAACCGAACATTTTCTCCAGAGTAAATATTGAGAGGACACTATTATGTATTCCAGTCAGTCACAAATTTTCGAGAAAGACATTTGCACTTAGGGAGGAAAATCCTGCAAATTTACAAGAAAAAAGCAGCAAATTTACAAAAAGTCAAATTTACTAGAAAAAGTTGCAAATTTATGTGAGAAAAAAATGTAAATTTACAAGGAAAAGATATTCACCAATGTATTAGTAAAAGGCTGTGAATTTACAAGAAAAAAAAACTGCACATTTAAGATGAAAAAGGCAGTGGACTGAGAAAAAAAGTTACAAATTTACCTGAACAAAGAAGTAAATTCGTGGTGGAAAAAGTGGCAAATTTACGGGAAAAAAATATTGCAAATTTACAAATAAATGTAGTAAACAAATAAGTAAAAATTGAGAAAAGCTGCGGCAGCGCGGTGGTGGAGTGGTTAGCACTGCGGCAGCACAGCAACTCACCCTTGGCCGGGGGATCCTGGGTTTGAGCCCAGCCCCCGACCAACAGTGATCTGTGTGGAGTTTGCATGTTCTCCCCATGTCTGCGTGGGTTTACTCCGGGATTTCTCTGGTTTCCTCCACATGCCAAAAACTTGCAAGTTAGGTTAATTGGCATCAAACTGGGGATTCTAAATTGTCCTTAGGTATGACTGCGAGAGTGAACAGTTGTCTGTCTCTCTGTGTTGGCCCTGCGATGGCCTGGCGATCTGTCCAGGGTGTACCCTGCCTCTTGCCCAAAGATGCTGGGATAGGCTACAGCCCCCCGAAAAGCGGAAGAAGATGGTTGGAGAAAAGCTGCAATGTTTCTAGAAAAAAATGCATTGATGCTTCAAATATGTTTTCAGTTATGTAACATGATATAGGAAGGTTTATGATGATTTGGGGTGGTAATCCCCCCATGCCTGTGGTGTCATCCAAGTTTAATGGCATTATATCTGCAGGTGACGCTGCTACAGCCACAGAGTTGTCACCTCTCATTCAGTATTAGGAGAGTCATAGTACTTAAGAGCAGGAGCAGGCTGTGCAGAATTATTAAATATTTGCTTGCAAACTCTGAGAGCTGCATAACTGGGTAAAACAAAATTCATCCCTATTACTCTACTGACACCTGATGGTCTTCTTTGGTACTGCGACCAAAAAAATCTAAGGGCCCCAGCAATCGCTTTTCTTCTATTTTTATTTTTCCCACCTTTTGTTTTCCGTTTTATTTTTCCCCATACAAGAAAAAAAAATTACAGGAAGGTTTTAATGCTGTGTCTCATCACCGTGTATCTTTGTGCATTTCGTTGTGTTACATCATTTGCAGTTGCTTGGATTACATCATGCGTTTTCATTAAAAGAACATGAAGAAGACATGCAAGAATAAAAGAAAACAGGACTTACACTGCAGAGACTGGTACATTTATCCAACATATTACACATTTTAACATGCATCAAACAGCATCATGATAAACTGCACAGAGCTGCATAATAATGAGGCGATTTATATTCGAAAGAAAAACTCACTGAATCATCAGCGACTTGTAAAGTACTGGAACAATTTCAGGGTGTATTATGCTGCTGTCTCCCAAATGTTACTCAGATGAATCCATTTTCTCACAACAGACTCATGCACAGGCTACATTTGGCACGTTATTGGGTTAATGTTGAACAGTTATAGTGAAGGACAGTGCCTGCATATCTTGGTTATACTCTGACCTCAGAGGAATGAGCGCCCTAGATCTAACAGGAAAAGAAGGTGCCCATGCGTGTTCTCTTTGTGAGTCATTTGTCTAGGTTCACCAGGTGAACAGATGACCACAACCAAGCACACCTTTGTTCTAAGGCTGCAGCTATCAATTAATCGGATAAGTTTTTTGTGTCTTCTTTTCTTTTGATTGAAGACCTTTTGACCAAAATCTTGCCATTTACTGTATGTATTAAGCAAACTTGCACTGACCAATCTGTGCTCAACCTTCTTCCCTAAAGAGTGGTATCAGGCACTTCCCCCCCCCCCCCCCCGGACTACAAAAGCGCCTCATACCACTCTTTAGGGAAGAAGGTTGAGCAGAGATTGGTCAGCGCAAATTTGCTTAATACATAAGCAAAAGGTCTTCAATCAAAAGAAAAAAAAAGACACTAAAGCTTATCTGAT